>JAPTHL010000048.1:6262500-7515000 GCA_028455855.1 Meloe dianella | reverse complement strand
GTCGTCACTTGACATATGTTTATTTTTCAAACTGTCTACCTATAAATAAATGACTTAACAAGTGTAAAACATAAGTTCACTTGATTAAACTCCATCTTAAACACAAACACAACAAAAAATAAAATAGAAGTCAAAAGGTTAATTTTTAATAGTGCTGAGAGTTGTGTCATGTCAGTAGAAACGTATGTCTGAACTACAATCACAGAAATTAATAACGTTAGCATAACTGTTGTAATTACATAATCGTCCATTACCAAACGAAACTGATCGAGAATCACCAGATCTTCCGCCAAAACACAAGTGATCCATGGCAAATTGACATCTTAGTTTACGAAAACAATCAGAATACCAATTGACGCAAACTGTCTACAGAGCGCATTGTTGCCAAACAAACCAATTAAAAGTTACTCGTTTGCTAAAACTGTCAAAATATCTCACATAATAAGATGAATTTTCGTCCAGTCCAAATCGCTGGGTTTTCTCTGTGTCAAAGTAAAACAATAAATTTGAAACAATCATATTGGGCGACTTTCTTTAGGGATGTAGACCGTAGACTCTTGACACATTTCGATATATTGTTGAAAAATTCGAATTTCTAATGAATTTATGAAGATTCTTTTAAAGTTTTCAACCATCTCGTGTTGTGTCTCGAATTCCGCATATTATTTATGGTTTCTGTAGCGTTTCAATTTATCCCATCTACCATGCCCATCTATATGGGACGGTTAACTATATATCTCGTGGTTTAGTTAAAAGTTTTGGAATGTTTCTCTCATATGAATTTATAAAGTTGATGAAGAGGAATAAATAAATTCGAGAAAAAAAAATCGAAAAGATATATAAATTGGAGAGTATCGTTTTTTTCTTCATCTTCTCTGGAGTGGGCGTGTGGAAGCCGCCTAATATAACCCAAGATACTTATTAGATTAGTGGTAATTATACCCTGTTCTTCTCTCCACCTTCTGTTTAATTATGTGTTCATTTCTAAACTGGTGAGTGTGTGTTTTTAAAAATTTTCAATTTTCCGGAACGAAATCATCAATTTAACAGAAGTAAACACCTGGTGATTAGAGATTAATCGAGTTTTCTTTTGCGAAAATTCGACGGTTTGCCCGTTCTAAACTGGAACAACATCAACTGTCGTACGAAAAATAGCGACAGGTCGTTTTATAAGTCAAGCTGTTATTAAATTCCAAAAGAACACCTTCTCAAACAAAAGACACCGACAAGATACTCGAACTAGATCTAGACCGACTACAATAACACCGGTAGATTTTAATTTTTCCTTTTTACTTTCTTCATAAAGAAACAATAAACAAAAAAAAAGCGCGAGAGATAAACATTTTTAAATTTACTAATGAAAAGAGAGAGATAGATAGAGATGTATTTATATATGGATGGAGATGAACGAATTTCAGATTATTTACTGCTAACACGGCTGTCGTGATGTATGAGAATGCAATCCTGCAGTTTCCCAGACGCTGTTCTGGCCACTCTCTTTTACTCTACAAACGTTTCCACAAATACACCACACATCCCACAGTGGTATAACCACCATATTAATCTATAAATCGCGGGGAAATGCACAAATTCCCTTTAAAGCTCTTGTGAGGGTGGTATTTAACAGAAATTTTCTCCGATAGGGAAATTGTAGGTGACAAAGCAGGGGCGATTTCGCTGGAATCATCTATATGCTACTATCATTATTACGCCAACTTTATTTGAAATATTCCATTGGAGTCATTTCTAACAATTCAGAAATGTTTTGTTTCAACAATTGTCTGAGAGGGTTGTGGCTATTTGAAATATCTTTGCGTTTTAACTAATTGCTGTTAAGACGCGTGCTGAGCAGATGGATAGAAGAAGAATACGATAGTTCCAATATATTTTTAATAAAATAAGGGGGCTTGAAATACACACCAGGGGTTGGGTGGAACCCACTGCAGGAGGTCGTTTGTATGGTTCAGTTTCTAATTAACCTGATCGATTGCAGCAGTTGAGAGAAAACAACTCGAAACAAATGTAGAAACAGGACGAAATAAAAAAAAACAAACACCTAAAAGGAATCAACCACAAGTGAAATTTCGTCTATTAATGTTGGTATGCACATTTTAGGAACTAGATATCTGAGCATTTGAATAAGATCAAGATACATATGAAATGGATATTATTATTTCTCTATTAAATATGAATGACAAATCCTTATCTGTGTTGTATCCTTGTTTAGTCCTTGAATGAAATCGTGTTTTTCTCGTTCATTCATTTATTAAACGAATAATGGAGGCGGGATGACAAAAAAACAAACAAACGAAGATTTAAAATATGGTCATATCGTAGACGGCGATGGAATCTTTGTTGTTGTTGTTGTCGTCTCGACATCATCAACATTATCTTCAATATTAAATCAACAGAAAACGTGTCAAAAATGATGAAAACTAGACTGAATGAGAACAACACAAACTTTCACAGTTCTACCAACAGTCAAACAAAATCCGAAGTTGATTATTATTTGTTCAATCTGACTGCTATGTAGCTAAAATTTGTATTTTGTACGACATCAAGTCTGTGGCCAAATTGTTGACGTATTCAATTGTCGTTTTTGCAACAACCGCAGCCTACTAAATAGGTAGTTTGATGGATATGGCGATCGTCTTTTATTTTTGCGCCGCCTTATAAAAAAATTGTAAAATCATTCTTGGTGTTTTTTTACCAAAAGAAAAACAACGTCTTATTTTTAAATATTTGATGAGATTAAGCAGAACATGGTGTTTATACAGAAATAGTGTTGTGTTTAATGTAAATAGATTGAGAGAAATGCGGTCAAATTTATTTCCAAAACACCTGGTATTTAGATCTATTTTTAATCGATTATTGCAAAAACAAAAAAAAAGACACATTTCCCATCCGGTTGTTGGGTTTAATCGTTTTTTTTTCCTCCCATTTATTGACATGAATTATTGGGTGTATGTATGTATGTATGTAAAGTCAAGGAGTGTGCGTTTATGATTGTGTGTGAGATTTTTCGGGGAGAGGGTGGCGCCTTCCGGGCCATTACATTCCAACCCCAACATAAGAATTACATACTGTTGTTGTATAAAGTGAGTGCGAGAAGGGGGTGGTGTATATAAAACTCTTGGGATACGCATTTTGCACCCACAATCATTTCGACATACGTTCAATATCGATAATTCATATAAATAATACTGAGGGGGGCTAACTGATAAATTGAATAGATGATGATCAAATGCACACATAGGGTTGTAGATGAACTCCTTGTTTTGTTTTCTGTTTTTTTTTGTCTCTCTACTACTGTGTGTGTTTCATACGGAAACGAGCCGACGCCAGGAGTCGGAAACAAAACTGGCTCCAAAATTTCTACTTTTTTATCTCACCAAAATTTATTCAAGTTCCTGTAATATTTAGACAGATGAAACATTCTGTATAGATGGACGAATTCGAGTTTATAGGAATTCAATGGGATTATTTCCGATCTTTCTCACACTTATTCGGAGACGCTATGCCACCACCATGGTGACAATATGAACGACAAAGATATCGTTAAATCGTTTTCCATCCAGTTTCGTTGCCACCCCTGTATAAAAAATAATTTCCTCAATTTTATTAAATTTCTTCTCGTCTATATTGTATATAAACAATATTAACAACATATTTCTCTTATAAGAAGCTGTGTTATAGATATACACGTAGTTTTACCATCCACATCTTACAGCTTTGATCTCAAAATACACTTAGTGCCCGCTGCGACAACCGAGAGGAGTGTTTATTATTAGGGGTAAGAGGGTGGTCGTGGTGGTTTTGCAAAATAAAAATAGGGCGAACGATAATATTTATAGGGAAACTGGAAAATAAATAATGACGCCTCTTAATATTCCAATCGTCAACAACAATAATAATCACACAATTTCAACAGGGCCGTACCTAATAATAACGACGACACAATTTTCCGAGTAAAAAATTCTGTTTCTAATCAATTTTAATTTACTGAAAGTCCTATCGTTGCTCGCCTTTGTTACGGGGGTGGTTGAAAGTTGTCCTAATTTCCAAATTCAAAGTGAAGAAAAACTGAACTAAACAAATTCGTCTGTAGAAAAATGGAAATGTGTCACACCCCCTACATGCCCAGTCGGTACGGCCCTGAATTTCGGACAAAAAAAAACAAATTAGAACAAAATTGGCTTGTTCTTAGATAGCAATCGTGCTTTTGTTGTTGGTGGTGGTGGTTTATTAGAAAAGGTTAGCCACGTGCACACCTGGAAATTGGCTTAGAGCGATATCAAACAATCCTCAAATGTTTCACATAGTTTTAACTTGATTAAATATAGAGAAGTTCGTTTTAAAAACCACAAAGAAGGCTGTGACGGAAATCGTTCTAATTTATTTAAAAAAAAAACAAACAAACAAATAAAGATAACAATAAATGAAAACATGTGTAAAGATTATGATAATTTTATTAACAAAAGTGGAAACGGAAATTATAAATTTGATAAAATTGAACAAATAATAGATATGTTTAGGCATAATCTAGAGGGTTATGGCACCTGCTTAGAACTGTCAAAGGAATTATCAAGTAGCCTGTGAAAAATGACAAATAAGCAAACAAAAGCTATTTAATTGGTATTCATCAGGACGCATTCGTTTACCTTATTTAAATGTCGCACACAGATTACGAATTTTCCTATCGCGTTTCCATTGTGTTTGTGTTATCATTTTGGGGTGAATAACATGCAATTTATTTGGGAGACTACTGGTATTTTCAATATATATCCTCCTGTCATAGATGGTTCTGTCAATCAATTGGCAAACCGCACAGACCACCCGGTTTTCAAATCAGCTTTTTGCCATCAACTCTCCACCTTTTAATCATCATCATCCGATCTGTGCGTACTGCGAAAACAATAGGATTATTTAGAATTGCTCAAGATCAAGATCTCTGTTGTTGTTGTGTGTTGTTTTACGACTGTCAAAAATTGTGCAATTTTTGTTTTGTTTTTATGTTGTTTATCTAAGGCTCTGTTTACATTGTTATTATTGATCAATATTATGAATAAATAAATCAGAATTTTTTTGGGGTGTGTGTGTGTGTGAGAGAGAGAGAGGGTGTTGTGTGGTGGATGTCAAAGTCAGTAGGACACAATATAAAATCCCTCATTAAGCCGTTTATATACACATAATATAAACTATATATTGAGATTTCATTCGCAGAAGAGATGGGCGCGTGTCTGCTGTACTGGACAGCTTATAGGGATGCTACTCCACCCACATCGTTAAAATCAAGGCGTCCCTTTATACAGATTCAATACGATATTTACACACACACATGCACATATTTTCAATCCCATTCAAATTGTGACATTGAGAAATTAAACTGTTTCTAATAATGATTTGTATTTTGTAGATTGAAAAATTGACATAAACATAAAACACGAAGTTTTGTTACAATCAATTCGAAAAAACAGTAGTGTCACGTCAGTATACCTAAAATTCATTAGCTATAGCTTTTGTGGGAAAGTAGGCTATGTGCGAAAAACGTACGTCGTTTATTAGCTCGGCGGATTATTCAATTGTTTCATGTGGCTAATTCAGTGGTGACTATGATCAGAAAATGTTTGTCTTCTACGCTACTAATCATATGAAAATATTGCAACAATTTGCATTCGCCCCATTGTTAACAAATCGTCCAATGACAAGAACGTTTATAACAACATTAACCAACATAAATATATGTTGAAAATATTAATCATAACGTGACGTAATTGTTATTACAACAACAAAAGCAACAATTAAATTCAATTTAAGAGTTAGAAAAATCACAGTAGTTATGGGGACAAGACAATTGAGAAATTATGAGAGAATTTCAGTGGATATCTTTTTACAAAAATCAGTATCAGGGGGGTGCATGTCGATTTTTATTGTTTCTTTGTCGTCAATTGTTTGTGTTTCCGACGATCACTTTGATCTTATCCCGTCGTTTATTTATTTTTTCCTTCAATCTTTCCGGATGTTTTGCGAAAAATCATTTACTGATTCAGCAGTGTGGTTGTTGAACGAAATGTATTCTGCTGCTGATCAAAGAAATCCGTTTTACAACTTGTATAAAAGAAGCTTCTATTTAGTCAAATTTCGTGTGTGTCTGTATTATCAAAAAAAAAGAAAAATTATAAATCTATCTCTTTCTATCATCAACATCATCATCATCATCAATATTGTAACAGGAGAACGTTCACCAGCAGGAGTGTTTCGGGAGAGAGGACAATAATTACAAGACTGAAAGAAGCCATCTCTTTGTACTGGATCTGGATTTGACACACGAATCATCAGACAGTATTTGATACAAAGAGTGATATAACGTCAAGGGGGAGACGATTACTACAACGGCGATAACCGGGGGCACAATTGCTTTATATGTTTCGGAAGGAAGCAAGCGGGCGCATCTTCCCCATTCTTGTTAATAATAACAAACAAAAAAAATCAAGAAAAAATACTCTGTTCGCAAATATCTGATGTTATCATATGGAAATATCAGAGCTCGTTGTTTGTGTTTTTTTTTATTGGGAAATTTTCGATATTATTGTTGTTGGATCAACACTGTTTGTACGACGACCACCACCACCACCACCATCACCATGATTGTCGCCGCCGTTTCACTGTGGTCCCCACAACAGTGTCGCGGTCTCCATGGAGACACTTCGCAGCAGGGGGGCGGGGCAATCGATACTCCCCCATACATCCCCCATCTTTTTTTTTTGATATTAAACCATCAAACACCAAACGTACGGCACATTATTGTCGATTCTTGTTGATCGTCTTAAACTAGTTATCGAAAAACGAAAATAAACAGGAATTTTCGAAAATCTATGTTGGTATCTACTTAAGCGTAATTGTTCCCTCTAGTTAAAGATGCAGTGAATACACACAATCTACAAGATACAAGGAATATTGTTCGCATATAATTCACCACAAAATCTGTCTTTTTACTGCAAAATTCCACTGCATCATTGGACAATATCTGTATCTACTATAGTATAACATGATATAATATAAAAAGAACCAGTCTATCTAGTAAATTAATACCATACATTCACTAGTTATTTATATCTTTCGTGTGTTGGCAATATGTTACATGTATTAATCCAATAAATAAATATGACTGCCATAAATCGTCCGAGTTCCGTTCGTTTCTGTTCTCTTCATACATTTTCCCCATCTTCTTATTCTTCCACAGTCTCTACTACTATAGCACAACTACTGGCCTATTCTACAGGTTAGCCAACCATAGAGCACTATAATAACTAGAAGAAGAAGACGTAGAAAAACGAAAAACTTTCATATAATTTATAATCCAATTAAGTGGACCTTTACAAAGATAGATAAATAATAATAAGTCGACCACAAAAAAAAATACACAACTTATTACGAAAAATTCGAGAAAGCTATTTAGAGATACTTGCAATAATTGAAAATGTTGTTACATCGATTATAATTAATTGGTTGGCCCCTAATCTTTTTGTGTGATTTTAAAGACAACAATAACAGGCCTATACACACTCGTTCTTCTATTAAAAACTCAAATCTCAAATAATAGAATGCATTGTTCGTTTATAACAGCCATTTTAAATTCACAAGAGACTAAACTATTAGTATTATTGATGATCTGACTATAGATATTGATTGATGAATATTCTTTGACATCACAAATCATACAGGCTATACTACACGCATCTAAAGGTAGACGGAGTCGAAACATCTTTTAAATAATAATACAAAAAAATAATAATAATAATAATCATAGATAGATAGTTAGATAGAGATAGATTGGAATGATTTAAATCACATTACAACAACAATTATGAATTGTTCTTGTCCAACATTTATTAATTTGATTTTGTTGTTGGTAATGTAGTTGAATATTTTTTTTTTGTAAAAATTATTAACAATAATCCAGGACCGGATCTATTAATATGTCAAAATTAGTCGAGTCATTCAAGAGAAATGAAGTTGAAAATTTTAATTCCAAGATTGTTGTTGTTGTCGTCTTTTGTCATGACTTGTTTAAAATTCAATGAAGCTGGAAGCGGATTCGAAAATCCCCCAGACATTTCATTATTATTACTATTATTATTATTATTATTATCGCACGAGAAAATAGTGTAATTGGAATAGTAATATTGGTAGTATTGTTATAGACAAACAGTGGTGCCACACATCTATCTTTAGTTTCATTTAATTTGCATAGCCTAATATTCGAAGTTGTTGTTGTTGTTGTTGTTTATCGTTGTTGAATTATTGATTTGGCCAACTGTAGTCAAGGTAAAGATTAATGACTGGTCCGATCTGATTCGATAAACTAATGAACTATTGTGTTTGAAATAACTTACTCGCCTGACCCATGGACAAATCGGACAACAATAGTCCGGACTATTATGGGTTTGAATATCAAATACGTTCCTGTTAATAACAACAACAACAATCCATTCAAACGAAATTAATAAAATTACTAAACAGGACAAAACACCATATGAATATCAACCATAAAATAGAGAATTATTGATATTTATCGTCTATAGAAAAGTGTGAGACAATTCAATTTCGAATTTCGCGCCCAATTTAATCCCAAAATAATACCCCAATTCTAAGCTATTTCGAACTGTCTTCTTGGGTGTGTCCTTTACGATTTAAAGTAATGCTTTCAGGGTTGAACTGAACCTGTCACGCATGCGCATGCGGTATCCAGTATCCCATTTACGCATGCGTAATATGCCCGGTTCAACACCAAAAGGATCACATCAAATCGTAAAGCACACAGCTCTTGTTTCTTTTTTACTAATTTAAAGTAGGTAGACGATTTTTCCGCACACCATAAATTATATTGGCAGATGATTCATAAAGGTTTCTAGAGGGTGTGTTCAACTTATTAACTGAACAGGTCAAATGGGTCAAGTTCAGTTGTCATCACTTTATTTGAGTCGGTTCGCACACCTGGACTTCTACCTATCTTTATTTTTAATTGCGATATCTTCGAATTTCGGTAAGATGCTTAATAATGTTGACACGTCAACAGGCCCTGTGGCGCAACGGATAACGCGTCTGACTACGGATCAGAAGATTCCAGGTTCGAATCCTGGCAGGGTCGCGCTCCAATTTCTTTTTATATCATCATTAATTTTTTATTCTATCAATATAAAAAGTTTTTCGATAATTTTAATGGTTATAAAATGGAGATAGAGTTTGGTATTATCTAATATAATAATAATTAAAAGCGGCCCCTTATCTAAATCTGTTTCTATATAGCTCTCCATTACCGGACAGGTGTGTATCATGTTGTCTGATTGGTGGGCCTCCGGCACCTTGATCCACTCAAGACTCCTCATTGGTCGTTTATCTGTTTGTCTTACAGATTACACACCATCTTGTAAGTTGATTACAGCTAGTATTTCTTCCATCTTTATTACGACTTATATCTAGATACTACTGTGTCGTTTTTCTTATCATTTTTCACTGATGAAAAACGGGGAAATTCCAGATGATTTTCGGTAGAAAAAAAAAACAATATTGTGAGAAAACACCAAGACGCTTCCACCCCCATATCTTGCTGATAGCAGATGTTCTCGGCACGTATTGTTGTTACCCGGCGGGATAGCTTTGTTGGAATACCCCTAGAAGTACACCTCTCTACATACTGTTCAACTCTCACCAAATATTATACAAATCTAGATAGCTTTGCGTATAATTAACCCCCCCCCCCCCAAAAAAAAACAACCGACAACAATGATTGTTGCTAATTGTGGCTGATTAGATTTATTCAATGTTAGACAACAAGACCACCCTCTAGTTGATAGATAATCAGGTGATAAGACTTGAGTAATGTCTAATTTGAGCCGTATTGTTTCCATTTAGATATAGTCGAATTTACTCGTTATATTCAATAGAGCTAGATAGTCATCAAGTTGGCACGTGCCTTGATAAGTTAACCGATCATCAATGTCACCCTATTTGATGCCAAAATAATCAAATTTTTTCGTCTTTACAAACACCAAAATAACAACAAAAAAATCAACTCTCCTCAATAACAAGACACAATTCGCTCTTGTCAAAAGCGACTAGATTAACTTTTGGACGTAAAAGATATTTATCTCTGGCAGGTATATCGTTGAGGCGGCTATGAAAGTGTCCGAATAGATGTTTGTTATTTCGAGTATTTCTTTTGTCAAGATATATGATCTTATTATCACCATTATTATTATTATTATTATTATTATCATGGGCGATAATCTATTTGGTTATTCGATCAAGATTGCTGTGCAAATTTGCGGAAACAAAACACTATCGATCTAGTAACAGAAGGTATAGACAAAAGATGTAACAAATCTGGAATACATGGCCTACTACCTGTGATGATTGTGTTGATGGTAGTTTTATGATTGGGACACCTAACCTAACAACTATTTTACGATTGTTCTAAAAATGGAGAAGAAATAATAAAATTAGATGAGTTGAGATCGTAAAATAAATCAACGACAACACTATTTTCTAACCTATAAAAATGGTGTGTGTGTGTATCTATCTACCTACCATCGATAAATAACAAATGAAATTTGAAAGGGAAAATTTTTGGGGAAAAACTTTTCAACGGGGTAAAGAAACGGTCGAGAATCTATTAAAAAATTATAAATACAAAACCAATCCAGTTGGCATAATTTACAACTGTCTAACATACAGAAAACAAGTCGTTGTGATCAACTAAAAAAAAATAAAAAATTTATTCAAAATTATTCAAATGAGCCAAACAAAGACAGTAAAATCGTATCATTTAATATATAGAGGAGAACAGAAGAGGATAGAACCAGACATATATATGTATAGTGAAATATGAAAACCGTAAAAAATATGACAAACGTTTTTATAACCTTCTTTTGTTATAATGTTCATTTTTTCCTTTTCATCTTCTTTTCCTTCGATAGTCGTTTTCGTTTTGCGTTAATTTTAATAAATTTTGATTGTTGAATTGAGATAAGGGCGCCAAAGCCTATACATATGTGAATTATCGGTATTTTTTTTTATTATAAATAAAACAAGATAGATCGGGGAGAGAAAGAACGATTTCGAATGGAATTTATGTTGTTGTTGTTGTTGTTGTTGTGTTACGCCCCCATATCGAATCAGTTCCTATTGTCATTGGAATACGTGAGGGGTTGACGGCATCAGGTGAGGGTGACATTTGCTTTTACAACGAGAAAAACTATAAGAATCCTTTTGCAATGCTACTAAAAAAAATAAAAAGAACACGAAGATTTAATCCATAAATCTCCACGATTTTTATTTACTTTTGGGTTTATTGTAAACGAAATTAAAAACTACCCTTGATCTTCATTTAATTAAATTATTTGACAGACGTGTTTGTTCGTACATAAGCTTATAAGGGATTTTACTTTTACTATGCCCAAACACCCTTTTTCAACCGAATGACATACATAAATTACTAGCAAATCAGTGAGGGTGGTGTGATAGATCACCAACGTTACCACCACATTAAAGAGTTATTAAGACTATAGTTGGATTTTCATTATATTGTCCTGAATAATATTAATGAAAATGTGGGGTGTGAATAGTGTGGATCTAGATGAAAAGAGATTTCTATGTTATTCTAGTTTTTTTTTAATTTTCTTTTTAATCAACCAAATTCATTTCCGCTCCGCTACAATGATACCAATTATAGAATAATCGAACAGGTGTACACCAAACAATTTGAAAACGCTACGCCACTGTCTGAATAATAGGCAAAACAGAAATAGAAGGAAGACAAAAGCCACCCTCGATCTGTCTACATTTCATGAAACAAATGATTGTAATTCTTTGAATATTCCATTCTCTCTGTCTTTTATTAACTAAATCTATCTGTGTTTGAGAGAAAGAAAAACAATTTATCTCTGATCATTGTGACACCTGTAATTCGGGCAAAATGGCCAGTACAATAGAATTATTGCTGTATTTTCAATTTAATAACAACAATTTGATAGATCTAGTGACATCTGTTGATTTTTGTTTGTTGTTTTTTCGGTCGACTTGATTTCGTGTTTCAATCTGGAAATAATTGAATATTTGATTATTTCGATTGGGTACACGTATAGAGATATAGCAGCATTTTTAGTTGAAGAGATGGAGAATGCCAGACTTTATGACAGGATGGTTTAAAATAAATTGAAAAGTTGTATATGTTTAGTTTTTTTTTCTTTTTGTTTTTATTTCTTCTATTTCTTATCCACTCAAATCCTGCCATTCAGCTTACTGTCTTTACTTGTTGTCGTGTCTGTTTCTTGCAGAATTTCCGTTGTTTTGTTATTGTTGTTGTTTGTTTTTTTGATTATCTTATTCCATTTCAATACATGCGCGCCATATTTGTTCTTGTGTTGTTATTGTTGTTGTTTGCGTGTCTCAAACACATTAAAATCGAGAGAAACAAATTAACAACGAACCAATATTTTTACTATACCTTCATCATAATAATATGTAGATGAACAAAAAAAAAACAAAAACGACATAGTTGGCTATGATTTATATTACACTATCAGGGGAATTTCTATTGTTTTATTGGTTGAAATTTAAACAATTGCTACAAAATTCCTCCCGTCTCGGCCAACTAGATGACAACAAATCGATTCCATCGATAATAATTGATCCCCTTGCCCTTTTCACCATTTAATAATTGTTTCCGCCTTCAAAAGAACGAATTCTCAATTTTACATCCATCAATCTTCTGGTTCCTAGAAGAAAAAAATCATTAATTTTAATGACGCCATAATGTCTACGAAATTGTGCAAATTGTGTGGTTTTTCAAAAACTATAATCGAATTCTTTTCAGTCGTATTGTTTGAATTTATTTGGGAAACCACACACACAAAGCAAAAGAACAAAATCAAACACCTGTGGATTGTGTTAAAACTTACCTCTCAAACAATAATAATAATAATAATAATAATAATAATAATAGAATAATAGAAAAACTGATAGAAGAAAAATGATATTAATTTTAAAACAATTTATCAAACAAACAATAGCTTCTAAATGTAGCGTGAGAACGTACGAAAAACTCAAACATAGTCGACTATACAAATCAAAAATCAAGTGGCAATAAAACACCCAAAAACAATTGCAATATTTCTATTACAAGATGGCGGTACGCGATCATAAAAATCATAGCCTACTATGATTTTTGTTCTACTAGAATTATAAAATTTCATAAAAATAGTGACAATTTAATGATATTTATCAAATAATCTTTGTAGAGGTGTAAAATTTCATTTTACAACAATCAACCCAGTTTGAGATCAGTGTTTCTAACTGCAATTAAAACAATACATCATCGCATCGCCTATTACGCCATCATTAAAACAAGTGAACAGCGTGTAACTGGCACAGTTAGATTTTCTTATTATTAATATCTTGAATGCTCTAAATTTATATGTATCTCTATCTCTATTACATAGTTCTATCCTGCTTTATACACACCGATCTATATAATTTAGTTACTTCTAATCATAATAATAATAATAATAAAGGTATAAGTCGGCTATTTCTTTTTTGTTTGTTTTTTTTGTTGTTGTTGTTGCTGAATTTTTCCAATGTACCGCAGTAACCATAATCTAATTAACAGGTTTTTAATTGCATGAACGCCGACTTTGTTTTAATATTGCTTTAACAGTTTTAATGAAAACATCCCCAAGGGGTATATATAGCGATATGTTTTAATAACCCACCCTACAATGTGTTGGTGTCAACATTAACAACAACAACAAGAACAATTGGGGGATGTTTACAACCCCTTTAACATATAGACAGACACCAAATCAAATTATTGTAACGAATTTATTTTCATTTATTTGTCGTAAAATTGAATTATCTTCTATTTGGAAGTTTTTTTTATTTTCTCCAGTTGTTAGTGATAATTACAGGTATTTATTGATGAATTAATTTTTTTTAAGGCGGCTAATATTGTTTATATACGGTGAATTTTGCGTATGAATATCGGTGTAGGTTATTGGAACGCCACTGGATTCCATAGGGGCACTGTAGGTGGTGCGTATATTACATTCAGTACATCCAACTATTCAATTTACTCATAAGTGAATTGTCATTTGTTTTTATCGTCACCAATAAGAGACAACATCTAGACGGAAAATAAATGAGCGTGTAGCACTGGCAAATAATTCCCATTTTTTCCCAATATCTATTTCCACTTAGATTATTAAAAAATAAAGAAACAAACAAAACAACACCAACAACAAATTAAGCGAAGACATTTCTATTGTTCGTTTATTTTACGATATGTGTCGTCAATGTTTCTTCTAAATAACAACGACACTAATCTTATCACACAAATCACAATTACAAGTTATTTAACTAATCCGACTTTGATTGAAAGTTGTTGTTTGTTTTTTTGCTTAATTTATTTTTCTGCGTATCACACGACTGTGTTTAACAATCAGAAGGGATGGCAAATCAATTGGATAACGTTTTAATAAGCGTTACAGTAGTATTTAGCAAAGTTTACAGGCAGCTGAAAACAAACAGGGGATTATTGCGGATAATATAAAACGAACTGCCTGAAATCGATTAATCACATCGGATTTTAAGTGAAATTGATTAGAAATAAAAGCAAGCAAGACAATCGTTTAGAAATAATTCATTTTTTTCGATATATATTAAAGAGAGTTGGGGGTGATTTTTGAAAAATGTATGACAAAAAAAATAATTTTCAAAAATTTGACGCATTTCTGTAACACAAGATGTCGCTATTCTACATCCACTTCGCCATTTTTATAAAAAGTCGGTAATGCAGTTACTATTAGCGTTTGTCAACATTTATAGATGACGCTACAAGTGCTACAAGTTTATCCCTAAATAGTTTGTGTTGGTAATAGGAACAATTGCCAGATCTGACGATTTATATTCAAACTGGTTACTTATAAACTGTTTTTGGTATTAAAATTTTGTTATGGCTCCAAATTGCTTGCGTCTGATCATTTTATAGGCTCTATCTGATGAAAATCTTAGTAATACAGTAGATTTGGTCTATTTTTAACTTAGTCGAGTTGACTTAATTTATGTGAATAGTTTTGCTGACTGAAAATCTGACAACCGTGATATTCTGTCACCATATGTTGGTAGTATTGTTTTTCGAAAAACGTCAAAATTATGTTGTCCTATTTGGAAGTTAATGATTATTATTAGTTTTTTTTATAGCTAACGTTTAAAGTTATTAACAAACTTAAGGTAAGCCGTTTGAAATTCATTAGTGATTCGCTTAATTAGCTGAGTTTCCGTTAATTGATTATATTGGTGTAGATGTCGTCAAGTGCTAGTCCTTCACACTATACAGAAGATGCATTCATTAACGATGCTAATTTTAAAGTTGAAATTAATCAAAAAATGAAAGTCCCCGATAAAATCAGTTTCAATGCAGATAATTTAAATGGTGGCAGCCAAAATGGATGGATTAGAGATAATATTAATATGCAAGTACCAGAAAGAATATTAGTAGCTGGACAACACCAACATATTGGTATTTCAACATTTATTATTTGTTTTTAACAAAAACTTTATGTAACATATATTGTAGGTACAAGAGCACCTCCACGTGAAATTATCTTTGATAATTCTTTAATATCAACAGATCCTTATCCGAATGATGTGCGTGTTGCAACACCACCAAGAACATTAACATTAGATAGATATCCATTTCCTGGTTTGGAAGAATTAGAAGAACCGGAAATTCTTGATCAAATACCAATTGCTAGAAAACGCAAACAACATAACGATTCAGATTTAATTGATTTATCACATAGAGAATTATCACCAACACGGGCTGGTGGTGGTCTAAATGATAAATTAACACCATCTGAAGAGATTTTACATTTACGTCGACAAATGGCGAAATTAAATCGTCGCGTTATGGCATTAGAAGTTGAGAATTTGAATCGTTCACAAAAAGAGAGGCTATTAATTGGTTTTGGTGTTGGGTATGTTTTATTGAAATTGATCATTTGGTTAAATAGAGATTAAAATTTGTTATTTAAATTGTTTATTTAGTTATTATTATATTAGAAATGTAAATGAGTTTTTATCGATTATTAATGATCGATTTATTTCTGTTTATATGCATCTACAATTATTTAAAAAATAAATTCTAAACAATTTAATCGAATTCCATTTGTGGTGTTGTTGCCATTTCAATATCACGACATGTTGCATTTTGTAATTCACGACGTATTTCCATTGTTATTTGTTTATGTTCATGTTTCTTTAATAATTCCAATAGATTCTCTTTTGTTCACTTGATATATCAGATTTATAACGTTGTACAAATGTTAATAGAGCTTGATGCCACAATACAGGCAATTCACGTTTATCGAAACGGAAACGTAGAAAATGGAAAACAACACCATCAATAACACGATATGGTAATGCGTATTTCTTGTCAAAGAATATACGTAAAAATATTGAATTAGCACCATTATAATCCATTTCGGCAATTTTCAATATTGCCGCTGATGATGGCAGAACAGGTATCGAATTTTTCGCAATTACCGAACCGATAATTACCGCCTCTCTCAATGTGCAATTACCACTTTCACATAACGGCAATAGGATACCTTTCATGAATGCCTTCGGTTTATATAATGCTTTACGTAATGCCTGATATAGATGGAAATTCAATCGTTTATATTCTAAAAGATCATCACGTATACGTGGTAATAGAACTAAATAGAAGAATCGTTGGCATAGATTCTCTTTTAAATTCGATGTAAATATTCTTGTTGCTTGATACATTGCAGCTGCTGACCAACTATTTGGATTTGTCAAATATAGAATTTGTTCCCAATTACATAATGTTGGTATAATTTTAAAGCATTTCGGTATTTTACCGGTGCGATATTGTTTCAATATATTACCAACAGATTCATACATTTGTTTCACTTTCGGATCAATCTCATCTAATTGTAAAACATCATTATTATCACTAAATTGACTATTTAATTCGGTATGTTTTTCCGTTAATTTCTCCATGATTATATCAGCTAACATACGACGTGGTTGTGGATTGCTACTCATAAATCTCTCAATAGCTCGTTCATCATCCTCATTGATTTGAATATTGTCGTAAAATGAATCATTCTCTAATTTAGCTCGCCTTAAATCAATACCATCATCATCATCACTGCTATTGTGATCATCATCAAGTTTTGGTAATTTGATTTGTTTTGATTTTGCTGGAACAACATCAGTTTCATCGTTTAATTCACGCAATTGTTCACGTGCCGTTGATAGAATTTTCATCGATAGATTCGAATCAACATACTGTCAAATAATTGTTCAAACATTAATTAATCTTATCGGAAAAAAGGAAGGAAGCAACAAAAAAGCAAATACTGACCACTTCATCATCATCCTTTCGTAATCGGATTTTATTCCGATTTTTAGCTTTAACGAATTTAGTTTCTTCAATCTGTTGATCTAATGGCACTTTCTGTTTAACCTGTGATGGTTTTGTTTTCTTTGTTTTGCCCATTTTGGAAAATGTTCGAATTACACGTGCATCAACAACACAAACGTCAGAATGACATAACCTACAATTTTTGTTTTGTGATAATGACTACCAATAATGTAGCGCGAAAGTATCTAGATCTGTCAGTGTCGACAATGGTAGCGAAATTCCACTACATCTTCTAAATATGACAAATTTTTTAATATTGATTAAATTCCAGCAAATTAAACAGAATTCCTTTGGTGTTATTGCTATCTTTTTGCAGGGTACATCAATAAAGCTTGTATTATGCTACATGTCACAGATTTTTTGTTTGACCAGCACAATTTTATTTGAATATAGAGACATTTTGAATCTATCGATTGGTAATCATGTTTGTTATTCTGTCAAAAACGACCAACAATCATTTGTTCCACTTAATTATTATTTATTTTTTATTGTTAATTAATAATAAAAACAAATATGACATGAGGTCTTGTTTTTTGTGTGGTTTTAAAAGTACGAAATATGACACATCTACAAGGGCTTATCACAGGTATCAGTCACTCTAAATTCAAGAAAAAAATAAATGTTAATATTTTGTTATTGTAGATTCCCTAAAGATTCAACAATACGTTCGGTATGGTTAAATTTCTGTAATTTAAACGAGATCGATAAGGTTGATACATTATTTATATGTTCGGCACATTTTACACCAAATGATTATACGTGTCGACAAGGAAACGATACGGGAATTCAAAGATTAAAACGACGAGCTGTACCGTCTATAAAAATTAAACGTGCGAAAAAAACGAAAGATTACACATTTCAAGAGTCGGACATGCCTGCAATTGCAGCGACTTTTGTAACACCAGACGAGATTGTTGGGGTGGATAGTGAAGCATTCCAGGCGGATGTATCGAATGGACCTGCATGTATGGGAGAAACAGAAGATCCACTCGCACCAACAACACCAGGTAATGATCGACGACAAATTAAAATTTACTGTATCGAAATTTGTAGGCAATTTGACGGAAATTGATTTTTCGACACCCCAAGAAGCTAAAAGACATTTCCATGTAATGGTAGATACAATCAATAAAAGGGACAAAACAATCAAACATTGTCAACGGAAGAATAGAGAACTCCAAAAAGAACTGAACACACTTTATATTCTATTAACACAACTAAAACAAAACAATTTTATCACGCAAGAAGGTGAGAGATTGTTAAATCAACATTTGAACGGTGTAATAAAAGACGAGAATTGTTGAAAAAAAATATAGCTATAAATAAAAATATTATATTGCTTAAGTCGATTTTAGCTTCATTTTAGAGAACTCTTCGCCTAATAATTTCATAACATCAGAATGTTTCAAATCGGGTGCTTTAAATTCTGAATATTTCTCTTTAACAAACAATGCAAATCCTGTTGGTGGCCTTTTCGGTGTTGTTGGCACCGATTTGATTTCACCATTTTTTGTTGTTTTATTAATTAAAACCTCAAACTCACCGTAACAATAACCACAACGTTTACGTTCGAGATTCAACGATTTCGTATGTCTGCCAAAACTGTACGAACATTTCTTACATTTATACGTGTATTTTGTGTTTAATGCATAATTATGACAAATTCGAATTGGTGGTAGTTCTGGGAAGGTTTTCATTGCTTTCAGTGCCCTAAAAAATTATTTATTTTTAAAATAAATTGCATATTAATCAAAAGTATCTTAAATGTACCAATTTTTCCAATATTCACCGTGACCATTTGATAATTGATTAACAATCCAGGTAGCCGCATGGCACAATTCATGTATTAAAGTGTCTCTAAGCCGATCAGGTGAATCTAATACTTTTGTTGATAATTCAATAATAGCTTTACGTTCAATGATACCATCGCTATGTGTGACTTTTTTACAACGACAGCGTCCTGCTGTATGTGTTAAACGACTATTCCATTCGATTTTCGTTGTATCAGGTATTGCACCATTAAAAATTTCTTTATTATACAATTTAAATAAACGATCAGTTAGATCGTTTCTATATTTTTTGAAATTATTGCGAAATATCCGTGCAGACGTATGACATTGATCTATTGGGATGTTTTCTAAAAATAATTTAAATTAAATTGGAGAAATGTTTTTTAAAAAAAAGCATACTTGATAGAGATTCAAGAAAACTGTAACAACTGTCTTTATTTGTTGTAGTATTTCGTGTTTGTATCGGTAACCAATTGTCATCACTTGATTTTGATGATTTTTCATCATCTTCAATCTTTTCATTATTATCACCGTCATCATCAACAACTTCATCGAAATTTAATTTTTTTGCTATTAGTGATTTATGCGAATCACTATCTGATTCGGAGTCGCAAATTTTCTTTAAACTTTCCACCCATGGTGATACTGTTAATTTTTCATTAATACAATTCTCTTGTAATGTACGTAATAAAGTTTTTGGTTTTAAAAAGTCATCTTCTAAATATGGATTTTTATTCATTATTGGTGATCGTTTCTTCTTCGGTTTCTTTTCTGTAAATGCTCTATTTTTCTTTTTATTGATGTTGTCGTTATTATCATTGGTTTTTGTCAAAATTTTTGTATCAGATAACACTTTGTGTTTGTTTTTCCTCCAACTATCACCATATAAACTGTCTAATAAACTTTCAATGTCTTTATTTGATGGTGTTGACATACATGGACTTAATTGTTTCTTTTTTAATGGTGATTTCGTTAAAGTCTCCTCAATTTGTAATTTGAAAGAATCACCTAAAGAATCCTGTTCTTCATCAATATTTTTCTTGTTATTGTTATTAGAATTTGTTGCTGTAATTAGACTGTCTTCAATAACACCGGTTTTACGTTGTTCATTATTTGAAAACATCTCAGTGTCTGGGATGGAAATTTCCGATTTTTTGCGAAATAACTGATCAAATCTTGGTATAAGTGCATTTTGTCCAGTTGAATTCATTGCTGATTTTATCCCAGATTTCTTAAAATTCGGATTACTACCACCACTTATCGTTGATAATTCACTAAATAATGTTAATCGTTGTTTCGTTGTTGTTGTATTACTATTTATTTCAATTAACCATTTACATATCTCTAGATTTTTATGCCGTACAGAAGGATCGTTTCCATTGATTTTCTTCAAATTTGTCTCCCTTAAACTGAATCGATTATTAATGATTGATTCACTACTAACAATATTATCGTCATCATTATCACTATCAGTGATAGTTAAAGGTGATTTATTAAGAATCTTTGGATGATCATTCACTTCATTACCATCATCACTATTATTACTACAACTATCAATTACAATGATATCATCTGTTCGTATTAAATTTGGTAATGAAGATCGTCGTAATGGTTTCTTTAATGCTAATACTGTTGGAGCTAAAATAAACATTTTTATTTTATTAATTAAACAATCATAAAGGTGATTAGAAGAAAATTTTACATTTTCTCATACGTTTGCCTTTTTTTGTAGTTTTAGGGGACATTGTACTTTTCAATTCTATCGATAAATTCATTGCACACAAAAATATATAAAAATATATATATTTGAAAAAAGTAAACACTTATAAATAAACAATAATGACAAGACACAATGCACAACACAATTAAAAAAAATAATAAAATTTGAAAGTATTTAAATAACGGTTATAAATCAGTGTTGCCAATCACAAGACGAAAAGACACTAAATTTTTTACACGCATAAAGCTCCGTCCACATCTATCAAATGATCACGATGGAATGAGTACGAAGGGGAACGAATCAACAATTGTAAAGAAATGGATAGAAATGAGACCAAACACGAACGAATGGGATTGTTATGCGCAAACTGATGTAGATGAGTGAGCTTGCATTCGCTTGTGTTCAGTTAAAGAAAGACTTTTTTCTTCCAATCCAGACTATGAGAATACGATCAAACGCAAACGATGGATTTCCTTTGAAGTACCGACAACTATTGGATAAATTTGAAGATTGTTAAATTTGGTTAATATACAGGATAACGATAATCTGTACACGCGTTTGCGAGTGCTTTGAATTTGTTCCGAACACCTGTACGATTACTCGAACAACAACAAGTCGTTTTAAAAGTGACTCGAACAATAACTGAGAAATGTTTAAAATAAAATGCAATATTCGTACAAGCGGATATAACTGATATTGCATGCAATATTGCCAATCTTGCGTGCAATATTGTAGCACTATTGCTGCAATATTGAGTGCTGTCTGGGATAGAAGTTAATCCTTCCATAGCAGTAATAGTCTATGCTCTGAGCGTGAAAGCTTCTTTCCGAATGCAGCTTATCTTCTATGGATGGTTACGTGTGTCCCAAATTGTGAACCTGAGCAAAGTATTGCATAAAACACGTGGTAAAAGGGATTTTATTGAGCGAGTTGGGAAGTTTGCGGGATGAAGTGGAACAAGTCTAAAATTGACATTAATTACTTGAATTTAACGTTTTTCTCCGATCAGGATTTTGTCTGATTATCGAATTAAATTTATAAATAAATAATTTTGAAAAAACCGTTAATTTGATGGCTTCATTTAGGTGCACAACCATTAGCGACTGTCTACTGTTTGAAGCTTACGAAACTAATTGTAGCTATTATTTGAAAAGTTTGCTTCTAATAAATTACATATTGAGAATTATGAGAACCAACTCAATCCACCACTTTTTCCGTTTGAAATTATCTCACTTATTGCCTTAGACATAAGTAGATTGTTCTTTAATTTTCTTTGTAGAAATAAAACAAGTTTTATGAGCTACAATTAGTTTCTCATTTGATCCACAGAGCCACCTATTATGTCAGTTAGTTTAAACTTTGTTTACGGTTTCTAACTAACCTCTTATATTATTTTTACTAATATTACTTAATTATTCTTTCTAATTAATAAAATAATAGTAATTCAACAATAAAAATATGCTATTTTAAAATTTTAACTCAATTATTTGTGTATTTATTTTAAAGTGTTTGACAGAAAAATGGCACAAGTTGCATCAACGCCAACAAGAAAGATTGGCGTTGATTTACGTCGAAAGTCGATTTTGAATCGTTTATCAACAGTTCCTGCATCACCATTACGAAAAGGCCGATCAGAAATTTCATTAGTAACTGTTTTTGTTTTGATTGATATTGTTAGAAATGAATAATTTTTAAAATTTTGTAGTCGATAGTTGACGATGATGAGGAACGCTTAAAACGTCAAGAGGAACTCCAATTAGAGAAGAGATTATCGAATATAGGATCAGTTAAACGAACATCTGAGATTCAACAACGTTTAAGTACGTTATTTGGTGATAATGAAGCTAAAGAACATCTACAAAATTGTCACAAATTATTCTCAGAGAATGTAAATTATTTTGAATGTTTTCGATTGAGAAATATTGAAAACATTGTCTTTTTTTTGTAGAAAATTACAACAAAGAATGTTTGGAATTTGAAAATTATTGATGTGTTATCGCAAATTGTCCGACAAAAGAAAGAAACAAACTTATTGCAAATTGCTAGTACAGGTTTAGATGTTAGTGCAAAAGTCTATGGTATTAGAGTTGATGATGTACATTCGTTTGGTATGCGATTAGCATCACATTTAACTAAAACCGGTGATAAAGAAAGAGGTCATGACATTGAATCCGGTACAATTTCATTTTATCTACAATACCGATAATAATAATAATAATTGAAATAAAATATAATTACAGATAGAGAAGACGATGGTGATGGTAATAGACGTAATGTTGGTAAAAAACGTAAAACGAAACCGTTAAGATTAAGTGGTAAAAAGCCAACAATTGATTATGAAGGCACATCACTCTTTGCACCATTAAAAAAATTACAAAAACCACAATTTAATGTTGACGATAAACTTGAGAATGGTGCAATTGAGAATTTATTAACATCAAGATTACCAATACATCCACAAGGGCATACATTTCGTATATTGTAAATAATTAGAAAGTTTTTTTTCTTTCAATTAGACAATAATTTGTTAATTTTCTAGTAATAATGAAAAATATAAAATTACTGAAACGGATACAACTGTTGAAAAACAATCAACAATTGAAATAAATTTACCATATTGGAAAAATACGAAAATTTGTCCGGCTTTTGATAATTTCATCGTGAATCAGGAAGTTCAATTGTGAGATTCTCTTCTGCATTTGTTTTCTACTAAACTATAATTGAAAAATTCGCAGATTTGATGCTTCTTTAGTCGAAAATGATGTGGCATTTGATGATAATGGTATACCAATACCAGAATTGGATGGTTCCATTCATGATCCATTCACAACAGATAATGATGCAAACTTAACCGGTGGTAATAACATTCTTTATCAAAAGGAAAATACATTAAAAATTGACTGTTTCTTCTTCTCTTAGATGAAGATGAAGAAATGATTGTAGATCAACAACAACAACATGAACAACAACAAATTACTGAAATTATTGATGCAATACCTGAAGATCAACGTATAGAAAACGAATACAATTTTAATACATTAATAAAAACATCAAGTGGGAAAATTATTGATAAACTATGGGCAGGACCGGCACATTGGAAAATAAAATATATAAAACGAACGTTATTACGTTATTCTGGTAGTACTGTTGTTAATCAACAAATAGCTGATCGAGCAAATAAAAGGAAAAAGAAAATAACACCAGTACCAATTTTACCCAGTTTGGATTGTTTTGATAAAATCAAGCTTGATATTAGTAATAAATACAAAGATCGAAAGAAATCAGTATTGGAGAGTAACAATATAAAACAGTAAATATTTCTGTTGTTTATTCCTATTGGTTTTCGTTCAGTTTTGTTTGTTTGTTTTTTTAATAAAGTATTTTTGTAGGACTATACAACCACAATTATATGATGGTGTATTGGAATTTCAAAATCATTATAATGAATTAATGTTAAAACCACATGTGCTACCACATCAACGAAGTAAAAAGAATATTGAAATCAATGTTGAATCATATGATTATAATAATTTAGATGATACACATTTTTGTCCAGAAAATAATGATGATCATTATAGTGATCACAATGATAATAATGAAATTATAGAGAATGATAATCACGAACAAAATAATCAAGAGAATTTCCAAAATGAATTAATTGATATACCAGAAACTGTAACTGTGAATTATTTAACATATGCATTACATGCAAAAAAGGTTAATATGAAAAAGTTAAAGATAGCTGTGTGGGAACGATTGACGGAAAATAATAAAATTGATGATGATGATGATGATGATGTAAGAAATATCATTTTTATTTTTCTGCTAATTTGTGTATTTTTTGTTAATGTTTCCAATTTCTTTACAGAAAGTTGAACCTTTGGAATTTTCGAAATTATACCGTGAGATACCTGATCGTTTAGACGCCAATATGGCCAAAGAATTAAGTGTTGCATTAGTATTTAATTCAGTTTTATATTTAACAAATGAGTATTCATTAGTAATTAAACAGAAGAAACCAGATGTTACAGATTTTATAATAACAAAATAGTTATAATTAAATATAGATATAATTCTTATAATAATTACTTTTTTTTTGTATATACAAATATTTGTTATTTGATTGTAATGCCGTACGAATTACCGATGAAATTGCAGAGAGAGTCGGCCAATTAATTTGTAAATATTTCAAAACTTTTTAATGGTTTGAGCTGTTAAAGGTAAAACTTTTAACAACAGGCTAAATGACACAACGTCTCTATAATAGGTACGTAAAAAAAAAAAACAGAACATAAATAAATAAATTTTAGGGAAAATGCGTTTTGATTTCAAATATTCTTTCAACAAACACTATTAAAATAGTGGTATTTTTAACACGGTTTTGCATCAATTAAAAATGCAATATTACAGCATTAGAAATGTGAAATAAACTATAAAGGAAATTCCTTGATTTTCTTGAGTTTTTACAAAGTGCCAAATAAAAGCAACTGGCCCAGCGCCGTCCTAAGATATTTGGCAATCGTGAGTTAGTAATAGTAATGGGCCCCTCTTCATCAGAAAATACACGGCGATGAAGCATGATGAAGATACTAACCGAGGCCTGGATCCCTTTCTCACAGTCCTGGATGAACCTGGACACAATAATATTGTCAAGTTCTATAATAGCTTATCCAGTCCCGTCCACGTCTATCGAACGATCACGAAGGTATGGGTACGAGGGGAACGAATCAACGATTTAAAAAAAAAATAGACAAGAATAGGATCAAACGCAAACGAATAGGATTGTCATGCGCGGACTGAAGCAGATGGATGACTTAGCATTCGCTTGTGTTGCGCTAAAGATTTGTTTTTTCAGTGCACAGTGCCCAGTAATTTCCTTTAAAGTACCGACAACTATCGGATCGGTATTCAAGCCTGGACTATCGTGCCCACTCGATAACGTTTGCATCACCGTTCGTACCCATTCCTTCATGATCGTTCGATAAATGTGTACGAGGCGTCACACTAAGCGTATACGTTCACACCAGATGAAATATGAAACTGAAATAGGCGAATACAATGCGATGCGTCTGCCTCGTACGGTATTGACAGTTTGACAGTTCCAATCGTCTAATTAACAATTTCAACGAGCTCGGCTTGACATTACTACTACACACGACTGTCAAACTTGTTTTGTGGACTTTATATTCTCATGTCTATTAGTAGACCCCAAACCCGTCACCATCAATAATAAAAAATATCACTATCTAGTTTAAATCAAAAGTGAAAAGTGCAATGAGGTGGTTTATTTATTTAAAGTAAGGGTAATTTTGATTTTTTTAAATTGTCCTCACATTCCGTAGAATGTTTGAGTAAGTTACTGGTTGATGTAATTTGGATGGCCTACCCATTAGCAACGTGAAAACGCTGTCAATCATATGTCGAACCAGTTTTTTACGCGCGCTTATTGGTGAGAAGGGACAGTCCTTTGTAAGGATAACCGTGGCAGATTTCAAAGGGTACGTTTATTATATTTGTTCCTGGATACGATTTGAGGCTATATGCCAAATTTCATGACGCTAGGTCAAATATTACCGAAAGTACGTAACGTGCAAATTAATGAATCAGAGAAGAAATAGAAAACATTATCATTTGGATTTGTTATTGTCAAATGATTCACAAAAATATTGAAAATATCGAAAATGATCGAATCTTCCCCTAATCTTGATTTTTACGAAAAACCCCCAAGTGGCTATGAAAGTTACGAAAATTTACAAGAATTTATCGTAAAACGTTTGGAATTATATCAAATTCTGCTAAAAACACAAAGCGACACCAAAGAGAATTTACACAATTTGATTGAAAATAAAACAGTCTTCAGTAATCTGTTAAAATCAACTGAAATTCAACGAATTGATGCCATCTCCCATTGGATGCTCCGACTAGGTTTTTAATCTTGCACAACTTTCTTTATTCAAGCACAATAATTGAATCATTTATTCTATTTGCAGTTTATTCAGAAAACGATCAATCCAGAAAAGTATTTGTGAAATTGGAGAAATTATGGTTTCAATATCGATTAACACAACTCACAGTTGATGAAATTACAAACATCTCACAGAAATTATTTAAATTATCGCCTGCAATCGTCACAGAAGATATTAGATTATCCGATAATAATTGTAATTTAGAGAATGTGCAATATTTCTGTGTTAAATTCACGCAAGTTCCTGATTTGGTAAAGAAAAGAATCTATTTTTTAAGGAATGGTTATATTTATATTCCTGATTATGAACTATCGTCGCTATTAACAAATTATTTTATTAAAAATCTCGAAAAATCATCGCTTGTAAGTATTGCAATAATGAGACAAGTTTTTCGAAAATCCAATAATTTGCCACTTTTCAGCATGTGTCAAAACTTTTACCAACAATCCAATCGGATCAATTCGATCTGCTATTATCAACAATTCAAATAATCAAACACGATTATGAAGATATTGATGAATCACCGTATAAAGGTTTAGTTAATTTAGAGAATATTGATGAATTCTCCCAACAATTTCCAATGTGTATGCGTTATTTACACGAAAATCTTCGGCATACACACCATTTAAAATATTTCAGTCGTATGCAATATGGTCTGTTCGTTAAAGGACTTGGTTTTAATTTAGATGCAACATTACATTTATTTCGTGACGAATTTATAAAAACAATGCCGGAAATACGTTTTGCAAACAAATATGCATATTTATTTCGTCATAATTATGGATTAGTTGGTTCGAAAATTGATCGTAAACCATACAGTTGTGAGACAATTTTCGAAATTGCCGTTAATCCACAACAGACACACGGTTGTCCATTTAAACATTGGTCTAATGGTGATTTATATGAAAACTTACAAGATTACGGTTTAGATGATTGTCAAATTAATAAAATCATTGATTTCAAACAGAATGAACTCTATCAGATGGCATGCGGTAGATATTTTGAGTTTGTGAATCAAACCGAATTAATAGAAGAAATTGTACATCCAAATCAATATTTTTTTAATTGTTGTAAAATACATGAAGGAGACACAGATACATCTGATGTTGATATCGAAGATTTGGTTTAGATTTTAAACATAAAACACGTTTATATTTCACAGAAAAAACAAATTATGAAGGGGAACTGCTAACCCCTCTTGTTGTTATTGGGAACAGGTGGCCGATGTTCATAATAGGGGAGACGGTCAATTTTGTTCTAGAATAGTGTTTGTATTGTTTGTAGTGTAGGCACCTTTTGCAATTTACTCATTAAAACACCTGAAAAAGTGCCTTAATTTTTTCAAAACAAACATGATTCTACAACCTACCACTGTACAATTAACAAAAATTTATTATTTCAACGAATCACATATGAAAATTCCGACAATTTCCCAAGAAGTATTCGATAATCAGATCAATACAAATAAAGCAATTATAAAAAAGAATATATTTGGACATAAATGGGTATTGAAGATTAATGAAAATGAGAAAATTGTGAAAAACAATAAACAATACTTGTGGAAATGTGGTTTATATCTAATTGTTTCTTTATTTATAACTATTGCATTAATTTCCGGTTTATATTTTACATTTGGTAAGACTTTCTCTATTAATTATTTCGATTAACATTATTAATAATCATATTTTAGAGCGGCATTGGAATGAAGTTTCAAACAATGCTACAATTGCTGTAACTGATGTAATTGGAAGAATTACTGAAAACAATGATAATACGCAAATAACAACAGATGAGTTTTGTGAGAATTGTACAAATCGTATTTGTTTAAAATTGAACGAATATGATCTACCGACATGCTTAGAAGCATTAGACAATAACGATCCAACTGGTTGTGGTGGTTTTTGTTCAATTAACACACAATTTTGTCAATTATTAGACAATAATTCAAAGATCTATCAATGTTCAAATATCAAAACATATTTAAAATGTCCAAAAAATCAATTCAATTGCGGCAATATGTGTATTGATTATAAGAAGAAGTGTGATGGAATCATACATTGTTCCAATCGATTAGATGAAATCGATTGTGGTATTTCTCACTGCAAAATAAATGTAATTACCGTTTGTTAAATAGAAACATGTTTTAGATTGTAATCTTGAAACGCATTTCCATTGTGGCCACAATACATCGTGTTTATTAAAATCGAAACAATGTAATGGTATTGTGGATTGTTGGGATAAAAGTGACGAAATCAATTGCTATTGTATTGATTCGAATCAATTTCTATGTAAAAATGGTGAATGTATAAACAAACAGAAATTCTGTGATGGTATTTATGATTGTACCGATCAATCTGATGAACCTAAAGCCTGCCAAATTTTCGATAAAATCATGTAGAATTCATAATTAATCAACTAATGAATTAATTAATTTATAAAATAATTTATAATCATTTATAATTAAATTAAAAATTCGAATTTAAATGTAGTTTTTGTGTTTCACTGGTAGATGGTGGTGGTTTGTAGCAGTGTTGCCAATAGTACCAATGGAAAATCTCTTGTAGTTTTTTGTCGATGTCAGATAAGTTTTTTCCTCATTCACTTGTTAACAGTAATAGAACAAAATTTTTTGTGGAAATTGTTGCACAATTGTGTGCAATTTTAAGGTAATTATAGATATAAAAAAAACCCTAATTTACTTGTGTTAATGTTGGTATTTCATAGGTGATATATGTCCTATTGGAATTCTTATGAGAATAATCCGTATGGAGATACAACAGAATTTAATCCATTTTACGTTGATTATACTGACAATATGTCCGATTACAATGGACAAACAGTTCCTAACTATCATCTAAATCAAGAATTTCATAATACACAACAATCCCAATATCAAAATGGTTATCAGCAACCAGGACCTAGTAGCAGTACTAGCAATAATCATGAACAGGTGGCTAATATGAACCCCAGTAGTAGTAATGATAATGCAGATAATCGACAAGATGTATCACGAAATACAGGTGCTGTTAAGAAACGCTATAACGACAGAAATCAATGGAATCGAAGGTATTTCAATAAAACTAAAGAACGTAGTAATAATGATGAAGAAACTAATTTAGAACAAATCCAAAATGATAATAAAACTAAAAATAAATCAAGAAATTACAATAGAAATAGTAATTCTCGAAATTACTATGGTGAAAAACGTAATTATTATCGAAATGGTGATAGGAATTACCATGAAAATCGTAATGGTAGATTCCATAAGAATTATGAAGATAATGATGATAATCGAACAAAATGGAGACGTTTTGATAATAGAAAATTCAACAATAATGCTAAAAAGACAAGTGAGCTCATATTTTATATTTGCATCGATTAATTACTATTAAATAATTGATAATTCTAGTGGATGCTGCTTCTCAACGTGAACGTTTAGAGCAAATGTTGACACGTCGCCAATTAGAATGTTTAGTTTGTTGTGAGAAAATCAAGAATATTGATAAAATCTGGGCATGTCAACAATGTTATCTAATTTTACATTTAAATTGTACGATAACATGGGCGGAATCATCGAAAATTGATAATGGTTGGCGTTGCCCAGCCTGTCAGAATATATGCCCAATAATACCCAAACAATATTCTTGTTATTGTGGTAAAATAATCGAACCACGTCCATTACCTGGCATAATACCACATGGTTGTGGTGAATCATGTATGAAACAAAATCGTGCATGTCAACATAAATGTCCAATATTATGTCATCCAGGACCATGTCCAGATTGTAATATAATTGCAACGAAATCATGTGGTTGTAATAAAACAACACAACAGATTAAATGTAGCTCAAATATTGATGTAACATGTGATTCAACATGTAATAAATTATTAGAATGTCAACAACATTATTGTCAAATCAAATGTCATCCAGGTGATTGTGGTAAATGTATTGAAACAATCAAACAGATTTGTTATTGTGGTAAAGTTGGACGACGTGTTGTATGTAATAATGTGAATAAAGGTGCCACATTGTATAGTTGTGGTGATGTATGTGGTAAATTATTGAAATGTGGTAATCATTATTGTGAGAAAATTTGTCATGATGATTCATGTGATGATTGTTCAAAAGATATTAACAAAATTATAACATGTCCATGTGGTAAAAACAAATTAACACAATCTAGATCATCGTGTTTAGATCCAATTCCATGTTGTGATAAGGTATAATTACGTCTTTACAAATTTATATTTAAATAAATGTTTAATTTTTTATTTCTGTTTAAAGATTTGTGGTAAAACTTTGAAATGTGGCCAACCATCATCGCCACATATTTGTAAATCGCCATGTCATGAAGGTTTATGTCCATCGTGCATTTTAACAACTTTAGTACGGTGTCGTTGTGGTCATATGGATAAAGAGATACCATGTGGTGAATTAACAACGAAAGCTGATGATGCACGATGTGAAAAAAAATGCACCAAGGTACTTGTAATATTTGTAATAATTCAACAATTACTGTAATTCTTTAATATAAATTCAGAAACGTCTATGCGGAAAGCACCGTTGTAATCAGCGTTGTTGTATAGAGATTGAACACATATGCCCATTACCGTGTAATCATCTGTTGTCGTGTGGTCACCACCGTTGTCATCGTACATGTCATAGCGGCCGTTGTGCACCATGTCAAGAAACTAGTTTCGATGAATTATATTGTGAATGTGGTGGTAATGTAATTTACCCACCTATACCATGTGGTACAAAACCACCACCATGTACTAATCCATGTTCACGTCCACGACCATGTGGTCATGACGTAAATCATAGTTGTCATATAGGTCAATGTCCACCGTGTACGGTTTTATGTAAACGTTGGTGTTTTGGTAAACATGAACAACGTTCAGCTATACCGTGTTATCAAGAGGATTTCAGTTGTGGTCTACCATGTGGACAACCATTACCATGTGGTAAACATAAATGTGATAAACCATGTCATTTAGGTCCATGTCCATTACCATGCAAACAGAAATGCACAGTAAAACGTACATTATGTGAACATCCATGTAATGTACAATGTCATAAATCACCATGTCCTAACACACCATGTAAATTTAATGTTCCAATAACGTGTCAATGTGGTTTACAAAAAACTACACGTCCATGTGTTGATTTAATTGATGAATATAAAGAAATCGAAATGGCAAATTTAAAAGATAAAATGACCGATCTATTAAAAGAACAATCGGTCGATATTAGCGATATTATTAATAAAACTAAAAAACCATCGATATTAAAGATGTAAGTTTGTTTTTGTTTTTGGTTCTATAAATTTTAATCTCAATGTAAATCTTTACAGATTAGAATGTACAGAAGAATGTCGTGTTGTTGAACGTAATCGTCGATTTGCATTAAGTTTACAAATACGTAACCCAGATTTAACACAAAAATTAACACCACGCTATTCAGATATTATGCGTCAATGGGCTAAAAAAGATCCACAATTCTGTCAACGTATCCATGATAAATTAACTGAATTAGTGCAATTATCTAAACAAAGTAAACAAAAGAGTCGTTCATATTCATTTGAATCAATGAATCGTGATAAAAGACAATTTATACATGAATATTGTGAACATTTTGGTTGTGATAGTGCAGCATATGATCAAGAACCAAATCGTAATGTTGTTGCAACAGCAATTAAAGATAAATCATGGTTGCCCAGTATGAGTTTATTGGAAATTATACAACGTGAAAATGGCCAACGCAAAGTTCCCGGACCAGTTTTATGTAATAAAACAACAATCACAACAAAACCATGTAAATCTGAAACGGTTTCATTGAAATTAACAGGACGTAATGGTGGTGGTGGTTATGCTGCTGTTGCCACATCATCACCATCTGTGTCATCATCGGCTATATCAAAGGAGGAGATTATTGATTACTTTGATAATCCCCCACAATAGTTGCGATTTTATTATGAATTTAAATAAAATAATAGTTTAATTATTTTCCTTTATTTTGCATTGGTTTTTTTACATTGAAATGACAACATTGAAAAATTGAAAATAAAAATTTGTATATTGCATATAGAATTCAACAAAAATTATTGTCATATAAATACAAAATATAACAATATCCAATACGTTTAAATTTTGGCGTTTCTGTTTTCAAGCTCATTATTATTTTTGTTATTATTATTATTAAAATTATAATGAAAAACAAGAAAGCGTATTTCACTGGTCTAGAAATGAAAATAAATAGGAATGTTTAAAGATTTTAACTAAATGTACAACAACTATTCGTTTTTCTGGCAGTTTTATAGAATGCCTTCGATTGTATACTTAAACCCTCCGATTTTGCAACTAAATCATCCAATTTCTCACCTCTTTGCAATACACTCTCAATTGCATGATGCTAATTAATAAAATTTCAGTAAAAATTAATGAATCAAAAACGTATCAACAAGATTTACCAAAATGATTTTCGTTTCATCTAAATCCCCTTGTATTTTGGTCATAGAATCAGCTTCACTTGGATTTTGATATCTAGCTATATACGTATTTAATTGTGGAAAATTCACATCGCGTTCTGTGAGATTTGGCCAATTAACAGGTGGAATTTTCGTTGCAAATTCATCGAGAATCTTCGTTATTAACGTATGTGAAACTCTTGTTGGGTATTCATGGTCTGCGATCACAACACCAGCTAAACTATCACCTCTAACATACACATGACACATATACTCTATAAAGTGAACAATTAAATAAATTATATAATTCAAACATTGGAAATTCAACCTCCTTCTTTGACAGACTGTCTAGATGCTGGTATTGTGCGTTCAACAATTGTTTTACAAAAAAACGACATGAACTCTTGCACTGAACCACGTTGGAAAAAGCTGAAACTTTGCAAATCGAACGCTGATTTTAGCCATGTCGCATTTGTTGTTCCTTTATACAAAACACTAATACAATAGATTTTTACCATATTTACGTATTATTTAATTCTAAATTTAAATGAAAATGTACATCACTAGAAAAAAGAAAGGGTACTTGAAATTATTTGGTATCAATGGAGCAATTAGAAAACGATTCTGTGTAATTAAAACAAAATTAATCAACTAAAACCAATATTGACGAATATTGTTGACAATCATCTGACAACTAGACAAATTGTCTATGGGTAAACTAATTGTAGCTCAACTTCAGATACGCAATATTCGTCAAATTATACTCAAAATTATTGCGTTATAAGCGTTCTAGAATTGCAAAACGAAAAAAGATTGCCGAGTTATCCGGAGAAATTCCGTTTTGAGACCATATAAAGCTTCTCCAGTCATCAAAGAAAGCTACAATTAAGCACCGATTCCACTACTACCAAAATAACGTCTACAAACATCAAAGTCCCAATAATTACAGATAAAATTAAGGAAATTCGTCAATAATAATCTGAACAACACAAATCTATGTATCGTTTAAGTTAACAAACATCATTTTATTGTATTTTAATTCACAAAAAATCAGTATAATTTGTTGATAATGCGTAAATTCAATACACTGTCTACCAGTATAACGATAAAAAAGTCACTACATCGTATTTGTTGAGCACTAAGGGGGAGAATTGATCATTCTTCAAAAAACTAACCTCAAAAATTTTCCAATTTTTTGTTTCTATTTCAGTTTGGATGCCGTTAAATTACACAACAATTCTAAATTTATATAAAACAACATTGGTCGATAAATACGTCTAAATTCATAGCAAATTCCAACATTAATTAATCGGTAATTATAAATGTTCATATATTATAATTAAATACGTTAAAATTGAATGATTAGATAATAAAACGATTATTTTTTCCAATTGATGGCGTAATAGGTGTTCGGCCTTGGCTTTGGTCAGCTCGTGTCTTGTCCCCAGTTCAAGGATTTTATTGTTGAAATTATTAGAAAAAAAAACCATTTTTACGCATTTCAAATGGATCCAATTAAAGTAAGTTTATGTTGTGTTAAAATTGTTTAAATTCATTTTGTTTTGTTAATTTAATCATAAATAGATTGATACAACAACAATTGAGGATTGGTCATCGAAATCGGACAATTTTAAGAATCTCTTTATAGCATCAGAACCATTAGATTGTGCATTTATGATTGATGGTCAAGAAATCAAAGCACATAAATTATTATTAAAACACAATAGTCCAGTATTTGAGCAAATGTTTTATGGACGATTTGCACAAGATTTAATACAAATCAATGATAATTATATAAGTGCTGAGAATTTTCGTAAAATTTTAAATTTCATCAATACAAAAATCATTGAAATTGACTCAATAATAAATGCATGGGATCTATTCTATATATGTAACAAATATTTACTCAACGATTTAAAATTAGTATGTTTGAAATATATTGATAATAATCAATCTATATCGACATTGGCTTTAAGTTATGAATATGCTGAAATGTACGATTTATTGGATATTCGAATGAAATATTTGAATGAAATGTGTATTTATATTCGAGGATTATTTCTAACATCAATTGAACATTATTACCATATGAAATTATCAACATTATTAACATTATTAGAACAGAAATGTTTGAATGTCAATTCACAAGAATTAATAGAAATCATCTGTATATGGGCTAGTAATGAATTAGATAATCGTAATGTTGATATAACAATTGAGAATGTTGTACATATATTGGAGAGTTTGCATTTGATGCCGTTCATAAATTGTTTAAAAAATGACGAAACCTATTTGTTAAATCGACATAGTTTTGTTAAGAAATGTACAGCGTATTTGAACAATTTAGAGAGTAATCAACCGAAAATTCGTAAAACTTATCAATATAAAAATTGGGCTTTATTCTGTCGTATGAGAGCTGTGTATAAAATTGCTAATCGTATCGAATTACAACGATTCATACCGTTTATTAGTAAAATTATTGTCAATCAACCGGTAGTTTTATACGGTTTACTTGTTAATACTATTGATTTTTACGAATGTGAATACACAATCGATTTAAGTATACAAATAGTCGATACCATCGGTAAATCATCGAATATTACACGATTTACGAAGAAGATCTCACACGAAACCTGTCTTTATGTACCATTAGACGAGATCTGTACATTGAAAAGTAATACAATTTACACGATTCGAATTGATTATTCGAATCGAGATGATTTAGATGGCACCTCAACAGTTTTATGTCATTATATGAAAGATGATTTGGTTCATAATAAGGCGAAAATTAAATTTAACGAAATTATGGGATCTGTGATCAAAGGTATCTGTTATTATCCACTTTAAAACTGTGATAAATTATTTGGATGTAATTAATTCAAAGAAATCATTTCGAAGTTCTCTAATAAAAAGACTGTTTTATAAAAATAAATCAAATGTTTGTTTCGTTTAATTATGGAAATTCTCGAATATTTTCAGTTTTGTTTTCGCCCTTTAAACTCATCGTGATGATGTTGAAAGTGAATGATTATTGTGGGGTCAAAAGGTTAATCTGAAGTATAAAATTGCCTTTCATTTATAATCAGTTTGTTTTTCCTTTGATTTCAGATCGTGTCTCACTTTCATAAATGTTGAGAAATTTAAGGATGAAATCAGGTATGTACGATGGCTCTTTGATGGCGAAATTTTATTTTCATTTTATTTTTTATTTAAAATATAATTTAAAAAATAGATACAATAATTACTAAAGGCTAATGTCACAAGCTGATATTCACATGCGGATAGGGATCTCAGTATTTTAATATTGATATAGGGAAAAATTCGTAGATTTTTCCCTATATCAATTGGCCCAAGGTACACATGTAGATAATGAAGCAGTATAGAAAAATAATAATTTAAAGGCGAATGCCTGGATTTCTTGAAGCAACGAAATTCAATAATTCCTCACTGTCCTCACAGACGAACGGTTTCACATGATGACAGGCCACATCATGCCATTTAATACCATCATTATAGAAATTGTTCAAAATCGATAAACATGATTCATCATTGCCCTGTACAACAAAAAAAGCAATATCCAAAATCAATTCATATAAAAGTTATTGACCGCTGATTGTTAACTAGTCAAACAACATGTTTTGCACAGTTATATTTTAACACGTTTAAATAAATATTTACATACCTGTGCGGCTTCACGATTGTCCGGTTGTGCTTGGCCATAACCACCAGTTTGGCTCCAATCGCCAGCATTTCGTTGTTGTGTTGGTCCAATTTTTGCACCAGAACCCGACCAGAACCATCCGTTGATATTTGGTGGTTGTAGATCAGGACGTTCACAACCAGCAAAATTACATTTCCTACCTGATGTCCATATATAACGTACATTACCGCGTGCTATTCTTTGTTTAACAAATTCATTCTCTTGTGGTGTTTCAAGTGATACAGCATCCATACAATGGCGGCGACAAATGTTACGTGCGTCCAACCAATCAACCTCTAAACTTCTAGTTGGTAGATGTTCCCAACTGAAGAAATACGAATGGGTGACACCACGGGCATCTCTATACGTGGCATGACGCACACCTAATTGAACATGTTATCAAATTAAAATTGATAAATGATTAACGATAGTAAAACGAATTACGATTTGCACAACTTCTTGGATCTGGCAATGCTAATCGTCTTTGGGCCATAACCATAGCGGCTCCTACCAAAAGGAGCATCAACTCTCGGAACATTTTCTACAAATAAATTAATAAAGACCATAGCTTTAGTAAAAAAACAAACAAACAAACACATGCAATAATGGTTACAAGGCTCTTCAAAATTACTTTTTGAAGTGTAAGGATACCTCATCATCATCATCATTGCATCGTGATATTGAGATTAAATTGTAAAAACGCTACGATTGTCCTCATTTTCTTCATGGATCATTTGAAATTGAGGTGTGGCTCTCTATTTACACAAAATTTAATAATTTCGTCTTCAACCAGAAAGAGAAATGTTTAAATAACGGTCTAGTTTTGAAAAAAAATATATATTTAAAATTCACAGAATAGAAAGCTGTAAATATTTACAAATGTTTCAGGACATCTGAATTGTAGGTAATGATTCTATTGAAATTATTCGGACCATTAATTCCTAATTGAACGAATTTGCCATTTTTATATTATTACTAAATTGAATCTGATAGAATTTATTGATAACTTCAATGATCGCACACGTTACAAGCCGAAAATGGTTTGCTGAAATGTCATGATGATGACAACAGGTGATTATTATTCCGTGTCAAGTCTAGGTCTGGTATTCGATTGTCCCGGATTAAGGATCGTTTCCGGACGATCTAGGTCATCCGTTGACCTGTGTGTGTGTGTGTGTGTGTGTAGTGGCTTTCACGGTCACCGTCCTAGCCTGAGATGATCTTCGATCTACGCTATTACACCGTTTGGGTATTTGTATAGAAATTATTTGGTTGTAATTCTCAATCAGTTTTACCCATTTCGTAAATTTCTAATTGAACATGAATTGTGTTGAAGTTTCACTCAATCATTTCTATAGGATTTTGTTTTTTTTCTAAAGAAAAAGAAAAATAATGAAAGCTAATTATAGTTGATTTCGTGTTTTGATAGTTAATCGTTTCGAATGGTGTTGTAATGTTGCAACAATTTTCCCATAATGAGCAACAATTTAATGGTTATTGTGAACCATCACCAGGAAGAGTCTTTGGTTTGTTGTTGTTGTTCTAGTTTCGATACCGTTCCAACAATCAACCGGTTACTGCATCAGTTATATAAGAGATTTATCCTTTAAAACAACAACGGCACAAGTATTTCCAATGAATGCAATATAAATGATCACCATTGGAATACTTGAGGAATATTCACAAAAAAAAAACAGTTATTGGCCGATATTTTACAATTGAATCACTTTCCCCATTTTATTCATAAATAAAACAATGAATTTTATCGTGGAAGAATTGTGCAATTGTTTGCCGTAAACAAGTGAAGGTACCCATATAATTCGAATAGAAAATCATTAAAAACACAACAATTACACGGCATTATAAAAAGCTAAAAAGTCACCGATTTATCGTATAATTCTTCGAAAATCATTATAAAATACTGCTAAATCGATTTGTAAAGTTTTTGTAGTGAATTTGTTGAATTTTGGTTGGAGACTTCAACGAGCGCAAAGGTGACGAAACTCGCTGAAAGAATTTTAAAAACCAATCTAATACCCTACAAATCAATAGGAACGCTTAACTGTTTGGGAAAGAGATCCGTTAGTTAAATATCTAATAGAATATTATTTGTTTTTGAACACTAATTGAACACACACAATTATATTGCACATTTGAAAAACTATCCAACTTACCGATATTGTGTTACTGCAAGTGTTGTTGAAGGAACACGTTAAATTAAACTGTCTGGCAGATGCGGAGTCCGGTGTATATAGCCGTCCTACATCCCCACAACTCTCTAACCTAGATTCAAATCGAAGCCCCCAAGTACCACCTGAGGTTATCCCCAGTTTGTTCTCGTCTCATCATCCAACAATATTTACGATTTGATGATGGAAAATAAATCCTTTTCACCACCAGCAATGATTTTCAAATTTCTTTCTAATATTTTTTGAATATTTTCGATGGATTATCATCAAGGATGGTCCACATTAATAATTAATAAAACTACCAGAACATAAACAGTTTTTTTTTTGCGCTTCTCTAATTCGAATAATTAGTGGTTAATTAATTGTGGTACAGATTTTGATCATAATTACAAGCAAATTTAGTTACACTTTCCATTTAATTTCCAACGATTTTCACTTGAAATAATCAACGATTTGTGAAATATTCCAATTAAGGTATGGTATGGAAATAATAACTCGGTTAATGTTTCAGTGAGCATTATATTTTGGGGGAGACAAACAAATAAAAAAACCAACAGGCGTGTAAGTGTTAATTTTATTCAATTTGCATTTGAAATTCTAATTTTTATTATACTCTGTTTTCAGAGCAACAAAAGGAAAACTCGTGTACAAAAGTAAGTAATTAAACAGAATGTGTGTGTGTGTGTGTCATGGAAAAATAATTCAGACACGTTTCAGGTCTATTTAATCGGATTCCAAAGATTGCGAATCGTTTCAGAAATTAAGTGGAAATAATGAAAACCATCTGAATTCTTTTATTTGTTAATTATTTATATGGAGAATCTTTCTTCAGAACCGTCATCATTTGGTCGATGTTAATCTACTTTTTTTTTTAATTTGGAAGCAATCGCTCTAGATGTGCGAATTGAGGACATTTAGAGATGACGATTGTGTAGGAAATACCACTTTAAAAATCTTGTTTGTGATGATTTCTTCAAGCTAGCGTTTTAATTCCGTGAAAAATTCCTTTGCAAACGGATCCGGCAAGAACGCAGAGTTCAATAGATGTACACAATTCATCAATTGTTGACTCATTTAGTCAATAAACTCGATAAGTGTTTATAACAATTACACATGAGAAGACCCTGAAAATTTCAGGACGATCACAATGGAAAAAAGGCCTCGACTGCATCGAAAAATATATCTCTCGCTCTCTCTCTGTCTGTTAAATAAACCGTACAAATTTTAATAACAAATAACCTTTTTTCGTTTATTGACAAAACCCGAAACTTAAACAACAAAAATGGTAATTATTGTTTGCCGAGTTTAAATTCCTGAAAATATCTTCTCATCGGTTATTATTTGTGTGATTGAAATTTTTCGAGTGAAAATTGATTGCACTTTCTATAATATTAATAAAACAATAATAATAATTCTGTTTGAATATTTGTTCGATGGTTTTTCCTCCATTATTTTCTCTTTAATTTATCATCATCATCGTTGTCGTCGTCTACCTACATCTTTTTTCGGTCTATGTTATAAACAAAATCGATTGTTTTAACTTTCGGTCAAATAATAATAAAAATAAAACTTTCTTTTTCGTCGTCTAATGATGATCTAATGCCCTGAATTGACGACATTGACCCTTTAAACCTGTGATTATCATAGATTCACAAGATAAATAATGATGTAATTGATTGTAGGTGTGAATTTGTTTGATAAAAATCAAGATTGAAGGTGAAGATAGACGAGATTTTAATGAGTGCACATAGACGATGCACCCACCTGATATCGATCAAAATTCATCACTTTATTGTTCTTGAAAGCGTCCAGATAATTCAACAAATTCTTCATTATTTAATTAGTCTAAATTATATATGACTTGGGGTATTATTTAAACAATTTTCTTAAAAATTATTCCTCTGTCACGAAGTACCTGACAACAACCAATGATTAATGTAATCATGTTTAAAGTGAAAGCCTATCGACCATCATTTCCAAACTGTGGTTTTATCAGGTGATTATTTCGTTGACAAACACAGAAATGATTTTAAGTAAGTAGCAAACGAACAGGTTTCACATGTCGCGACCTGTTTTTAGATTTTGCAAAACCGATTTTTTTGCATTTGCAATTTCAAAACATTCCGTTGCATCTTTGTAATCATTCGAATACCAACAGAGACAATCTGGTGTTTGATTATTGGAATTTTTCTGTTAAATGATTAGAATAATTTTCAAATTTAAGTAAACAGTACGGTTTGACGTTTATTGTGTGTAATTTGAATTGAAAGTTATGAATAAATGCATCACTTTCCCACATTGAATATGAATCGGTTACTTATAGAAAATCAGTAGATTTCAATTGGAATTGTTGCGGAATTCGCTGTATTTCCAGAAAACATTTAAAAACACAAATCGTATTTGAAATTATCCTCTGTTGTAAGCAATATATTATTAATGTTCAATTGCACAACCGTTTATTATTGCAGAACGAATGATTAATTATAATCAAGCTTGCAAAATTAATTAAATTGAAAGAGTTTGTTGGCTTTTTTTCGATCATTTGACCAATTCAACAATAACGAGAGGACACACCTTCGGAAAAGGCTTGTTGAAAATCTAGGTGGAATTCATGTCGAATTAAAACCAAATTCTTTTTTAGCTTTCCATTCATTACAATTTCCACAAACTATTCGGTTTTCAATGGTAATGGTAATTTGAAATCATAGATTTGATTTATTGTAAATTAGTCGTTATAGTTTGATTTGTTTATTTATTTATTTTTTATCTGAAACGAATTGGGAAATCGCCGCAACAATTAAATTTACCAATCGATGATGTCTGAACGAATAAGAAACAGGACAAGTTTCACAAAATAAAACGTACAAGCTTTATTCATCAATATAATACTTATAAAAAATCTTGCCGACTTTCTTTACATATATTTAAAACAATTTTAAAATTGTAATTATCCCGGATATTGTACCGATTTAATAATAATAATAAACATATCTAATCGTTAGTTGAATGCGTGCGTGCACATTGATTTGTTTTGCATTTTAATTCGTCTCTTTAATAGTTTTATATTTCTCTTTTGTTTTATTTTAATAACAATATGTGGCCCGAACAATACAATTATTTATGTTAAATATTTGCAAACTTTTACTTTACCGTATTGGAAAGTAACATGTGTCAACTATACAACAATATTATAGATGCAATATTTTAATAATTACAAACGATAATTTGTGCTTTTGCAAATCGTATTATTATTTGTAAAGAATGCGTAAAAACAAAGTGTTGGGAAACATTGAGTGAAAGCGTCTCATCAACTCTACTCAATTTAACCATAATTGCAAAGAGAAAACACAAAATTCCACGTGCAAAGCCACCTTTAGATTGTATCAATTGATCTTTATTGCGAACCATTGAAGCGCAGCCGTTTATTTCAATTTTGGCTGAATGTAGTCAAGTTAGAGAGTGATTAGAGGATCATCTATTGGAAACAAGGCCAATTGTTGGCCTTGTTTTCGTACCGAAATCATCCGATTCGTTCCAATGGAGAGTACAAGAGAATGTTGGTGGATTTGTAACAAATTGAACAACAACAACAAAAAACACTTTTTCGCCGTTGTCACTTAAAAACCAAATTAATTAGAAATTTCTTCAGGCTTCTCTAGCAAAGTTGTTCATCATGCAATAATCACAACCAACAGGAATTGAGCATGATGTCAAAAAGGAATTACAAAAGAGATTTCTTCACCTTTGGTAATTTCAAAAAACAACTTCAACTAACAACAAGTGAGTTTTGTTTTAAAAAAAAAATATTGCACTTTTTCTTTCTTATTGTTTTGTTTAGAATTGTTTTTACTTTCTTTAACAGATCAACATGTTTATTGTGTAATTCCATAGGAAATTCACATCTCAAACTGTACAGAAATACAATAGAAATATGAATGCGAAATATTCACATCTGTGTTTCAATCAACTTTATAATTGCTCAACTTTTTGAATTTTACCAAAACAACAACAAAACAACAATTCACTTTAATAGCATTCAAACCTTTTTTTGGGCATACACTTTCAACATAATCTTCATGAAAATTACGTCAATACTGGTTGTTTATTCGTTAATTATTGAAACCAGATGGTAGACTAATGATTAAAGATGCGGAAATGCATTGAAAATATGTAATTTTGAAATAATCACGAGCACAATGACCTTTTCTATTTAATTATTTTGTCATTTTATAGAGTTATATAAAGCGTAATTATATAGGATTTTCATTGTCTCTTTTTTTATATATGTGTGTGTGTATGTAGCTATTATATCAAAACAAAGACGAATCATTACATTTACAACACTTGCACAATCTTCTATGTGGTTAATTGAGTGCCGGACCGAGGATCACCTGTCCCGGGCACGATTTCCAATGGGGCGCCAAATCCATATAAAGACTTACAAGAACTGAGCCGAACCGGGAGTAAATTGCGTCTGGGGCAACCATGAGTTACAAGCGCCCTTTGCATTCAATGTCTATCCCCCTGTAGCCGCTCCAGCACTGTAAAAGGGCGCAATTTATTCCCGGTCCGGCTCTGGGTTAATTTTATTGAAATTCAGTATAATGTAAGTTTAGTAAGGTGAAAATGGCAATGTGATTATGAATTTAATTGAAGTGAATGTGAAACTGTTAAGTGTAGACTATTTTCAGGAGTGTTTCGGGAATTCTAATGCAATTACAAAACGTTTTCTCCTTTTTCTGATTTGCAAATGTAGTAATTATGTTGATCTTTTCGTTTATTTCAACATCTGCTCAATTGGGAATGGTCATTCCAATCGTTGCATTTATAAATGTTTAGATAGTGCCAAGGTTCTTCTATGCTTTTTTCTTTTCATTTTTAATAAACGATCCACGTCTAGGAATCTCTTACTAATTAATTATCGTCATGGTGCATCATTAATAAGAGAATTTCAATAATTATGGGAAAGTTGAAATATTTCTATTTTTGGAACCACTATAATTAGTTTGATTTGAAATTACATAATCATTGGTTTCAACTGATAAATCTAAGTTAATTATATTGTAATATATAACTTAATTAACTTTAATTATTGTTATTACTATTTTTTTGATTATGTGGGCGTTTGTTTTTATTCTATATAAATTTCGTGCCGATAATCAAGTATAATGTCTCCTTATCCTTTTTAATTCCGAATTGTCTAATTATATGTGGAGTTTATTTGTCCTTTGCAATCAATTAGCTCAAAGTAACACAGTTTAAAGGTATGTTAATTTTATGTTAGAACGATATGTTTTTATTTTAGCAATTATGATGGTGTGAAGGCGAATTTAATTGACATTTTAAAGAAATAAATCAATGCCTAACTTTATTGATGCCTTGATCTACTAAATCAAAATTACAACAAATCGACGTGTGATCCTCTTCACAATGATGATCTAACATTAAAATAAACGATCCAATTGCTTGCTTAAAATTACAATCAGTGCAGGGGCGGCAAACCCATGTTTGAACCGGGCCCAATTCATCGCCGGTCCGGCTCTTTCAAATAATCACGAAAGAAATTGAATATTTTGTAAATAATTAAAATCTAGTTCAAATTCGCCGCCAATTGAAAAATTGCAATTTGTCTGACATCTATCAACACAAAGTTCAAGTACAGATAACAAAACTAGTGTCATCTAGTAGAATCATTGCAACATTAATCTAAAATGCGGTCAGTAGTTCAACTTGAAACAACTAGGTAGCAGCACATTAATTAGACTTGAAATATGTTACTTTTTTCTTCAGTTTTGACTGCAATTTTTCTTCATTGAACGACTCGCTGGTAAATAAGGGCTAAATTAACCAAATTATAGCCAAAAAGGGGATTAAAATAGAGCCCCATCAAGTTTAATAATAAATTTAAAAATTCTGCAAATAGGGACTAGAGACCCAAGGCTTAGACGGGCTCCACGGCCCCAGTTTCTTAATCCGGCATTGCAGACAGAACTTTCAACAAACTAATCAACAACAATAAACAATTAATATCAATATTTATTATTAACTAAATAACAGGAAATTTAAACGCTTAATTATGATTTATAGAAATGATTATGGATGTGTACTGTTTGTGCTGTTATTCGAATATATCGTCGATCTTCCTCAAAATTACATTCATTTGGATGATCTGTGTCCTCATCACGATTCCCTTCTCTATTATTGTCATCATCTTGTTGTGTTGAATTGCTTTCAACAATTTCCGGCTGTTGCTCAACTTCCGGCAATTCAACATTAATTTCATTTTGTACTGGTAATACCACAGTACGTTCTTGGCTTTTCTCTCGAATATTTTCAAAACGTCTATTTCGTATTTCATTATCTAACACAACCGGTATTTGATATTCATCTTGATTCAGTTCTTCTAATTTCTGTTTCTTATAACATAATGGTCCCGGTTTAATGCGTGTTGTTGTTGTTTGTTCATTTGTATGTCTGACTGTCTTCGATTCAGTTTGTTGTCGTTGAGTACTAACACTACTTGAAACTGTATTTTTATAATCTTTCTGATTAAGTCTGTCTAATTGGACAATTGGTATTTCATTGAAATTACCACGATTATTGGTGTTTTTAGTTTGTGTGGCTACATCTCGATATTTTACCATTTTCGTCTTCTTTCTGTGTTTAGGAATACTAGTTTTCATCAGTAGAAGCACTCAACATTGACATTTTTTAATATTGAAATGTTACCATGGTGAATAATTCGAAAATGTCCAATCAATGAACCGTTTGATTTGAAATCGTTTTTTGTATCACTAGTTCAGAAATCGCCTTTTTGCTAGTATGTGCAAAACACTTTCTGGGCGTGTTCAATAAACAAGACTTTTTCTAAATAGCCTATTGCTCTTGGGGATTTTTTACATGTTGGCAATATGAACTTCAACAATAAAAAGTCCCTACTTGTTTTGCAGAACTTGTACTGCAATCAAAGTATTTCCGGACGATTTCGATTTGTGGAAAACGAGATGGATGTACAAGTATTTCAATCATATTTAAAAAATTATTCGGTCTACCAATGACGTCATTAGATTGTCTACTGTGAACGCAGCTTAAAATTTTTGACAGCTGTTGAAATGCTGTCAACTGTCAGAATCTGTTGATAAACGTTATCATTTGAAAATTACAGCAACAGTACAAGATTTAAAAAAAAAATGATTGAAGCAGCATTGCAATTGAAATAATAATGAAAATACAGAATTTAATTAATTATCATCCATTTATATTGAAATTAATCTTAAATATATCACTCTTATTAACAATAGTAATTGTTGTATATTTTTTTGTTGTAACAGATGAAATCGAACAGATACCACAGCAGAAGAAACAACAACAACACCACCAACAACAAAAATTAAACAATTATAATGTGTGGTTGATATTCACAAAGGCTGTGGAACAATCACCGTTGCACTTTAAATTTCGCAATTTATTAAGGAATTTATTGAACGTCACATCGGTGCCTTTAATGTTTCACATAATTGTTGATGAGAATTCACGTAAATTAGTTAATGCAGATATTGAAAATATAATCAAATCCACGCATGGTAAATTAGTAAATTATACACTGTATGATGTGAGATATTGTGCTGAAATTATCAGTGATATTGTTGATATTATGATGCCACATTTTAGCTCTAAGCCAGGTATTGATTAAATCATAAAATCCAACACAACAAAAACTGTATTAATTACAATTTTCAGGTACATATTATAGTGATTCATTATTTTATATTTCATTGGGCTTATATAGGATCGCCCCAAATACACAAAATAGTGCAATTTTATTAGACTGTGATCTGTATTTCAAACAAGACATCGCTTTAGTCTTTCAACAATTCGAAAAGTTTGTATTTTCAATCACAATTTGTGGCAATGATTTTTTAAAAAAAAACAAACAAATTACAGATTTAAATCAACAGCATTATTTGGTTTAGCACCAGAATTGACGCCAGTTTACAAACATATTTTACACAAATACAAATCAAAACATAAAACAACATTCGGTGAATATTATCAGAATGTATCAGATACAGCAATAGAACAACATCCCAAAGGGTTCCAAGGTTATAATTCTGGTGTGATTTTAATGAAATTAGGTGCAATCCGACAATCTATCGAATATCGCAATAAAATCATAAATAATCGTACAGTAAATGAATTAACAAGAAAATATCAATTTCGTGGACATTTAGGTGATCAAGATTTTTATACGTTAATCGGTTATGAATATCCATATTTAATACAAACATTAAATTGTGGTTTCAATCGACAATTATGTGTTTGGTGGCGTGATCATGGCTACAATAATATATTCGATGATTATTTCAAATGTAATCATTCCATTGTTGTTTTACATGGTAATTGCAACACGAAAATACCAAAATTGTAAGTTGTTGAAACAAATTGCGATGGTAATAGCTCCATCTGGTAACAGATTATCGAATGATTTGTTAATTTCGAGGAATGTTTATTGTGAATTCTGTGATTTAGGCAATAATTGGTTACGAAATGAATAAGATTCAAATTATTTTTATTTTTGGAAATCCAATACATATTCCAATAGAATTATAAATAAATATTAATAACATTGAATACATTTAGATTTAGAAGCTTTAAACTGTGCTATTATTGTAATAATAAGAAACGATGATAGAAGCATTTATAATTTGTAGGCTTGGCGCATCATTAAATCAAAATAACAATCATTATCAATTGATGCACTAATAGCACTGTAATAATTCATGAATTCCTCATGGGTGACCTAAAACAATACAAATTATTAAGTGGCAAGAGAAATTGATTCATTGCTCCGTATCGATTGTTATTATTATTACTTTTCCATCTCTAGTTGCGTCTTGTTCGAAATTGCCTAAAAATCGTTTCAAAATAAGCTCTTGACTTTCTTCACCGGACATATATTTTGGATGTGCCTCAACATTATAAACATTTTTCAAATCCTCAACTGTGATCTCACCATCACCGGTTTTATCCATTTTTTTAAACACTTCATTCACAACTTTTTGACGACTTTCCGACATTGGTGGCTAATTATAAATATAATTAAATAATTGTTCGTTTGTTGAATTGGAAAATCAATCAATACAACTTACTCTAACATGTACTAGGAATTCGGTCAAATTAATACTACCACTCTTATCATCATCGAAACGTTCAAATAGACTTTTCGCTTCATCATCGGTTATGTCTAGGCCAGTTTCTCGTAAGCCACGTACAAATTCATCTTGATTCAATTGTTTGTTGCCATCATCGTCCATGCGACGGAACATACGTCCTAAACCAAGTATACCAGTAGCACCACGGGATAGGCAAAGTAAACGTAAACGTTGGACTGGATCACCTGTTGAACCCAGGGCTTGTAATTCGCGTAGACTTTTATTGGCCATTTCGTTCTCTTGACGGGTTGCAGCTTTTTGGGGATGGAACATCTGCCAAAAAATCCCAATAATTACAACAATAATAATGAGGATAATAATAAAAATGATTTCAGGAAAATTACTTACGCACCAAACGACGAATTTATAATGACTGGTGCAATCTGGTGCAAGTATGGGGGAAATTCCAAGGATAAAGAACAGTTAAGTTGGGTAAATACAAAAAAAATGCAACACAATATAAAGATGAATCATTATTTTGACTTACTCTAGCGTAGAATGAGCACAAGATTGGTATAGCGAAAGGCTCAATTGGGATTTTTAATTAATAATGTTGAACCGATTAATAAAAAATTATTGCTTTATTATCTATGACTCACTGATAACAAGATTTATTTCTAAATTTGATTAAAAAAAAACTTACCTTGTTTTAATATGGTTTCTTAAGGGAAATTTCAGCTATCACCCGTTTGTACTGCAGTACAACTGGAACACTCCCACTAGTGTCCTTGTTAATTACTGTTATCAATTACAGGAAGAGACACCTATGGGAAGTGGCACACTTTGTTGTTAATGAGATTATCGATCAAACTTCCTAAATGAACAATGGATTTATTTACGTGTAATTCATACGAATGTTCATCAATTGATAATTGACGGAGATGTTATCTGCTCTATCTTACGGGCACGTTTGACTCTACTACGGCTGGGATGGCAAAATCAATAACCGGAAAAGTCTTTAGGGACAGTTCAGTTTTTCATTCTGGTTTTTTTTTCTATGTTCTATCTGTATTGTATATTATTTATAAGAATTTACATGACAATGTTGCCAAGCAATTCCGGTCGGTAACAACAAATGATTGGAAATATTTATCGGAAATAACCGGAAAACCTCAGATTTTTATCGATTGTACACTACATTAATAGAAATTAATTTGGCTATTTTCACGTATATCAATCAATCAAAATATTGTAATTAATCATTTATTTGTAATGATTCAATTGATGCGATTTGAAAATTGCTTAATTGCGCTTAATTTCAAATTTAAACGAAACAATCGATTTGTTGCTATGACGACAGCCAATCACCAGACGTATTGGTGATTCATTGTACTGTTTGCACACATGTAACTCGATTAATTCCTATCTTTGCTCTAAATATTGATAATGCGACAAAAAAAAACCAAACAAATAATAACACGTTAATAGTGAATTCTATATTATTATAAAATCGATATTTGTAAATGTTATCCATTTAATAAATTATTAGATTAAACCCCTTTATTCTCTTGTTGTTCGAATTTCGGATATTTCGCTTCAATATCAGTCCATATTTGTTTATTATAAGCTAAATTATGAACAATTGTAGCGATTTCATTGAGCTAGAATCAAAAATTCATTAATTTTGTTTGTTTGCTTGTTTTTCGAATAATATGAAAACCCACAGAAATCCGGACTTGATTCATTGAATCCCGTTCCCTTAATGTAACACTATGGGGTTCCTTCAATGTATCAAAATCAATTGTGATGCCGTATGGTATTGCAATTTCATCAGTACGAGCATATCGACGTCCAATAGATCCAGAACTGTCGTCGATTTTATGCGAGACATCCAGCTTTGTTAATGCGTCAGCTACAATTGTAAAAAAACAACAACAATAATTTTCAATCTACAACTAATCGATTAGAATAAATTACAAAGTTGTTTTGTAAACGGTGTAAATTCGATGTTGGAACTTAATGGTAGAATCGAACATTTTAATGGTGATATTAATGCAGGCAATGACAAATATGTGCGTTGTTCATCATTCTCGCGTATTTTGAAATTATGCTCAAAGATTGCGTACATAATACGTCCAACACCGAATGATGGTTCAATAACACTTGGAATAATCTCTTCAACATGCAAAGTCTTCTGATACCGCTTCACTGACACCATATCTTTATTTAACGTGAACGTTTGATTATTTAATACCAAATCGTACGACCTACAATCATCTATTTATTAGACAAATAAAATAGATCGACCATAAATTTATTGATTAACCCTTGGGAGTTGATTTGATTTTCCAATGTTTCAACATCTGCGATTTTCAATTGTGCTAAATTATCTGTAATTAATTTAGCATCTTTTTTGAATCTCTTCCCTAGAACACCTTTATTTGGTATAGCTTCAATCATATCGACAATTTTCGGTTCTGGTAGTTTCTTTTCAGCAACTAAACGTACACCAGTTGCTTGATAATGTTGTGTTAAATCGAATGCAGATCGGTCTGCACAACCGACACATTCGATCCATCCCTAGAATCAATCGAATTTCAAAATAATGTTTTCAATTATAATCGATTTAACGTACATAACTGGTGAGACACTCAGCATCCCAACAATCTTGTGCATAATGCGCCATCTCATTAGCCATATGTTGTCGGAAACGTAATCGTTTCGAATCAATACCGCATTTAATTAAAAATTGATGTATTCTAGCCATAAAATAGCCTAAAGTTGGATTTGCTACTAAATTAGTTTGTACAGCATCACCGATTTTAACATATTCAGCTGGTTTACCATCCATTTGATTACAAGCTGAATACAAGAGTAATTCAGTATTTTTTATATTATCGAATTTTGGATGGTTTTTCTCATTTGGATCACAGAAATGTTCAATTTCTGCCATTGTAAATTCACGTACACGTATCAAACCGGATCGGGGTGAGATCTCATTGCGGAATGCATTACCAATTTGGGCGGCAGCAAATGGTAAACGGCCCTGATTGAATTCTAAAAGACGTTTAAAATTAACGAAAATCCCTTGTGCTGTTTCTGGTCTTAAAAATCTGAAAATTTTATGCAATTAATGAATGTTTCACGTTTTCTAGGACATTTCACGAGACAATTTACCCTTTAACTAAACCGGAAGGTCCGATTTGGGTGGCAAACATTAAATTAAATTCGATCGGTTCTGTTAATTCGTTACCAGTTATAGGACTCTTCATATTGAATTTCTTTACAACTTCAGCTAATTCCGCTTTATTCATACCATCCAACTATTGATTAATTTTTGAATCAATTAATTTATGTAAGGAATAGTTTTTCTAACAAACCTTGATAACAATATCCTGACATTCGGCTTTAACATCTTGACTGGTATTCTTATCAGCCGCTAGTTTTTCTAGATGTGCTTTAATTAAATGATCCAAACGGAAACATTCACCTGTTTTCATATCTTTCACCATAAGATCAGCGAATCGATCTACATGTCCTGACGCTCTATAAAAATACGAAATTAATACGAAAAATTATCAATTTCCATCGTTAAATTTGTTACTTTAAAACCGGTTCAGGTGTTAGAATCGAACAATCAACTTCCAACATTTGTTCTTCCAAAACGAAAAATTGCCGCCATAGATTTAAGAAATTCGTTTTAAATGCACAACCCATCGGTCCAAAATCGAATTGTCCTGTTATACCACCATAAATAGCGAATGATTGATCATAGAAGAAGCGTCGTTTTAATAAATCTTCCATTTTGGCACGATCAAATGTTAACATATTCGGTGCTAAACTTAATTCTTTATCTTCTAAAACTTTTTTACGTGCATTCAATTCAACTACAGCCTTCTTTATATCGAAAATTGGGGCACCGTTGGCTTTCAATTGACGCACCACATCACCCTATAGAACATATGTTAATTATGATTTTATTGATATAAATTCTAATTATAACAATTAGTAAATGATTTACTTGTTCTTTAACGTTGGCCCTTAAAGGGGCTAAGATTTGTTCAAATTCCGGATTCGCCATCGTTTCTAAATATTGTTTGATTTGGATATTGCGGTGTTTCTTGTTACTACCCCAATTGCTGCTGAATGCACGAGTGATGTAAAGATTCCCGCAAGTTGTGCAATTCGGTAAATTAATAAATTTGAGTGAATTAAGTCTCAAGATTTGTTTAAATACGTCAATACAATGAAATGAGTATATTTTCATTGACGAATACTGCCACGACTACGTACAATTGTAAACCAAATACCGTGAAGAAAAGTGAAGGGAATTTCGAGGTTAGAATCGAACGAATTTTTTAAGGTTAAATCTCTAACGGTAGCTCTACTATTTAAATTTAAAAACATTTATAAACAAATTACTCAAATGAATTAATTAGAAATAATAGAAATACGATGCATATTATCTAGAAAACTTTATTAATCGCCCAACAGTTGAACAGCACATAGTCCAAAAATGGAATGAAACTTTATTCGGTCCATTCGGATACGAAATAATCGATGTAAATGGTAACAAATTAAGATTTCCATTTAAATGGATAACTGGTAATTGTCGAAAATATATAGAACATACAATTATTAGTAATGTAAATAAGATTTTTACAAAATAATTACATCCTATTTGTACAATTAAACGATATATTGATGAATTAAATAGATGATGGATTATTGATGAATCAATGTGTAACGTTTTTAATTCATCATCGATTCTATTGATACGTCTTTGTAATTTTGAATATTTAGCAAAATCATCAACAATACGTAAAGTTTGTTGTTCATTTTTCAATTGTAATTTCAACGAAATCAATTCTCTTTCACGTTGTGTTTGTCGAAATAAACGCAATGTTGGCATCTGAAACAACAATTCGATAATTCTTTTCAATTAGAGAATACAAAATTAACACGCAACGATCGAAAAACCAGCATAACCTGCAAATTACCTGTTTTTCAATATAATTCAAATTATCACTTAGAAAACCTAATAATGTTGATAGGAATAATAACGGGAAATTGATTTGTAACGAATCGAAATGATCAGTTGCTGAATCTTGCGGGAACATTGTAAATATTAATTGTTTTCTTAATTAGGAAATTAACAATTTTTGAACATCATCTTGACATCTGACACAGGTAATCACGTACTGCAATTAACTGATACGGATCAAATAACTGTATTATTTGAATAAATCCAAATACACGCTATAAATATTGTCCATGAACTAATAACAAAATTAGCCAAGACTTATAATGCCCATTACTATTTGTTATTTTCAATAAAATGGACTTTGTAGTTAAATGGAGACCGTAATCGCGCGTTTGCTGTACTACCAGTTGCCTATACCAAACGGCTGTTTATATTTGAATAAAACTAATTTCTAATTTTCCAATTGATTACAAATAATTTATTTCCTGTTTAATATTACATGTTTTTTTATGAAAGTATATATCAAATTATAGTATAAAATACATTAAATCTCGAAATAAAATCCACAAGATATACACTAAACAGTTTTATTGTTAACAATAGATCCGGTTTATGTGAAAAGATACAAAAGGAAAATTATACTCAAGTAAATTGATATTACTCAATATATACTTTGTCCAGTCTGTTGGAGAACTTAGAAAACGAATTTTAATAATATTAATGATCATCATTAAACTACTATTCAAGATCGGGAATAGGTTCATCATCTGAATCCGCACCATCCCCATCATCTAAGTCATCAAATGATGGTTTATCACCACCCCCAGCACCTAGGCCGCCCATTTGCCGCATCATCTCTTCAAAATCACCACCGGCACCGGCACCACCACCAACACCCATACCACCAAGACCTTCATCACCGGATTCCTCTTCATCTGCCCATTTATTGAAATCACACTTTAACCAATGATGTTTCTTTTTATCTGATGTTAATGCTGGCCAATACGTATCATCTTGATTTAATTTAACTAATACTATTTCGATACAACGGCCACGATTGAATGATTTACTTTTTTCAGGATCTACCTCTTTATATAATGGAATTGTTACTTCGTAATCTTTCTTTTCTACACCGCCTACTCCTTTGAAAAACACGGAATCTTTATTAATTCTGCAAATAAACAGATCAACAAACAAAATTAGAAATTACATGGATTAATGTAAAGCGATATGTAAATACTGACTTTATTTCTGGATCTTTAGTGTCTTCTAAATTTATAGTTAAGAAAACGACTGCAGATCGTTGGGCCCACATTACTGGCGGTGCTAAGCTGTAATTTCAAAAAATGGCAAAAAGTGAGGTTAAACAACATGATCATTTCAAATGATTGAATTCAATTGAACCATAGAATAAATTTTTTGTATCAATTAAATTGAATTGTATTTCAAAACGTAATTAGAAATTGTTTAATCAAAGAATATTCTAGAATCAATATTTGTTTCTTGGACATTACCCCCCCGACAACATGGCGGCATTTGCTAAATTACCGATTTTTTTTGTCAAATTAACAATTAAAAACAATTATTTTCATAATATTAATTTGAAATTATTTAATTCATTATTATCGAATTTATACTTACGTTTGTTGAGTCATAATTTGGTATTTTCTATATGTTTTATTGCAAATAAAATAAAATAACACGTTTATACCGCTATCGGTAACCCAGGAAAACGACACTATTCAATTTCGTAATGTTGGTGTCCCTTTAATATTTAGGGTGAATGAATGTTTATAGTATGGTTAAACTGGAGAGCGGCAAATTCGAATTTGAATTTCATCAATTGTACTGTATTTGAACTAAAATCGTTATCGTTAATTACATTATAAACCGTGACCTAATTAATAAACATGAAGACTAACGATAATATTAATGATGTTTGAAGACGATTTCGTCAGCACACACACAAGTATCAATAAAGAAGCAAAATAAAGAGTTGTGCAATGTGAGATAAAGCAAAACGAGGTAAGGACCGTTCGAAAATATAAGTACATCGACAATTGGGCGCAGTAATGGGTCGTTATAGCCTGTTCAAAATCATTCTGATATTGTAGGCGTGTATTGGTTGTTATAAAATTGGAAATTTTAAAAAAACATATTACGAAAGGGACACACCACATTAATAATTATTTAATTAGAAAAGGTGATCCTTTAGTTGTTCTCGAAACCTTTATAAACTGAAAACGATTGGAATCAAACAGCACTCAATTTTCTAGAACCTCAAGCAAATTGCGCAAGATTAAATTTCTACATTTCCAAGCTGAACATTTAATAGATCATTCACGGTTATTATTATACAGCTTCCAACTGTTTATTATTATATTTTTCTTATTGCTGCTGTATCGATGCAATATTGTTAATTTGTTAATGATGCAACGAATTGAAACGGTTGAAATTCATGTATAAGCAATGGTCCAGGGCCGTAACTAGGCAGGGGCAATAAGTGCAACTGCAGAGGACCCAGACCTGAGAGGTCGCAAATTTTTTTAGCGCAGGGCACTTCAGAGGCTAGTTACGGCACTGCTCAGTGGTCATTTTGTTTTTGTTTTGCCAAACAATGGTAGGTACTTCCATTACTGTATTGGAGTTATAATAATATAAACAAATAGATTTTTTATTGTGTGGGTCTTTTAAAAATTCACACCACGTGCTCTGTGAACGACCAATTAGAAAGTCCTCCTTTCGCGGCAGGTACTTACGAATCAGTCAACACAGTACCGCTATATTGTCAGTAGTTTTTCATGTTTTGTTGTTGATTGTTGTTAATAAAACGTAACCAATTGTGTTTTTTTCCCCATTTTGCTCATTAAATAATCGACGATTGGAGAAATTAATTGTGAGGAAGGTACTAGGGTCAATAACGTACAATTTCATTTGACACACAAATTGACCTCCTCTACTGCTCATTCAACAACAACAACAAAAAAATAAATAAATAATAATAGACACAAATGGTGCAGTTTTCGGTTTAGTTATGAGAAATTTTGTGCGTTTTTTATGCTTGTGAATCAAGAAGAAAGATGTCGATTTTTAAGGATAACAATTGGGTTTGTATTTAATTTGAATTGTTTATAATGTCGCTATTTAATCTAAGTATCATTTTACATCCGCAATTATTGGAACGCGAAACGGAAATTATCGTCACAATTTTTTTCAGAGATATCCTCTTTAATTACAGATTTGTAATTAATCTATAGAGAATTTTTTTCTAATGTAGCAACGCAAATATTTGCTTTCTCTTATTGTACAATTCGTACTGTTTTTTTTTCTGTTCTTCTTCTTTAAAAGAAAATAAAAATTAACATGCACGATATACAATCGTGACATTAACAATCGCAACAACTCCTTATATGGTTAATTAACTAGTTCGATTTTATTGGCATTTTCACCTGTGATTTGTTTGATTGAACGGCTCGATTTCGATATATTTTATTGATTAAGTAATCTTGCAATATGTGTACCTGTTCTAATAAGGTGAACTTGTTCGGTAATATGCATAAATAAAAATAATTGAATATCCTTGAATTTTGTTTAGATTGAAATCTTATTTTCAATGTCTTTTTAGGTGATTAAATATGCTACTTTATGCATCGTTAATTGTTTGTAGACTACAATTCTCAATTTATTTCCGTCTAATTTTCAATTGCGTGTTAATGTTCTCTTTTTTCACTTTATAGTTTCGCTAAAAAAATTGTTTCATGACTGATAATTTATTAATTTCTCTGTAATTTGATAGAACATACACTGATATCGTTGTTTCCTCAAATGAGATTTCGTCAAATTTTCTCTAATCTATTGTGAAATTCTTTAATCTTTTTTTGTTTCGTTTAAAACAAACCAACCATTGTCATTTTCAAATCCATTAACTTTTGATTAATTACAAGAAACATATTTTGTCGTCATTAGTTGTTTGTGAACATAGGCAAATATCCTGCCTGTCAGTGGATTTGTGCAATTGAAACGAACCACGAAATTTTCCATCATAAGTGTTTCTATAAAAATGAATTATTATTGATACAAGTTAAGTAGTATCCATGAAATCGTTAATCATTTAAGAAAATTTTCCGGTATGGCTCCTTAAACTTTTCGTTGGCGTCAAACGATTTTATCTACTCGTAAAATAGCAAATTTGAGTCATACAACAAATGACGAATTTTTCTAGCAACAACCAATATTAACTTGACTTGAATACACTCTCATCTTTTGATTAATTGCACCTTAGCTCAAATAACAGCCTTTTAATGGGGGAAAAATTCAATCACAACAACACGACTTTTGTCAAGATTTTAACTGTCCAGTAGCAAAAGAAAAAAATGGTAAACAAATCGAAAGTTGATTTATTCAAATCATTACGTAACACTTTTATTATAAAGGCCATTGTTTAATAGAATTTATACCAAATCAATTACAGTGGTGGAGCTAGAATTTTTTTTGTGAAAATTCTGTCGTCTGTGATAATTTGGCACCTCTTTTCTTTGGCCTGTCCTAAATCCGGCACTGATCAAATCAGATCTTTCTAAGATGCCTGTAATTTCAAAGTTCTTATCTGTTTATTAAACTAGCAATTATAAAGGTTTCGATCCTGATCTCTATCTTGATTTTTACAAAATTCACTCATTAATAGTGTAGCTAGACACTGAAATTAAATTGTTGTCCAAGGCAATTGTCAAGGAATTTTCAGAGATTATTATACCAGAAGAAAGTCTAGATTTTCCACAAGACAAATCACAAATAGATGCTTTCTAAAAGTTATTAAAATATTTGAAAGAAAATTAAATCAAACATTCGATAGGATCTGTTGAATAATTTATGAAATTTCTAATGATACTCCACCAAATTAATTTGAACTGATTCTGTTCAAATAATTAAACAACAAATTTAAATAAAACGATATCCTGTATGCGTGTACAACCAGGAAATATTTATTAAACAACAGCTGACTACCAGTTCCTACCAATTAATTCGTTCAAATTGTAATCAAATCTATGTGCATAATAGCCTAGGGATAAGAACCTGGATCGATGGACTACATCGAAAATTTACACGAATGTAGGGACTGGCATAGGAATCTATGCAAGCCGAAACTCTTGCAATAGAAATGAGTGGTAGAGAGTGTTTAAGAAGAAACCTCAAAGCTTCACAGATACACATCTTGACAAACGGTCAGGCGATATTGAAAGCTCTAAAGGTCTATCCTTGAGTCGAAAACCATCTGGGTCTATGGCTGGAGCCATTCTGTGAGCTTACCAAAATCCACATAAGGCAGGAAATCAATGGGTGGGAATGGAGCATAAAGGTACTCTACTGGAGATAGTGTAGACATATACGATAGGAAAAGAAGTTCATTAGCTATTCGCCTAAGAATGCTAGAAAGCTTCTCGACCTACGTAGGAACGAACTAAGACTCAAAACAGGACTTCTATCTGGGCATTGCCCGATTTGGGCAGTGTGACCATGTCACTTGCTAAAGTAAGGAAATAATCTGCTAAAATCAATTTCGCAAGAAAGATATCTTTACTGGTATACCAATAGACGAAGGGCTGAGAACAATAGATCAACTGTGGTGGCAGTGCAGGAAGGCTGACAAGTCCAATCGATCCCTATAATCTAATGTGCATAATAATAACAAATGATTTTCACCAACAGAAATATCAATTAAATAGAGAATAATGAGAGAAATACAAATATACAAAACAATCGTGTAATGTCTATCTAATGAATGGATATCTTCCTCTTATTGTTTTCCATTCATTCTCAAAAAAATAATCAACAATAACAAGATAAGAGTACAAACTAATTAGAAATAAAAATTTATAAACAATTTTCCATCACTTTCATCCATTTATTGTTCTCCAAACAACTATAATTAAATCCTTCTTTAATACTTTCGCTCCAATAATTCGTGAATTCCATTTCTAATAAATTAAATTATTCAAATCTTCATCGCAGGTATGATTTTAATAATTTTAATTTGTTTAAAAATAGAATTATGATTAATTAAAACAAAATACACTTTCAATTCTATCCGATTAGAATTGGAAATTTGATATTTCGAAAATGTCAAATAGTTTTTGTTGTTAGTTTACTTGAGAAAAATCAACTTTCAACACTACCGGTTTTCTTCAAAAAAAAAAATCTTGAGATTCTTGTGAAGAATTGCGTGATTGATTTTGTGAAATTGTGCCACAATTCCAACTTATTATTAGATATAACAATCATCGATATACGCCATTTAGCCTAATTTGGTCGACTTGACACCCATATTATTACACATACTTCCACTCACTTTTCGATGTTATCTTCGATGGAACTTTTGTAAATTTTAACACAATTCTAATAGTGTCTAGTTGCAGGAATTTGTTTACAATAAATTGTTTGTATAGTGTTAAAATAAAAGTATATTGCGTAATGTAAATGCATGTAATGTTTGTTAGATTGAACTGAAAGCAAAAGTTCGATTAAGGCCCTTAGGCTATATGTATATGGTATACACAAATGGTTTTATAAAATTATAGAAGTGGACCATTCGTCGCGTAGGTCGTTATTGCAGAGAAAGTAACAATTTCTTTGATTTTTGTCAAAGAAATAATTCAACGTTTTGTAATAGTAATACTATAATTTTTGTAGATAATTGTTGTATTATATATGACTTAAGTGTGTACTTAAGCGGAAGCCTTTCTAAAACCTTTCCATCCATGAACTTCTCTCTACATTGCCAACAGAATTCAACAAGAAAAACTCAAAAATTTCTCACGAATAACAGCCAAATAATCACTATAATCATGATCATTAATATGATAAATTGTTAATCAATCAAACAAAAAACGCCATTTAAATAAATACTATTCTATTTATTTTTTTATTTAGCATTACGTAATAATATTGTAGTAGGTAATGAGGACGTTTTTTTTTGTTTTAAAATTCGGGTTAATTCAGCAACATTATGACATTAATCTAGAATTTTATAATAAACAAAAAAATATATGGAAACTTGAATTGCAATTGAACTAGAATAGCCCTTGTGTGCCATATAACCGTTTCCTGTGTCGTTTAAAGTTCGTAGACCTTTTATTTAAACAATTATCCACCTTGAATTACTCTTTGTATGTATATACAGTAGTGAACAAGCATTTATAGCAACATATTCGAGGCTTGCCAAAATTTTGAGTAATGAAGAAGATAATAATTTTTTTTGGAACATTAGACAATTGATGGAATCGAACAAATTAAATCTGTAAAAAATCCCCAATTAAATCGATCAATATTAACAACCAAAAACAGACTATTTTTGGGTATCCCAAAGGTAGCATAGGTCGTTCACCAGAAAGTACTGCAACTTCAAAAAGAAGGAACTGGCAAATCAAAGGCCCATTTCGGTCGCCAAACCCAAAATCAAAGCCATCAAATAGCAGAAATTTTCAGAGAATTTCGTGTACACTATCAAGTTGTTTCTTGTTCAAGTTGACTTGTGATAATGTAACAACATCTTCAAGGGACATTTTGAAGATTTTGTTAATATCTTCTCAAGTTCAAGTTAATTAATTTCTAACGAGTGCGAGGACAAAAATTTCATACAGTTTATGATTCGAATTCTTGTCCAAATATCACAAATTCTTCCTCAAGAATTTGAGAAAGTACATAGATACATCACTAGTGCTTACTCTATTTCTTGGTTCATAAATTGTATTTATGTCCTTTTCGCACTGATTAGAAACAGTGAAGTAGCTCGAAATGTCTATAATGTACAAGAACTTGACAAGTTACCCTAGTCGATACATGAATACTTGTGCAAGAAATTCTTGATAGTGTAACGCACTTTCATGCGGGTTTATTTGCAAAACAACGCACGATTAAAATCTGCTGATGACCACGAAAATTGGTGTGTTCACGAAAGGAAACGTGTGATTGATCCACTGTTCAATATGGTGGCTGATCCGTTAGGGTTTGGAATTGTTTTTCGGGTTACGGTAGGGCACAACTGACGAAATACATCCATCAGCATGATGATAACGACCCCAAACATTCTTCTAAATATATAAAAAATAGATTTACAACAAAATAATGCAGTGGCCATCGCAATCACCTGAACCTAATTTAACCCAATTTGTGTAAAAATAGTTTGCAATTTGTTATTTTGATTGGAGACAGTAAATGGAATTATTACAAATTTTTCAATTTGTTGCCTGTAATTTTCCACCAATACTGTATATTGATTAAATTGCTTTTTTTTTACCTGTTACTTAATTTAAATTACAGGGTCATTTGAATGGCGAAAACAGATCGCCCCCCGAAAATTACCATTTACGAAACTCTAATTTATAATAAATGATGTTTTGGATTATTATTATAATTTTTTTTCTAATGTTACACCTACACTTTACAAAATTGGAATTTTCCAATAGTGATTAAATATCGTATAATTTTATACGTATATATATATATAAGTAAATGTCAGGAATTTCAATCATCCAATGAATTGTTTTAATTCATAATTTAACAAGTTTGATGGTATTTTATTGTTAATTGTAATTAGAATTAAACCTAATCGCAGAGTAGGCGTCGTATCGTCCATCGCCTACTGTGATTTAAAAAAAAAACCTATTATAGTCGTCATAAAATGACTTGGTGTTGTGTATAGTGAACCGTATGCGACCTGGCTGATTTATTCCATATAACCACCTGTACTTTAGTGAATTAAAAATATTATTATCGATTTTCTATGTGTGAATGGGTGCGATCTGACAAAAAAATTTAGTCCTTCAATTGATTTAAACAAAAAATTATCCAATGAAAAAATGAAAGTTGCGAAACGTGTTGACATTTTCCATATACATTAAAAAACAATAAACTTTAGAAAATCAACACAAAAAAAATCTAGAAAGGTGCATAAATCAAAGGAAACAGCCACGGATTGTGAAGGATTACAGGAGGACTAAAATCAAACGCATTGTTAGTGCTACAATTAGATCGCATTAAAATAGGGCAAATTATGGTATAACAATTCAAATTTGACAAGCAGCATATTTATATTAAAATAAACGACTTGTTTCTAAATAGTTTCACATTATTTATTGCGTTATTAATAGAATATTTTTATTGAAAAATATCGTATTAATAACATAAACATAAATCAAACAAGTGATATTAAGTAAATAGCCATAAAGGATTAATAATAATCATAATAAATAATGAGAAATACCTTCTAAGAATTAATTAGAATGCGTTGAAATGATTAAAGTACTGTTTATCGTATTTATTCATTCTTTCAAATCAATGTCCTATTTCTAAGTACAGTTTTTCGTTTTCACACCTCATCAATTTCCATTGAATACCAATGTATTCCAAGTAATTTACTGTAAATTGTTCCAAAAAAATTAGCTCTTCTAAAGACAGTCTGTATATTCGAATAGAGCTAAAAGTTGGAAACAATTACCGTACAACGACCACATTATAATATTTACGTTAAAGTTCAAAGCATAAAACAAATTTAAACAACAACAATAGAGGCTAACTGTTATGAAATGTGTATGTGCGGTTTATACCAAACGATATTATAAAATGTATACAGGATGTTTTCTCCCAATATACGTAATTTGCGATTGCACACTTATTTGTTAGCGAATCGAAACGAACTTTCAAGCATTTACGTGGAGTTAACCTAGTACCAATTAAACGGTGGTAATAACGTCGCAACTAACCCACAAATAGGGGAAAAAATGGCATCAATCCGATTTTATATTATTTCTGGACTAGATACAAATTCATTTATACTGGTCAATTAGTGTTTAAGTTAACTATTTAATATGTGTGTACGTATAAACACACACACACACACACACACCTTTTTTACCATGAAGAGAAATTGTAAGGAATGGAAAAGCGTTTCTTCGAAATGCTGCAGCCCGAAAATTTCATCCGCCGGGACTTGAACCCGGAACTTCAAGCTTGCCGGACTCACGTGTTAAGCAATTACACCACACAGAGGAGTCCACTCATCGTTCCCACACAAATAATCGAGAAACCGGAAGTTGTGTGTATTAGCAGACAAGACACACACCCTGTATATAAATATCAAGAAAAGCATAATTATTTATTCAAGTAAAAGTGGACAAAAAAAACTAATGAGAACTGTAACATAACGGTTGTGTTGTTTCTCGATTTTGTTCGAAATATTTTGTTCCTTTAAATTAGTGTGAAAGCACCTTTACTTAAATATTTGTATTTGTAAAATGTGACACATGTGTTGTCCAGAAGTTGTTTGTTTCAAACAGAGGATATGGGATATCATCATGATGAAATTCGATATGAAATAATGCGTCAGTTAAGCCTTTTTTTATTATTTCATCAAATCTGCTAAGATTTTCTACTATGTATACATATACATAATATCCCATCGAAAACTTCCCATTGTATTTTTCTAATTCTTTCACACATACCTAAAGGGAAGATGTTTATGTTTCTGCTGATCAGCTGGTTTTTAGTGGTCTTATAAGTAAAATATTTTATAGATAGAAAATACTTCAATTTCTATGTGTTCAGTAGAGTTTTTCTATTTAGTGAGTAAGAGGTAAAGACTCCTTAACGTTTAATTAACACCTTTCCACTTTTTTTTTATGGAGATATTTTTAGAAAGGCGATGAATATTTGAACTTGACCGACTTACGGCCGGTTTCTGAAAGCATCGATATCGTATCAACAAAATGATGGATATCATAAACTGCAACGAGTGGATAACAATTATCGTTTCGATAATTATATATGAAACGCATACACTTTCCGAACGCCGTTCGACAATCTTGAAATACCTATTTCGGTTATCTCGAAGTGACTCGAATAGACGTTTCAAAAGTACGGATCGTTTAGTAATGATTATTTCAGAAACAGACTTTCAGTTTACCGCCTCTATCACTCTATAGAATCAATAACTATCAAATGGATAAGAATGCTTTACAGCACACGGGCATTAATTCTTAACATTGCTAAAGTATGCCTTTAATGTATGTACGGTTTCTGAAATATATAGATATCGATATCAATAGTACAAGCGTAGGAGAATTTATGTGATGCATGATCAGTTTTTTTACACCTCGAATCAATACGAAATGTGCTAAGAGTATCATTGCCATCTCACGGCAGCTTCAAGAAGCTGGCTTATGGCACGGATAATTTGTGGAATGGTAATTTCGTAAACAGAGTTTTAATTTATCGATTATCGAATTAATAGCTGTGGAATGGATACGAATATTTTTTTAGAAGTTATAGTCTTTCAAATTCTCTAATGTGTTGGATAAACTTGTAAGCCTATGAATAATTGATCAACAAAAACCTACAGTTCTAGCCGTCCTTTTACAAATCTTCTCATTTTTTCGAACCTCTAAACTTGACATTTTTAAAGTTCGATTTCACGTGTAATTACCTGCCATTTTAGGTTTAACTCACACCAGTGTGGGGGTCGAGATAATGCCCGACCTGCATCATGAGACCTTGCCAAAGTGTCTAGCTACCGATTCCCCTCAGAGTTACAGGCTTATTGGGGCTTCTACTCTGTATCAACCACTATCAATACGATTCCACCTAAAAAAAAGGAACCTGGTCGGTCATTCTAGGCCGGGCTCTATTGGTTCCCGTAGTATTAGTATCGTCAGCATCACTGGTTGGAACGCTTCGTGAATCTTTCTCACTACCAGTTGAGTTCTGCAATTTCTCAGCACTAATGGGCCGGCTCGGGTCCGTGGGATTGCTACACCCAAACCAGCAGGGTTGTCAATCCTGCTGGCCCTTGCGGTCATATTTCCTCATTACTAAGTACTCTAAACTAGACCAAAAAAAAACTGAAACTCTTCCTGCAACCACTGTAGAGGGCATGTTAAATTTTTGCCTTCACAAACTTAGATAAGCCACCACACGAATTATAAACTAAACTTTGTAAAAGAACGGGGTAGGACTGTATGTTGAAAATTTCATAGTAGACAATCAGACATTTGAGTATTAATAGAAAAAAATGGAAAATACAGGAAAATGATGTTGAATGTATTGATTCAATTGTGAACATGCAACAAAGTTGCAATTTGATCATCTGCTAACACATAGAGTGTCCCATTCAAAACGAACAATTATTTGTCATCTATGTCAGTATATAAATGTTTGTTTTTATAAGATTTAATTCACCGATTTTCGTCCATTATTATCGAAATAGGCACGATAAAATAACGTATTTTTGGAACGATGAATATACAGACTGTCCCACCATATAAACGTCTCAATTTAAGAAATACGTAAAATTATCGAAATAATTTCGATGGCCCTTTATCAAAAAAAAAACACAACAATGAAGAGAATGTCACAATAACGATTTCCCGAATTTAACCTAAATTACTTTAATTAAATTAGAAAATCTAAATTAAAAATAGATGTGCATCTATATAGTAAATAGTACGCAATCGCTAGATTCTGTGTTCGTAATCGATTCCACATAAACAGAATTTTTTTTTTGTTTTTACTGAACGAAAAGTGTTGGAAAATTACAACTAATTAGCAGGTGGTTTGATTCACAATTCAACAATTACATTGAAATTTTGGTACGATTCAAAACAGACACAACATATGTACGTCTGTGTGCGTGTGTGTGTGTGTGTGTGCGTGAATGTTAATTATAACTTTTTTTAACTTTAAGAATATCGCAGTTTCGTTTAGTCGTCGCGTTGGCCTTAAAGTTTTCTGTTGAATTCCTTTAAAATTTCAACGATTATAAACATTTTTGCATTGTTATACTACCTGAATAGTAACAATAGTGATGTCAAACATCATGTGATAAAGTTAAATGCTACAATAACAAAATAACGAGCGACCTTCCTGTTGTGTATTCTATAACTTTTTTTTTATGTGTTCAATGATGAGATAGGTGAAAATCCATCCAATGGAATGTAATTTCATAATATAATTACACTTTGGACTGGATTTATTTAGTGGAATTGTATGTTGTTTTCTATTTTTGTTGTTTTGTTAATTATAAAAATATTGTAGTTATGAGAAAGTTTTATAATCGTTTCCCGAAGCCACAGTGGCGTGTTACAATGCCAAATATGAATTTTACACGTAAAAAAGACGAGTATTCAACGAAATTATCAAGGAATTCTGGCAGTTATGATTTCGAACAAGCCCAAAGGGCCTATGATCGATCTGTCAGTTTACCAAATACAGTTTGTATAAATGATACAAGTGCTAGTGATGATAGTGATGAATATCAAGATGCAAATAATAGTAGTCGTGAATTTTATGTGGATGTTGAATATGCGAAACAATTCAATTCAACAACAACAACAACAACTAAACCGGATGTACCTACGATTAGTTTCCAGTTTTTCGATAAATCCCAACAAGTCGTTGTTGATAAAAATCAAGCGATATTGAAGAGTGAGGTGAAAATGTTGGTCAATTCATCATCGAAATCAGCATCTTTGGATAATTTGAAATTCCAACAGAACATTGAAATTTTACCAATTGTCGGTGTGATTAAATGTGATAGTGATTCGAATTTAAATCAATATAAATATAGTGATGATAATTTATATAAAATACCGAAAACATTTAAGAATAACCAACAAGATCGCTTATCACGTTCATTAAACGATTTTAATATTGGACAAACATCAAATCATTCAAGTATTGAACACGTATCGTGCAGTCAAAATTTCAAAACAATCATCGAACGACCAAATCAAAATGTCGATAACGATAATTTGGATTATTGTAAAGTACGTAGTCGATTACCGTTGATATTACGTCGGCCGACATTCTTACGTAAACCACATAATAAAGCAATAAATTCGTGGAATAATATTAAAACAAAATGGCAAAATACGATGTCTGAACAAGCGGCACAACAACGTGTTGGTGCATTCGATGATAAACAGAAGATCGTTATTAATATCGATGGAATGCTACAAAATTCCAAAACGAAATGTAAGAATGCTTTCAAATTATTTACGAAAAAAACACAAACAACAAATACTGAGAGTTCCAATCAAATTGTCAAAAACGATGCATTCTTCTCAAGACTGACCCCAAATGATATCGAATATAAATTAAATTATGATAATGATAATCAATTAACAGATAATAATAACAGTAGTGACGTTGTTGCAGTTTCACCTAATCATAGTATTATTATTAATAATAATAATGATAATAGTGATTTTAACAGTACTATGTCGACGCCAGCACGGAAACGTAAGAAAGATAATGAGGTGAGAAACTATAAAAAGTAGGCTAATTACAGACTGGAAATAATACTGTCTAGTAATATGGGTGATCTAAAGTCGCGCAATCAATAAATCGTATTCTATATCAAACGTTATCTTCATCTCCATCTTCCAAACTGTAGCCAATGTTGAATATTTCAATTTGAATTTGCTAAAGCTTTTCTGCACTGAACATATCCGCAGCTCCTTAATTGTTAACAATTAAACTACAGTCGCTGTACATTCCACAAATTTTTAACGCTTCCGCAATTCTATTCTATGCCAAAACCGTTATCCTCAGTAGTGCAAATATGCTTTCAAAGCTGGAAATAGTTCCAGTAACTGTGGCAAGGTATAGTTTTACACTCCCATGCTCCTGAGTTTGATTTTTCCCCAAAAGAAAAATGTTGCTAACGGTTGCCCGTACTGTCCACTATTTGGACAAATGTCCGATGTAAAAATCTTTTGCGTCTGGGGTCTGTGCAAGTCGTGGGCACCACCTTCACCAGACCCTAAAAAAAAGAAAACGTTAATGTTCGTCCAAATGTGTGGCCAAACGAATTAATTGTAGTTCCTTTTCCAGACTCCTAACGGTTTTGAAGATCTCCGCAAATACGTAAAACATGGTGGTGATTTCTGCAAAGAACTATCGGTGATCCTCCAAGAACGGTAATAACTGTCCAAATCTTTGAATTTTCTTAATTGTCATCAATTTTTTGTTGTTTTTAGATCTGAAGCTGAGACCCAATACGCTAAAAGTTTATCAAAATTAAGTACAAAATTGTTGCGGGCATGTCGTGATGGTGTTGGTTGTGTGAATGAAGCATGGAAATCGGTTGCAATTGAATTAGAACAACGTGCCGAAATCCACCGTTTGTTTGGTACAATGATATTAGATGAAACAGCAAAACCATTACGTGGATTAACTGAAAAACAACATCGTACTCGTAAACAATGTGAAATATCAGTTGATAAAGCTGCCAAATCATTAAATGATTGGCGGACAGCTGAAGCGAAAGCGAAAAAACAAAGTCACACATGTGCAAGGGATAATGAGAAATTACAAGATGCTGCTTTATTGGATAATAAAGCCAATAAAATCACGTAAGCATTGCTGTTTCTACAATTTTTACAAACTTTGACGTGTTGTTCCTGTAGATTGTCACGGAATGCTAGTTTAATACAATTGGCGCATCTACACAAAAACAGTTCGGACAAAGAAAATTCCAAGGTAAATTTTTCGAATAATAAATGACAAAATTTTCAATCATTCCAAAATTCTAGCTAGTAGGTAAGAAAAAGAAAGCTGAAGATGCCGTAAAGAAAGCCGATATTGAATATTACACACTTTGTGTGAGAGCAGAGAGAGCAAGGTAATAACATATAATCAATTGCAATCATTGTTTAATTATCGAATAATTTTTCTAAATAGACTGGAATGGGATACGGCTATTTTGCGTGGGGTCAACACTTTTCAATTACTCGAAGATGAACGTTTAAGAAGTCTCAATTCAATATTGCGAGTGTATTATCAAAAAGGCACCGAAATTACGCCTCGTTTAACACGAGTAATAATAGAATCAACAATTTTCTTTATTTTGCCAGCAATTAATACGAATCGCATTCTTAGGTGATGGAGAATCTAAAAAATCCAGTGTTAGAAGCTGAACCATCCAAAGATCTTACAACGTTTTTGAATTTGAAAGAATCATCACAACAAATCACCGAACAATTATTACCTGATTTCTATTGTGAACATATCACATTGGCAATGAATAGGGAACGTAGAAAGCAAGCCTTAGTGAAATTATTACATTTAATACGGCAAGATATCGAACGTGAACGGAAATCAAAGAATGGTCTTGAAAATCTATCGAAAGCAATGCGTGAAACGCCGAATTTCGGATCGGAGGATTCCCAACAGACTGTTAGCGAGAAAATCTATCACGTAATTCGAATTACACAATTATTAATCGAGCGATTCATTTAATCATAAATTTAATTTAGATGAAATCGATGTTGACGTATTTGGAAGGGGCGAGATATAAAGTACATAGCGCTTTAGCTGAATTGGATAGTCGTCCGAAATCTGGCCATCCTTTAGCGCCACACATTGCAATAACGCGCGATAAATGCGGATTACAACAGAGTATCCTCAAAGTAAATTCTAATCGAATCAATTTTTGGTGTTTCGATGAATTGATTTGTTTGATTTAAGGTGCCACAATGGTTGCGTGAAGAATGGTATGAAACGCAAAAGAGTCCATTGAGTGATAAATCTGAAATCAGCGATATCATCGATACGGATCAGGATTGGCTTGATCGTGGTGCTGCCGATGGCAATTCCAATCAACCCGATTCAGATTTCGGTACACAAATCGATGAAATTCTTAGCGAATTTTGAATTAATCATGTGTTTTATATGTGAATAGATGAATTTTCGTCGCAATGCAGCAGTACACCGGGCAATGATGAGAATCCAGTCCAACCGATTGGTAGATGTCGGGCCCTTTTTGCATATACGCCAAATTTAACCGATGAATTAGCCCTACAACCCGGAGATCTATTATCAGTTTATCGCCAACAAGATGATGGTTGGTGGTTGGGTGAATGTCGTGGTAATGTTGGTATATTTCCAGCTACTTATGTTGAATTAATTGAAAATGAAGCCAAATAATTTTTTTAATAATCGTTTTTTTGTATTATAGTAATAATAAAAATAATAATTTTTCCTGTCTTGTATCTGTTAAGTATTGAACGTGAGAAAGAATTAAAATAAAATGAATTTCAATGAAGTTGTTTTTAATCAATTGACAAGGGCTATAATACCTACCCTATTTAACCACACACACACACACTCATTCACAAAAATACTAAACAAAAAAACGATAAAATAAATAATTCAAAACCATTTGCAAATAAATCCAATAGAAAATATTGTTAAATCTTGTTGGCTTATCTTTCCAAACAATTGAATCTAAAACCAGATGACTGTTGATTGTGCTGGTGGTGGTGGTGGTGGCATATAACGGAGGGATATTAAAGCCCGAAGGTTGGTTTTTGTAAGAATCTTCACTACAACTACCACCAAACCATGTTTGACACATGTAAGTGGGGTGTTGTTTAGGTCGCGTGCATTGGACACGTGCCATTGGACAAATCACAGGGCCAGAACGGCGTCTATCAAATCAAACAAGAATTTTTCCAGTTCCAGTCCTATCCAGAAAAATATAGTTAGGATTATTATAATCAAAAGTAAGGCTAATTTCCGGTTTTGACGCCCAGTAATCACAATTTTTTTTTCTTGCAAAAGCGAAACGTTAAGGGTAATTTTTGTAAGGGTTATTGAAATAAAATTACAGTAGACGGATGTGTTATTTTGCAGCAAACAATTGCCTAATATTCATAAAAGTAGCAGATTTTCTCCTAACTCTAGTAAGCCCATGATGGTCTCGATTATAGCACCTTGAAGGGAGCGATTACAAGATCAAGTTTTTCTTGTTCAAGTTGGCTCGTACCAAGTAAAACTTTATAATGTAAGCACATCTTCAAGTGACTTTTTGAAGAACTTGTCAAATTACTTCTGGCAATTGCTACAACAGCCAAAACTTTGAGTGATGAAATGCACAAAGTCTCCAACTAAAAAAAAACAAAGATTATTTTGGGTACCGTAGTCAGGGACGGCCGTCAAATTTGGGGGCCCTAGACTTACACTATTTGGGAGCCTACCTAATTAATTGTCGCGCAATTTTGTCGAAGAAACTTTTTTTTACTCTTGTTTAAAAAGAGAAATTATAGGCAAGCAAAATTTGAACACACAAAGTGCCCTGGCCTGCAACCCATAAAAACCATGCCTAGCTTACTCCACTTTTATTAAGGGCCGCGTTAAGGACAGAAGCTTGATACAATTTATGAACTAAATTCTTGGTCAAAAATCAGCAATTCTTCCTCGAGATTGCGAGAAATGGTTTTTCTTGATGGTTTTTCTACCCTTCTCGCACTCTTTAAATACAGTGAAGTAACTTGACAAGATATTAACAAATTTTTCAAAAGTTGATTCAACTTGAAATGTATGTATTGTACGAGAACTTGAAAAGTTAGCCTAGACGATACAAGTCATTTGAAGACGTATTTACAAGCCAACTTGAACAAGAAAAATATAGAGAAACTCTGATATAACGATTCTTCCACAAAGAATCAGAATGCTGTCATTATAACCGAATTTTACTGCCTATGTCTTAATTCAGATCTTTTCCAAAGTAGCTATCTAAAGTAATCCTGGCGCAACCGTATCAACCTCTGATGTTCAAGTTTCTTTTAGCAGATGACATGCTTGTGATAACGTCAGATAAAATATCGTGTAAGGGATAAGTTTAAAAATGCTTGAAGAAGTAGCCTGGCCATGACTGATACTAATCGATTCGTATGTTCCTGATTCTGACGGCTATTTAACAAATCACCACTCTATACTAGCAATTCAAAGGACCGTAAAATTATCCTGTTCATGTACTGTTGACACTTCCCCACAATTGATAGAGAATGATCCGCCTATTTCCCATGCATCATATAATTTCAACCCCTCTACAATAAAGCGTATCACTTATTCTTATCAATAATATAGTCAGTGTGTGTTATCATTTTTATCCATGTACAAAAATAAAATTTGCAAATTTACATTTAAATCAAAAAAAAAACAAACAAATTGAGATCAATCAAATTTGGTGAAATTTAAGTAAATCTGTAGGTGACTGAAAAATTTGCCTTTTTTGAGTTGTGTGAGGGTGAGATGGCCGTGTGCTGTACCCTCCTGGCAAGTGCTCCTAATTGGTAAGCCACACTCCTATAAGTACAGGCAATATGTTTGCAATCTTTTGTATTTGGCGGTTAACACGGTGCTTGTTCATAGTGAATATTATAGCCCTAGTTTTTAAAATTTGATGTGTTAGATGGAGGGTGATGAATTCTCGATATATATATATATATATATATATATATATATATATATATCTCCCTCTCTTTTATATACATATACAATTGTAACTTCATGGGAATATTACGGAAACGTTATTATTATCTATTGTTATTATTTGTTTGCTAACACGCTTAAGTGTGGGCGATTATTGTCATTATTTCCGATACTACTTGTAACTGAAAAATGATCCTTAACGAATCCTTACCAAAACAAACCAAACAAAAAACATTGGAATATTCTTCAAATTTCTTGGGGTAGTTTAGGTGAACCGAACAATTCTATAATTTCTAATTGAAGTAATAACAATTCTCACCCTTCAATCCCTTTTTTTTTAAAGCAGACACAACGAAGTTTATTGATTTAACTTCCAGCCACCATTACCCTGGAAATTGCACATAATGTCCAAGATCTGGATTTGATGGGTCTTTCAGTTCAAAGAATCTGTCATTTCCAGATGATATAATCAAAGAATACTCTTTACGACAAAACCATTTTGATTTCAACCAATCACCGTTAAGTATAACAACCCTAATCATAATAGTTCGTGTGATTGGTTGACTGAAGGGTAATACGCCCTTAATCAATACAATATCACGCACATTTAGTATCAACAATTTCACCCCTTATTTTACAATGGATTAGAGATGAAATTCGTTTATCAATTGATAGCAGACGATTTTGCTGTTTTGCAAAAATCACCAATATTTACGGATTGCCTTTAGGGTGAGTTTTGTTTGAAATTGTTGAACAAAATGGACAGATTCCCTGATATATAACGCAAATCCCTCGGGATTTGCGTTCATTTACAAATTTAATCTAATTCAATTAATACGAAGAATTTGTATTTTTAGTTCAAAAATTTCAATTTGGTGAAGATATTTTTGCGTTTTTGTTTTCTTGAATGTTTGTTGTGGGAGTGATGAGTTCAAGTCGCGGACAATTACCGGATTCATCATCATCACCACCTATAAAGTGAGTTTGTTAATTTTTGTCGAATGTTGTTGATTGTTCCAATTGTAAATTTATTGAATTATTTAGTATGCAATTTGGGGGATATAGTGCTGGTGAATTATCAGAAGAAGAGTATCAGATTTGCCAAGTTGTGCGTTTGCTGGTCGTCCATCGAATACGAATTTACAGCATCATTATCTAACAACGTTGAATCATACTCCAGGTAAGTTGCAATTAAAAAAATCCACAAATTTTTGCTGCTTTATCAATTTTGAAGAGCTCATCCTAGTGTCTTAAGTCCAAGAAATAGGATTTTTTTTCTTAGAATACATGTCCGATTCCGGTTCCTTTTGATTGACTAATTTTCTGCATTAGATTAGATTATAGGGGTTGATTGGCCTTGTTGACCTTCCTGAACTGCGACCATAATTGATCCATTGTTCTTAACCCTTCGTCTATTGGTGTCCCAGAAAAAATATCTTGCGAAATTGATTTCTCTGGAAGATGTCGTTTCCGTTACTTGCAGCATTGCATTGGCATAAGATGTGTTCGGAGGTTTCATCATCCAATCCATATAGTTTGATTTGCTCAGTTTTTTGAGATGGTATCTAATTGGGCAATGCCTTGTTAGAAGTTCTGTTATGAGTCTTAATTCATTCCTACTTAGGTCGAGAAGCTTTCTAGCATTCTTAGACGAATAAACGTCCTTGCCTGGACATTGTCTCCAGTAGAGCACTTTTGCACTCCATTCCCACCCATTGATTTCCTGCCTTCTGTGGGTTATGGTTAGCCCACAGAATGTCTCCGGACCTTTTTTTGCATTCATTCCATTTATACTTTGTGTATTTTAACTTGATTGGCTTGACTTTGAGACAGTAAAAACGTTTTAGACTCTTCTCTGAATTGCTCTCCATTGATTTTCAATATTTTGTTTGTCGAAGAAACTAATATGTTACCGTAAGGTTTCAAGAGGGTTTGCCGTTTCTACAACAAAAATAGTTCCATCTCATTGGCTCGTTCGATGTTATCCCCGCATCCTTCGTATTCCACCAACTTCTTGATTCCAGTTCCTTTGCAGCCTTCCTCTTTTCTTCTTTTGTTCCTATCCAGATTCCCGAATCTATTTCACAAGATTTATCTTCTTTCATTACTAAATTGTTCCTAGTTCTGTGACTTCTGAGTATATTCATTTCCAAACCTGTACAGTTGGGCATTATTTTTGATCACCTATCGAAGTCAAAAATAGACAGAGCACATGCATCCATACATTCACAAAGTTTCTCTTCAGTTTGTTTTGCTTGATGAGTAGCAATCCGATATCTTCTTTCATGCCACCTGGAACCACGTTTTCCCTCTATTATTTCACATCTTTCTTATTTTTCTAGATAGCGCCCAGTGCCAAGGAAACTCCTTGACCAACTCAGACTACTACGGGACATCACCGTATCGAGTTCAAAGACATGCAGCCAACATCCGGGAACGGAAACGAATGCTGAGGTCTGCTATTGGACCCACCGGGTAACACCCGTCTTAATATGTGGCTTGTTTTCTTGTCTTTCTGTTAGGTGACTTTTTATTTTGTTTCTGCTTGCATAGCTCCTTTCTTCTCATAAAAAAATTACTGATTGTACGAGAATTTTTATGTTAACCTGGATTATTGGTTTGCAGCAGTATCAACTCTGCATTCGACGAACTCCGAATGCACGTCCCCACATTTCCATATGAGAAACGTTTAAGCAAAATCGATACACTACGATTAGCTATCGCTTATATAGCTTTATTAAGAGAAGTATTAACAGCCGATTGTGATCCATTAACATATGTGGAACGATGTTTACGTGGCGAAATTAAAGCTGACCGTGCCAATTGGAATACGAGTGGTAAGAATTCTTATTATTTAAATAATCACAACTAAAACAACGAAACTTTCCATATTGATAATCTCATTTTAGATTTGACAGCACGTTTGTCGTGGATCAATTGGGAGAATTTAGGTGTGAATCCGAATCGACGTAGCACTTTAACATCATTAGCATTAACCTCCGAGAATATGACGCACTAATTATTGTTTATTGTAATTATACATATAAAGGGCATTTGTATGTGCAATATTCTATCAATTATAGGCAATTATATTTATTTGTAATACATAAAATAAAGAAATAAAACATATATTCGCTATAATCTATTAAATATGACAATGTACTTATTCTCAATTCTCAACAATTTACATATCTCTTCCTATTTACATTAGAATTAGTAGGTCATGCATTTTTAATAAAATATTAATTCTTTTTTCAACTAAAACAGAAAAAAAGAGAAGATTAATCAGATCTAAGGAATGTGTAAAATGATAATAAATTGGATATGTGTAAAAGATTTAAATGTGTATATATATAATAGTAATCATTGGTCCATACGTGCAAGTTATTGCTTTCGAAATATGTTGACTACTCAAATGTCTAATAGTTTGTTTTTTAAATATATATATGTATATAATATTAATATATAATTTATTATTGAAAAACGACGAAAATAGGTTACTTGTATATATATGAACATCAAATATATTTATATATAATTTCAATAAATTCTTTCCTATATTTTCAAGGATAAACACTAAGGATAAATCACTTTATAAGCCACTACGGTTATAATTAGTTACTTCTTTTTATACAAATTCTTACTCGTTGTAAGTTACGCACGTACATCAAACGTACCCCATTTTATTAGCTGCTGATTGGACGGTTTAAATATACTTATACAAGATACTTAAACAAATAATAAAAATAATAATAAATAATAAAAACAGCTTACTGGCGACAATTCCATATACAAACGTCCCAATTTTAAATATTCAAACAAAACATAAAGAAAATAAACGACGATCCCGTTATAAATATCTTGCATAATAATAATAATAATCATAACAATAAATTTTTTTGGTGGCTTAATGTTATCTTCCAAGAATCCCATTTAACAATCTAAAAAAATAAAATAAAAAAACAATTATGTATTTTTAATGAACCATTCCAGAACTAGGTGGTGTTGATATATTATCAATTTCTCTTTGAGCTCGACTAATTTTACTTTTATCTTTTGGTGTTTCTTGTTCACCAGTTTCCATAGCGAACATTTTCATTTTCTCTTTAAATGATAATTTCTCTGGAACAGCTGGTGTTGTTTGGCTTTTTTGTTGGGCTTGTTCAGCTAAACGGCGTGCTCTTGGATCACGATATACTTCTTGTGCACCAATTACACCGGGTGTTGCTTGTGCTGTTATTATATTATTATTATTATTACCATTACCACTTGTTGTACAATCGGTTGGTGTTGTAGGAGATGCCAACATTGATTCAGCTTGACGTAAAAAGCTCTAGAATTCAAAAAAGAATCGTTAAGGTTACCGTTTTTTTTCTGTGTTTAAATATAAAAAATTACATTTGGATCCCCACGTGTAGAGTCATCTAATTGTAAAGAGATAGACGGAGATAAAGCTGCAGCTGCTGATGCATCATTAAAAGACACCCGTTTTGTATTCTCTTTCACACGCATTGACATTACAGCAAAACTAGAACCACGTTCTGGCGGTGGTGGAGCTAGAGGTTCTTGTTGCTGCTGTTGTTGTTGCTGCTGCTGCTGCTGCTGTTGTTGTTGTTGTTGCTGCAACTGCTGCTGCTGTTGTTGTTGTGGTGGTGGCTGTTGTTGATTAAAAATATTAGCACCGGGTTTCAATATTGATGTTGGTGGAATATCAGTTTTAACACTATTTGAAGTTGATGGTATACTTAATGGATTTGGTACTATTGGCGTACCAGTTGGACTTTCCTGTAAAAAAAAAACACCAAACTTTTTTAGAATACAATCTAAATTGTTCGACGATTATTACTTTTTCAGTATCTTCATCATCTTGTTCAGCAGCTTCCATAGCTCTTCTTTGAAATTCCCTTTCCAATTGTAAAGCCCTTAATTGATCTTCTTGTTGTGGTGTACGTTGTGGCAATGATAATAATTCACGTACTTGTTGTTCTTGCCATTGTCGTGAAACTTCACGACGTGCTTCAGCTTGTCGTTCTTGTTCTTCTCTAGCCCATGGATCACGTGGTGTTTTACTCATTGTTGTTGATGATGATGATGATGTTGTATAAAATGCCATTTTTGGTGGATCTTGTGCACTAGCTGAATATAACGGATGTGTAGTAGTTGGTGGTAATTCTGGTGGTTCATCTGGTTTTTTCATTGGTTTCGGTGCTATTGGTGGTGATTTATATGTTGGCGATGCTGGTGGTATTAGTTGATTTAAATTTTGTTGTTGTTGTAGATGATATCCTAAATTCAAATTCTGCATACTTGAAGTATTTTGTGCTATTTGCATTGTATAATTTGGATTATGTTGATTATAAAATTGTTGATGTTGTAAATGATAATTATTTGATGGCGGATGGTACATTTGTTGTTGTTGATAAGGACCAGCCATTTGACGATTTTGCAATCTTTTTTTAACGATTTCATCTGGATCTATAATTCTTGTATATTGTGATTTATTATTTGGATCATCATCAATATCTCTAGATCGATATAATGGAATTTCAACTTTACTACTTTCATGTGATTTAATATTACCACTACTAGCAAATCGCATTAATTCAACACCAAAACCATGACCACCACCACCACCACCACTACCAATATTACCATGACCACTATGACCACCAGCACCAATATTCTTCAACATATCATCACTTTTTGATGATTTCATCTCATTTTGCTTGATTATATCATCAACAGAACGATTTTGTTGTTGTTGTTGATTATTTATTATTCCACTATTAATATTATTATTATTATTTGTATTTAAATATCGTAAATCATCAACCCTTGAACTATGCCTATAAACATCTTCACGTAATAAACGATCTTGACCATTTGAATGTTGTAATATTTGATTATTATTTGTATATGTTTGTGTATTATTATTACTGTTATTATTATTATTATTATTATTATTATATGTAGGACTGGGATATGAATTATTGATTTCTTTATAATTCGATGATTGTAATTGTAAATTATGTGGTCGATTATTATCATCTGTATGATGGTAATGTTGTTGTGGTAATTGTGGTGAATAATTTTGATTTTGATTATAATATTGATTAACACCAGGATATGAACCTGATTTACTATTATCATCAACAATATTATGTAATTTATGTACAGATGGTGAACTCTTCAAATTTGGTATTGATTGATGTAAATTTGAACGTGGATTATTTATTACCATTGGTGGATAATAAGCGGAAGACGGTCGTTGTGAATTTGCAACAGATGATTGCAATGAATTCTGTGAACTTCGTAATGCTGACGTTCTAAAAAGAAAATCAAAAATAAATAAAATAATTGAAATAACAAATGTGATGATGAATTTAAAAAAAAAAATTACCTATCGCCTAAATGTTGTGGACTAGGTATTTTATTACGGTAAACACTGAGATTCTGATAGAAACCTCCATCTTGCTGTTGATGTAAATTATGTGTTGATCTACTTCTCATATTTACAGAATTCGGTTGTATTGGTCCATTATTTGTATTATTATTATTATTTGATGATATTGATGATGATGTAGGTGCTGCTACACTATTTATATTTATACTATTATTTGATGATGTTCTACTATAACCTGGATTAAAAACAGATTGTGGATTTTGTCGTGGTAATTCAGCATTTGGTGGTATATTATGTAAAGCCGGTACAGATTTGGATGATGGTATAGTGCGTTCTGAATCTACTCTTGATGGTAAATCACGTTCAGACATGCGGCGAGGACCTAAATTATATACAAAAACAAAACAAAAAAAGAATCATTACCACAAAGCAGCAAATAAAACACTGAATCAATCACAAAATAAATATAACTGCATAACACTCAAATAAATAAATAATCAAAATATCAGCTTGGAAAACGCAAAACAATAAATCGTGTGCAACATTTAAACGTTGTTTTTATCTTACAATTGAAAACGGGGGCTAACCTAGGGATATGATCCATGATTGTTGTGTTGTTAAAATCCTTTTTAATCATATCATCACAACTTTGTGTCTTACGTTGTGTTGTTGTTAATAAATCGTCGATATTCTTTGTTGTTGGACAATTTTTTCTAGCTAAACGACAACACTTCCTTACTGTTTGGCGATTTTTAATATCTGAACAACTTTTCCATGTTTTTGGTGTGTGAATTTTTTTGAATACAACAATTTTCGGCAAACGTTTCGGTGATTTATTGCTATTATTATTATTATTTCTAAAATTATCATAGTTGTGTATTTGTGCATTTTTTTGTGATTTTGTGACGATATACGATTCAGGAAATTTTCGTTTTTCTTCAATAACATTTCTACTAATTACACTTTCTAAACTATCACAACGTACAAACGAATTATTATTATTATATGAATCAGTGTTAATTATTTCACTGTAACGTCTTGGACCCATAATATTTGGTGTTTCATTATTATTTGGTTCTGTTTCTGGTAAATTTTCTCGACTATTTTTTAGAATACTTTTCGGTTTTGTATTTAGTGGCACACGTTTAGCTTCATTGTTATTATTATTATTATTATGATTATTAATGTTAAAATTGGAGGTGTGCTCATTATTGGTCCCTTGTTTCTTTACCCAAAATCGTTCATTAAATATACAATTTCTATATTCGCATTTATGTATAAAATCAAATTCCGATAATAATTTGTTATCATTTATAATATTATTTTCAGATTCATATTTAATTAATTTTGGTTTATCAAATGATTTTCTTAAATCTGATTCTGAACTAAATTTCACTTTATGATCGATATTAAAATTCTTCACACCATCATTTTGTTGTGATTTATTTGTATTATTATCATTATGATCGTGTTTTAATAATAATTTTAAATTAAGATCACTTTTCGAATTAGATCCTTCTAAACTCCAATCATGTAATAATTTGAAAATTTCCAAACGTTCATATTCAGTTAATCTATCATTTAATCTATCTTCACTAACACTTTTACTACGATTATAAGAAACATATTGTTTCATATTCAATTCTGGATAACTGATTGCTTTATTTTGATATAACTCATCATTATCTTGTGTATTACCAAAACGTATCTCATCTGGTGATTTCCAATTACGATATTTTATTGGTACATCAACATCAATATGACTTAAATCTAAATTTGAATCATGTATACCACTAATAATACTTGATGTTGAACTAGATAAATCTTGTAATGATGTTGATATGAATTTTTTTCTATTATTATTACTTTTACTTATACTCAAATATTTATCAGTTTCATTAATATCATCAATATTTATTGATGGATTATCATGTATATCAATTGAATAGCTTTTTGTTTGTGCAAATGTATTTGTACGATGATCTTTCTCCATTATCGAACAACATTGTTCTATATTATCATTAGTTTTTGATATTGCCATTTTATTATCCATTTCTAAATTTGTACCACTTGCATCATAACTTAAGATCATATTTTTTGGTGATGGTTCTGAAAAATCTGTTACTTGCAAATTAAATACCGGTTCAATTGATTCAATTTCAATACGTGGTATTGTGAATTTTCTCACTTCACGTTTATATAAATTATCATCGGAATTAAAAAATATATTATTTTTTGGTTTTGTAGCTGGCGGTGTAAATAAACGATAATTATTCGGTGTATCATATAATGTTTCCTCTGAACTATATAGATGATCATCACCGTAATAATCCCAAAAAGCTGCATGTATATACAGAAAAAAAATACAATCTAGCATATATAAATATGGTATCTACATTTTGGATAATTAACCGAGATTATTTTCTAATAGAAAGAAACTAATTAATAAATTTGAACAAATGTTAAAACTCTACCTCTATGTGGTGTTGGACTTGGTTGTTGTAATAACGTAGCTAAACCATGATAGACAGCACCACCTTTGGCTACTTCTAAAGTAACAATACTACCAGTTCTAACTAGAAACTCGGCTGCTTTCTCTTGCGTTATTCCTAATAGTGATTGACCATCAACTGATAATAGTTGATCACCGGCTGCTAATCGTCCATCACGATCAGCAGCACCACCAGGTACTACTGATTTGATATAAATACCTAATCGTTCTTGACCGGCACCTTTCGCTGCTACTATAGACAAACCCATACCACCACCAGTTTTATGTAAACGTATAACTTGTACCTATAATTAATCATTAAATTTGAACACAATTCAATTGTATAGTTGGAATATGAAATTTACCTCCGGTTGAGTGGTGCTTAATGCTGATGGTGGTCTAGGTGTTGACATATAGACAGTCCAATGTCCTGAACTGGTTGGTTGTGCTGCTAATCGACATAAACCACTAGCTTGTAATGGATGAAGGAAATCAGCTAGTCCAGGTGGTACACCTTGTACAACATCACAACTAAAACCATCATCTGGCAATAATAATTGTAAATTTGGTGCTGGATCTTCATATAATGTCACTTCACGTCCTTCAGCACGTGCTAATTCATCAGCTACACTTTCGGCAGCTTTAGCTGCTTGTTCTAATAATGCAATTGGTGCTAATTTCTCATTTGTTTCAGATTTATAATGTTTCAATAATGCACCTAATTGTAATGAATTCAATTTAAAACATGCTGATGACAAATTTGCTAATTCCTCTGGTGTATATTTTGGTGCTTGTAATAAATGTGTACATTGTACGATTTTTGCTAAATGACATTCAGCAGCTAATTCTAAACCTTGTGATTCAGCCCATGCTTGTAAATTTCTTAATCTATTATATAATTTATTGCCAAAACTTCTTGTACATAAATTACTATTACTAATAACATTCATTAATGCTTTTGCTGATATCCAATGGAATAATTGTGAAAATAATTGTATGGTTAATGCGGCATTTACACGACATTTTCTTAATAGATTCATGGCACCACTTAATACATTTATAATCTCTCTTGGATGATCATCACCAGTTACAGCCATTAAATATACCATTGCTGAATTTAATTCATCTGTTATACATGCAATTAGATTTTTAAATGCTAATTGTACACCATCAGCTAATGTATCTTGTGCTTGTAATGAAAATGCACTAACATGTCGATCTGATTTCAAAAAATGTAATAATTCACTAGCATTAGCTAACCAAAATGCTTGTGATATACTTTCTGTACTACGATCTTGTATTGTATGACGTATTAACATTGCAGCATGTTGTAATAATACTGTTAATTTATGGGCACGTTCTGTTGGTGTTAATTCAGGTCGATAATGTGTTGATGCACGATAACGTGCACATAAATACAATGTGTAAGCTGGTGCTAAACGAAATGTTGGTACTGTTACATCTAAATGTGTTATAACACGGGCTAGAAATTGTTCTTGTGGCTCTTCAGGAAATTCTAATACGGCTGGCAATATTGGATCTTGTCCACGTGGATATCGATCCATACCACTAATTCTATCAAAACAAAACAATTACATATTAAAATTCTAATATAATCAAAACAATTTGCATAACAATTAGTAGGTAAGTATAGATATAAATTCACTGACCTATTTTCTGATGTAGATTCCAATGATCTATTATCATCTCGTGCTCCACTAGCTGTTGAAATTGTTTCAACATTCCCTTCCAAATCAAAAGTGGTCTCTATATTTTCTCTAGAAGCTTCTACCGGACTTAAAGCACGTGGTGATCGGCTAAATTTATATAAAAGCAACTCAAAATAATAATACGAAAAAAAAATAACATTGAAAAAAGCAGTGAATTCATGCAATATACTCTTTATATATAAATATTCCTCGATTTACGCTTATTTACAATAACGTCGCATGTCTGTATTGCCTTCGTTTGCCCTTTTTTCTGTTGTTGTAAATCTGTTCCCCCATTATTTCTTCCACGAACGGAACTGCAGCGTAATTCGAGGACTACATGTATATATAAATATATATAAAAAGTACAAAACTAACCTATCATAGATGCGAGCATTATCTAGTGTTGAACTAGTATAACGATTACGATCCTCCTGGCTTGGATCAAGAAATCTATATGTATTGCTATGACCGAACTTGATAAGAGCACCATGATTTAATAGCGTAGTTTGATGTATTCGTTGTCCGTTGACGTATGTATTTGCATCAGCATGACATGGTGTTATCGATGTAACACCATCAGCATTTGTGATAACACAATGACGCGGTTGTATATGTGGTCCATATAATTGTAAAGCAATACCATTAGCTGAACCCACCTAAAATTAAACACAGACCAAAATATTATTTATTTTTTTTTGAATAATTTAATAACCTACCTCCATAACATCATTGGTAAGACGGATTGTACGTGCTGTATCACTTGGATGTGGTGCAGATCCATCTGGTCCCAATTCAATTATAACAGGCACACAATCACCACGCATTTCACGTTGGTTTGTCGCATTTGCACCTAATGCACCTGGTTTCTTTTTACGTTTTCTAGGTGCACAATCGGCCGGTCGTCGACGCACATGAAACATTATTGAACCTTAAAACAACACAAAAGAAAAATTATTAAACAATGCCAAAACAAAACAAAAAAAATACCACAACTATTTAGATAGAATTTAACCAACTATCTAACTAACTAACTAAAACAAAATATGCCATACACAATTCGTGGAATTATTCAAACATCACACACACACACAGAGAAAGCCTTAGGGAGTAATTATGGAATAATTTTTTTTATTATCATTATATTTTACGCATATTAATTTCGAAGCGTAATTGCATTATGTTTCCATCTATCTAACTGTTAAATTTTTTTTTATCTCACCTAACATAACTTCACATTGTGCATTTCTTATACGTTTAAATGATCTAAAACCCATCATTTTGATTCAGGTTCTTTATTATTATTATCAAATATAGGTTTTTATTGCTTTTGACAAGTCACTTTAGAATACTTTTCGAATCAGCAAAAACAACAACAACAACAAATTCGATTAATCGTGTAAATTGGTTAAATAAACTAACAAATATTCGACGTGATACTAATATATATATAAACGGAAATTATTATTGATTTATTGTTAAACGAACTAAAAATACAAAACACAACTTTGTTTAAAAAACCAATAATAATATTAAATATTCTTTAATAGATATATTAATTTCAATAAGCTATAATTATGTAAAGTATTATTATTATTATTAATTAAACAGATAAAAGATAGAAATAAGAAATCGTCAACATTGTTTCTATTGTTAAATGACATGATTCACCCTCACCGTATCGACATCAACTGAATAGCTTTAGATATCAAGGATAATTAAATTCGAAAGCATTACATGCTTCCTGTGTGTGTGTGTGTGTTTAATGTCAAGGTAGTAGTGGTTATAATATAGAACCAACCCTTGTTCTAATAAATATATCGACTGAAAATCGGAAGTATTTTTAGTAAAGAGTTAATTAATAATTTTCTCTTCATATTATTTTTGACTCATTATTAAAATCAACGTGCCGCTTATAAACATTATGTCAACAACTTGTTATATCACTGTAATCATTAATTCATAACAAGACTCAATATGACGTGATGTGAAGGAAATATGAAGATAACTTAATGACAAATGGATGAATCAATCAATACATTGCGTTTGGAAATTAATTTGGAAGACTTACAACGACATTCTATTGAATTAATAAAAACAAGAAATAAGAAATATTGAAGTAGTGGTGTATAATTATTTAAAACACGAAAAATACAACCTCTTCTATATTAATAACTGTATTTTAAATACATTCAAGTGCAAGATTGCTTCTTTTAAGTTATTAATAGTAACAAGATTAAAATACATCTGGCATATTAATTTGGAAAATTTGAAGAAGAATTAGAATTTAGTGAAATTATACAATTTCCAGATCAATTCCTATTGTCCTTGGAAAATCAATCTATTGTTCCTGTTCGTATGACTACTACTAGAAATTGGTGTCAACTAAACAATAGAATTGTGTAATTAATTTATGTGTTATGTTAATATAGAATACATACGCCTAATGCCCCAATCCATCATTGTTCCACTATAATCTGATAATATTTATAATGATTATTATTATTATTATCATTCAATTAATCATCATATGATCAATTATTTATTATATCATCATATTATTTTTATTTGGAAAAATATTGATAATACACATACGTTTTCCAATAAATTAACAAAACTGAAAATTCTACTATACCGAATTTACTCGTATAGATGAAACACACTTGACATTTCGTTATTTTAGTTATCCCCTGTTGTATTTGATGACGCAAACGCGTACTCTCTATTCTCTCAAAAATCTTTGTATGTATCTGTCTGTATTTTAGATAGATGTATACATATAGCTTATTTCTATATTGAAGCATGCGCTTTATTTCTTATAAGAGCATATTTAAAAATTTATAAACTCACCATTATTTGGTGAATTCATTAATATCGATAATGGACATTCATCATCATCTAAAATATATTCAGTATCAGGTGTACCTGGTTGTTGTGTTACTTGTACAAGACACCATTGTGATGGATCAGTTTTATATAAACCATATTTATCTAACATTTCCCTAACAACACTACCAGCACAATCACGTACTGATAATAATAATGTTTTATATGGTACATCTTTACATAATGCTTCACCATAGATTTTTAATGTACCACCTAATAAATTAAATTATTAATATAATTATTATCAATGGTAAATAGATCAATAATAATAAATAATACGCACCGGTATCGGGACCACCATCTTTCGATCGGAATTGTTGTAATTTTTTTTCTAATTTCTGTTGGCGACGTCGTCGCATTACAGCTTCCGGATTTGAAATTGATCTGGTAAATGATGTTTCTGGTAATTCTGTATATAATTTTTCAGCAACATTATTATCATCTTTATCATGGATATTGCCATTTTCATTTTTGATTCGTGATAGTTTCTCTTGTTTTTTCAATTGTTTCTTTTCACGTTTGGATAATTTCCGTCGGAAACTTGCATTCGAATCAATTGATCCAATTGTATATGTCTGTTAAATATACAAAATGAATCAATTTAATTAATTCTAATTATAATAAACAAAAATTTCGTACCGTTTTATCGTCGATATTTTTCAAAAGAAATCGTCCCTCTCTATCATCAACATGCCAATTTAATTGTACCAATAATGGTTTCTCATCAGGTAACATTCTACGTTCTGGACAACCTTCATGTAATTCATATAATGCATAAGATGGTACTGATAACATTCGCATATCTGGACGGAATTTCTCAACTAATGTACCAATAACATCTTCAACAGTAGCATCACTAGCCACACGGATACATTTCGTTGCGACTTTTTGACCAGAATCTTGGAAATAAAATCGCATAACACCATGGAATTCCAAATCCTATAAATACAAACCAACAAACAAACAACAACAAAAATATTAAATCAATACAAATTATAAACATTTGCATGCATGCATGCAAGATTATTCCAAGATAAACATACAACAAGAATCGATGTTCTAAATTTAGATTTTTAAAGAATGCAAAAAATTTTACTACAAAACCATACTGTTTTTTGTAAATTTTTGTAAATTTCCTCTAAACAACAGATGTTGTTCAATGATGATGATGTTGATTAAATTAAAATGATTTACAGCAATTAAAGAATTCATGTTGTTTTGAGGTCATTGTCCTTTGCCATCAATGACAGAATTTTGTATTAACCTACTAAACACTAGCGTGACACATACGAAAGAAACGAACAGGTGAATGAATTCTTCAAGTTTCGCAATTGTAGATGAATGGAAGACCTTTTAAATCAACTCAAATTACATTTTCGAGGTACACCGTTTGTGTGCATCCACAAAAAGAAAAACCATCAAACAAATGATAATACGATTTCTAATTACGAATGCTTTATTTAAAATTGTAATCAATGATTTCTCCGCTTTCGCGTTATTAAATTTGAATTTGTATAAAGAAATTGAATCGGAGAGAAGACACAGTCGGACGATTTATTTAAATATCCTTACGTTATCAACATATATAGGAGACTAGACAAAAGTTATTGTTGAAAACAAACCAACCGAGAGAAAAATATTAAAAACTACATTCTTTTCCATTATCACCATAATGTTGATATGAATAATACTAATAACAATTAATATTATCTAAATATAAATAATAAAACAAAAACAAAAAATTTGTGGGAAAAAAGCAATTAACAAACAAGAAATAAACTCTCTTTAAACTCTACAACTTGAGAAATCACGTTCTAGATTAGCCTTCCTGTCAACATTTCACTTCCTGTTATCTTTAAAATCCATTCACACATCATAATTATTGTAAAATACATTTAAGAATTAATTAATTTTTGTTGTTATTTCACGATTTTTACCTCATTTGGTTCAGATAATTCAAACAAATCTAATCTATTGGCATTCCATTGATTTATAACATTACGTAGGGCCTCCCTTTCGAGGGCTCTACGATCGTTTGTATTGCCGTGCATCAGAAAGCTTTCTGTAACAGAAAAAAAAACACAACAAAATTACAATAGACGAAAAAAGTGTCGTATCAAATAATTGAATAGATGTTAATATGTATGTCACGAATCAGTCAAAATTCAAATTTCTATTGTAGTCAACTTTTTTTTTGAGAGAGAGAGAAATAAAGGCCAAGTCTTAGAATTGTACGTTTCGGATGAAATAACACCCTCGTTTTTCAGGAAATTAACTAAAGTACTAACCGACATAACCGTGGGAATATTGTAATGTTGCACTTTTTGTTTTTGTTAAATGCAATTTTCATTTGGGAAACCGTTACGTTTACTCAAAAAAAAATCGAAATATTTCCACTGTGATAATCAATATTTAATAATTAGTAACAGGCAGTACCATGACGATTTCGCCCCTATTATTTTTATATTGTATAACACAATACACATCTAAATTTCATTCTAATAGATAAAGATGGAGATTAACATATTCATCATTTATTTTATTTTTAATAATTAAAAAGATTGCAAAATCACAATATGATTTCAAATATACATTATTTTTTTAAATATAAGGTATTTCAAGGTAATCTTGATAATTCTCTTAAAGGGGATGACTAATAAATATAATTTTTTGTTTTTTTGCTTCTATAAACAACAACTAACGAGATTTATTTTTACGTGGCAATAAAGACAGTTATTGATCTTTAAATTATCGAAGGATTTTATTTTAAAAAATGACGATGATGATCTCTAAAAAAGAAATTTGAATTTATAGCAAATGAATTTTGCAGCCTTATAAAAACAGACTACACTTGCATGTATTCCCATCGAATCCTATACCTATATTATTCGAAGAATAAAAGTGAATAATTACTAACTAATTTTGTATTAAGAAATTATCTACAAATTTTCCCATAAGAGAACTACTTGAAAAAAATTCTTTATTGGTTATGCCTGTGGTATTTTAAGTTGAAAAATCTTCAATATTCCACTTGATTTAACAGAAATCTTATCTAAATGTTCATTTTTTTTTTGAAAACTAACCCCTCGATAAATCTGTTTGCATACTTTCCTTATCTGACAAACATTCTATTGCTTTATGGTTTTTAAAACAAGCTAAACAAACCCCACTATTTTTAAATTAAAAATTTAGAAAAACAAACAAAATACAAAAAATAGATCGTCTATTGAACGATAATAAACTAATTGTAATTTAACACCTAACGTATGGAACAATAATAGAAATTTGAGAGAACAAAATAAAGCATTTGTCAATTTTGTAGATCAAACCAAACATTAATCTAATTATTTATAATTCTATTTGAATATTAGAGTAAGTAAAAAAGAATTTGTTTCTAACAAAAACCAACGACTAATAAACATTTAATTATCATAACAGAAACTTAATTAAATTATGCAATAAATAATGGCAATAATCAAATTAATTAATTAAGTATAGGTTGGACAGTTTCATTCAGATTTAATTCTCATTTACTTAAGTCGAATCAGATCAAGAGACAATGACTGTTGTTTTACATGGCCAATCATTACTATTATTATTATTATTATTATTTGTTTTTTGGGTGGGTAACAAACTGGAATTTTCTTTTTGTTGTTCAAATAACAGAAATTACCATATTTGTTTAAAGTTAACAACAAAATTCATTTAAATTCTATTCAATCAAGTGTGCTATAAAATAAAACAAAAGAGACTTACTATTCTAAAAACCTCTTTTCTATGGTAAATTATTGTTTAAAAAAAAAAGAAATAATTATACAAAATTGCAATTAAAAAAATAAACATATTTGTTTACACCGACTTTGTCTTGAATTTAATTAATTAGCAAAAAAAAATATGTATTTTTTAGAGAACATGTGAAAGGGGAAAAAGTTTTTCCTATGGGAAAAAAATACTCATATAAATCCCCCATTCTTGCTGTCAATATTCTATAATACAGTATTTTATGTAACTTCTCACCCTATAATTTCCTGAAAAACCGGAAATTGACTATCGACAACAAGATGAAGACAAATTTGTGTTGTTGTTGTTGTTGTTTTTTCCAACGCCAACTTATTGTTTAGCTGATTTACGTACAAAATCATGACTAACATAGGTATTTGCATTATAAACGACATTCTATCTCATAAGAAGAAAGATATTTCAACGTAATCATAATTTCAAATTACGCCTTATAATTGATAATAATAATAAAAACGTCGTAATTGCACGCTTATAAAAAACGCATCTACATAGTAGTCTTGATCTGATTTATTTTCTCAATTGTTTTAGTGACTCAACACTCACTAGATTCTTGTAATTTAAGCGGTTACCGATAAACGTGATAATTATGCATCATGTCCAATTGAAAATTAGTATGTTCGCATTTTTTTAATTGTAAAAGAAATAATTAAGTGATGTTTCACACAAGAATGTCTTGATCCGCTATTTATGATCATCACTATTTAACTATCTAGATACAAATATGACGACACAGATCATTTACACAGCTTAAAATATGTACCAATTAACAATTTCTGTGTGTTATAGAGGAATGTGTATATGGAATCACGACCTTTATTTGTTATTTTACTTGAGTTAAACCGGATAGGCCATTTAAAATACATACCGCGTGTTGTTAGAACCGCCCAGTGTGAATCAGACTTTTACCTGTTTTTCATCAAAAAAAAAGACAAAAAGTTCGACGAAACAATGTCAAAAACTTTCAAAGAATCGCTACAATTCCACCGATAACTTCCTGTAAATGGTTTTTATTGAGATTTTTGCGTTTTTCTTGATTTTTCGGGTAATTAAGATAAGCTTTTGTGGGTGAAACTGTACCTGTTTTGTCTTTTCTAGTCTCTTTATAAACCAATTACGCACAACACCATAATGTCTTCAAAACACTAAAATTTCTTAAATTTCACATTAATCTCCAATGATTATTTACATTTTTGATCGGATTTAACACAAAAACACAGTCAAAAAAAAACCAAAACACCACTTTCGTATAAACACTTTTAGCATTTACGGAATTCCATGAAACAACTCAAGTTTTGTGACTAAAGTAGCGACAGCAGCGTCCCCATCGGCCAACTAGATTCATTTCTTCTCTGTGTACCAATTATAAATTATAATGCGCATTTCGTAGTGCGCATCGAAACTTTCTTTTAACTTTTCATTATTTTTATTTTATAATTTCCCATTTGATTTTTGCAAAAACAAAAAAATTGCCGAATTTATTCTTCGGTTTTTACGGGGAAAAACAATTATTCATTTGTCCATCGTTTGTGTGCTTTTGTTTCTTCTTCTCGATTGCTGTGAATGTCGACACGTCATTTGAATAAAGCCAAGTTCACACTGCAACTACTCTTGTGCAACAGGTGTCACAATTGAAAGAAATATTTATTGTTGTTTAATCTAATCTAATCTACATAAATATATTAAAATCAACAACATGGATACAACGGATAAAATTTCACAAATATTTCACTTTTAAATATAAATATAGAAGTAAATAAAAATTTTATTAGATAGTAGTCTATCTGTAAATATTGATTATATTGCTGAAGTTTCTAGAATTTTACAGTTTTATTAGGATATGTAGATACCAGTTTTTTTTAATAACACAAAAATGTGAAATTGTAAATATTTATTTTAAGTTGCATAAAAAAAAGCGGTAAAATTTAAGTGTAATAGACTTAAGGTTGAATCGTAGTGTGTCAACCAATCAGAAAGCACCCAATCGTGACGTCATTGAATTTTCAAAAACTAATTTTCATTAAATTCAATGCGTAGAATAATCAATTTTCATTTAATTTCACTCTATTAATTGATTTTTGTCAATTATCAACAATCGTTTAATCGGCAATTTATTGATTTTTATTTAATGATACAACCGTTACGTTATTGACAATTCGATTCTTGAACTATGTCATGTGTGGCTTGATCAATTTTTAATTGATTATTTTTTTTAATTAATATTAATTAATTATGAGTTCTAAAGATATTTATGATGATTTGCCAGTGTTCGATATTGGTGCTAACGTGGAAAAGGTGAATAAATAAATAAACGAAAAAAATGTAACACCAACACATAACCTCACTCTTTTATTTATAGTTGACCAACGAAAATGAAATTTTACAACAGAAAATTCTACAATTAGAAGAAGAAGTTGGTAATTTATCGAAAGCGATCATTAATTTAAAGAAAATCCAACAAAATCTGGCAACAAATATATCGGAATTGTTTAAAACAGCATTAAATGAAATTAATCGTAAAAATCAAATTATTAGTGATTTACGTACAAAATACGATGATTTATTATTTAAACGACAAAACACTGATAGTAATAATACTAGGAGAACGGAGAATCATTATAAGAAACGTAGTAGAAGTCCATCGATAGATAATCGCTCATTAAAGAGATTTAATAACGAACATAATCACACAAAGAATTACAATAGACATCAATATAGCCCGAAGAAACGTAACGATGATAAATCGTATCATAGATATAAAACTAAAGAACGAAGTAGTAGTAGGGAATTGCCAAGGTATTTCAATAATTTTAATTGTAATTTAATTTAATTTCAATATTTTCCAGAGATTCACATACACAAAAAGATAAACAAATTCATCAAAGTGATGTCAAGAAGAAACATGAAAAAACTGAAATATTATCAAAAACAGAACAACATGAAGAAATCTCAAACAATAATAATAGTAATAATACAAAAGAGAATCTGGAAAATCGTAAATTAAATGATGATAATTTCTTAAAAACAGCAAATAGTAAAGGGAATATTTATAAAAAAGAATTGTTTCAATATCAAAATCACATTGTTAATACGAAACATAACGATAAAAGGAAAATTGATATTGTTACAAAGAAACTATTTGATAAAGCAGAACAAGCTGTTGGAAAAACCAAATCACTAGTAGAATCGAAGAAGGATGAACAAAAATCGAAAAGACGAACGATTGATGATGAAAAGGTGGTAATTTTAAATAATTTTCAATCAATAAACGAAAGTCACACTAATTATTTTTCCATTATAGTTGAAAGTTACCAATTCCAAGAATAATCAGCCGAATGATGGAGCAAAAGACCAAACGAATAGCGATATAAAAACAACAAAACCAGTTTCTGATAATCAAACCATCGCAGATACGAAAATCACTGGGAAAATTGAACAATCAGTAAAAGAAACTACTCAAAACCTTCATAAAGAAATAGATGTTAAAACAACTGAAAATCAAAAAATGGACAACGATGATAACAAATCCAATAATAATGATGAAAAAACAAAACACAAGAAAGAGAAAGAAAGTGACAAGAAACTGGATAGAGAGTCAACTCATAAAAAAATCAACAAAAAAAGTATTGATCAACGAATAAACACCAAAAATAATCTAAATCAAAAAATAGAAAATAAGAATGAAAGAAAAACTGATAAAAAATCACCAATAAAAGAGAACATATCTAACAAAACAGTCGTAGAAGTTAATAATACAACTTCCAAAGAACCCCATGTGGAAAAGCAATCTGATAACACTGATAATCAACCCATTGAAAATGAAGATAAAAACAAAATCGATGAGAAAACTGTAAACGACTTATCTTTACAGAAAACAATGAATCACTCAGAGATAGTTGATAAAAAAAATAATGAAGAATCTGTGGAGCAAGAGATAACGAATCAAGATGTGTACACTAAAGAATCACTAAGTGAAGAACGAATGACACTTGAAAATACAAACGAATTAACGATTAAAGAATGTGTTGTTCAATTAACATCAGATGATATTTTAAACATTGATGATAAGAAGCCAATTGAACATAAAACACCGTCAAAAAGTACAAATGATAATGAATTAAAAAATACAATTGGACGTATATTAAGGAGTGCTAAGAAGAAAATCCATTATAAGGAAATTCTAAATGAACCATTAATAAAACCACCAATCATAAAAACAATTAAAACAAAACGTGGACGTCCACGTAAAAATTCTCTAATTACATCAAATATCGAAATAACAAATGATGATATTCCTGTCCTACATATAACAGAGAATTCAACAAAATGCAATAATCTAATAGAATTGGCCAATATTGAATTATCACCATCTAAAGATAGGACAATAGTTTCAACAACACCACATCATCAAATTGAAGAAAATCCCGATACATCATCGTTAGATTTGGGATTATCAATACCAATTAGCGACGATTCATTAGATTCAAATAATTCAAATCGAAATGTATTAAAACCGAAACGGAGGCGATGTATTATTAAAATGATCGATTAAGTCCAATTTGCTATTATTTAAACATTATTATTATTATTTTGTTGTTGTTGCCATGTTTTCATCCAGATTAGTATCAAATTTGTTTTGTGATATTTTGAGAAAAGCTAGTAGAAATGGGCGCCGAAATATTGATTTTGTTTAGAGCGTCGTCGCTATCGAAAATGTACACATCGTTTGTTATAAAATAGAAATGCGCTATGTTATTTGAGTTTTTTCGTTATAAAAATCTCTTGATTTTGTAAATATTATTGTTTTGTTCATTTCGTTTACTTATTGTTTGCATCATTTATTTGTGTTAAATTTCGTAATTCACAACAACAGATAATTGAGACAAAGATGGGTTCAATTGTATTAAAGTCGTTGTCGGTGTTATTAGGATTATTTTTTATATTTGTTGGTTTTATTAAGTTATCCAGTTATATATCGAAAGATCTTCACAAAGATTTGGTGAGTTTGGTTTTTTATTTTGTTGATATTAGAACTTATTGCACAATGTATTTAAAGTAGAAATTCCTGGCCAATTGCCTGGCTACGATTTTGCAAATACGTTTAATCTGATCACATTTTTTTCCAGCGGAAAGAATATGTCAAGTATGCGAAAGTGTTCCCATTGTCTGAAGCACTCGATTTTAAAATACCATCGAAATGGTATCGACGAACTGTTGGTATTTCGGAGATTGTTTGTGGCTTATGTATGGCATTCGTACCGAATCGTAAGTATTTCTTTATGTACAAAATTAAAAAAAAATTATACAAAATCGTGTTGAAACTGATTTTATTTGTGAATATATGCGTAATGTGTTTATTTTAATCTGGGATGATATTAGAAGATCCTGACCGCAACCTAAATTTTGTCAATGTTAATATAAAAATAGTCAATGCGTGAGTGTTTTGTTTTGTGTAAATTCACGCCAATTGGTATTTTTCCCAACTTCCATTCATTTTCTTCTTTTTTTTGTCATTGTAGATAAAATAAAAAATGGTGCCAATTTATGCTTGTTGTTATTAACATTAATGGCAGTGTATTCACATTATATGGTAGCTGACAAATTAGAGAGGACTGCACCAGCTTTAGTATTCTTGTTTATGTTGAGTGGACGACTTGTGGTCTATTTTCAATTGGCTAGACGGGAATCTGAACGACCTGAACCCACAATCAATGGGTTCAAACAAGAATAAATGGTACAAAGAGGCGCTCTCTCCATCAAAATAATCGTCCATCGATACAATATAGCGTCCAGTATATTATCACACACTTCATAAAAATGGTTTCACGGATGTCGTGCTGATATGTTAATTTGAAAAAAAATAATAATAATAATGGTACAAATCGGTGAGACATTCGATAGAATTAAAATCGTCGTGAATATACCTATTTCGTTCAGTTTATGTGAATCTGATTTAATTTAAGTACAATTAACCTTTTAATTGTTAGATAAATGGACTGATGTTATGGTGAATTTATGGTTTCATTTCATTTGTTATTAGGGCATTTTCATGAATGTATGTAATACAGAAATTTAAAGGTGATCTAAATTAGTACAAAATTGAGAATTGACCAATTTAGATCACTTTATTACGACATAAGACAACAAAAAAATATGTGTTACGTTTCTAGAAATATGTAAATTAATAATAATTATATTAAGTAGTTGTTTCGTGTTGAATTTACCTAAAACAATTAAGAGAAAGGTAGGTGGTTTTGTTCGAAATTCAGATGGCGTAAAAATGTACAATAAACAAACATAACATCAAGATTTTATTTAAAAATCATTAATAGAAAAGAAGACAATAACTTACGATTTGCGATTGATTCTATCTACATACTCTTTTGCCATTAGTTTAATTTTTTGAACATTCTCATCATTACCAAATTGTTCTTCAAATGAAATAAACTTTTGATATAATGTTCGCATATTTTTCACAGGAAACTTTTGACGAATTGCCCGATCTAAAACATTCCTAGCCATATCGTATTCTTTCTTTTTTATTAATTGATCAATATAAATTGTCCATATATTGATTTTTTTCGTATAAATATCGACAATTGTTTCGAAATGTTGTACGGCATGTTCTAATTCACCATATTGGAATTCCATTATGCCAAAACGTAAAATTATCTCAAATTCTACAACAATAATAAACACATTAATTGAAATATTCAAATATAGAGATGGAAACGTACGTCTTTTCTTATCAGTCATCGATTTTAAGGCGGCTTCTTGTATACTTCTAGCTTCACGGTATTTATTTAAATTATAATAAATTTGACCAATTTCCAACCACATTTGTACGTTTTGTTTCTCTTTATTGCGTAATTTACGAATTTTCTCTTCCATTTCGGTAATCTTACCAGAATTTGCCAGCATTTTGATCACTTTTATGTAAATATCAAATGTTTCATTGCATTTAGTTGCACGTTCAAATAACGTTTCGAACGTTTCTTTAGTACCATAGAGATTTTCCATGTTTAATAAAGCAATCCAGATTTGCAATTTGTCCTCCACCATAGTCGCACTGATCTTCTCCAAAGCTTGATCACCTACAGCTCTAGCTTTATTCAGTTCAGTAGCCTGAAATTCAATTTGTTTTTGAAAATTACTCATTAAACAAAATAGAAAAAAAAACAACAACATACGCTAACAAACATCGCTATATATTTCAGCCATAATTCAATAGAATTCGGATTCGCTAATAATAAACGTTCAAATTGTTCAGCAGTTTGTGGTGTTGCTGTTGGATCAGCTAATTCTTGTTCGATCCTCCTAATACGTTCCTCTTCTTGTCTCTGCCACTCAGCTTTCGATAGTGTTACAGTAGGTTTTATCAATTTTTCCTATAATAAAAATATAGACGTAATAAATTACTATAAATCCGAATGAGTAATAAACCTCGACATCATCATCATCAATTCTAGTGTTATCAGATTTTAATTCATCTGGTACATAGAAGTCATTAATACTTGATAGAACTGGTGTTATATTCACATCTTCTTCATCATTGGAATTCTCTTCGATTTCAATATTATTAGCGATACATTCTCTATGATTTGTATGATGTTGTGCAACATTATCATCAATTTGAGTTGCAAATTTAATAAGTAGCTGTTCTGTATTATTATTCTCGATTCGTGTTGATATTGATTTGGTGCGATTTTTTTCCATTTTATCTTCATTAATTTTTGATTGTTCAAGTAATTTAACGACCCGATTTGGAACTCCAAATAATTTCCCTTTATATCTCCTATAATAATACAACTGTAATTAAATGATGATATATAGTGTTAAATTATCAAACTTACTTTACGAGTAATATTTTAATTTGCTTTCGATCGTAAAACCCGTACGGAAACCGATGATTTTCATTTAAATCAATTGGTAGATAAACCAATTGATTATTAAATTCTGATTCATTTAATAAACCCAAAACATAAAATTCTGTTATTAATAGAATTGTAACTGAAGCATCACAGTTAAATCGATTCGTTATATTACCATCTAAAATTAAAACATTTCAACAAATAAATAACCAATAGAATAAAAAATAAATAAATCAAAATAAACCTTGTTTTGGATTAATTTTCAAACAATCAATTTCTCTTAATGAAACATATGAAATATTATTACCAACATTATAACCTAAGATAATTCCATTAATTTTCGAATTTACTTCGATATTATTAGGACATAGATATGGTGACGCTATACCAGTAGTGTTATTTGGTAGTTTAACAATACAACCTACATCGTTTGAAACTGATTTAACAACACAACACACTTTTGTTGCAATTTTATATTGTTTTGTTTTTCGTAATTTTCTAATTAATTTTATATCGTTAATATACGATATTAGTAAATTTATGGAATACTAAAACAAATTTGTGTTATTATCAAAATGAATAAATTGATAAGAATTGTATATACATCAATATTTATGCCCAACTGTTCTGGTCTAGTGTCAAGTGTTAATTCTGTTCTTTCATAATCGATTGCAATGATTTTTGCTAAAATACATTGCTGGAATTTCAACTGTCTAACTTGATTGGATAAATACTAAAAACAATTACCATTAATAATTAATGTAATAATAATAAAATTCGATTACCTTTTTTGGAATATAGACAGATTTCTCGTAATCTTTCAGAGGTAAATCAACATAAATACCATTCATGTCTATACGTTTGTTCATGGAAACTCTAATTAACATATTCACATTTAAATTCTCAAATTTCATTTGTCCAGATTCCATTTTATTACTTTCTACAACTAAACATTCACGTCTAGATAATATCGATGGTATTCGATTATTATTAATACAAATCGTTTTATCAATTTTACAACCAATTTTATAATATTGATAAAGTAATTGTGATAGATGAACATTTCGACTTAAATGTATTGATGGTAATACAGCTATGATTTTCTCATCATCACCAACATTAACAATTAAATTTGATGTATCTTTATCTTTCTTAATGATGTCACATTGATATTTCTGACCGATTTTCAAAATATTCGCATCACGTAACGCTGGTTGTATAAGACTTAATTGGAGTTTATCATTTTCTATTTTAATTATCCAAACATGTACGATTTGTCCAATAAAGAAATATTCTTCTGGATCATTATATGATTGAATATTGCCAAAATTCAATTCACTTCTTTCAATCCAACCATTAATATTACCGTAGAAACCAACTAATACACCTGTTGGACTTGTATCTACCACATAACCAACATATTGTTTATTCAATACAGCCCCATTTATATCGGTCAAACAATCATCAGATTCGACTAAATCTGGTTTCAATGTGAATAATAATCGTCCAGAATCATCTATTGATAATAATCTGGCATTGACTTGTTGACGTTGTTTGAATTTCTTTTTGATATTCTCATTATATACACTACTAGATAGATGTAAATTTGGTACAATACCCTTAATTCGTCCTATATTAACAAATAACCCTATTGAATGTTCTTGTGTAATTGTTACCATGTATCTTTCACCGATTTTCAAATCGTTTTTCGTATACATATTCTCTTCAATTACATTCGATTCAAATGTACAAATATAAATTTGTTCCATACGATTATAATGTAATATTACACATTTATGTTTACTACCAATTTCATATGTTGTTTCAAGAAAACGATTAAGATCGATATTTTTATTTGCGATCGTATTATATATTCGTTGTTTCGTTACAAAACCATTCAAAATAGCATCTAACTTCAAATAAACACCTTTTGATGATGTTGATGATACAGTTGCTGTCAATATTTTACCAATTTCTAATTCCGCATCCGGTATTAAATCTAATCCTCTTAATGTTAAATAAATAATACCAGTAAATGTATCGATAAATAACACATACGCCCATATTTGTTTGCCTTCTTTGAAATGATTTTTCAAACCAAATTGGTATTTTTTATCAATAAAACCATCATATGTACCAAATACTTTCCCTTTAACACCATTTAATTGTAATTCTTCAATGATAAATTCAACTTTCGTACCTGGCAATAAAATATTCAAACTGATACTATCTAATTGACATTTCGTTAAATGTTCACGTTTCGCACTAACTGATAACGTGGACATATTATCAAGATTTTGATATTTATGGATGATACAAAATAAAGGGGCACCAACATCTAAAATTTTAATAATTTGGATTATAATAATTGATGAAATATAATAAGAGATAATTACGATATTTCTTATTGTCGTCGATATTCTTGAATGGTAAAAATATGCGACAATTTTTTATGCCAGCTGATAATTCATAACCGTGATCTAATTCTTCAACGACATTCGTCCAAATTGTTACACTTTTTGCAAGTGAATGATGTAATTTGCCTTCATTTACATCACGTGGATTGATACTACCAATAATTTTATGACCAGTTTTGTCAATATTAACACTTTGAATTTTTACAGGTACAAATTGGCCTTTTTTGAATATTTTTTTTAGTATTGTACACGTCTAAAATTGGATTATTATGTTTAAAATACAATAAAATTAAATTTTGATAAATTTGAATCAATTACTTCATCAACTCGCCCTTCAATCGTCTGTTTTGTAATAGCATTTGTTAAATGATCTGAAATCGAATGAATTTCCACTGAACACCGAACTAAATTTGGTAATGCAATGATCAACTTGAATTCTGCAATAGATTCAATACAACCTAAAACAATAACGCCATCACGTACAGTCTGAAAATTAATAAGACATTAACAATTCAATTGTGGAAAATCTTAAATGTTTACATGGAGATTAAATATCGATGCCAATTCCAAATTAACTGGTGCGTACTCCAATTCAAACACTTCTGTTTCTACTTTCTTCTTCTTGCGTTTCGTTGTAGAGTTCATAAATAACTAAAGAATTAAAAGATAGAAATTGTAAACGTTAACATAATTGACGGAGATTACTTGTTTATGTTTCCGTTTAAATGCATTTTTCTTTTCTGTAGGGTCTCTTTGTCGATTACCACGTGGAAAATCCGACTCGACAGCAATATTCATTTTAAAATGGGAACAATTTTTGGTTTTTCTTTTGAACAAACGCACTCACACATCAAGAACACACGTGAAATGTTTACAATATAACCTCAAAAAGTAAATTGACATTTTATTGTTTTTTTCTGGAAAGCCTGACAACCAATGAAATGGGGGTTTGCTCTACTTCTAAATACGCGGGTCATTTGAAATAAAATTGTCTCTGGACAGGAACGTACAGAGAAAAATTGCGCCCGAGGCACATTATGAATTCCATTTATTCGTTGACAAAGAAGAAATTCAACTTTTTGGCGCCATTCCTAAGATGGCACCCGGAGTTTGGTCAACGCAAGGACGTGACGATGAACATAATGAAGAAGTCGATGGATGAATTGAAATATTGTTAGAATAGTGCTAGTACGGAAATGACGTAGCTATTGTCAGTTTTTTTGTTATATAATTATTTTTGTAACTATTGATCTAAATCGAAGCTACGTCAGGCACAGTACTCAATTATTACCTACACTTTACACGTCCAAATTATTGTGAAGAAAATGAAGTTTAAAAGTGTAAGCCATGTAATTTTCGATCTGGATGGATTACTTCTAGGTGAGCAATCAATATTTTTCATTAATTAATTTTTATAAAATGTTTATAAATATTATAGAATCAGAGTCTGCAAATGATCGTGTATTTAATGAAATTGCACAGAAATTTGCTAAATCCTATACGAAAGAAGTTAAATTAAAACTGTTAGGTACACCGGAAGCGGATTCAGCAAGAATTGCAATTACTGAATTGGGTTTACCAATAACTGTTGATGAATTTTTAGTAATCTTTAGAAAAAGATGTTGTGAGTTATTACAACATCCACCATTAATGCCTGGTATATATACATATAACGAACAATATCACTTATTGTTTTTGAATGATAAAAACTTTTAAACAAATTCCGATATATACGTATAGGTGCTGCAAAATTAGTACAGCATTTCCATAAACATAAGATACCAATAGCTGTTGCCACATCATCATCTCAAGAAGGTATGGAAATGAAAACGAAACATCATCAAGATATTTTCAAATTATTTCATCATATCGTTTGCAGTTCCACTGATAAGGATGTGGCGCATGGTAAACCAGCACCGGATATATTTCTGGTTTGTGCATCAAGATTCCCAAATAAGCCCGATCCCAGTCAAGTATTCTTTTTATTTTTTGTTAGCTAATAATATGGATGTTTTATAAATGTTTGTTTTTTTGTTGGTAGTGTTTAGTGTTTGAAGATGCGCCAAATGGTATTAAAGGGGCGCGCAGTGCTGGTATGCAAGCAGTTATGGTACCACCAGCTGGTGTTCCAGATTCATTAAGACAATCAGCTACATTAGTACTGAATTCATTAGAAGAATTTCAGCCGGAATTATTCGGTCTACCACCATTCAATAAATAACAATTTAGACAATAAATTAATTACAAAATGTTGAATCTAAAAATGTTTTTGTAAATATAAGGTCCACAAGAGGTATATCTATTATTGTTATGTGATGTAGAGAGACATCCTCCATTTTGTATTATGCTGGAGTGTATTTAAAAAACCCTGATTACTATTTAGGTAGGAAGTTTTTATTTGAGTTTGTCTATGTTGATGACATCATTTGTCATGATTTCAATTCAAATCCTTGATGTATTTAAGACGCTAATTTTAAAAGGGCGGCATCATAATCAAATCCGCCACTGTATGGTCTACCATAATGATGATCAGGAGGCTCCGCCGTATGACTGTCCTCTAATATAGGACGGTAGTGGTAGATTATTGATATTTTAAACAAATTCTAGAGGTTCTTCTCGAGATTCAATCAAATCACCATCTGAATTGTTTTCTAGAAATTAAATTAAGTACAAAATTGTCTTTAAAAATAAATAAATAAAATTACCATGCATATATTTTACATTATCTCCCACACAATTCTCTGACATGCGTTTTAGGTATTCTTTCTCATTAGATGGTGATTGTTCCTCCTTAAAAATAAATAAAATAATCTCGTTATTTTTCCAGTATTTCTCTTTAAATATATAAAAAATACATATTTAAAACCATGAGTAGCATGTCCATCTAATATCTTATCAGATATTGCCGATATGTTGACTTTTTGAGAAGTACCAACGTCCAGTGGTGATTCTTCATCCTTAAAAATAAATAAAGTATTCTCGTAAAATATTTGTTAGTATTCAACTTTTCTTTTATAAAATTTACTTGTAAAAAGTAGTTTTCTGATGTTGAAAATCTATCACTTAAGGTTTCATCAATTAGAGATCTCTATCCAATCCATGCACGGTCGCAAAACATGTCCTTCGGAAAATCTCTCAAAATACCACGAGTGGATAGATTTTCATTGTCTACAACAACAAAAAATCGAGTAAAATTGGAAATTGCCTTAAAATATAAATAATTTATCAAAATTACCGGTTATAATTATAGGATTTGGTAGGTTATTTGTTGGACCCTTGTATGTCATATAGTTTGTTAGGCGTCTTAAATAGTCCATTATAAACAGAGAAATAGAACAAAATTCTAAGTGAGTCTCCAACAACAAATCTGTAGCAGAACATAATTAAATTAATTAAAAGCAATCATGCAAAATCAAAATAAAAACTAATTTGAATTAAACATGAATCATAGAAGATCTGTATACATTTAGTCGCAAGTTATTGCTCAACAGGATCGCATGCAAATTTAAATTTGCCTTTATTTCCCTAAGTAGATACCTTGGATGTACAAATACAATAACAGGCACAATTGTTTGTTCGGAAATAATGTTTTTTTTAAAAGTATACAACAGCACTTTATAAAAACAGCAAAACTATGTTTTGAACGTTCTCATAAAACTATTTATTGGTTTCCAATGGATACGCGTTGTATCTTGATTTACGAAATATGTCTGAATGTCATACGTCATCTTCGTTGTCACTAAATTAATAAAATGAATAAAATACTTACGTCTTTCGACAGAATGCAACAGACTCATATTGAAATGGACAACAAACTTGCAGAATTCTTATTATAATAACAATTGTAAAATTTAAGTAAATTTCAAATTGCCAAAATGTTTTCAGTAGAGACGCCCGCACGTAATCTGGCAACACTGTATATTGTTTAAAAACAAAAACCCTAACGATCCTTAATCTTAATCGCTTGAATATTATAAAATTAACAAATAATTTAATGCAAATTACTCAATTTAGCACAAAATAGATCGAAATACTGACAACTGATACGTAATTCTTGTACCAACAATTTCTAATAAAATTCGTTAATTAGATTTTCTGAAAATGGGTACGCTTTGCATTAGTGACAACTGGTTTGGATATCGACATTTATACGATTCGGAAAATTGGAAGATAATTGAAACAGTTTTTATATATCGTACGTCCCATTTAACTACACAATTCATAATTATTTTGGCACTCATTGAATTTAAATTGAAAGAAATACAAATAAATAAGAGAACTCGTGCATGCTGCCTACGTAATTTTGTATTAACAAAAAATTGCTCTACACCACTCTACACTTCACCAAAGGGCATTTTAAGTAAATTAACAATTATATAAGAATTGATTATATTATTGCTATGTGAATACAAATATTTCGTTGTGTTTGTTTGGGCAAATTATTGAAAATTTTCAAACAACCAATTCGAATAAATGTATAGATGGCGCTGTTTGACATAACCTATTTGTTCGTCATTCGATTTTAACGTTCATATTATTATAAAATAATCAATTTTTTTATTACGAATTCACAAATTTTAAACGCTATTTATTTGGCAAAGTTTTCAAGAATTATTGTGGTAATTGTAAAGTAAAGTAGGTAGTGTTGGATTTGCAAATTTTTAAGATTTTCCGTTGGTGCTTAAACAGTTTGAAATTTTCCAATTATAGGAAAATGTCTCTACGAAAAGACTACAATTTATCATCCAGTTCATCGTCTACACCAATTAGAAACACGTCAACTCCATTTCCAATTAGAAGAAAAAGCATTTTATCAGCAAAACCAAATAGTCTCTTCTCTAGAAGGTTATTGAACTGTTTCATTAAATTTACATGAATTAGTGGATTTATTCTTATGTATTTACAGATGTTCTCTGTCAGATGTTGATTGTTTAACACCAATACAAAAGAATTCTACATTTTTGGGGGAGAGAAACGGGTCAAATTTAATAAAATCCCCAGTCAATCTAAGGTAAATTATTTTATTGTGGAATAGCTATTTTTATTAACATATAATTTGTAGAAAAAATCCCGAAAACAAGGAGAAATTACTGATAAATCATCAACAAATGAAATACAATATTCCGGGTGTCTTTCCAATTGTCCATTTAAATAAAAGAGATTTGCCAATATTGAAAGATAAATCAAGAAATGTCACAGTTCGTTTAGCATCATCTGAATTAAGTAGACAAAATTCCGCTGAACACAATCGTCTATTACTCGAAAAAGTCATACAAAATAGCCCTAAACGTTCACTATCAACAACATTAACAGTAACAACACCAGCAACATCAACTACAACAACTGGTACAACAATGACAAATCGTAATATTGAAATTAGTACACGTAGTGTATTAGATGCATTAAAAGAAATATCAAGGAAACGTATCCATACAAATGAAGAATCAGAATATTTAGATGATGGCAAACGGATTCGTTTAGACCACATTAATGATAACGATTTATTATTGAATAAGAAACGACAACGTGGTGAATCACCACCATATGAAAATTGTCAAAATTCAAATAAGCAACTAATAAAAAGACAGTGTTCATTGAATGAAATACTGGCATCGCAGTCTTCAATGGAAATGAAGGTACCACCATCAGAATCATCTTTATCAAAATCAACAACAAGTGAAATCAGACAGAAAAATAAAAAATCAGGTAAATAACAAACAAAAAAAATAAATCAACATAAATATTTTTTTTTGTATTTCCAGTTGATGTTGAAATAGAAATCCATGTGCCACCGAAAAAGGCCACTTTAGTTAATGCGGAAACTCAAACACAAATTATTGAAAATTTTAAAGAAGTTGGTGTACAATCATCGTTGGTTGAGATTAATAATGAAAATATTGGAAAATCTACAGTAGAAACATCATCAACAACAACAACAGTTAAATCATCAGCATGTCTTAAAGTTTTCGATGAAGCACCATTAGAACGAACACGTAAAGATCGTTTATCAGTTTTAATGGGTATAAAAAGGAAATCAACAGATATAAATCAAGAAGAGAAACCAATAATGTCAATATTATCAAGTAATATTAACAAACATTTAAAAGCGCACTCACCAAAACATGTTACTTTTGATCTTGAATCGGAATCAAACAATGAAACAAATCAACAACAAGTAACAGAGAAAATACTAGATCCGGTTGTTAGTGATGATTTATCAATCACTCAAACAACAAGTTCAATTACAACACCATTAATATCATCTGTTGTTAGTGAAACATTGAAAGTACCAGATCAAAATGTTGTACAAACAAATAATGAAACAAAAACGTTTTCAAGAGAAACAACACCGATTAGTTTCAATCAAGCGACAACTATTGAAAATACAATAGTTCCAACATTTAATTTCATTAAAACAACTAAACCAGAAATTTCAACTAATAATAACACAAAATTAACAAATCCAATTAATTCAACATCAACGATACCAATAAATAATGATTTATTTCAAAATTCAGATGAAACTGGAAATTTACCAACAACAACAACAACGACAATAAGTACACCACCGAGAATTGGTGGATTTAAATTTGATTTAAATCCGAACGTTACAAGTAATTCTAGTTTTAAATCACCAACAACTATTACAACAACACAAACGGTGACTCAAAAACCTACGTTTTTCTTTAGTAATAATAATAATGTTGGATTAAATAAATCAATTACAACTATGGCTAATTCAGGTCTGGCAAATGTTGCACCGCAATTTTCATTGTCTTCAACTTCATCGAAATTTAATTTTACAAGTTCTGTTACTACGACAACACCTACTAATACCAGTACAAGTTTCCAACAATCTAATAGTACGAATCTGTCTAAGACTGGTGGATTTAATATGAGTTTTACACCGCAAACAACACACTCATTTGTAAATCCGAATCCAATTGCGACGACAACAACAGCTGGCTTAGCAAGTACTTTTGGGATTAAACCAACACAATCCAGTGTCTTTGGAAATCCAAATCCTGTAGTAACTGTTACAACAGCATCAACAACATCTGGATTAACGAGTACCTTTGGGATTAAACCAACACAAACCAACGTTTTTGGAAATACAAATCCAGTAGTAACTGTAACAACAGCTGGATTAACGAATAATTTTGGACTTACATCAACACAATCCAGTGTATTTGGAAATCCAAATCCAGTAGTAACTGTTACAACAGCATCAACAACACCTGGATTAACGAGTACTTTTGGGATTAAACCAACACAAACCAATGTTTTTGGAAATCCAAATCCAATAGTAACTGTAACAACATCTGGATTAACGAATAGTTTTGGATTGAAACCAACACAGTCCAGTGTGTTTGGAAATCCAAATCCAGTAGTAGCTGTTACAACAGCTGGATTAACGAATAATTTTGGGATTAAACCAACACAATCCAGTGTATTTGGAGATCCAGTTCCAGTAGTAACTGCTACAACAGTAACAACAGCTGGTGGAAGTACATTTGGAAATCAGACAACTACATCGAATATATTTGGATCAAATTCAACACCAATATTCGGATCTACAGGATGCAATAATATTAATAATAATAATAGTTTTACTAATGCAAATTCACAAGTTGATAAACCAACGTTTGGTAATATTCCATCACCACAACAAAATTTATTTACTACAACAACAACAACGGCAACAACTACTACAACAAGTATTTTTAATACAAATGCATTCAATTCAACTAACGTAACAAATTCTGCTGTTATACCATCACAAATTAATCCACCTCCATTTGGTATGAATAATTCAACAAATATTTTTGGTAGTAATACATTTAATGCACCATTGCAACAAACATCATCAGTAACAACAACACAAAATCCAACACCATCATTTGGAAATGTGTTTGATACAAATAAACCACCAGCATTTGTAGAAAATTCAACTAGTTTTAATACAACATTCGGTCCATCCGACCAAAATCAACCAGTCTTTGCTAATAACAATAATAATAATACTCCAACAGCGAATCCAGCAGCAACATCACCACCAAGTGGACTATTTGCATTTGGTGGAAATAATACAAGTAAAACTGGTGTATTCTCATTTGGACAAAATGAACCATCAAAACCAACATTCAATTTTTCAACAAATAATACTGGTAGTAATAGTTTCAATAATGGCAATGTCAGTTTTGGTACTAATAGTAGTAATAATACAAATACAGTTGGTGGTACACCACAATTTAATCCACCAGTTCCTGGTGCAATGTTCAATATTGGTTCAGGTGGATCATCCACACCTCGTGCTCGAACACAATTGAAAGCCAAACGAAGGACTTGAGTTATGAAATAATTGAATTTTATCGACAATTATGTGTGTGAATTTATGTATAATTGGAAAAGTATTGTTAATTTTGTGCAAAATTATAAATTTACACGATAATTTTTATAGATTCCTCATCAGGAAAAATATATCATTTTTGTATAAATTGTTCTTTAATCGTAATTAAATTGGAAAATAAAGGAAAGTGGAGGTAAATTAAAAAAAAACATTAAACTTTGTCAATATATTTATGATATTTTCGTTTAACAATTCTATGACAAATTTACCAATAACGCTAAATTTAAAAACCACCATCCATCTACAAGAAAATCAGCCTTAATTACCAGAATTCTATAGAACGAAAACATTAATTGATATTGTAATTAGATTATAAATTGCTTACCATTAATAAACGTTCAATTGCTGCCTCAATATTACCATAAGTTTCAACTAAAATCTGTAGATTTTGTTGACGATTTATAAAACCCATCGTTTCCAATTGATCCAGTTGTGATTGATAACGCTGCTCGGGCGGTGCATTTGACATGTTCGATAAGGCTCTAGCCATTGCATCAACTAAAGATGGTTGTTGTTGTGTTGATGTTGTAGTGGTTGTCGAAGATGTTGTTGATTGATTCGCTTGTGTTATAATTGGAGTTGATGTAGAATCCGGTGTGGTTGTGGTAGTTGTTGTTGTTGTTGTACCACCACCAGTAGTTGTTGGTGTTAAAAATTCCGGATTTAATAGAGTCGGTGCATTTTGTCTTAAAACATTTAAACCTTCTTGTACCTGCAAAATTGCATTCATTGCTTCCGGATTTGTTAAAACATTCTGCATTTCAGGTGTTTGTAATTGTTGTAACAAATGCGGCATTGCATTCTGTATATATTGTTGTGTATCTTGATTTTGTCCACCATATAACGGAGTATCCCGCATCATAGTATTCAACAAAGATGGATTTGATGTTAATGTCGACATTAATTCTTGTGCATACGGTGCATTAAAGAATGTACGCATTAATTCAGTATTCTGTGTCATCTGTTGTAGTAAATCTGTAGGTGGAATTGTTGGTGTTGCTGTTGTTGTTTGATTTGCTGTTGCAGTCGACCAAGGATTCGGTAGAGGTTCACGATTTGGTTGATTCGGTGGTTGTTGTTGTTGTTGCTGGTTTGATTGTGGCTCATTATTACCACTATTATTCGCCAATCTAACGAATGGATTTTGTGATAACTGTTCTGATAGATTATTCATCATTGGTTCTTGTATATCGTGATATATACGTTCTAATGCTTGATAGCCACCTGGTAAACTTTCTAAATTCGTCATAGCCCTATCATGACTGCGTAACATCTCCTGGAATGCGGCCGGATTCCTAACCATATCCATTGTCTGTCTTAATAAGTCTCTATTATTTAATACATGACTAATTTCAGGATTCTGTTCAATTAATTGTTGCATCTGTGGATTATTTAATATCAGTTGTCGCATATTATCTGGATCATTCATTAAAACTTGTGTTAATGGATTTTGTAACAAATACTGTAATAAATTAGGATTTGTTTGTATTTCTTCTTGTAGACGCTGTTGAAGATCAACGAAAGTTTGACCTGTTAAACCTACACCTAACAGACCACCAAGTTGATTTGTCTGTGTTGTCGATGGTGTTGATTCACTTGGGGTAGATGATGGTGTTGTGGGTGCAATTGCACGGACTACTAAATGCACTGTTAATCCATCTTTTACATTATGTTTACTTAAAATATCCTCATTTTTCATGATTTTCCCAGCAAATATTAAATTCAAACGATCAACATCAGCATCAAATTTCTTCGATATTAATCCTTTAAAATCTTTTATATTTATATCAGGATCAACATGGAATACTTCTTTTTGCCTTTGTGTCTTTACTGTAATGTTAATATTGTTAGGCTTGTCTTCAGCATGTTTAACATCTTGTTCTGATGGTGATGCAGCTGTCGGTGCCAGTGACACCGGCTGTGATGTATGTGTTGATTCTTTTTCTTTTGTTGCAGCTTCCTGTGTTGGTGTATTTTCAGACATTCTTTTCAACGCTATCGATAGATGCGAGAAATAAATTCACAAAAATTAACGTGAACTTTTGCAACAAAAATAATAAATTTACACGAATTAATTATTACAACATGGCGTGTATTACCGTCAATTGTCAATTTTGAGCCAAAACTAACAACCCAACAACAATAAAATGACCAAATTTTCCACTAAATTAAGATGTTATGGCGGTGATGGGAAAGTTTTAATTATTATGACGAATTTAAAGCGTTGTTATAATCTGGAAAATGGCGATAATTACCCATCAAAAGGTGAGAAATATGTTTAAATTATATACAGTACCCGTTCAATATCTTTACAATGGAATTATAATTGTTACACTGAAAATTTCTAACGATTACACACTGACAATTCTGTAAATTAGTGGTATGTAGGGGAATTTATTTATTCAATTTAGTTTAAATTGGTAGCATTGGGTTGTTATGGTAACCAAAAAAAAGAAAACAAAACACCATTTGGTCAATTTTTAAATGTAGAAAAGTAATAATGCCGGACGGACATGCGAATAATGTTTTTTTACACCCTTATAATCGAATATGTGTGATTTACATTTTCAGTAATATTGTTGGAAACAGGACGTCACCTGGAAAATCGTAGGGGAAGTCCAACAAATTTGGATGTATGTTAATTAAAAACGCGTTAACAACTTAAAAATACTCCCAATTTCGTTTATAGTTGACAAACAGTATTAGAAATAAAGAAGTTTCATGCAATTTCATACCAGTTCCAGGACACATTTACCATCTTTATGGACATACGAAAGGACAACGATATTTAGGAATGTTATCACCACTGGTAGTTTTTTAATAAACCATTAATAAATGATTTATATGAAACTTACATGTATTACAGGAATGGCAAAGTCCACATACGTATTTGGGTAGTTATTTTTGTCAAAATGAAAACTCTTGGTTACCTGTTGTTTTATAAATAAATTAATTGTTAGAAATAATAATAGAATCCAATCAATCAATCAATCATTAACAATTTTATTAAAATTGAATATTTGCAACAATATCCACTTGCGAAATTTCCAATATTCCGTCATCTAATTGATACAGGCCCATATAAATTCAACTTACGTATCAATTGTTTTTTATATCTTCGTTTTTTTGTTTTCCCACTAAAATGACTAAATTTAACAATTTCAACTACGTTGCATTAACACGATGACCTGATAAACATAATTATTTTAGTGTTATTAATTATAAAGTTGATTATAAATTACTATTTTTTGGTAATCGTAACATTTCGTTATCTACAATTGTTACTTCATATGGTAGTTGCCGATAAGTATAAAGTATGTGTAGTTGTTTGTCTTCACCAAGAGCAGGATCAAAAAATCCCGGCAACTGACTCTGTAAGTTACATCAATTATAATCGATATTTTTTTTTCCACAAATTTCTACAATTACCTTGCTATATCCATGCATAGTTAATTTGCCGTCTTTAACTAGACATTGAACAGGTATTGTTACATCAATGACTTCATTATTCGCTTCAATATCACCCTGAGTATGTAAATCTAAAAGCAAAATAATCACCAAATTACAATAGAATTCATTAGATAAATCCGTTATAAAAATTACCAATTTTCCCATAAATCGCTTTAATAATAACTAAACCATTACGATTCTCTTCGTCATTTTTAATACGATTATATAATGCCATCATTAATTCTTGTGCTGATTGTGCTTCACGTTTCCTCTCTAATAATTTATTTAAATTATCTTGTTTTTGTTTTTCAGCTTTTCTTGCTTTTTGTTCTTTTTGAAATGGCTCAACAAAACCTTTTTTAACAACAATATAAACAACTAATGGTACAAATGTTGCATAGAAAATTGGTGCTGGTATAATTTCTTCACATAAATGTATTGGAAAATTATAGATTTGATTGGCACGTGTTAATTTAATTTTTAATTTAACACCAGTCGGTACACCAACACTTACAGTAAATGATAAATTACTATGTTTTGATACTTTCTTTTCAGCACCATATTCAATAAGGCCACCGAAAGTTCCACCTCTATTAAATACAAATATTTGATTAGAACATGAATTTTAAACAAAATAGAACAAATATCAACGTACTTCAATGATATTTTTAGTTTAAGTTCGTTATTCAGCATTTTTCTTACATAATTCCAAGAAACATACGAATGGGGCAATCCAACTTGGATTGAGAAGTTATAATGATTGAATTCTAAAACAATTTGATTGAATCGAATCTGCTTATTGCATCAAAAAAAAATACACTACCAGTATCTCTCACCACTGAAGTCGACATTATTGACCGTATCCCACCATGGTAACTCAAATATCCGACTGAATATTTATCGATTTGCATCGCCAATGCTTTAATAAACGACAAATTATTGCAAAAATTCAACAATAAATAATTGAACGAATAAAATACTTGACATAATCCCGGGTCGGATTCCTTCTTGTGCAAAATGTAAAACAACACCACCATTCCAAAAGAATCGCTTCGTTAATGTACGAAAACCTTTGAATGATAATGATGGACCATTACCTAAACAACTTTTGTAATCAGTTAAATGACAAAACTTGACTATATCAAATCAATCAAATACCAGCATTCACTTCTAATTCACCCCAACTTTTATGTGAAAATATATGCCGCCAACTTAAATTTACACCACCACCACCAATACCATTTTGTGTATGCAATTGTCCAGCTAATGTACAGGTATTCTTTTGTGTTAATGGAAAATCAATCGATTGTGATATATGCATCGATGAAATTTCAATATTTGGTAAATTATATTCACTAAAAAAAATATGTACATAATCAATAATTAAATTTTGAATAATGAAACATTTTAGAATGGATACGGTTCATATTCATCATCAACATAATCATGTCTGTATGGATTAAATAAATCTGTCGCATTTACACTAATCGTTACATTGCCATGTGGATTTGTATGTTGTTGTTTTCTACGTTCAGCACGTTCTTCAGCTAATTGTTCATATTCAGCACGTATTTCAGCTGGTGTTCGTGTACGTTGGATCATTTCCCAACCTTCAGTTTCTAAACCTTTCATACCCAACGAATCATAGATAGCACGACGATGTGGATCTGATAATACTGAAATTACAACAAAACAATCAATTATTCTCAACAGAATTAATACAAAACAAATCTACCTTCATAAGCCTTCTTAATTTTGTTGAATAACACTTCAGCTTTACTCTTCGATTCCGGATCCAGATGTTTATCAGGATGATAGAAACGACTAAGGCGTCTATATGCATTACTGATTTCTTCTTTGGTAGCCTGTAAGAAGATGGGGGCCGCATGATAACAAATTTGAGGTTATGTTGTTTAAACACAATTTAATCAAACAACAATCGATTACAATCAATTAATTTATATATGAATTGATACTAGACCTCTTTTGAAATATTTAAAAATGAATAGAAATCCTCTTCTACCACATTTTCGTCATCAGAATCTAAATCCATCGTGAAGTTTGACAGTGGTCAACACACAAATGATGGCCAACGATCGTTATGTAGACAATGCAATAACAACAAATATCAATTAATTCAATTTTGAATGATAATTCAAGAGAAATACACAAAAATTTTGATTAAAACAGATTAAAACTGAGAATAATTCAAAAAATGATTTAACTAGGCTAGGGGAGATTGAGCAAATATCCCTAAATTTTGGCGGAACATATAAACTTGCTAAAAATGAATGTCTTAAAGGCAGTTTAATTTATCGTTTTAATTTGATTTTGATGCGCAACATTAAAAATTATTGTATTTTTCTAAATTAGCAGGAATTTAAATTGAATTTTGAATAGTTTTGTAATTCTTTCAACAATCTTTTTGATAATTTCGTTAGGTTGGCTATGCTGATTGCAATTCGGTAAATATTACAGAATTCTGTTTGATCAATTTTATTTATTGCGTAAATTATGAATTATTGACGATTCCAAACGAAATATTTCAGCTGGAATAAACGTTTTTACTTGTATCGTTTTCTTATTTTCCGTTAGAATTTGATAATGCACGTTATAGTTATTTCAGCTTAAAAATAGCCGGCGTGTCTGTCAAAAAATCAGTGATGAAACGTCATCATCATACGAATGTCTTGTCATTTTTGTTGTGGTTATGGTAAATAAATTGGGGTGCCACGTATTTTCTTAATTAAATTGAAATGGGAAATTCGAGTAGTGTTGATATTCCAGGTGGTGGAACTGAGGGTTACCATGTATTACGTGTAAGTATTGTCCGTGGAAAATTATTTGTAAATTATTAATTTGCGTGCATTTGAAATAAAGGTACAAGAGAATTCACCTGGCAGTAAGGCTGGTTTACAAGCATTTTTTGATTTTATTGTAACAATAAATGGGACACGGTTAGATCAAGATAACGACACATTAAAACAGATTTTAAAGAATGGCATTGGTAATGCATCAATTTGTCGTATCCACATTATAATCTAATTTATGTTATTTTAAAGGTAAACAATTACCAATGACAATTTATAGTAGTAAAACACAAAATGTACGTAGTGTAACAATTGAACCGAGTGATGCATGGGGTGGTCAAGGTTTATTAGGTGTTAGTATTAGATTTTGTTCATTTGAAGGTGCTAATGAGAATGTCTGGCATATATTAGAAGTGAATCCCGATTCACCAGCACAATTAGCCGGTTTACATGCATTTACTGATTATATAATTGGTGCTGATTCTATATTACATGAAAGTGAAGATTTATTTGCATTAATTGAAAATCATGAAGGTAGAAATTTAAAATTATACATTTATAATTCAATTGATGATTCATGTAGAGAAGTAACAATAATACCAAATTCGAAATGGGGTGGTGATGGTTCAATAGGTTGTGGTATTGGTTATGGTTATTTACATCGTATACCGATACGCGGTAATTTACCACCAACGACAAATATACAGAATGTTACAAAAATACTACCACCACCACCATCATCACCGTTTGTTAACCAAAATCCACCATTAAATACAGGCAATATTATAGAACCTCCTACTAGCATACCATCAACGGTTAGTAATGATTCAACAAATGTATCGAATATCCCAACAACACAATTTACAATTCCCCAATTCCCATATGTCACTACATCTGTAGTAACGACCACAACAAATACGCCAGTACAAACTTATACAGCGCCAATAATTACAAGTTTCTCACAACCTTCAAATCACGATGTTACGAATTTAACGACAAATCCACGACCAATTTATCCACAAACTTTCCAACAATTCCCAACTCAAACCTTAAATGCAAATATTGTCTCAACACCACCACCAACACCGGTTGTATCTCCATCAATAGCTGTGACTGCAACTGTAACAGCTGTTCCTCCCCCAATGGGGGTACAACAATTCTCAACTCCAACAACAACAATTTCAATGGCCTTGCCGGGATTTCAACAACATTACCAACAACCGATAACCGAGCCATTATTGTTTGATCCAACTATTGCAGCACGATCAGCACAACAATTGCTTGACGGCAATAATAGTTTTACTTAGATAAAATTAAACAAATTATTGTAATTTCTAATATAATAATAAACATATTTTAAGAGGATGAATTACGTGAGACTTTATTTTTGTTGGTAATTAAAATTTATTTTTAACTTGTAAACACGACATATATAAACATACAAATATAAATATGTACACGTATAAATATCGCATTAAACATTAAATTTTATAATTACTGCGATTCATAATAATAATAATAATTGTTTTTTTTTAATAACTTTATATATAAAACATTCGTAGCAAATTTTCTATTGTTGCAATTTTTCAATTCAATACAACTTTTTACTATTTGAAATTCCTCTTGATTTTTCGTTCGAATTGGAAGGCAAATTGTGGAATTTTTCTCAGGATGTTGATAACAAACAGAAGAAATAAATTGTAGATTCAAGTGATAAAACTATTTGTTTATACCGGACGACACAGCAATTCGCCCCACTAATAATTGTTCATTAGAGTACAGGCGAATCGGTGGGATGTCCAATGTATCTTTAGACCTTTAAATTTTTATCAATTTATGTTGCGCAATAATGTACCAAAGGCACAGCAGATTTGTGATCGGATTTACCAGCATTTCAACAACTATTTTCAAATATTCTCAACAGTAAATAGCTACAAGGATTGGCATTAAAAAAAAAACTGTGCTGTTTATAACAAATATAAAAAATAATGCCCTAATAAATACCGTAATTGCTCATACAAAAAAAAATCAAACAACACAAAACATTCGTATAATTTTCTCTGATTTCACCCTCTATTTGTTGTTTCATTCAAACAACAATAATTATTTCGTGGGATTCTCGAATTTGACTTCCCTGCCACTTTTACGTAATGATCGATTCTTTGCTGCCACAACACCTGCTGTTGTTGTTGCATCCGGTGATGAGATTGCTGTTTTTCGATAATTATACGATGACGATGCCATGAATGGTGATTGTGCTGGAAATTGATTAGCGACAACAGGTACCCAACATTGTGTTTGTAGTCGCCCTAATGAGCCCACTAGAATGTTTATTGTAATTAATTGAATAATTCGAATCAATCGAACAATGTTTATACTTTCGCTGAATGCAAGTAAATCCTTTCGATGAGCCGTACGATATGCTTGTGATCGTACTAAACCAGTCGTACCAGTATTGACAGCATCCATTGACATGCTACGTGGGTGAGTTTTCGCCCACAATTCATGTTCTTCTCCACGTTTTCTCTCATCATGCAAACCACTTAGATGTTCGTTTAATGCATACAATTTTTGTGTGATATCTTTACCGATTATAGCATCTAAAACGACTTTCAATGCCGGCCGATGCCTTAAAACACGTTCAAGTTTCATTCGTGGCCAACATAGATAAACGCTATCTTCTTCAGCTGTTATCGTTACTTGGAATACATCATCGGATTGTTCGTGATTTTGTTCCCATTCTGGTGAATCAACGAATTGGTGTACATTGATAAAATGGAGATGTGTATCATCGCAAGTTACACGCAACCTTATATAAATAGAAACTCAGATAATAACAGGCATCATTAAATGCAAATTTCTAAAAGAAAATAACTAAACTCAATCAATATTCGACTTACTTTCCTTTGAGCAAAATCGACAGTTTTTCATCAGCTGGACTGACATCTTCCACAGCATAAATATCACCATGTTCTAAAGTCATTACTTTCGCCTCTCTTACCAATTCTTTGAAATGCTTCCGACTAACCCGGAACGGTTTGAATATCTTGAGGTAGAGTTCTGTTAATTCGAGTGTAAGAGTTGCCGGCAGAAATTTCCATGTTAATAATGCTGTATGCGTTAAATTCAGTAGAACTAATAACGTATTCCATAGGAGTATATCTGGGGCACACACTTCCACACCACCCCAAATCATTAAAAATATATAACCGATAGATAGAAGAGCCCTAAAACACATTTGTGTAAGCATTTACCCTTTATTTTCAAATAATAATTAATCACCTGACGATAAGCACACTTTGCTTGAAACTGTTGGGCACAAGGAAAGCAGCAGCAAAGAAAAAATTAGCAGTTTGGAATAGTGGATGTTGTGCTGGCGTCCATTCTTTGCATAATTGCCACGAATTACCACCATCTGATGTTGTTGTACTATTAACGGTTTGAAAATCGTAATCAAAATCGTTTGTTGTGTTTGTTGAATTATAATAAATCAAATCTGAATGTGTCCATGTTGTATTTTCTGTTGTTAATGTGAAATTTTTCAAATAGTTCATTTTAGAAATGTTTACCATTGTTGTTGTTGTTGTTGTTGGATCCGTTGCAATAAGCGGTTTACTACTATTATGATTTTTTGTTGGTGAAATAACAAGCCTCCGGGACATATGTGTACGCGATTGAAGTATGGGCACTTCCATTATGTTTTCTAGAAGCAAAAAAAAACAAAAATGATCGCCGCACGTTCGGTTTAATAAAAAAACAACATCAACACTCACCACAGACATTGTAATGGTTTTTATTCTTCTTTTAAGTGTGATCCTGGATCAAATTCAATGACATCAATATTATTAATGTTGTCATTTTAATTGATTGTAATAAATAGCGTGGTGCATTTGTTAAATTAATGGAGAATTGTGCAGGTAGTTGTGTACGATGCAATTTCATCGGCACGCCCCACAACACTAACCGTTTTCCCCTAAACGAGTTCGAACGGGATTTTCACAGGTTTTCACTGGCAAACGTTACAACTGGACGACTAAATAACATTTTACTGGATAATCGATACGCGAATGGTTGTACGTCGACGCTATACGGGAATACAGGCACATGTAATAGGTGTCCCACTGAAACACACCCCATAAAATACACACATTTCAACAGAAATTTCCATCGAAAACAATCAGAATTCCTTCAAAATTGAGCAATTATAAAATAATCTTTAAGTAGAGATTGAATGATGAATAATGGAGAATGTAATTTGTAAAGAGAGTTTGTTTTAGATGGGATATAATGTGAAATACTAATTTAAAATTCAATGTCTAATAATAAATAACAATGGATTATTCTTCGAGATTCTAGAAACTTGGTCGTATTTTAATTGGAATGTAGTGTTTCGTGTCAGTTTGATTCCACATTTCAAATTCTAATCAAACCAGATTATCGTTCATAAATAGACTTGAGATAAGCCAAAGATGTAGCTGTATAATTACGTTTTTTTTTGTCTATATAGATTTAATTTATAATATACTCTGGCTGTTATGCTTTGGCGGACTTGACTCCATCTATCTACTGTAGTTTTTGCTTTCTACCTTTCGCTTCTCAATTTCTACCGCTTATGGTTCTCCCGTTTTCTACGTCTTGTTTCCAACGTTTGGGCGGTCTGCCACGTTTGCTAATAGTCTTGATACCTTGACACCTAATCCTCCAAAAGTCCATCTCGACAGTTAATAATTTGACGTTTCCTTGTTCTCTTATTTCCTATCCATAGGTGCTTTCCATAATCTTTTACTTTTTTCAGCCTTCTTCTGTCCACTCTTGGACGTAAGTCTCTCCGTTTTATGGGGGCTTTCCATAGTAGTTTTGTACAAAGTTTTCTTTGTTGTTAATACAGTTGTTGCGTTTCTCGTTGATAGAAATAATTACACGAATATATTTATTGCTTAGGTTTAAGTTGTCTTGTTTGTAGTAACTTGAGTCGTCACTCCCTGCAGCTATCTCAGGACTTGGTCGTCTGCAAAGAGCAAGCTGTATAACGCATCACTCTCAATGGGTATGTCCATGTAATTGCATTTGATTTTCCACTCTTAATACTTCCTCTAAATAACTTATAAAAAGGGGTTGGAGCCAGCGAAACCTTATCGCAAGTCTTTATCAACCCCTGAGACTTTCCGAGCTAATTTAACGGAACTGCTACAATCACTATACAACATCTTTACTGCATCGCTAGCCACAACTTACTTACGTATCCGTACGCTTTATGCAAGTCGATAAACCTTAAATGGACTTCTTCACTTCGTTCTAGTCTCTTCTCAATTACATGTGTTAGCGTACAGATGCCGTAAATACAAGATCGCCCGGATCTGAAGCCACTTTGCCCTTCAGAAGCCGTGTATATTCATCCTCTATTTTGTGTTTCAAGTTGGACAAATTAAAATAGACGACATATCCATTCTAAGACATGTATTTTTTTGGTATAGCAGAATTGAAATAGATGGGCGCAATTTACCGGAATTTACAGTATATAAACCATTGAAGAGACGTATAAATTGGTGGATGCGCCACGAGATTCCTTACGAAACTGATTAATCAATAAAATGATCTACTTTTAAGGTGTTTGATTGAATAATTGAACACATCTAAATATTGATGTACTCCTATAATTTATTCGTTAATTTTAATAGAAAAAATTTAACTAAAAAAATATTGTATAAAATCAATAAATAATTTAATCCATATCGACAATTTCACAACTATGATATTTAGAACTTGTCTCCAACCAACTTTCGACATCATTTGATGTTAAATCATCATTTGATGGTAATTCGGTTAATGGTTCCATTTCACTCATATAACAATGACCGTTTTCTTTCAATTTATCGTAACGATGCCTGTTACTATCATTTGAGAACGTATCAGGCGACATTGGGCAAACAACTATTAAACAAAAATAATCAGCCGTTAAACTGGGTGCTTCCCTTCCACTATCCCAAAATGTTCGGTCTTTCACTTATTTGTAAGGGCATTGTAACTAGCTCACAAGGATTTATTTTGTCACCCTTTTAACTCCCATTTCTGGGTCAATTACAATGTTATTACGACCTTTGGTGTAACGAAATAAATCTTTAGAGGCTCGTTTCAATGCGCTCATAAGTAAGTGATAGAATGGCAGTAAACACACCCCCTGTTGCAGTATTCGTACCTGTGTCGGTTTTCTTTCTTAACGGTGATTTATATTCACCACTAGATGTTAATGATGATGTGATACTTGGTAAACGTATATCTAAATGTGAACCTTTTGCTGTAACAATTTTATTATTCATTGCATATAATTTCGTGGCAATATCGCGTGCAATCAATGTTGTTAAAACTGTTGCCACATACGTATCTTTCACAAATAAATATTCAAGTGATGATCGTTGCCAATATAAATAACGACATGTACTAGCTGCAACAATCGACACTTTAAATTTATCATCAACCGTATTGCGGCTCGATTCGAATTCAGGTGAATCTAGGAATTCGCACGGCAGTATCGGATGTAAGAATTGATTATCAGATAGGACATTCACCTGGAATTTAGTTGAAAATTTCTTATAAAAAAAACACACACACAATGAATTCGTGCTACTTTTCCTGATAGAAGCAACCCTAATCTATCGGTTCTTGTTAGATTTTGAATGGCATAAGCTTCGCCGGCATGTAAAGACATGATTTGTGCGAATTCACCACTCACCATCCGTTTGAACTGTAATCTAGAAAGCTGCAAGATTTTACCATAAACAAGATCGAGAGATTAACAGGAAATTTGACAAACTTTAAACGGTTCAAACAATGTGTGATAGACTTCCTCTAATTCTGGATCGAATTTCACAGGTCTTAATTGATATAAAATATGGAAAACTTGTGCCATATTCATTAGCATAAATCCGAAATTCCATGTGAATACATCAGGGGCACAAATCACATTCCATGCCCATGTTGAAAATAGCATCATCCCTATAAATGTACAATTATGTTTGTTTTTTTTTTATATAAATTTGTCACAATTTTCAAACCAAGAATCAACCAAGAATGCATGAAAAGCACCCCTTTCTTTGAACACGTAGACGAATACGCCAATACAAAACAAATGTTGGCTAATTGAAATAAAATATTTTGTGGTTCCTTCCAATAATCACACCATGGCCACCAGGTGCCTAAAAATAATTGACGAATCAATTGTGATTTTGTTTTAATTTAAAACCTACCAGATGGAATCGTGTAGGTGTAGTTTTTATCATCGGAAACTGTTGATGAATTGCCTTTGAAACCAACATGAAGTATATGTGAACGTTCTTCATTGTGTTGCAGACCAGTTGGCATATTTATGAATTCTCGTTACTATTATTCAATGGTGGGTTTTTTCAAAATCGATAAATTGGCGCATGATTGACAGAATCCTGTAAGAATATTTTTGTAACGCAACAACAGATGGGATCATTGCTGTTATTACTGGAAAATCTACATCTTTCTCAACGAATGGAGCAATTTCATTTTGGCTTTAATAAGCACAAATAATCAAGACGTAATAATTTAGAAACTGTTTTTCAAAGAATCAAATTCAAACATCAGCAAAACTGCCGGAGTCATCTCAAGTACACAATGTCTTGGTGATCTGAGTGTTGTCGTTAAGGGTCAATCAAATCAAAAATTTCGACACGAACCGATGCTCTAGCATTTACAGAAATTCCCGAAGAGGTGAAAAGTTAGTTTTGGCAGAACAGAAAGGTAGGGTGCGCTAGGGCAGGCTGAGACAAATCAGGACTCCTTTGATCATCGCGTGGCATCTAAGTGACGAAGTCTCATTGGAACTACAACTCGGATTTGACAAACTGTGGCCAACGTGTCCTCTTATTTCTGATGAAAACAACAAACTCGTTCCAATAAAACTGATTCATTTCTACCTGCACAGGTAGCAAAACCAATATGGAAAAATAATAATAATCTACTCACAGATTTAATTAAAACCTGTATCTGTATTGACATAGGTGTATTTAATAAATGACAAAAATCGAAGTTTGTTTGTCGACAAACACGTGTGTATTTATTTAAATTCGTATATTATTATTGTTGTTGAACAACGGTAGCTATTTTAATAATAGACATCCCAACGATGTTTTCCATGTCCTGGCTGACATTTATATATTTATTCTATTTGAAACAATTATTGACAAATCACTTATAATTTTCACTTGTGTCACTACCAGATAACATGCAGGATAGATAATTTCACCCACTGTTATTAATATGAAATTAGATTTTTTTAATCAATCACAGAACTACAAGAATAACACACACGCACACGCGTTGGTATGGAAAGAAACACAATCACGCCATGCATCGACAAATTTTTGAAGGAAAAACCGAACAATAGAACGAGTTTCCGTAAAAAGCTGCACACGCTTTTCATTAAAAGTGTACCAGAAAATTGTCTTGAGGACGACTTGAAGCGGCTCGATTGATTCGTAACGTAATCCACCATGTAGTTGTTACAAATTTTTGTTTATCGACCGTGAATTCGATGAATTTCCAACAATGGAAATCAATCCCTTTGCACCGTGAAATTTCCAAATAAATCTCATTCGACACCAATATTTTACGTGTGTGTTATTGAAAGGGTTGATGTGAAATCCATGGAAAATCGTAAAAAATCCGATGAATATTGGGCATGTTCGATGCGATCTATTCGTTACATTTGCAGAAATTTAATGTTTCGGAAATGGAAAGTTTCGATTTTGATGATTGTTTTGAACAATAAATATATCCAACTGTTTTAGTTTCACGGTTCAATTGTGATGTTTTAAGATTGAAGAGATTATGCCATTGTTGGAGCAATCTATCAGATCGGATTCTAGATGGGATCCACGTTGGAAATGGGGATTAAAATCAATTTAGGGATGTAAAAATTGTGTTTTAATGACGCTGGTAGTAGTTAGTCGGCATGTAAATGACCTGAATTTGTTTAGCAATTCCAGACGAATGCCAAATTTTTTACAAGAATTTCCCTAATCTTTCGAGACAGCCTGATTGAATTTCGCAATTCGTTGAAGTCCACCAGCGAGAAACGTTGTTCTTAAAATCCAGTTTTAGCCAATAGCAATTGCCCTTTTTGTACCCTCAATATTAAAATCATCGGTTAGGAGGGGAGTTCGATATATAAAACCCTCCACCCTCATGCATTTATTTAGTCGCTAAATCACTGATGCATATATATGTGTGTGTGCGTGTGTGTGCATGTGTGTTATTCAATCTCATTTTCCGGAATTTTTGGCGTATAAATCACGTGTGAATTGTGTAGAATGACCAATTTAAAAGATATCACATATGAAGATAGTTGTGATTCCGGTTATGATATCTCTTTCAAATCTGAATCGTCCGAGTATTTCGATGATAAAAACGACTCGTTCTACGAATACGATGATTTAATAATTAATCAACAACAACAACAACAACCGGATCCGGAACTTTATGAAAAATTCAACACAGCTTTCCATTCAAGTTTGATCGAATTAGATCGTCGTCAATGCAAAACTAACAACAACAACAACAATGACACACCACCAGATGAGATTGAGTTGTTTTACAATTTGTGCGAACAAGAAGCCCAAACGTCGACGCCGACGAAGAAATCATCGAAAAAGAAATATTTGAGTCGTACACGCGTATCAAGAGCCAAAAGTCCAACACAGATTCTACGTGTGAAACGTGTACGTCGGCTAAAGGCCAACGATCGTGAACGTAATCGTATGCATATGTTGAATGAAGCCTTGGATCGTTTACGTTGTGTGTTACCAACATTCCCAGAGGATACGAAATTGACAAAAATTGAAACGTTACGTTTCGCACACAATTACATCTATGCATTAACACAAACATTGGATGATTTAGAGAAATATTCGATGCAAGGTGATTGTGTTACAATTAATGTTGGTAATGTAATTGTGTCAATTGGTAAACATGGTAATTGTATAACAGCGAAAAATAATGCAAATGCTATTGTTACAAGTGGCAGTATAACGAATGCTAGTTTTATGCAAGACTACAATTGTCCAATGAATCCAAAAGATTATTGGGAAACGAAACCACAAATCGATAATTGTATGGAAAATGGAAATTTTATCAATTATTACAACAACAATAATAATAATAACAACAATGTGATGTATGAATATTTATAAGGAGCTAATTAGTTGCTATTTTGTACACTTATTGACATCAGCAATTCTTCAAAATTGATGATAATTCGTACCAAATAGTAATGAATTATTAACGGTTCTAGTCAACGTATGGCCTTAATAGTAGTATTCTAACAGAAATTTTTTATATCTAAAATGTGGAATATTTTATTTTTGTTTTCTTTTTACTGTAGAAGAGATGATTTTAAATAAAATACAATTTTTCATAATTCCAGATTTTCAATTGAATTGGTAATTAGGTTCTTTTTTGTTGAAAACAGAATTCCAAATTATTTTTCAGGTTTGTTTGTTAATTGTATTGTTTCGGTGAAGGTGGAATAGAGCGAGCCGAACTGAAGCCACTTTGTGTTCACGTAAGTCACGTGACACTCAGAATGACTCCTCTCAGTTCATAAATGAATGGAAAAGAATTATGAAACCAACACAATTGTTGTCAACTCAATCTCTGTCTTTATTTATTGCCTTCACGTACATTTTAGAAATTTTACCAGAATCGCAAAGAAATACAAAAAAAACCTGCAGTTTTTGCATAATTTTCGTTTTACTTTTGCTGTGAAAAGATGATTTTTAAATAAATACAATTTTTCACCTTTCAGGATATTTTCATGTTGAACCGCGATCTTCAGTTTGATTTAATTTGTTTATTTGTTTCTATTTTCTTATTTTATCGAATTTTTAATAAAACATCAGAGATGGCATAAGAGAAGAAAACATGAGGACAACACTAGTTCTAGAAATAGATCACATGCAACGTTTACGTAAGTCACGTGGTACTCAAATTTATAGTCAATGCGTGTTCTAGTTCTGCTACATAAACGAATTGAATTCTTATTTAACACACAATTGCCAACGTTTCTTTCAGTATTTTTGTAAATCTTGTAAATACTGAAAAGATGTGAATTTTTTTCGTAATTGCTACAACCAAGAAAAAACCTTTCAGCTGTTTTATGCCAAAATTCCCGCTATAATCTAGAATACAATACAAAAGATGATACAATATTGATAAAATGCAATTGTCTACATTTCGGTTACGCTCAGGTTAATTGAACCGTTTTTAATACGCTTTTTACCTGGCATGTTGTGACTTTGGATTATTTCCACTGTGACAAGTTTCCATTCAGCTAAACTCAAATGAGATGCATCGGATATTGTTGAAAAGTGTTGGACGATATGAAAATTAGCGAAAGAAAAAACGATTAAGCCCCACACACAATTTTTTATTATCAATTGGATTTTTTTTGTGTGATAAAACACTTTTTTTTACCCCAAAATCTCATCCACAACATCTGGTAGTGGTTTTGTTGATGGAATAGTTAGAAAAAAATGAAAGCCTCCCGAATTTATGCTAAATTGAACACGTTTTTTTTTTGATATTAATAGAACTTTAATTAGCGAATTTTCAAAAAAAAATACCAATTATTACGATAATATCACCGAAAATTTGGGGAACATTCGTGTCTGGTACTGGTAATAATAAAATACTTCTAAATTAGTGTAATATTTATGTATTTTGTCTAATATGCGTGAAGGTAAATTTCACGGCGGCCAATATTTATATGGTGATATATACAAGAATCAAAAAGGGAACCTGTGGACTAAATCAGAGCCACTAGTCGCATATATATAGATATAGATATATGTAAAAACTAAAATAGGTCTCGTTGTTGGTTGCAGCTGGCTTGATTAGTCGACCAGAACAACCCCATATATCCAAGATACCCTCTGAAATACTAGCGGGTAAATCCAGGACCGTACTCTAAACTACATAGAATCAATGCTATACAGATATAAAAATGAACGAATTGTGCTTTTATACAGTACAGTACGGCACTGTATAGGGTGGGATTACAACGATAGTTATATTTATATGTGCCAGTTTTGAACAATAGCCGGAGGGGGTGCTAAACGTACACGCGAATAGGTTCATATGTACTTCAGATGTTATATATTTTGTAGTGGTCCAAGTCAAACTGCACCACCACCACCACCACCACTACTACCAGTTAGATTTGTTGGGGGTTGGCAATGAATAGACTATGTTTATGTACGGAAAAGGGGAGCGAACAACCACCATACACCTGTTAAGCAAATCGTAATTTAACAGTCAGATTTTAACGCTTATCAAATTTTCAAACTATTTACTCTCTGTTTATTTTACAGCCAAGCACTATTAAAATAATGATCTTCCATAGAACGAATTTAAGAAAATACGTTAACAATAGAGAATTCCAATTATTTTTATTGTTTTTATTCGATTTCGTGTACAAATAACGTGTTGCTTGTAATGAAAATCGAGACATTGTCAATTTGATTTCAACAGATGGCCAGAAAATCGACAATAACACACAGAAAACTTAATTATTCATAGGGAGTAAATAATTGTTGTTATACGATATTTGATGATGAACATGAAGGGGTGGCGAATCAAAACTCTATTTCCATACAGAATTCTTCAACAATTTAATTACACGAACGCATAACACATCATAATGCCAAATCTTACGATAGTTAGAAATTGATAAAACAAAATCACAACAATTACTCATAAAACATTACGTTATTATTGCAATAAAAATTCAAAGCTGGTAGTTTTGAGGTTCTAATCCGTGATAAGCTCTAAGCTCTGGCAGCAGGATAGAAATGGGGGTGAATTCATTACGATATAAAACAGAAAGGGGACTGACTACCCGTCTACACTTTTTCTCTACTTAAAACTAAATAGTACCGATGAATTATAATGTACCCTGTTTAGCATCCTTAAAGGCCACAATGGAATGATTGATAAGGATAATAGGGGCCATGTAAACACTCTATTCAAATGAAGCGCTTCTTCAATTATGTAAATTACAAGGCGATAGAACTAATTTCTAAAGTATCTATCAATGTTTCACAAGTTTTGTGATCAACAACATAAAATTGTGTTTTTATATAGTGTGAGAAACTAGCGCCCGTTAAATTTCCGGGAGTTCTAGTTTTTTTTACAACAGACGACCAAGTATCGCCCCCAAGAGAATCCTTGTAGAAAATTAAATAACATAAATGTATCGTCACTTAAATAGATCCTTTACTAGGATAAACGTTGGCACAAGTTCACACTTATCGGTCACGTGGCAACACGTAAAACAACCACAATCCTTGTGAATATACCGACACGTGCCAGATGAAGTGATACACTCTTTCTCGCTATATTAGACCCTAATTAATCAAATACGCCTAATTGTTGATATTACCAAACCAAACCAAACCAAAAAAAAAACCAACACGTGTCTGGACAATTGGTTAAAAATTTAACACCAGTTTATCTACGGTTTAACCGTAGAAAAATCAATCCTTTTATGTGTGTATAAGCGGGATATTAATATTAGACAGCTGTATATAATAAAATTTCAAATAAACGACAAATTGTTTATTAAAATTAATAAGTAAAACAGAAACATGAATACATAGTCAATTACTTGCATTTAAATTACTTATATACAATAAGTAGTTTTGATAATTAATTAGACTCCTGTCCGGGGGTTCTTTTTGTTGTGTGTGTTTGAAAAACAGCAAGGATAGGAGTGGATTTGGTGGCGGCTGTACACATTACATTACATTGTAAATTTATAAACATGGTGACAATGTAATGTTACCGTTGTTTTTTTTTTGTTTTAGGAACACATATAATTGTTTGCTATTTGTTTGAAATACACAATAATGCGAGTGTCACAGCAACTTAATTATAAAACATTTCTATGAAATATCATGTTAATTAAATCTTTCAAATATTTCTCAATTAACAATTTTGTATTTTATTCCATTTCCAGGACCTGTAGTGTAGTTTTATGTACAAAAAAAAAACATATAGTTGTACTATGTATTTGGTTAGATTGAAAGAATTTTCATTTGAAAAATTCCTCCAATTGTTTACATCTTACCTAGAATGTCTGAATATATTTGTTAATAACAGTTCATATATTTGTTCTAAATAATTTTTCTTATTGTTTTGTTTACAAATGACGAGATTCCCTGAAATCTATTACGGTATTATTTTGTACTATTTGTTATTTAAGAATACCTGAGTCGATTCTCAGCTTTTGTTTACAAATTAAACACCTAGGTAAGTAGAGTTAAGTTAAATTAAATTAAATTACTTAAATGGAATACAATTAGATTGAGGTAGATTTAATTTTTTGTTTTTGTTAGATTTTGTACTGTCACGTAAACGTGTTTGTATTTATGTATGTGTTTGTGTGTTTCCTCAATTTTTCATTCGGTTGTTTCATTTTTCCTCAACAAACATTTGTGACGTCTCAATGTATATATGCACGTGTGTGTATGTGTTGTATAGTATAAAGTGTGTTATTTAACAGGCAACAAACATTATTTTTAACATTATTCGAGTGCCAATATATACAAACATTACGATTTTGCTAAAGAAAAAATACAATAAAATTATAGAATTCTTCGATATATTTATATTCACCCTAGAAATTTATTTATAATTCAAATCGAATAGAATTCGATAATTCCATTACATTTGTATTGTAGCCATTTAAAATTAGAAACACAAAATTTTTTGCGTGAATTTATACGAGATATCCCATCGAAAAGTGCGTTTTGTCATCCATTGAAATAGCGAATTTTCTTTGGGACACCTGTATATAACATAGATATATATATATATATATATATTTTTATTATTATAGTTATATAATAGTTATAAACAATCATACATCGCATGCATACCCCTTTGTAAAAAATTAATACTATCATGCGTGTGATTGTTGTTTTGTTTTAGATTCATAAAGAAACAGAAATATCCCTGCACAAATACCTGAGATTATTGCAAGAGAATGAACGAAAAACTGATAAAACATTCACATATATCACTCACGTTAACATTGCATTGCCACTAGTATTCTCATTTATTAATTTCACCCCAATAATTACCGACATATGAGAAACAGTTGTAGTAATATAAATAGTTGATAATAAGAGATGTAAAACATGTAAAAAAGACAGCTTTGGATAATCACAAACAAAAAATCGAAAGTCCTTAATTATATATAAAAGAAAATATAGGTAACACTAATAGACTTTCGATTTATGATTTAAAAATTTCCCCATCATCTTAATTAATTAGTAGGGTTTTTTTTGTTTTTAGAAAACAGCACAAATTTTTTTTTATATAAAAGCCCGTACATATTACACGTATAAGAAGGACATGATTATTACTATTATTACATGAAGAAAATCTTATAGAAAGAAATACACCAATTTTTGTTTAACGATATCCCAACATTTCCCAAAAACAACATCGTCATTACTATCACCATCATTATCATCACCTTCTTCCTCAATTATAATTAAAAAAAAAACAAAAAAACAGAAAAAGAAAAACGAAAAAATTTACCCAACAAAAATGCCCAATTTTGTTCGTTTTTGTTTTGTTTTAAATAATAGACCAACAAAAAAAAATAATTCCTTCACCGAAAACTTTGCAAAATTTCTAAAAAAGAAAATGACGAACGATTAATTAACAAGCGAACAATGTCTTAACGAAAATAAGCTTAAAAAACTAACAAAAAAATAAACAACAATTCTAATGGGGAAGATGATGCTGTAGAAAATTCGGAGGAACCCTGCTGAATGCCTCAGAGACTTTATAATAATAATAATAATGTGAGGAGGGGAGTGGAATTATTAAAATTTTGTTGTGGAAAACAAACAGAAACGAATTTCATCCAAAAATAAATATAATTACAATACGCCTACTATAATTCGATTCTGTTTTAAACCAAACAAAAATTTTAATAATCACTATATTAATTAAAAATAATAATACCTGAGTGCACTTTGGGTTGAATTGACAAACTATTTGTGAAATATAAATTAATTCATTAATAACAATTTGTACTGTTATTGATTATTGTTTTGAAAAGCTATATAATTACAGAAACTTACATCTAACAATCATTATAATGATAATAATAATAATTATAACGAAATAATATTCTAAAATAATAAATTACTGATGAATTGTCATGTTTTTGTGAGGTAGTTCGGAGGTAACTGAATTTCATTTACATTAATAATAATAATAATAATAATAATAGTTGTAAAATATTGACCCGTATTTATATATTTATAACAACAAGTAGACGTAGAAAGTAGAAGAAATAAAATACTGTGTAAACTATATGAGGTAGTGTGTTACAGCTATTGTAATATAAATGACTAGGAGCTTTAATAAAGCTTAACAATTAATATCTATTTGGTTCATTGTATCGGTTTCTTTTTGATATATAAACTAAAAAATAATGAAATATGGCAAAAAAAAACAAAAACCAAAACACGACATATAATCAGGGTTCAAAAATTTCCAAATTTTTCTCGTTAAAAAAAACAAAAAAAACGTCATAATTCCCAAAAATAAAAATCTAACTTATCATACAATAATAATAATAATAATATAGATATCTCTTAAATTTTGAGCCAACAAAAAATATAGATATATTAGGATAATAAATAATAATAATAAACATCTCTTCAAATTTCTGAGAAATCGATCACAATATTAATTAATTAAATTGTATTATATACAATTCTTTTATAATAATAATAATAATAATATATATATTATCTATTATCCTGGATTATTATTGTGAATTAAATTCACACAACTGAGCTATTTTTTTTAACGTGTTTTCACCATTTTTAAAGCTTTGTTGTTTATTTATATTTCATCATATAATTTATTAAATGAAAATCCTGCAAAAAACCTGAGCTGCTTCAACAAATTTGTTGCACTAAATGACTAGTTGATACTAAAATAGTAATAATAATAATAATAAAATGTAACAATAATAATAAAACTGAGGCAGATTATTTCCTGATGAGGTAGCTTCCCGATTTTCTCTAACATAATATTCTTAAACATTAATACTAAACAAAAAAATATATATATATAACTAAAATATTAAGTGATGAATAATAATAAGTACAACAAAAGATTAATAATTCTAATGCGAAAAATATGAAATAGAAACTCTTAAAATATACAACAAGGCGATCATTTTTAATACGAGACAAAATTCTTTGTGGTAATTATTAACTCTCTTTTCACGCCAATAGAAATAAAATTAAAAAAAAAACGAACAAACAAACAAACAAAAAAAACTAATAATTAATTAATTAATTAATTAATAAAAAATATAATCTTCGGTCACTTAAAAATTAATAACAACCTGAGTGAACAAATATTTCTGATGCTTATTATTATCAACACTAATAAGAAAACAATGCACTTGCACACTATTTTTGTTGTTGTAGTTGTTGTTATTGTTGTTATAATTGTGATGTAATTTTTACAAAACAAAACAAGACCAGCTCGTATTTGTTTATCATCATCATCATCATCATCATCATCATCATCATACAAACTTCCTATAATATTATTACGACCTAACTAAAGTATAAAAATGACACTTAATTTTTTTCTTTCCAAAAGATATTCATTAACAACACAGATAAAGAGTCATAAATCTGAGACTACAGTATTTAGAAATTTTCATATATTTTTTGCCAATGTAATTCCTTTTTATTTTTCCTTTGTAAACTTGTTTTTCCTATTGTTTATCAAATATTTACATATCAGATCTGTAATTTTATTTAATTAAATTATTCTTTCTGACTGTGTCTCAGGGTGCACCTTAATAATTATACTTTTGCTTATAGTTATTTTTGTTTAAAAAATATCAGGTAGTTGCGGTTATTTTTTATGGATTATGGTTATGTACCTGTTGTTGTTGTTGTTGTTGCTGCTGTTGTTGTTGTTGTTGTTGTTGTTGAGTTTGAAATGCTTTCAAACTTAATTCGGCTTTATGTTCACGGGCTATATGTCGTCTGACTGTATTATTGCGTGTGAATGTACGTGAACAAAATGGACATGGCACACGTATACCTTGATGCCGTTGTCTTATATGAGCACGTAGATTTGTTTCGTAACCATATAATCGTTCACAAAAAGGGCACTTCAATTTTTTTCCTAAAAAAAATAAATAATCACACATAATAAAATTAATTTCTATCTTTTTTTCTTTAAATTAAAATAAAATATTAACTAACCATCTGGTGTATTGACTGTACCAGTTTTGTGACTCAATTTACCAGCAACTGAATTCCATAATGAAGCTGGTATTAAATCAGTTTTATCACGATCATGATTATATTTCGTTAGTTGACCTAATGAACCATTAGCCGACCCATTATTGTTGAGGCCTACTGTTACATTACTCCCACTACCATTACTACTTCCACTACCACCATTATTTTTGCTACTATTACCACCGCCACCACCACCTCCGCCACCACCACCACCGCCGCCACCACCAGTACTACTTGGTGGTTCGTCTTGTTGAGCAGTTGGATCCATCTTCATTCGTAAATCTATGGAAAATTTTACAGTTTTTGTTTGTTTGTTTCTTTTTTAAATGAATTTTACCTTCTGCACACCCATTATCCAAACAACAATCGGTTGTATTACTTTCTGGACAAACAACAGCAGTAGCCGGATCCGGTTCGAAACGGTTTTCAGTTGGTGCAGCATCACCTTCCGCTTGTAAAGGCAATGAACATGATGATGATGGACGAAATGCTAATGATAATGGTCCTGATGGTGAATTAGGTCGGCCAGATGCTTTACTACCATCTCTTAAAACTGATGCACGAATTGATTCATGTAATGTCTCACTAGGACTACGTAACGAACGTTTCATTTGTGATTCAGAAAATGCAGCTCCTGTTGCTGGCATCCTTTGTTCATATTGTCTATAATGATGTGGATGCATATATGGTGACATTGCTGGTGAATAACTTGGGGACGGGCTAGATTGATGATGATTACTTGTTGTTGTTGTTGATGATGATGACGCTGCATTCTCCATTTCATCTTTAAGAACTTTAAAATGTTTCCTTGTCGATGATGATGTTGGTGAATCTAATGTTGTTGTATCCATATTATTATTTGAATGACTTTGTGCAACAGCTAATTTCTCATGTTCAATACTTAATCCTTTTACTTGTAAACATTCAGCAGCTTTTAAAAAGCTCGATAATGCATCTTGTGATACATGCACTTCACCTTTATACATAAATTCTAATAAAGCAGCCATATTTGATGCTGATGTACCATCTAATATAACAACTAAATTTTGATAAGGTGGTGCTATTTCAAATAGATCGGCTAAATGTTTGCTACATGCTGCTAAAATCAATTTATGGGCTTTAAATGTTATCCCTAGAAAGAAAATTATATAATAGAAAACTAAACAATAAATAAACATTTTTTTGTTTTTACCATCACAGAATAATGTAACATCTGCTAATGTTTCCGATTTGAACAGATTACTAAATGATGTAGCTAAATTTGAGCCGAAACTATTCCATTTTAAACAAAATTGTTGTTGCTGTGAGTCCATCTCAATACCAGAATGGAAAATGTTATGAGCTAAAAGAACAAAGATAGGCATTGTTAAACGTCTCAAATCTCATCAAATCACCAACAATTTTTCATTACTCTTACTATTACTACTGTTCTATATTACATAATAATAAAAGAAACGGGAAACAAGGTAGACAAGACGAAATATTACTAAATTATTATTGGAATTAATAGATAATAAACAAAAATTTAATGCATACATAGATACAATTATTATTATGATTATTATTACACACATAATAGGTCCCATGGTCAACCAGGATGCAGATAAGTAATTATGACAAACTTTAAAAAAACTCTTACGCCACTCACTCAACCTTGTGTTGTGTGTATTTTATGTTGTATGTGTTTTGTGTTAGAAAAATAAATTTGGCAATCAAATTCAGGACCGGATTAGTTACGAATAATTTTAAAACAAAATTTCTACTGTGTTTCGATTTTTTTTTATAAAACTTCTAGACATTATTAGTTATTAAGTTGTTGAGTTGTATTTTTTTTTTGTTTTTGTAATATTATTATTATTTACATTGCTCTATCATCCACTTAAAATCTATTTTTTCGATAGTTGGGAAGGTCAACTATTATCATTTAGACAAAAAAAAATAAGATAAAATTTGTCAACTTTATCTCCCCCCAAAACAAAAAAAAAACACCATTTAATTCTCTTCATTTTCATATAGCAACGAATTAATTCGTAAGTGGTAAGATATTAGACGAATATTATCCTATAGGCAAAAGTGGATGTATCGAAAGCGATCTTTTATAAACAAACGCATTACTGTATTTCTTCCAATGAAAAATGTTTGAAATTGAATACTGTACATGAGGCCAGCTATCAAAATGAAATTTGCCCTAGGCCCTTCTCCCATAATGCTATAAACACACGCCACATGATGGTTATCGTATTGTTAGAATTATTGATGAACTTTTTTTTTGAAATTTCATGGAAAATCGAATTAAGAGTTTGTTCACACGATCTAGAGCCGGTCCTGGTATTTCCAAAACGTATACGCATTTGCCGGCGGCCTTAATACGCAAGGTCATGCGCATACAAATCTATTAAAACAACGTGTGTACCTACATTATTCACGGAATTAAACTGAAAATATCACACGTTAATGTAAAATTTTCCAACAATAAGATAACTTACAGAATTATCACTGATTATAGTCGGATACTCTTATTGTGTTGTTTTATATCATTTCTTTTTTAATTGTCTTTCAATCAAAATTGATTAATATAAACGGCGACAACACCTCATTATAGATTGGAGGTATTATAGAGAGAGCGCACACACACACGCAACATACGCACTTTTGCTATAAACGTCTATACACAACTATCGTTTTATAACGAGTTTCGCACAGAAATCTTCTCCACGTTCGAAATTATTGGCGGTGGTCGTCGTCGTCGTCGTCATTACGCTATCAACAATTATAATACACGGAAATTCAGTATTTTTAATATGGAATAACAATCAAAATAATAATAATCATAATCAAACCTATCACACTAATCTTTCTATAGTGTACGTGCACAATAGAAAGATAAAGGTTTTTTTTTGAAAATTTCATATCGACAGTAGATCTTAGAAATTAAAAAAAAAATCTGAACCAGTTTTCTCGAATGAAAATAAATCATGATGAATGACGGATAATTAGAACGCAACAAACAGTAAAAAGAAAATAACCGAAATGCATTGTAGTTCACACGATTTTTTTTTGTAGAATAGAATCAACAGACCAAACCTATCATCCAAGTACATACTAATTAAAACTGTAATATATCTATGACTTTCTTCAACTAAAAAAAAAAAACCAAAAACAAAAAAAGGTAATGCTTAATTAACACGTGCGTTGTTAAATTTGCAATTTTGGCTGCATATTACTGTTTAAATCAATATAGAAAAAGTGCGTATTTTATGATTTCTCATCTATGAATTTGTGTGGTTGTTGTTGTTTCTGTGTTTTTGTTGGGTTGTTAAGAGGACACACGTTGTAAAAGATTTCACTGCACGAATGCAGAAAGAAAGCTATAGTTACTAAGCTGCAGTAATACTGTGACACACTTTTTTTTTTTGTTGAATTATAATGTGTTGGTCGAAATTTACGGCACGTGTTAAACAAATTTTCTGCAGAAAATATTCCTATTGTGTTATATATCTATTTTTTTTATTACATTACAAACATGTTGTTTTTCCTGTTGCGCGATAATAGCAATTTGTGCATTATAACCATTTTAAAATTTCATATGGTGAAACGAAGAGGCCCCCCGAATTATTAATAAATAAATGTCCTTGGGTTGATATATGCGTCAGTTTTTATAAGGTTAACGGACCCTCTATCTATCTTATTGTTTATTAGAAACAAACCACCACTGAGTAGTTTTCCGGTTCGAACAAAAATAGTGCAATCCCCTTTTGTTTTTGTCTATATTAAAAACAAAAACAACAGGAAAATTTCCAAAAATTTTTGAAATTAAAATTTATAATTTTTTCTCCTCTATGTGGAAAATACATGACAAATAATAAACAAACGGTTGATAAAATTGCAGATAAAAATGATAACTGTAACCCTAGAGATATAAATTCGGCAAAGATCAACAATGGAATATGATGTGGATCATCATCATTTTTTTTTGTGAATTAAATTTTTCTGTTTAATTTCGAAAAAAAAACAAATAAATGCAATCAATGGGCAAAATTTTTTGGAAAAAAATGTACTACTTAAAATTTATATTACTTAAACCTTGAACTCATCAAATGATTATTAGAATCAACAATAACAATGATAGTATGATGTAATAAAATTCAATAATATTTCATTATATTATTTGCAAATAGATTGAACTCCCAATAGAAAAATAAAATTATATTTTTCTTCTTTCGACACAAAAAACAAATAATTAAAGATCGGTATGTCCGGGTATTCGCAAAACAAAAACACACACAGAGGCGGTGAATCTAATCATAGTGCAGATGAAAGGACAATGCACTTTTTGGTGAGGAAGATTTACCAAGGTTGATAGTTGCAATCTCATAAATTTATGGATTAGAAAAAGATCGCGTTGGGCCAATAATAAAACTGGTGTGTGGTGGTCTTTTTTCACAAAACAATAGCAAAAAAAGAACAACAAACAACACACAATTAAAATGCTCAGTAACCGTAACTTCTCTATAAGCAAAATAATAAGAATGCAAGAAAACTTATTTATATAATCAGAAAAGGTTAATGTTATTGTTCAATGTCATTCCGCATTTTGCAACATGCAAAATTTCAACAACTCCAATATTAGAGGTGCTTTTTTTTCATTGTTTGTCCAACGACAGTACATTTCCATTAGATGTTGTTTTTGATTATATTGTGACAAAGTGATTTTTATTTAAATTTTCTATTTTTATAAACGACGGCTACCTAATAATAATGATAAAACTCCAAGAATAAATTTATTTATAATAAATAAATATTGATTAACAACATATATATAAAAAAAAACATATTTACCTCGCATTTCCATAATTTATACCGGGAAAATACCAAAATATCATAAGCACAAAGATATAAGAAAAAATCAAGGTCCGATCATCAACGGATCTGCTAAAGACATCATCAAAGAGCCTCAAGGAAGATATTTCTCTAACTAACTGATATTCGAACACAATTTTCCAAAAAATAATCTTTTTTATGTAGGAAAAAAAAACACACAGACACTACAAAATCACCCAACCAAAAAAAAAGACAAAAAACACGAAATATTGCAATGTAGCGTAGATATATAACTTTTTTTTTTAAACTATTACCAGCCGCTATTTCTGGCAACCAGGAAAAAATTGTTCGGCAAAAGTTGCGAGTTGCCAAAATTTCTGGTGGGGTGTGGATAGATATGTATGCGGGGGCCAGGGACGTATTCGCATAGGACCTCCTATTACGTAAGCTTCTGGTGCACGTCCGCAGGCGGTGGGTATATCAACGCCGCATGTCGCAAGGTTAGACATGTGTGTGTGTGTGTATATATGTTGAACAAATTTCAAAAATAATATTAATAATAATAATATGCATGCGTCTTGTATGTGTGGGTGATGCGCTAACACACACAAAAAAAAATTAATCTATCTTCCACTTATTAACTGATTATCAATTCTTTTCTTTCTTTCTATTTTCAAAAAAAAACAAATGGAAAAAATTATTTAATGAATCGAGGATATAATGTGAGATCTTTCGCGCGATTATTAAATACGCGATTTTATTCACACACGCATATTTACGAAGAAGAAAAAAAAACCAGTCTGACGGGTTTTTATTATAAATTTTTAGCCAGTTTTCAGCTGTTTTAAATGTCGTACAACTGTACATAATGTAGATAGATTTCTAGTAACACCAACAAATTATTATGATCAGGCAGTTTATCATTATTTAAAATTAAACAAAAAAACTCTACAAACAGACCTAATAAATTATGCAATAAATATCGTTAAAACAACGGTAAAAATAATACAAGTACTAATAGTTTTGTTTTTGTAACAAAACTAAAACTAATAAAAAAGGGTGAATATAATTACCCTCACATTACCTATACAACAAATAACCAAAATAGAGAGGGTTCACCCCATTTGAACGTAAAACTACTAAATAAACCTATCATTTAAAAAACTTGATTCATTATCAAGTTGTAACTATGTAAACTCGTATTAAGATTGTTAGATAGAAGGATCAGAAAGCTGGAAATATAAGAAGTTTGAAGGAAATTTTTTCATTTCTCGTTGTAGTGTATTAATAATTTATCTTTTTTTTTTGAAGAAAATCAGCTCATCTATACCTTGTTCTTACAAAATATTTAATAATTATTTTACATTGGTTGAGACGAATGTTAACTGCTTGTTTATTGATTTTTAATGTTACATTACATCCTACGCAGTGGTCCTTGAACCTGAACAGAATCGGGCAAAATCTACCGACCGACCCGGCAACCGACGACAAATGTCAGGGTTAATGGATGTGTTCAAAAAATTTACTAAAGAGATATTGCAAGGATTCACCCCTTAATCAATTTGGACATCATCTTTCAACAACTAGGTTTTACTTTAAGAATACATGAGAAAATTCAAGAAATAAAGGGGATGTTTACTCCTTACACCACTCGAAAAAAAAGTGTGTAGGATTCATAATCTTCTTTTTCTTCTTCTTCTTTTTTTTGGTTTTAATGTGATGAATATGTGTTGTTTGTTAGAATGTGTTTCTTTTGCTATGTCTATGCGTGTATATGTATTTGGTATAAATTGCTGCATGTTTCCTTGCAAATATCGTTTCTGTTAGTGCTTCGTAATCGCGCCCGATTCTCTGCGGTGGCCATGAGAAATTTTCGGCAATCGAGAGAAGGTTGTAAGAGGGGTATGGGGAAGGGGCGTCCGGGGCATTAGCCGCTCTAAGGACGCCTGCCAACGGCATGTGCACGGCCACGACGCCAATGTGTGTGTGTGTGTGTGTGTGTGTGCGTTACGACCCCAAAAACTTGCCAAAACTGTATTGACATTTTAGAATAGGAAGCAAGCTGCAAAAAAAAACGACACCAAACAGCAAATTTCCTAAATATATACCATTTTCAAGGCTACGTCTTCATCGATAAGACAAAAGACAATTAAGGGGCGGCATTGCGACGACGCATCTATATTATTTAAACTACCACCATCACCAATAGTGTGTCGTCGTCTAGATAGTAGAATATGTTCGCAAGCCTCTATTCTCTATAACAAAAAAAAACGGAAATACCATACGCACTTATTATGTTCAGTTTTTTTTTATTATTATTACTGTTATGGCATAAAGCTACCCAACCAGTTTTCATAGTCTCGTAAAAAAAAAATTAAGAAAATTTGCAGCTTTATTGTGAGATAGATAGATAGATATCGAATCTGGAAATAGTTGATACGTTATCAAAAAAAAACGTTTTTAATACACTCAGACTGTGTAAATATTTTCAATTAAAGAAAAAAATACATATTTTGTTATCAGGAAACAAGCGACGTTCGTCGACCTTCAATTTTTATATTATTTGATTCAAACAAGGCAATGTAAACATACCAAAAAATTTCGAGATATTTTATCAGTGCATGATTTTATTTAGAAATTTGTGGAACACATTTGAATAATGATAACACAGCAATTATAATGCTGTTGTGAGTGTGTTCTTCCCTTTTCGTAAAATCTTATGCAATTATTATTAGACAGACACACATACACACATGTTATATTAAACGATAACACCTACTTTTATCACACATCATATTTTACATACAGCATCATCTATTTTATAAACGATCATACAAGGTCAAGTTGGTATAATTTGGTTAAATAGCGCGAGATTTTAAACTTCACCATCTCCACAAATGATCTGTGGAGGATCTTGTTAGTTTAATCAATAACAATAACGTCATTATTTCAAAATAAATTCGTTACAATTAACTGAGAGTGAACAAAAATATAGGCTAAAAAAAAAAATTAACAAACAAAACTAAAACGTATGCAATTAATTTGAATAATAATAATAATAATAAGACATTTTAATTTCGATTGTCTTATTATCCTAAATCTTAAAATGCGTAACCTTCTAAAAATATTATGAATATGCGTATTTGACCATGGAATTTCAACTTCCTTGTTTACAAATAATATAATTTTTAAATGTTGTTTATTTATTCATTACGAAAATGATAAATATTTCATCAAAAATTCTATTGCATTTTAAAATTTCGACAAATTATTTTAATTATTAGCGTTTCTTTTGTCTTCTCTGTTTTTAAATAATTTTTATCATAAATAATTTGCATACATTTCCAATTATTTGTCAACGGTAAAAAAATGAATTATTTTTTTCGTTTGGGATATATATATATATATATATATATATATATATATATATATATATATATTTTGCGCAATCAAATATAACAAAATTCATTTGTTTTGTAGTTTTATCAACTATTATTGAGATTACTTATCACACCCAAAAAAAATCTAATCTATACTAACATAATTTTGGTTTATAAAAACGTGTACAAAATAGTATATCATCGAAAAAGTTTGCTATTTTATTTCCTATATACAATGTGTCCCATCGAATTAAACTCGCTCATATACAGGTCTTCCCATCTAGAAACATTGGAGAATCTAAAGAAAATGAAACAAGTTTATGGTGTGCAAGTGTTGAAAAGTGATAAGTAGTAAAACCACTAACCACCCATCTTCTCGACATCTCTTTTTAACACGTGCACATCATAAGAGTAATTCACTTCCTCCTAGTTACTCCGAAGTTTCTAGATGAAAAGACCAATACTGTATATGAAAGAGAAAAAAAAACAATTATATAACCATCCATTTTAAACTGTAAATGATTAATGGAATTGTTGATAGAACTATAGATGGGACGTTAAATGGGGACACTCTGTATAAACGGTTTTTAAACACTTTGTGAACTTGACATGTAGATAATTAAAACTGATAATAATTTTTGTGACTTTTTTACAATTTAAACTAATTCTACGATTTTTGTTTTGTTTTTAATATAATAAGACACTTTTCAATGCCAAAAAAAACCAATTACAATAATTGTAATTGGAACAACACCTTTTTATGTCACTTGTTATGGTAAATATAGAAAAAACGTGATTATTATCTATCTAAATAATGTTTTTCCTTAATTGTACATCTTTATTAATGCAATTTTTATCAAGAAATATTGATAATGTGCAATTTTATGAATGAATCATTCATTAATAATTCTCATATATAAATATTATGAAATTTAATTAAAATAATTCAAAAAAAAGAAGTGAAATGATAAATAAATAGTAAATAGTTTATTTTTGCAAAATAGAATAGCATTCAATTCAATTCATTGCGTAATTGAATATTTTAATTCAAATTCCACGTGGCTTGCTTAAATAATACGACTGTATTTAGGTCAACTGATCAAATATAATTTTGAACGAATTATCCTTAAAATCCATCATCATCATCAACAACATTATCTTTAGAAAATTCTCTTAATTTTTTTATTATCTAGCCAATTTGTCGTTGGAAATATCCTGTTGTAAGGTCAGTTCTCGCTTTAAGTTCAACGAAAGTGACACAAAACGCACAGTGAAAGTGAGATGTCACCAAAGTGACAGTCTCACAATTCAAAAGGACTAGAGACAAGAAGGTGGCATTTTCCAAACCACCCACGTCGTATATATAACATCCTAGTCTTCGCATCCAGTTGCCTGGATTTTATATGAAGCACGCGGCAAAATGAAGCGGGGAACAAGACGTGAGCCTAGGGTAGCAAACAGCCTTGGCCCTTGAAAGCGTGTGGGTAGACGACGGTGGTAGTATTGGTGGTGGTGGTGGTGACGACGACGACGACGACAACAACAGAGGACGTCGAGGATGGGAGGACGCGGGCGGCGGCGTCGAGTCGTCGCGCAGACACCTTGCACTCTGCTTTGCAACGTACCGCCACCATCCCGCACCCTTCCGCAACGATCCAATGTCCCTGACAACGCTGCCGCCGCCGCCACTACCACTAGCAGCCATCGACACCGCACTGCGTGCCGCACTCTCTCAGGGTCGATTGTTTCCACCAACAATATCCACTTTCCATTTCACTTGCTACTTTTAATTAATTTTGTTGGATAGAAAGTGGAGTGAAAAGAAAAGTGAAACAAAAATGCAAGCGAAAATAGAATAGAGAAAGAGAGTTTGCGCCATCTTACGGGGGGGTTGTAATGCAATTTCGGGTCGACACGTGGATGTGATCATCGTGTATGGCGGGGAACAACCGAAAATATAAAAAAAAAACAAATAGAAAAAACATAACAGAACGAAAACGAATGTGTTCATTTATTCATGGAAATCAATAAAATTCCTGATTTGATAAAAAAGAAAGTTCAAGGTTGGATTATGTTGCTTCCGAATCTCAAATTTGAAATAAAAAGAGGGATTCTAGCCTGGATTCTTTACTAATGACAAACGGGCCAAATTTTTGGCATTTTTCCCAAAAAAAAAACAACAAACACCAATCAAAATCCATCAGTTTTGTTGATTGATGGCATATTATTTGGGATCAGATGTGTTATTTGCAAATGAGATCAGATCAAAAAAAAAACAAAACTGAAGGACCCTCAATTTTCGGTAGCGTGTTTGTCCGGATATTTGCGCGCGTGTATGGTGTATATGTGTGTGCGATTGTCAAGTTGCATATAGAAAACGAACCCTTATGAACAGAGGGTGAAAGTGGAGTGGTGGGTCGTTGATTAGCTATTTGCTCTTCGCTATTACACGGCAGTCAATGAGTCAATCAATAGTTAGGTAGGCATGCATATGCGCCAGGCATATCTTTCTTATACATATATGTATGTGTGTGTGTGTGTGTGTATGAAATCCACCTACATACATGTATACTCTCATGCCTAATTTACATAAAAGGAATTTCCGAAATTATAGCAATTATTCTGATTGTCATTATACGTTTCTTGCAGGGTTTCTAATACGAAAAAAATAACAAAAACCTGAATGATATTTAGAGGTTATAAAACGTGTTAATAATTTTTTTTTTTGAAATAATGCAATTTTTTTTTGACAACATACCTGATGACAATAATTGCTGCAACAACAATCACGAAGCCTTATCCATCCATATATATAGTTGTCTTTCTGTACAATCTTGACGTTTTTTTGTTGTTAACAATTCTCTCCTCGGTTATTACTTCTTTATTATTTGAATTTTCAAAAAAATACACAGCAGAATTCAGGTACAACAGGAATTAAAAAGTAGAGCAATAATAGTGGTAGTTGTAGTAGTTACTAGTAGTAGTAGTAGTAGACTGGGCTGAATGCGATTAACTATCGCGAAAACATAATTATTATTATTATTATTTCTAACCTATTTCATATATCACAATTATCACAACATTTATTTCTTTTTTTAAATTCTTTTGTTTTTTTTTTATTTGTTTTAATTAGGGTATAATTAGTTAGGTACGTATCAACAAAAAAATATGCCAGTGTCGAGATGCATTTCTCTGTTAAAACAATCAATTTTATATTTCTCTACTTTTGTACTACACACTGGCACTGGTTCTTGCACACGTTCGGCGCATGACAACTACAATTTTTTCCCTTTCTTTGGTTAAATTAATAAGGAAAACCATCAATAGATGGCGCCGCATCGACAATCAATTTTATTATCCTGACTGAATTATCGAATTAATTAATTAAAATGTTGTTTTTTTGTTGTTTAATTCCCACAACTGAAAATAATTAGAAATCAATAGAAATGATTGTAGTTGCTATTTGAATGATTTATCAGATTCGAAATAAGAACGCCATGCGAGTTAATTAACAAGACTAATTATAGCTCTCTATACTGGAATTAATTAATAATTACAAATTAATCAATTAATAATGTTTAATTGGACCATCACAAATTTACTATAATATCCAATTGACAAATAATAATTCAACTATATAATTAATTATTAGAGAAAATTATAGTTTTTCTATTGCGTCACAAATGGCCGAATTAGTATTGGTTATACTTCGATATTGTCATCTTTCTTTCACTCATCCAAACTGATAAGTTCAAATTTATGCCGTATTGTTAATTATCAATTCGTTTTTTAATGGCGTGTAAATAGATTCGTAATTATCGAATACAATTTAAATTGTACGGTATGTTCATGTTTTAACGGTTCTTGCGATTGATTGAACTAGAAAATTGACCTTCGATGTTATCATTATTAGAAATGCGTCAAAATCAATAGAACATCACCAGATTTTGTTGTCAAGTATATAAGTAACAGAGTTTTTGAGTACACTACAGATATAGAACGCCACTGAATTATACACGTGTTTGCAATTAAACGGACGTCCTGTACATACGTATTATTAAATTCAGGACCGGCGCTAAAATGAGAGCAGCTTTTGGCGCCCCTTCAATCATCTTAATTTTACGTTCAACCCTTGGTTGTCGTAAAAGACTCGCCGGCCTGGTAAAGTGAATCTCCAAGTCCCGTTAGCTATACCAAACTTTTTCTAATATTTCAAATAGCAACATAGAAAGTATCATTACTATTATAACTTAAGAATTGAATTGGCACTCTGCGCTTAATTGGAGAGTTTGTGCACAACCCGCTTACGCCGCCCCTGTCTGTCCCATAATTGCCTTCCATCGATTGAGAGGCCCGTTATCCATCGGGCAAAAACGGCAATTACTGAGGACCCCCAAACCATTACTGTAGTAAAAAGGTCGAAATTTAAATTTGGCGTCATATTTGAAACGCCATGGTTGGGACTGTTGAGTGTAAAACATTTCTCCTGAAGAACAATGCCCGATGAAACGATAACACGCCACTGTTTAAACCACAACAAATTTAATGTTAGAATGAGCTATTTTATTAAATTTTTAAATGATTATAAGCGACAATTAATAAATACGATTAATAATTACATATAGATTTTTTTTTAATATTGCAAAACAATTAACAATCAGAAGCATTAAAATCTACTCCACTTGTAGGACTACCATTTCCTGACGGTTTTTTACCTCTAGCTATACGATCTAATTCAGCTGCAGCATCTGAACGCATCGTTGATTTCTCATTAAATGACTCTTGTCCACTTGATTTATTTAATAATGATGTATTCGGAGTTGATGCTGTTTTCTTATGTAATAATGAATTGAAGAAATTCGCTAATACACCTTCACCACCAGGCGAACCAACAACTTTAGAACCATCCAACTGTAAAACGATCATAATTTGAATTTAATTGGCAATAATTAAAAATTATAATCAATCATCAACTTACAGCTCCTTTACTTAATGGACTACTACGAATTTGTGGCTCACCCAATCTTGCTGTAGGCGGTTGAGTACCACCAGCAAATAGAATTTGTTGTTGACGTGTTAAGAACGTCTGTTCATCTTCTGCTAAGATCTCAACTTCACGATTGATTGCCTAAATTCAAAAATAAAACCATTACGAAATTTAAATAATTAAAAAAAAAAGAAGACGAAAATTGTCACTTTTCTTGTTGTAGGTTGAACGATAACATCACGATAATAATCATCAGGTTTACATGAATGGAGATTTTCGTATAAGATTCGAATTTTATTCATATTATCCCAACCGGCTGGTCTAAAATTTTAATTAATAAAAATTTCTAATCAATCCAAAAAATGTGTAAAAATAAATTCACATAAAAACGGCATCTTTTTCAACAACTAAAGCCGGTGTACGAAATGGAAAACCATAAATGCGATGTGTTAAATATTTGTAAAGTAAATCACAATTTTTATCTTCTTTAGCACTGGTGTAGAATAATGCTGCACCATATTGTAAACAGAATTTCCGTATCCATTGTTGCATAAAATCCAAATGTTCATCACGGTAATCATGTTCTTTCTCTAATGTTTGCATATAATCAGTCTAAAATCAAAATTATTAGTGACGATATTAATAAAATACAATTAATAGATTAAATACTTTTGTAACAACAACAACAATCTCCAATCCAAGATTATTGATTAATGTGCCTTCTGATAATGATGTTGTATCATCGAAACCATCTTCACCATCACCAAATGTTCTGGAACTACGTTTCATTGGTGATGATGGATCTAATTCATCGCCTGGTTCAATATAATCTTGCCAGATTTTTATTAAAAATTGTCGACGTATTTGACGTACATCAACATCTAAATTCAATTTATCTAAATGATCAGCTAATACAGATGACCAATGTTGTAATTGTTCTAATATACTCCATGGTGATGTCATTGATACAGTCAATATAACTAACGTATGTTGAAATGTTACTTCATTCAATGCAAATTTCAATAAATCTGTATGACCTGGATCACCATCCAATATCCAAACACTTAAACGAGTCTGATCTACATTCAAGAGAATTCAATAAAAATTCATAAACTTCATTATTATTACAAAAAAAAATATTGTATTTCTAGATAAAGTTTAATGTTTTTTTTATTATGAATCACTGGCAAACTGACATTTTTGACGTTCATATTCACGAATAGTCTGTTATTATCATTGTCAATTTATCAACAATGCCATTGTAAGTCTTATCGTACGTTAGTTCTCATTTCTATTAATTTATTAAGGAAAATTATTTATTGTTGATAGATATAAATGTTTAAAAAAATCACCACAACCGAAATTGATGTATAAAATTTGTTGTTGGGATGGTGCCATTAATGATTATATTGGACATATAAAACAATATCATCCAGAAAGTGTCTATAATATAACAAAAGTATTTAAATGGAGAATATCGGATAGAGAAAATCGAAATGATAAAGGTATTTTGCAATATTGCAATAATGAAAGCTATTTCTACGAAATTTCATATTTTGATCAAATTTTATATATGTTTATTGCAAATCCAATTGGAATGTCGAGAAACTTTACATTCACACTAATGTGTAGAACAACAGACAATAATTATTCGATGCCTTTAAATGTCGAGACTGATATGGAACAAGTATTGTTGCCGATTGCACAAAGAACCAATACGATAGCGATACCATCAAGTATTTTAAATAATTATATCGATATGTACAATCAAATCAAATGGAGATTAGGCTTTTCATTATAATTTTTGTTAATCAATTGAGAATAAAACAATAAAAATCAACACAAACCGTCTCTGTAATCATCTCTAACATCAATATATGCATACTCTAAACCGCAACCTTTCTTCGGATCTTCTACACCTTGTAATTTGGCGACAATTGTCGTTTTACCAGACTCATTATCACCCAATACTAATACTTGTTTACATGATGGTAATTTCGGATTGCCATTATTTTGTACATCACTTAAAATTTGGGACCTTGTTTTGTTACCAAACGGAAAAACAAACAAAAGAGATTAATATAAGAATATTTAAACGATAACAAATTTTACCATAAATTCTTCTTATCAATTTCAGTATTTTTGATCTCCAAATCTGGCATTTTTTCGGTTTGATTTAATAAAAACAATTCGAAATTTCGCAATTTTTTTCGTGACAACTTTTGACGTATCCAAAACAAATGACAGCTGTGGGTGCGCTCATTCCAATGCCGCCAACACTGACACGACAAATTTCATAGCTATTTATAGCTCTAATATCGGCGGTTTTGCATCACATTGTAGTTTTATTCAAAAGAAAATCGTTAAATTAGACACTAGTGTAACGAAATCAGATCTAGACTTTTACATTATAGTAATAATTGAGAATTTAGTCGCACTTTGAGTTAGTTTAATTCTTACTAGATGTCACTAGTATTGCCCTTTAGGTTTAAGTTAGTTTGTGATTGGTCAGATTAATTGTCATTGAAATATGGCGGTGTGATGGCGCAAATTGTTGAATATTCACCGAAATCCAAGTGATTTACCGTGTGATAGCAGCACCCCCGAGAAATTTTACATACAATAGCACCTGATTAAAAGCATACTTTATGGTTCGGGGTCAATCTACTGCCAAACCTCTAGAATCTAATTAAAGGAAAGGCTGGCCTTAGCAGCTCAATCTTCCGCATTATTGCTATCATCTACCTGTTTGTAAATATTATTAGATAAAGCAGTTACGGCAAATAAATTGCATTAATTTGTGTATTTCAACAAACCAACAGGGTCATTTCGCCTTTAGGATTTTGTAATTACCACGAAAAATCACCTCTTGTTCATCTAATCAATTTTTGTAACAGGTAAACAGTCATGCTTCTCATCAAAGTAAACAAATCAAGTTTTGTCACGAAGAAGAAACCAAATAGAAAAAAAGTGCAATTTCTTAGAATCATGGCATTTTTTGTAAACAATAGATCGTACAGACAATTAATATTTTTAGTCATCATACAAAGGAGTAAAAAATAGAAAATTTATTCCTTAATGAAATAGACATATTAACTTTCAACTCGTGATTTATCAGCGACTACACCAAATAAATAATTGATTTTCTGTGCCGAAATGAGGATGATTTTCTCCCTTTCTTCACACTAAAGAATTCGCCAATTTTTCCTTATTTCTGAATAGAAAAAAAAACCCGAAAAAATCCTATAATTTATCTCTAATTGAATTCATCCTAAAAACTACAAATGTCCATCTTGATAATGGAAAGCAAATCGAAAATTTTCTGATCTACCGAACACTTTCTATTTATATGGTCGATTGTAAGTAAAGTGAAGGGAAAATCAAGGTAGAATTTATAAATATGGGTTTGATTGGATTGTCGATTCTAGTGGATCGAAATTCTTCAGTGCATAAACATCTTGATTTTTTTTGACACGTTGTTCTTTATTTATTACACATAAATAGGGGAGAAGAATGAAGAAATTTCAATTAGTGTAAGTGTTGTTTTGATTAATTTAATTTTAATTCTTGCTTAATTTACGATTGAAATTGTATTCGTAGAAGTAGTAGGGAATTGATGAAGAATCCGGTACCAGATTTCACTTTCTTTTATTACTTGGCGTCAACATTATAATAAACCAATCGGTTTTTTTTTTCGTTTGTCTCTAAAATATTAAAAAGTCTTACCACAAAGATGAACAGAACAATTCAAGCCACAAATTCCTTACATAACCAGTGTGAAATCAATTTTTTTTCTAAAAGTCTTCGTTTGAATTGACCTAAATTGCTAAACACGACAATGTTCGTCGAATTTAAATACACACCTGACATTGATAAGGATCACTTCCTCAATTGCCTTATGTTAATTGAAAAAAAAATGATTGTAGCGTAATTGTTTCGGATAGCATGTTGAAAGAATTTCCCAGGTTTACCTTCAGGCTTGAGACCAGCTTGTTTTGTAAAACGTCAAAAGGTTGACCAATCGCAACAAGTAAATGTCTATTTATAAGAAAATGTGTCTTTCGCAACCTTGACGTTGAAAAAAAAATGTAAAATGTTCCAATTATTTCTATAAATGTGTTGATATCGACGATTTGTTGGCATTCTTGACCAGTTTTCGGTAGGAATTTTTCGGGTATTCCCGCGGTCATGTCAACACAAAAACCAGCTTTATGATAAGCCTTGAACTTTTTCTGCAAAACAATTCTTTAGATGGCTAGAAAAAGAATGGCATATTGTTGTTTATTATAAGATTTCATAATTACAGCCGTTTGACATTCAGTTAAAGTGAAATTTATGTATTGTTCGTAACGATGTTTTATTATTTCTATTGGTTGTTTATGTTTTCTGCAAAATTTACGTTAATGGCATTTCTACTATGATGTTGCAACTTGTAGAATCTTGACAAAAATTCGGCTGCATAAAATATGAATAAATAAAGATGAAATCATATGCGGTTTTTATTCATATATAAATAGAAATAAATCTAACAACTTCTGACCTATAACATCCACACTTTCACTACAATTTTTTGTGGTATTTTTCAAAATTACCAATCTAAACAACTGTTAATTAATTGTTGTTGATGTTTGTTTTTTTACAGTGTGATCTTTGCTCTAGTCTATCTAGCAACGTTTTCTATAGCCCGACCGGCTACAGATGATGAATATGCTGAATATGAGGATGAACCATCACCGCCGCCGCCACCAACGAAAAAATCACCAGTACGAAGTCCTCTAGCGGCACGGCGCAATCCGTTAACGAGCCGCAACAATAAAGTCACATCGACCACAGCTGCACCACCACCAAAACCAGTTAAAGTAGTCGCATTCCTTCGATTGACACATCATTGATAAACGATCGATTTTTAGGAGGAGGTCGATGAAGAAGCTGCAGATGAAGTTGAAGATGAAGAACCAATCGAGCCAGTCGTCACATCCACTGAAGCACCGAAAAAGTTCCTGAAAGCCGGCGTTGTCCGTCCATTCCGTAGTAACGATGATTTGCTAGCCATATTGAAAAGACGTCGCGAACAAGCTGTTAACAGTAAATTAACCTTCTTTAATCTAATTAACGATTGTTAATCCAAATTTTCTTTTGTACAATGCTAAAGATAAACAAAATAAAGTTCCACAAGCAAGTGAGGCGGAAGAGTCTGCGCCAGCTCCTGTACAAAATGAACCAAAACCAACGCGTAGTAGTTCAACCAATGGTGGTCGACGACGATTTAATGGAAAAAGTAATGATGCTGCCACAGGTGATGAACAACCATCAACATCGGCTCCGGCAAGGACCGGCCGTAGATTCAGTGCTAGAAGTTGAGAAAATTTGGGAAATTTCAATATTTAATAAATAAGAGCAATTTTAGCAATAATAGATGTACTTTTTTTTAATTGAACATAACAGTTTGTAAATAAACTTAATTACTTAATAAATAATTGACAAATTAATTAGTATAATTAAGCGTCAAGTATGCAACCAATAATACTCGAATGAATGTTCTTATGGGGCAGTGGGTAGCAAAATTTTGACTTCATAAACGCGCCACATTTGAATATATCCACTCCTTAGTGATACTAGTAGAATAATAGAAAATATAGTCGTCCCGGATTTTTCTAGTCGGTTTCTCCAACACCTTGAGAACGGCCAAATCAAATGAATAATTTGTTGGGAACAAATGAATTGCTTTCCAATTAATATTACCGGAGTGAATTTCCCGTTCCCATCAATTTTAATAATTTTGTAGAAAGAAAATGTGCCAAATAATCCGCCCCCTAAGCATCATCGTACATGTTTATCTTGAATTTTGTGAAAATGTTGATGGCCTTGTTATCTAGCATGATACGTTTTTTTCTTCTAGTATTTCTCTCCAATTTAGAAATGAAATGGCAAAATTTCTCAGTAGGTAAATGTTAAATCAAAATGTCAAATTGCTCATCTTTAAGATTTTGTAATTTCAATTTTAAACAAAATTGTTTTTGGAATTTTCAGTTTTCGATCGTTTTTTTCTTCCTCTTCTTTCTTTCTTTATCTTCTCGGTATCGATTGCAGTTGTTGTTGTTATTGTTAGTGGATGACAAAGTCGAACCTCCACACCTACAAATAGCTGTACAATAAAATTCCTGCAACAAATTGTCCGATTATATTCGCATATTTATTTGTGTTGGCTGATTGGAAGACTACATGAAAGTGAAGGGATCATATATGCAAATGATAGAAAGTAAAGATTAAAAACACCATCATCATCATCATCATCATCATCATCATCATCATCATCATCATCATCATCATCATCGGGCCAAATAGTATCGTCGAAATAAATCAAAATTGGTTTTTATTGTGGAAGCAGCAAGCAGGAATACCTTGAAAAGTTTAATGGCTCTCAATAGTTTTCCTTCACGGTATGCATTGATGTTCCAAAAATTCGTATAAAAACACCACACTTAGCTAAAGAACAAGAATTATGGTTTTTTAATTCAAACAGAACGGCGAGGGGCAAGGGGCTTTACAACAACAAAATCGAGAAAAATTTGAAAAAAAAAATAGAAAGTTTCCAGTTGTGCTGTGTCGAAGACGAAATTTTCAAATTTACACAATTACCAGACATGTGGTTTCAATTACAATTATCTAATAAATTGATTACACTACCCAATTATGTTTAGAATTGAATAACTGAATTATTTTGGAAAATATTTAGAAAATATTTTCGTGTTGTAGAGAATGCAATGGCGCCGTCACACCCATAGCATTGATTCGATTAATTCTTACCAACCCATTCTGTGTTTTTTTTTGTATTATTTCTTACAAAAATTTAGCCAGAAAAAAAGCAGAATTTATTTAAATTTCCAGCAGTGGCAAAGTTTAAAGTTGACAGCGTCCAACTTGGATTGTTTATTAACATTTCGGAAGAAATCGAAGGTTTGCAAGTAGCTTCCCAAATATTCTCGTCTATCTACCATCATCATCATCGCCATAATCAAATGATTATTTATTGGAATAACACAAAATGAAAGAAAGTGAGAACATGCCGACCTTGACGATCAGACAAGAAGATTTCCAAATGTGGCACAATCGGAATTTTCGTTGAAAACTTACGTTTCTTCTATTTTTGAAATTTATTTTTTAATCGCATTTGAAATAACAACAATCCGGTGTGTCGTCTCCGTTTTCACATTCTCAACTCGATGAAATTCCATACACGTTTACAATTTTTGTATTGGAGTCACAATGTCGGACTTCTTCACGATATTTATTTTTTTTTGTTGTTGTTGTATGATGTTTGTTATTTATATTGCAGTTTTTCTGGTTGAGAAAAAAATGAACTTTGATATTTAAAAAAAACATGATAAACATATTTATAAAGAAGAAGCGAATGGTTTTCTATTTGCAATAATTTATTTGACCATGTTTTAGTCTTTCAAACTCGATGAACTATCAGGAGATAAAAAATCTGCAAAAAAAACACGTACATTGTCTGAATAGAAGCTCAATTTTTTGCGGTGCATATGCAAATTTTCTTTTAAAGCGATAATTCATAGGCACTGCTTTCAAATTTGATCTAAATTATCGATTAAGTGGGTATTTAACAAATTTTTTGAATAGAATTAATTGGAAAAAGCAAACGAAATGGATAGAACGTATAGTTGGTCCATTTGGATTTGGCCAGCTTGGCTTAGAGATAATTCGACAATTGTCGAATTTACAGAGAAAGAGAAAGCGACTTTAGATGATTATCTAGCTCTTTCTTCCAGTAATACTGTAATGGCTTTTTAACCAAATACACTGAAAAGAATACGCTCTTTTCGACCTTTCGTTCGCTCAACAACACATTTTTGTGCGTATACAGTTAGTTGAAAACTGTCCACAAAAGGCGTGCAACAGTAGAATATCCTTTTCCATAGACTTGAACCGTTGGTTTGTCTTACTTGTAATTAGTTTTGAATATCTTATTGGAACGTCATTAATGTAATTTGTTTTTTCAATTAAATCACCATCAGATTTCACAACAATCTAATAAATAAAACATGATGATCAGAATCTAAGAAATATTGCGATAAAAAGGTCACCAACTTACTGATTGCTTACGAATTAATAGAAGTAGGAAAATATTGCGGGATTTGAATAATTGTGAATTTTTCCTGGAAAATCTCTGAAGATTCTTTAAGTTCATCTCAAAACCCACGTAATTATCGATGGACATACAGATTTATTTATGTGTATACACACATATAACGTGAATATGTCCTCGAAGATGCCCAGGGACGGATCGTGTATATAAAAGCTAGCTTAACATTATATTGCTGGTTAATCGGGGCCTCAGCAGCGAAAGTTGCCCTGACAACAAAAACGTTAGTTCTGCAGAGAGACAGGCTGTGTGTTTAAGTTGAAAACTTCAACTGGTATGTGGTGCATGTTCGAACGAATCCAAGAAAAACTAGTGCCTTTTCTCTAATCAGTGATAATCTCCGATATAATAATAATAATAATCAAAATTTGTTGTAGTGTAATTAGTGTATTATTATCATTATTATTATTATTATTAAAGACAACAAGTTATCGAATTTCAACAGAATTATTAATTATTATTGACAGAAAACAACAATGCAAACTTTTGGATTTGTGTAAGTGATCTATTTTTATCTTGTTTTTTTAGAAAATCTGACAATTACAAGACGGGCGTTGGCGAAAGTTACCATCTGCAATATGGTAGCTTTGATAATGTTGTAATAATGATAAAAATAATTGGAATTGTGGTGAAAATTTCGTATTTTTGTGGAGATTTCAACGCTAGATTAGACAGCAAATGGTCAACGAACTATGGAAATATTATTATTATAAAAGCGATTAGTTTTTCTAAATTTTCATAAAATTCGTTTCGTAAACAAACCAGAAGTTGGACATTTCTTGTGTTTAACAAAAACACAGAGGAATGGGAAAACGAACAAAACGGGCATAACAATGATAAAGGATATGTTAATTAGAAAGTAATTTGTATTCGTAGGATGTTGCTTAATACATTAAAAAACTTTCAGTTGATCTCATCTTTTAAATTCCAGATGTTGAGTTTCTTCCAACTTATGTCCAAATACAATGCGTTCTCAACGTGTGTGTGTGTGTGTGTGTGTGTTTGTTTATTATTTTCCGTTAATGAATTGTAAATGAATTGAATTTCTATTTGGACTTTTATTTCGCTTCACAATTTATTAATTGAGTCCTGTTTGCTACGAAAACACCTCACGTCTTTGTTATAGACAGAGAGTTGTCAAGGTTTTTACTTTTACATTACAAAAATATCCAATAAATATTAACTGTAACAACAACATTAAAGTGTTCAATGAAATTCCAACTATTGGAAAGTGAAGATTTTTAAAATACAATTAACGTAAATTTTTTCGGGGAAAACCTTTCTGTATGTTTAAGGTCAAAATAAATTGTGTCAATCCAATGCAATTTCCTCATATTAATAATAATACGAACAATACGTAAACTTTAACATTATATAAGACTGACACAGTGACATTTCCAACACAAATAATAGAAAAACTCAACATGATTCTTATGCACGCTTATAATTAACTCGTTATAAATTAAACATTCATGAAAAGGGGCCAACCAAATCAAACGAATAAAGAAAAAGTGTCAATTTCGTTTCCAAAGCGAAAGGTCGCTGTGTGAACTTGAATTTCACCCAAAAAAAAACAAACTGTTGTTTTCTCTATCACTGTTTGAAATCAAACAATCATCATCACCCAACCCATTCGATTGATTCTGTGTCAATCAGTCAATTTGCTAATTAAAACTAATTATCGAAAGAGAAATCTTTCTAATCTTGCTGTTGTTGTTTGTTATTATTTTCAGTATATGTGCCACTTTAGTGGTTTATATAAACGCCTATCCAGCATTAGAAACCGATTTGATTACACAACCGAAACCGGGACAAGAATATGTTTTTGTGCAATCATCAGGTACTGGAGCCCGTCCAATAGCTAGAAAAGATAAATTCGTTGATGATAAACATCGATTTGAAACATCACACAAATTTCCACCATCATTAAAATATATTCTACACGATGATGATGATGATGTTGGTGGTGATAAGAGGAAGAAGAAGGTGCAAAAGAGGGAGGCACCAGCTCCGGCGCCAGCAGGAGCTATCAAACTAGACGTCCAGAAGCTTTTAGAAAAATATAAAACTGAATTGAAAACTAGTACAACTGAAACACCAAAATCGACAACAACTCGTCGACGTAATGTTGGTAATAGACGTACGAAAAAAGAAGCTCGTCTTGAACCATCGCCAGTAACTAGTCCAAAACCGACTTTAACCACAAGTGCTTCAGCACCAAAAGCAATCGATGATGATGATGATATTCCATTAGTGGCCAGTGGTAGTGAGAAGCAACGTTCTAGAATCCAAATTAAAAAAGGCCCAAACGGTCAAGAATACGAATATGAATACGTTTATTATTACTATGATGACGATGACAATACTAAAAATAGCAATTCCCATGATGGACCAGCTCGTGAAGACTTAACAGAAACAAAAACGGAGCGAAAGGCCGGAATAAACGAGATTGTACCATCTAGAGGTAGAACACGTGGCCGTCAATTAACAGATGATGAAACTGTCAATGAGGAACGTTTACCAGCCAATACACGATTTCCGCCTAGGAGTCGTAATTTAAATACAACACCACTACCGGAAGAGGAAACGAAAATAACAACAAAAGGCCGTAGTCGCGGAAGGTCAACAACAACTGAAGCTATACCAACTGAAGCTGATAATGTATCGGACGAAACACAGGTTAGTTATTAAACTGCCTTGACGGCAAATCTAGATTGTAATTACTGTTGTTGGTTTTATTGAAAAAGTCAAGGTTGTTTGATCAAATGAAATTGGAAAGGTTTAGTAAGATTGATTTTTTAAGTGAGTATTATTTCAGGGTTCCAGAGGACGGACTCGCGCCAATCTTAGACGACCTTCTTTAGACCTAGTCGATAATGCATCGTTTAATACTGCTGGTGTTGAATCGGCTGCTTCTAGTCCATCATTCCCAGCAGATTTACCAGCAGGACCTGTACGTTTCTTGGGGGCAACGCCCAATGAACAAGTAGATCTTCCTGTAATTTCCATTAATTTCAACCAAAAAAATCTTTCGAATAATAAATTAACTAATATTTCAGGAATCACCAGCAAAATCTGAAGAAGATCCTGAAGTAAAGGATACAGTCAAAACTAATGAAGATATAGTAGATGATACAACAACTACAATGTCACCGATGGATAAAGTCGCTTTAGATCTTTATGCAATTCTGCAAGGTACTCAGAAACTTTCCGGTGAAGACTCTAATCCAACAAGTGAAGAAAGCCTAATAGATTCAACGGATGGAACAGAATTAACTACTGAACTAACCACAGAAGCTATAATTGAAACTACAACACCAACAACTACCACTACAACAACAACAACAACAACAACAACCACAACACCTGCACCCACAACAACAACAACACTAGCACCTGTTGGTAGAGGACGATTTAAAGGCCGTGCTAGAAAAACAACAGCAGCAGCTACTGCTGCAACAGAAGCAACCCAAACAGAAACAAAACCGAAAAGTAAATTCAGTCGTCCAAGTTTTGGTAGCCGACCAAGAAATCGCGTCTCAACTGAAGCTAGTATTGAGAAAGAAGCAAAAGAAGAAATTAAACCACAAACACATTCGAGGGTAACTTTAAATTTAAAAAAAAACAATAAAAACAGAATTAACGTTCTTGTTGTTTTTCAAATTTAGCCTACTTTGAGCCGCAACCGATTTGGCGGTGGCAGAACACGTACAAGAACCACAGCAACACCTGACGACAATGAAGAATCATCATCATCATCCGCAGCAGCAGCAGCATCATCTCCAGCACCTGTATCTCGGCCGTCATTATCACGACCTCGACCATCGTTCAATCCACGAAATAGAGGTACGACTACTGCTGCTCCTGTTGCTGCTGAAACTAGTGATGAAGCAGGACAAGAACCTAGCAGTACTACTGTAAGGACACGTCGAATTCAACCAAGTACCGGTGTACGTCCATTGCGACCTGGACCAAGAATCAATTTAACTCGCAACCGGCCTGGATCAACCACTACAGAGGCACCTGTTGAAGACCACGTAACTGGCGATGAAGACAATCAGAATAATGAACAACCACAACAACAACAAGAACACGAAGAAAAAGTAATTTATTTTTGATTGTTTCAATGAAAAAATTAATAAAATTTATTTAGGTGGAGGAGAGTTCTGCAGCGCCGGTTGATAATAGTCCATTAGCTAAATTACGAAATAAACAGAAAATCCAAATAAAGCCGAAAGCAGCAGCTAGTACATCAGTACAAGTGCGCCGTATAAATCCATTATTGAGACGTCGGCCCGGCCAACCTGCTGAAACATCAAGTGAAACACCCGCACCAGAGAGTGTTTCATCAGAATCACCAGCAACCAATGATCAAGAGAACGAAACTGAAGAATCATTATCCAGCTCAACAACAACAACAACGACAACTGAAGAACCTAAAGGATTGAATAAATTATTAGCTGGACGAAGGCGATTGGCTTCACGGCCATCAAATCGCTCCTAGATGATATCGCTAGAAATACCTCCTAATATTTGAATAAATTTTGTATATAGACGGATTATTATTATCAATGTTTTAATTCAAAATAAAATAGAAATTAAGATAATGACAATTCTTTGATAAAAAAGTTTACAATTTTCGTTCAATTCCGTTTTGTAATTTATTATACTAAAAAAAAATTAGAGAGAAAGAAAATACCCGCGCACCTATTGTAAATAAGTAATAAATAGGTAGTTGATTCGTTCATTTTTCCTTTCATTATCAAATAAGAATACTTTATTAAAACAACAATATATTTAACACTATGAATTTTATCATAATTTGTAGTATAAAAATGCAATTTAAGTACCGTTATATTCCTGATATGTTAACAACATAAAACAAAAAATGGAATGTTCTTTATTATTATTATTATTATTATACAACATTAATTATCATTTTTTTTAAATGCCAATAACAATAAACAATTACAAAAATATTCAGACACAAAAATAAATAAATAAATATTCATTTCTGTTTTCATTTTTTTTTTATTCTTTCAGAAGATTTTTTAAGACAACACACCTTTAGCATTCTAGAAATAATTGACGAGAAACTTATCACAACTCTGTTTGGGGGAAAAAGCAGCAGCAGGAAAACAATATTGTTTCATTGAAGTACCACGAACTCCAGTCCCTTTTACTTTAGAATCAAACTGGAAATGGGGGAAACTAAAAACGAGTCTGTGTGTCCACAGTGAATGGAAATTTTCTGATTTTTCATATTTTTTGTTATAAATAGTGCAGATGTGAATGGGGGGCAGTTTTGATTTGGACAAAAATAAACACAACAATAAACAAACTATTAAATAGCCCTAACTTTCCTTGGTAGAAAACTAACCGATGAACTTCTATCATCGTATTGTTGAGCTTTTATATACATAAATACACCAGCTATCACAATAATCGTACCAAGGGCACTCAATATTGTTACTTGATTACCAAACAATATCACTGATAGCCATATTAAAAATGCACGTTTCGCTGTATTAGCCACACTAAAACAATCAATTTTTTAATCACAAATATCCATTGATCTTTTCAATCAAATATAATTACCTATGTGTGACTGGACTGATATAATCCATTAGGACATAAGCTGTGATACTTTGAAAATGGAAAAATACACCGTTTAATATAAAATAAAAGATCATATTCAAATTAATTGTCGTTTCATCATTCATATCAACTAATAATAGTGTTGTTGGTATTTGTATGATAATACTAGCTATGCTTGTGTAAAATTGTAGTTCAGCTGGTCTATAAAAGTTATGGAAAAAGAATGATTCATTTGTACTTGTTTGAATCCCAATATCACTTACGTATATTTAAACTTGTCACCAGATATTAACATTTTCGAATAAACATTCTGTATACATTCAGTTAAATTTGTTGCCATTGCTGCTAGAAAACCGCACAACTCAAAACTGATTTCATTTATTGAACACAATGCCAAACCGGACATTACCGGTAATAAACTTAAATTAACATACAAACCAGTCTGTTCGCCCAATAAACAACGTGATATTAATACTGTAAACATTGGTGCTGAGCTCTTTATTGTTTCTGTAAAACTTACAGCAACATAATTTAATGCTATCAAACCCAAAACGACTGTAAGAAATCTGTAGAAGGATATATATGATCAGTTTTTGTTTTTTTTTTAACAAATCTTGTAAAACTACCGTGTACATCCGACTAGAACCATGTGTTTATAGAAACCAGGCGGTTTATTTAGACGTTGAGACGGTTTGTACATGCCACAAGGGAAATACAGTTGGATGAAGCCACAAGTGGCTGTCATCAACATTTGACATGCTCCTAAAATTAAAACAAAATGCAAAAACCATCGATCCAATTATGATGAGATCAAACGGATAATTACCTAATACGGCAGGATTGCCATTTAAATACATTAAAATATATTTATTCAAAAATAATGTACAACCACTGAACACATACCATAAAATTAAAAATATTAATGCCCTTACACTCAATAAACCACCTTTATGATTATCATTATCGAATTTGGTTTTTATTAAAATCGTTGGTTGTTCCATTAATTCATCATTAATATGATTATCGTTATGTAAATTTATTTGAGTTTTATCCATAATTATACACGTATATACAAACACACTTATCTAAATCGATTTTAATTGGAAATCAAATCTAATCACCTCGTAATCATTGCACAAATTTAAAGCGAAACTATTAAAGTTTTATTAACAAAAAAAACAATAGCCTTGCACATTTTTTGTTAGCAATTATTTTATTGTTTTCCTTAATCGCACTTTCACTTTTAAACAATTGTAATTCGGTAAAATACGATTAACCTTAAAAAGTCAAATTTTGACAAGCAGTTCAACCACCGTAAAGAAACGAAGAACCTCTAGATACCATAGAATTATTTACATTGATATACAGAATCGGCCAATTCAAATAGACAAATTTGAAATAGAAATATTTTGTGCACGTGCTAAAAAGAGATAAGTAGTAGGAATTAGTAACCACTTCCTTCTCTATATCTCTTTTCAGCACGTATATATCATAAGCCTGTTTCATTTCTTCGAATTGCTCCAATGTTTCTAGATGAAGAGGCCAGTCCTGTATATATTAATGATTAATTATTTTACAAATATTGTTTATAATATTGATAATTCCAATAAAATACTAAACTGATGGAATATTATTTTATTTTATAGAAAACACAACAATTAATATCAAATTTTGAACGATTCTACAGAGATCAACGACCTGTTCTGCTAGTTAATTGTAGTTCTACTCAATAATGATGTTATCTCCAGCAATTTTGTATGCTTAAAAATATGTGAATAAGCGATTGACTTCGATCATAAATCATAATTGCGTAAGTGTGGGTGTTAATTACTATATAGAATTTCTGGCAGAATAGATGTACACACAGTGAATTATGTGGCTGAGCTATAATTAGCCACCTACACTCCATTCAACTTTATAGAAATAAAAGTCACTAAACAACCGGTCATTGTTATTGTTGAAAATCATTTGTTGTTTATTTGTTGTTAAAATAAATAAATAAATAAAAATAATGATATATCTGTAAATTTATAATTGTAATTGTGAAGATTTTATGTATGTATTACTGATTTGTTTATTTTTGATGGTATTGCATAAATGAGTTCATTTAAATGGTAGGTTAATTAATTTGACTCTTCTTTGTTGTTTAACCACACAAGAACAAATCGTCCGTTATTTATCGATTACAATCCTCAGATGTCCTCCTAAATGTCTACAAGGGTGTTCCCGTCGTTTGTCTGGATTGGGAGAGGACAGCAGGTGCGCGGTCATCAACCCTTGTATAGTTATCGTAAACATTGATCTTGTCTGTTGAATGGGAGAGGTGCTTGCTCTCTTATCATTTGTCTAATTTTAAATATTTCTATTAACAAATGGAGTTTATATTTTAGTAGATAAACAAATTGTCGAAATTGTAATAGAAGATGCAGAAGAAAGAAGAACATTTTGAACAGAAACGTATGGAATTAGAAGTATGGCTACAAAAAATGGAAACCAGGTTAGCTTCAATGGCCCCGGTAGGGCATACAGCTGATGTATTAGAATTGCAATTAAGAGAACAAAAACAATTGCATGCTGAATTGCACCAATTCAAAGCACAAATTGAGAATTTCCAACAATTATTACAACGATTAATTATCGCCCATCAACATGAAGATACAACTTGTTATAAAAAGGTATTTCAAATTTGTACCACATACAAATTGTTGTCCCATAATTTAACAAATACAACAATTTTTAGGCAGCTGAATATATTAATCAACATTATATGAGATTAGATGCTTGTGTTATAAATCGTGGAAAGATGCTCCATTCAGCATTAAGTTCATTACAGAATCTTGATCGTTCATTAGATAAATTCTTAGGATGGTTAAGTGAAGCCGAATCAGTTGTTGAAACATTAGAAGGTGATGTTGAATCACGTCGTGCCACACACCAATTAAAAGAATTACAATTGGATGTTGAACGTCAATCATCAACACATGCATCTCTACGTTCATCTAGTTTAGCATTACTTGGTTCATTAGCGCCGGAAGATGCATTAATGTTACAATTACGCGGTGATGAAATGGAACGTAGATGGCAATCATTACGTACACGTACATCAGATTTAAGAAATCGTTTAGAACACAATTCAGATTATTGGAATGCATTATTGTTATCATTAAGAGAATTAACTGAATGGGTAATACGTAAAGATACAGAATTAGGTTTAGCTGCACGTCAGGATGATCATCGGGCATTCCGACAACAATTAGAAGATAAACGTCCGTTAGTTGAAGCGAGTTTAAGGAGTGCACGTCAATTTGTTGCCGGCGATCCGTCTGGTGAATTAGCTAGAAATTTACGTCGTGAATTAGTGAAATTATCCGATAAATGGAATGCTTTAATTGATAAGTCGGATAAATTAGCTGCTAGACTTGAAGAAAATTCAGCTGTAAGTTCGATTTTCTTTTAAAACACAAATTATGTCTTTTATTATTTAAAATAATTATTGTAGAAACTCAAACAGTTGACGTTGAATTTAGAAGAAGCATCAGCGGCTGTTTCACGTTTGGAACGAGCAACATTATCTTGGAGTGGCCCACGGAGTGCAGCTGAGGCACGAGAATTACTATCAAGTTTACACAATTTAGAAACACAATTGCCATCGTTACAAAGAACATTAGATGAGGCCCGTTGTCGAGCTGGTAGTTTAGGTAGTTCATTGCCAAATAATTTAGCCACACAATTAGAAGATTGTACAGCTAGATGTAAAGCTTTACATGCAGCGATACGTGAACGGCATGAACAACTCACAAGTACAACACAAGGTGAAATTTCACCAGGTCCATCAAGTGTCCAACCGCCTTGGGAACGTGCAACAACACAAAATAAAGTGCCATATTATATTAATCATAATACAGAAACAACACATTGGGATCATCCACATATGTTGGAATTAGCCGCTTGTTTATTACAATTAAACGAAGTTCATTTTTCTGCGTATAGAACTGCCTTGAAATTACGAGCCATACAAAAGAAATTATGTTTAGATTTAGTTAGTATTAATGCTACATCTGAAGCATTCGATTTGCATGGTTTACGTGGACAAAACGATAAATTATTAGATGTAGCCGATATGATACTAGTATTGCGTGCAATTTACAGTTCAGCAGCTGTACAACAACCGAATCTAGTTGATGTGCCGCTTTGTGTTGATTTGGCTTTGAATTGGTTATTGAATGTTTATGATAGTCAACGTACTGGCCAGATTCGTGTATTGAGTTTTAAAGTTGGTTTAACAATATTAGGCAAAGGTCATTTGGAAGATAAGTATCGTTATTTGTTTCGTTTAATTGCTGATCCACAACAGAAAACCGATCAACGTCGTTTAGGTCTTTTATTACATGATGTTTTACAAATACCACGACAATTAGGTGAAGTTGCAGCATTTGGTGGTTCAAATATTGAACCAAGTGTACGTAGTTGTTTAGGTGATCGTGAAGATTTAGAAGCAGCCCATTTCTTAGCTTGGCTTAAACAAGAACCCCAATCTTTGGTATGGTTACCAGTTTTACATCGATTAGCAGCTGCTGAAACAGCCAAACATCAAGCTAAATGTAATTCATGTAAACAATATCCAATTGTTGGTTTACGTTATCGTTGTTTGAAATGTTTCAATTTCGATATGTGTCAATCGTGTTTCTTTGCTGGTCGTTTAACAAAAGGCCATAAATTATCACATCCGATGCATGAATATTGTGCAGCTACAACATCAATAGAAGATATGCGTGATTTTACGAAAGCATTAAAGAATAAATTCAAAAGTAAACGCTATTTCATGAAACATCCACGTATGGGTTATTTACCAGTACGGTCTGTACTTGAAGGTGATGAATTAGAAAGTCCAATAGCATCACCACAACATAATGATATGCATTCAAGATTGGAAATTTATGCAAATCGTTTAGCTGAAGTTGAATTACGTGCCGCCTCACCAGAAGATGAACATCGTTTAATTGCCGATTATTGTCAAAGTTTAGAAGGTGCACCAGCCAGTCCAGGACAGTTAATGTTAGTTATAGATGAAGAACAACGTGCTGAATTACAGGAAATGATACGTGAATTAGAAGATGAGAATACTGCATTACGACAAGAATACGAACAATTACAACGTGGTGCAACACCACATCCACCACAACAACCACAACATGATGTTCTAGCTGAAGCACGTCTATTGCGACAACATAAAGGACGATTAGAGGCTAGAATGCAAATTTTAGAAGATCATAATCGACAATTGGAAGCACAATTGCAACGTTTAAGACAGTTATTGGATGAACCGCCGACATCTACATTACAAACTCGCAGTGTAACTGCATCACAATTAAATCAGGATAATCCAACAGGCAGGATGAGCCAGCCACCACCTCCTGCTGATCACCGTTAGTATCATACACCTATCATTTATTCATATCATATAATCGCTTGTTAAAAGACAAATGTTATCAGTATACTAATCATATCAACTATGCCCAATGATCATTATGTGTTTGTTAATTAGTAGATTTGTATTTTTATTAAAGTTGATTTCATTTTGTTATTTCCCATTAACCATATTGATTAATAAAAGGTAAATTCGTAAATTTAATGAAATAGTTTGAATTACCGGTTGACATAGAAATAAACACGCTGTTTTCTCTCTCATATTTTTAATAAAAACTGTTAATAAATACTGTTAACGAATAGCTACAAACAACAACAAAAAAACTGTTTGTAATTGAATCTCTTTTTGTGCTTTGTCCTATTTGTAGCGCAATAGAAACAAGAACACTATTTTTTTTGTTTTGTTCATATTTTCAATGCTCTAATGTGCGTTTTACACGAAATCTGTGTTGCGCCATGATTTTGTTGTACAAACACCCGGTCCTCGCCACCATTCATTCACATCTTCATAATGTCTATGTGTAAGTGGTGCATGTAACATTGCACATAATCGACACCAAAAAAACGTATTGATAAATTCACCAGTGCCTTTCCATTTAAAATACGAATTATACAATGCATTATCTTTATCTAAACGATGTAGGTATGTTGCTAATTCAGCTGGATTAGCAAATTCATCAACATGTATATAAGAACCGTCTGGTGCGCTTCTTTGATAATCTTCTGGCCGTGCACCCATCACAATTGGTAGAACATTTTGTGTTAAACCATTCACATAGAATTTCTCAGTTATATAATTACGACAATTAGAATTTTCAAATGCTAAATAGAATTTATAATCACGATCTAATAATTCAAAACATTTCTTATCGGTACGTGGACATTTTAATGGACCACAAGTACCATATATATCAACCGATATATATTTGGCTAATTCACGAGCATATGCCAAACGGCCATTTCTAGCACCACAGTTCGATACGAACCAAGCGACTTTTTTCGTTTTATTTGCAGCATAATCCCGTAATTGCTGTTTCTGGCGCACCTACAATAATCCATAATTAATCTATAAAGTGATTATTATTAGGTTTTTTTTTCTAAAATAACTACTTCAGGATCATAGTAGGTCCATCGTTCATATGGCGCTACTAGATCACTGTCTTGTCGATAGGTAGCTGTCCAATTGATGATATCTGGGAATTTAATACTTTGTGTATGATAGGGGCATTCAAGGAAATACATTATCCAGATTTGTTTGCTAGATCTAGGTGTGCCTGGATTGATAAAATGATCCTTATATAGGATTGCATCAGCATCAGAAGCACGACTTTTATCATCTGTTAGACTACAACGATTTACAGGACAACCATTAAAACTACCAGGACCCGGTTTTTGGCCCCAATTGCCTAAACCATTATAAGCGAGTATAATTTTCTCCTGAGTGTCATCGCCTAGAACAATCTCGAAATATAATTATTTTCATTAAAACAATTATGACGAATTTACCTTGATAATCCTCTGGCACATACATGAGTTGTTCAACAATCCGATCACCATCAATTTGATCGGGGAACAATCTTGGAAGACCTTTTGCATTTGTAGGCCATTCAGTACCCCCTTGAAAAAACCATAATTTCTCTCTTTCATCATCAGTTTTTTTAGTTTCATCACTACCAATTATAATCTCATTCAATTGTTGGAATTGTTGCAATTGTGATGGTTCGATTGATGTTTCTTCAATAGCTTCATCAAATTGTTGTTGTTGTTGTTGCCTTCTTGTCGTTAATGCTGGCCATGATAATCGATGATGTTGTGTTATCAAAATTGTAATAACAATAAAAAAGAAAACAATAAAACAGAAACGACGCGCCGATAATCGCGGTGGCATTTTAAAAACTAACCCATTATCTACAATAGAAAAGTAATTAAATTGGTTTAAACATCCACGAAAAAAAAAACCAAAAACCAAAACAACATTAATTTTAAGGCGAGTAATTTATTGAATATCACATTTCACATTCTATTTAGATCGGCCACACAACAAATTTTGCATCAAATAATTACTACAAACAATATAAATCGATGGTAATCGTTTGTTTGTTTAAAGAAACATTACTGCCAGACATTGTTCTGTAAAGGAGAGTTGACACACGAATACTTACTCATTCTTTTTTTGGTATCAGTGATATATTGGGGAAAATAACAAGAATTGTCGCTTGAAGAAAATCAATGGAAACCGTTCTTGTATTGGTTCTGATAAGATAAAATACTGCCTATACATCATGATTAGATTAGATAAACGTGTAAATCTGTGATGATTGGCAATAGTCTATCATGGAATCTAACGATTATTGATAAAATTAGCTGAATTGTCAAATTAACGATCAAACAGACCACCAAGGAAACAGACATCTAAAAGGAGGAAAAAACAATAAACTCCCAATACAACTACAAACTAATTATAAAAAAAAACTGTAACGAATTTCTATCAGATACACGATTTGCACACAACTGTCACAAACATAACTAGACGAAATATTGATAAGACTTATCAAAATTACACTTGTATAAATTAAATACGTACGGTAGGCTACAACAAACAAGAAATATTAAATTTTATTGTTTAATTCCACCAATTAATTCTTCTATCTTCTTCATCTGTATACACAAAAAAGAATTCTTTACCGAATCAATTTTGAATGGAAACTTCGATATATGACTCACCTTTCGTATAAGGGATGGTTGTGTATGTGTTTTTTTTTGTGGGGGCGCATTCGCTATTCACTCCATGTTTCACTCAGTGATAGCAGCATCCACTTGCAGGAGAAAGGGGAATAGATTTTCGATTGGAAAATCCATAATTTTCAAATGGAACGCAAGCGCACCAAGTAAAGGATAGATATCCAGTTCGTGAAGACGCAAGCGCTTCCACTAATTTTCTTATTGTCCAATTTCTAATCAAATGCAATTTTTATTGCCTTTTCTTCGATAAAATTGAAAATATTTAACGGAATCATCTAGTGATTGAAATAAATTTCCAGTTTTATTTGCGGTGAAGTTGGTGGCTTTTGTTGTGGCAACTTTTACAACTTGAAATATTCCAGTATTTTATCGACGGATTTCTAGCCAAAAAAAAAATGCATTTCCTTTTAGATAAAGCACGTAATTTAGGCCAATTTTCCAAATGATTCCCTCATTCACTAAGTAATATTACATATAAGGATTCATAAAAACAGATCTGGAATATGGTAGAGGGACGCATCTAATTAGATTGTTTACGAAATGTTAAAGTAAATAAAGGTCTTTATTAAAAACTTCAAATATATTTAACAAAAATAAAACACACGATAATTTGATTTTATTTGAATTAGAGGCGGTCACTCTGAGCGACAGCGGGAATGTACCGTTTATGAGATTGTTATCAAATAACAATATGTTCTCTCGTTTGTTTTTTTTTCATCTTCTTCTACTATTATTTTCCTAAAATTTTATTTATGCAGACGGACGACCGGCGTCCGGTGAACAACCCGAATGATATATAGGTGATGTGATCATATTTGTTGGTTGTTGTTGATGTTGCATCGATAAACTAGCCATTGCCGATACTGTATCTTTATCATCTTTTTCAGTACGCATAGCATCATTATGTGAACATGTGGCTGTTTTTGCGGCCTCTTGTAAACATGGCCAATGTACAGTTTGAATTGTAATGATTTTTTGTAATGCAATAATAGCATTCGAGCATGGTGTCCTTGCTAATTCAAGTGGTGATATCGGTGATGGTGTATCACCTAATAGAACTCTAACACATTCTTCAGCTGAATCACATATTGATGGTAAATCATAACCACCTTCTAATGCTAATATAAGACGACCTCTAGCTAATGTCATTAATTGACGTGTCATATAACCAAAACAAGCTGGTGATACTTTATAACCACCTAATGGTGGTTGATGGCCATCGGTAGCATCAAATCCAGCTGATACTAATACAATATCTGGATTGAATTCACGTACTATTGGCATAACAACACTACGAAATGCGGCCAAATATTCAGCATCACCTAATGGTGGATCTAAACCACCTGACCAGGCTATGTTGATGTTGAATCCGAGACCGGCGCCGGCGCCGCATTCACTTGGACTCCCCGTGCCTGGAAAGAAATTTCCATCATCATGACGATGCATCGATATCACTAAAACTCTTGGATCATCATAGAATATATCTTGTGTACCATTGCCATGATGTACACCCCAATCAAATATGAGTATCTTATGTACACGATGTTCTCTTTGTAAAACACGTGCCGCTATTGCAACTGAATTAAAAAAACAAAACCCCATAGCTTGTTGCGGTTCAGCATGATGACCTGGTGGACGGACAACAGCAAAACCATTCCTTATATCACCTGTCCATGTACGTACAGCTAAATCAATTGTACAACCAACAGCCATACGTGCTGCTGGTGCTGTATAAACTTCATTCCATGTTGTATCTGTATCAACACCAATACCACCACATGGTAAACGTACAAATGCAGTTAATGGTAATGAATGTAATTTACTAACATCAACTTTATGTCTACTAATTGAACTTGTACCATATAATAAAGCATGCGCTTCAGAATGACATGTTTGTAACTCTTGTGATGATGCTTTTCTTGGACGTAATCGATCACAACGTGACACTAAACCAGTTTCTAATAAACGTGACCATATACTTTGTAAACGGCCAGCATGTTCTGGATGGATACCATTATTACCACATATACAAGCATGTTTTAACATTTGATTATCATAAGCTAGGCCAGTTGTTGGGGTGGAAGATGCACGGCGTCTTGATAATGTTGGACCACCACCACCACCACCACCACCACCTCCACCACCATTACCATCTGTTACGCCCAAATGTACCACTGGACTACTTAAAGCACGTGAAAGTGGCCGGATACTGTAAACAATTGTTCATTTATTTTATTTTTTGCTATAATAAATTATTAAATATCCTAATAATTAATTTATATAAAGTATTTGGCATTAATCCAAAAATCAATAATTAATTAAATATGTTGGATTTTTAGAAATTTCAAATTAATACAATTGAATATATAGATATAAGAAATCAATTAATCAACAGGAAGATGATCAATGGAAAACAAACAGAAAATATAATTAATATAATTCTATATATATATATATATATGTTCATCAATATTAGAAATCTACCAGAGCTAGTGGGTGGCTTTATTGGAGTAGCTTTAAACGTCGCACGCACCATTTCTAAAATTAACTTTTGTAATGAGGAAACCATTGGATTGCACGAAAGAAAAAAAAACACACAAAGAAGAGAAATAAACAACAATCAAACTACTACTTAATGTAAAATGATTCTCTTAGTTACATTTAATGAAGAAAGAGTATTATTATGTAATAATCATCATTCTCTTACATAAAATCATTAAATATATCATCAAAATATGAAGCATTTATTGATTGTCTAAACAAAATCATTGTTTTCTTTGTAATCATTAAAATAAATATATATGTATATAATACCTGCGTGATTCATTATCTCTCAATTCTAAATCTCTTTGTTCTTGTTCATCAGGTGGCGGTTGTGGTGGTTGTGGTACAGTCAATGGTGGTCCATCTAATAATGGATGTCCTAATGGTAATGGTGATGATTGTGTTCTACCTAATGGTCGTATAACACCTCTACTCTGTTGTTGTGGTTCTTGTAATTCACTAATTGTATCTAATGGTTGTTGTTCTTCATGTTCACTGTCAATAGCTGGTAATGATGGATAAAATGGTAATGTACCAGGTAACATTTGTCCAGTTAATGGCATTCCTAATCTAGCTGTACATGCGGCACGCATTGCTGCTTCACTTATATCGGGTGATGGTTGTTGTTGCTGTTGCTGTTGTTGTTGCTGCTGCTGCTGCTGTAAAACATGATGTGCAGCTAAGGATATATTCGGCATTGATGGACTACTAAATAATGGATGTCGTTGATATTCTTCTATTTCACATGGTGGACTCAATTCTTTTGGTGGTTCTTGTGGTGGTGATTCACTTGGTGGTAAACATGAACTTAATAATTTCTTTTTAAATGATGGCAAATGTCTTTTACTCATTGGACTATTCCGACGTTCCATTACACGTTGTTTTAAACGTACCTTGAGCAAATTAGGTTCGGATGCTAATCAATAAAACAATAACAAAAAAAAAATAGAATTAATATATTTACAATTCAAACATACAATCAAATGTTAATTTTAAATACCTGTTTTACGTAAAGGAAAATCGTTGTTTGTTGCCGAGTCTGACCCTGTCTCCATTCCCTCCGACCTGTAGAAATAGCATTACAGAAAAAAAAACAAAAAAAAACATTCAATCAATAACGGCGGTTTCAAATAAAACATTCGTTACACTTAAAATTAACGAATTGAATCATTTAAAAATTCTTTAATCAAACAATAACGAATTTGTATCAATCATTTTTGTTAATTTATAGAAATTTATTGACAAAATTGATTTTGGATACCTTTTCAAATAATTGCCACTCGTTCAGTAATTAATAATTCGACATTTAACCTGTAGATTGATTATTAAACAAACAAAAAAAAGCAACAACAAAAAGTCGCTGCTTCATTCATACATATTCTTTTCGTTTGGGGAGAAAAACCATCAACAGATGGCGTTATTACTGTAGTTAATAATTTTTTTAGACCACCACACTGTAGATGGAAATTCAATAAAAATCATCAATCAACGAATTACGTTATATTTTGAATCTATCATTTTCGAATATTGATTTTTTCATTATATTGTTTTTTGTTGGTCGAAGGCTTTTTGGAACAGATCACACACATATTTTGTTATATAATTTTTGGGGGAGAAAAAAATATATATTTTTGGCAATGCAGAATCTCATTCAGTATTTTCATGTTGTTTTTGGCAAACTCGATTCAATTGGTTCCAAAAAGTGAATCGAGCAAAAATGTCTTAGTTTTTCTATTAAATAAAAAAACAACAACAACAACTACAGAAATTAAATGATAATTTGAAATATTGTCATTGTTGTTAATAAAAATTAAGATGAAACTAAAACTAAATAATTACGTTGTTGTTACTACTGTTTCGTTATTGTTATGTAAAAAAAACAACGAGCAAATTACAATAATATCATTAAAATAATCACGGGCTAATTTTAGAAATTTGTACAAAAACATTAATACCTATATGGTTAAAAATAACAACAACAACATTATGAATATTGTTGAATAATACAATAACTTTCATATCTATTTATTATCATTGAATGTCAATTTCGCTTTATCTATTTTTAGATACCTGTTATAATTCACCTTCAACGTTTTATTATTTTTAGAAAATTCATCATAACGTTTGTCTAAATATTAATAAGCCGACAAATATTGGGGGTGGGTGGGTTGTATATAAACCGTACATCCACCTACTAATAATGCCATTTAAAATATTCACTCTGATGAATCATGATAATTTTTAATAATAACAACAACAATACAATAATTGTTTCAATTTGTATAGACGAAATCGATATTTTCAGCAACTTTATTAAATTTAGAAACGTCGTATTTTATAATAGAACAAAGTGTTCATTGGTCCGTATAAGAATTCTATCTGTTTTTAGAATTTGGTAGATCTATTTTTAATCTTGTGTATTAATAATACAAAAATTTATTGTATTTGATAGTGTATGATCATAGAATAACTTTTGTGATGATAAGAACACCGAATAGACTAATTATTATAATTACAACGTTTTTGTTTGTTTTTTTTTGGAAGTAAAAATAAATCGATACTAATTTGAATTGCCAATTTGTAATCGATGCTTAATTGCTGTAAATTATTCAAATGTCGCCGATTAATCCGTACGTTCTTTAAACAAACCAATTTTGATTCCATTTTAGCAAATCGATAAAAAAAAACATTAATTACTACAAAAAAAAAATTAAATTAGTGTGAAATTCTGTACCATTTTGGTCGATTCTCATTAGTAACAAGATAAATTGAAATCTCTAACAATAAAAACCTATCTCTCTCTCTCTCGGTCACTCGCGCACGCATTGTCGCCTTCGCTCTTCTGTCTGTAGTTAATTAAAAATATGAGTTTTAAAAATAAAAATAATTATGTTTTTTTCTTCTACTTCTTCTTCTGAAATTAGCCTCAATTATCCAATAATATGTGTTTATATCGGTTATGAAACCATTAATACTTGTATATATATATAAATAATAATACAACACAATTACCGCATGCTGTGAATTTATTTTTAAACCGTTAAACTTAAAATTTAACATCACTATCTCTATTAATATTAATAAACATCCGTCATAATATTTAAACTTGTAATGAGGAAAACAACAGAAAAAAAAGATTTATTCAATAATAATAATAATAATAATAATAATAATTACGCGCCATTAATTTGAATTCATCATCATGATCGATATTTATTTTTTCTTAATTCAAAAGAAAGAGACAGATATATAGGTGATGGCGATGGTGAAGAAGAAGAGGGCGATAAAGAAAAACAATCAAAATCAATTTACCTGTGCTTGAAACAATCAAACAATATTTATAAATAACGGTTGGTAGACATGGTAATAACAACAGCATCATCAGCTGTTGCTTTGATATTAGATAATAATCATCATCGGGTATTATATCTAGCAGGATTTTCTAACTGAACTTACCAGCAGGAATTTTCTGTTCTTGCTTGTTTCGAACATCCTGATGCCCGTTGCCGTAAAAATGCTTGTAATTTATGTTTAACTTCAGTTGATGCAATTGCACTCTCTTGATGTTTCTCTTTTTTCCTTAATGCTTCTAATTGTTCACGTTGTCGTATCTCTTGTAATTGTTTCTGTCTATCCCAGAATTCTTTTAAATGTTGCCGTAATTGTTGTTCGTGTTGTTCAGCTAAATGTTGTTGTTGTTGTTGGAAATGTTGTAATAGTATTTGATGTTGTAATTGATGTTGTTTTTTGATTTGTAAAATTTGTTGTTCGAGCTCACGCTCGGGCGCTTCTCGTTGTTGTTGTTGTTGTTCGGCCATAGCCTCTTTAGATGCGGTCCATCACAACATATACACGCGCACATACGCACTACATATAGAATATATTAAAACAACATCACACATACATACATACGTATAAAACAATATTTTTTTTACTTGTTTTAATTTGTATTTAAATATTTATATTAAATATACATTCACATATACACATTAATACACAACTTTCCTGATGATGATGGTGACAACAATATAGCAGATATGACCTGGGGCACTACACCTGAATGTTCCTGATGGTGTTGCAGGAAAACAACAAAACAACTGTCAGAAATGATACGACGACGGTAATTGGATGTGAGGTCATTTCGGTCGTACTTACAAAAGCTGAATATAGGAACAAACCGCAGCAGCACTGACGAAAAGCGGTGTTGTCACATTGACGACGTACATATTACACATCTACTGATAACATAAGTCAGTGGTAGTAGTATCTATCTAGTAGCAGCAGCTTGAAGTGGTGGAGGCGGTGGTGGCGTTGACAACATTCTCCAATTTAGTTGGCGGTGGAATCCTACTACCGCCACCCTACATACAACATTAGCACTAATATTAAAACACTATCTTTATCTAACATCTACAATATTATATTCAACTATCTTTGTTTGTTTGAAAAAAATTTATTCGACTATGCCAATCATCTCTATCTAACAGGGGCGTCTCGTAGAAAATCCTGCAACGGTATGATTCCTGGAATGATACACTCATAAATATGTTAGATTTGCTGATTAGTCATAATTAAAATTTCAATATTGTCAAAACAATTAGGTTTTACGTTGAAATTGTGTATATTTGTAATGTAACCGGATCTGCCTTGGTAAATTCTTTGAAACAAATAAAACAAAACTTAACCGGCATTACCTGGATTAATTAGAAGCAGGATACAATTTTGTTAAAAAAACAAATCAATAAAAAAATGAATAGGTCATCAAATGATTTGATAAGAATCTTTTATCAGTTAAGATTGCGGAAATTGTAAATTGTATATAGAAAAATCGGTAATTTGTTCAAACATACCGCTTGTGTGGATGCACCCTTAGAAACATCGCTGCTACCGTGCATATAGTCAAACGAAATCGCCCTGACTCACAATGAATGCCAAATGTAGCAAATTTACAGTTTTCGAAAGAATGTTTGCCGCAAAAAATGTTTTCTTTAAATATAGCAATAAATAGTGCTGGGCACTTAGTTTTTGTGGTCCAACATTATTTTTTTTTGCTTGACGACTTCTATTTTTATGAAAGCCCGAAAAAATTATGTAAATCTAAACTGAGAGAACCTGTTAGATTTTTATGAAGTGTTGAAAACTTCACGATTTCAAATAAAGCAACAAAACTATCTTTGAAACATTAAAATAAAAAACAAAACAATTTCAATTATTATTTATATCGTAAACAAATAAATAATCCAATTACAGTGTAATTAAAGAATGGCTTTTTTGTTGAGTTTTTCATTTTTATTTATAAATTCAATAAAAATAGATTGGACAAAGGTTGAAAAGTAATCTACTAACAATGGGGCTATTATTAGTAAAATATTCAATAATATAAAGACATGCGTCTTAGATCAAATTTTGTAACGTAATCTACGACAATACGTTGATTTAACATAGCCCACCTGTTCGTGCATACACGAATACGAGATACAACAAAAAATAAAGGTAATTTTGATAACATTCCTATGTTTATTTTTGAATTTTATTCTTGTAATGTGGATGAAATTAGAGGAGCGCCAGTGGTGATGGATTTATATATATACGCAATCGCAGATGGATTTTACTAATTTTAACTTTGAAAATATCCACACACACACACGCACACACACGTAATCAACGAAAATTGAATGAAAACATGCTGTGGTTGGGGGAAACATTGGAAATTAATTGAATTTGATCACATTCACAATTCCAACTATGTGTGTGTGTGTGTGTGTGTATTATTTAAGATTAACAACAGGAAAAAGGTACGAAATTACACAGCACGTGGCAACATTGTGAGGAATGTAAAAACGCCAAGGTTGTTGTTGATAAAAATAGAAAATCTTTATTATAAATAAATCTATTTTTTTATTTGTTCACATACAAAAGCTGTGTTACAGATCGAAATAGAAAAGATGTTTTTTTTTCATATACACAAGGAGTGAAGAGTGGTTCAATTGTGGCACATGTGTATGGCTATTTTAAAACTTTGGGAAAAGAATGAAGGAATAAAGTGTTGCGTAGTGTGATTTTATGAATTTTCTCTAAAGTTCCCAAAATGTAATTCAAAATAGTTGCCACTAATTTATAATTAGATTGGATGACTGCTGATTTGTTTAAAAATAAAACAGTTAGACACGACAGTCACTGGGAAATTTATCATTATTTTTCTACTCGTTAACACACATACAACTCAATAAAATCATTGGGAAATCCCAAAAGAAACTACAAAATTAGCGCATTATTATATCAGGGATACGTGTGTAATTCAAATATGAATAGGTTAAACCGGAAATGACCTCCACAATTAAAATAAGGGAGCGCTTATCAATAGACTAAAATCGAATAAATCAAAAGAAATTTCGAAAAAATTCAAAATCTCCACCAACACTACAGCAACAAAATACCCTAAGAACATCGGTTGGCATGATTGTCGGATTTTAGTTTTATCCAATGACGTAGAAGTATATAGACTGCTTACCGCCTATAATTTCTGTGCTTTAAAAAAGAGGGCCTATATGGAGGTTTGTCTCACTCTTTTCATCTCATTACAATGCGCAGTCCATATGAATTAAGCTACGTAGCCCAGTAAACGGAGACATAAGATATCATTGTTTCACTCTAATGTATACTATCATAAAGAATCAGTAGATGTCAGCTGAAGCTTTAAAAGTTTTTAGAGTTGCATACATCTTTCTTTTTTACCTGTTAATTTGCAATTATTTGTTTAATTATTACAAATGCGTCTGTTATTTGAATGCAATTCATTAATTTATTAATTTCAAGTATACAAGAATAGGTATCCTGGTTTGTTTTATGTGGATATAGATACGAACAACAATAATTATAATAACTACAAAATAACAGGGTAATCTTGATTATATGCAAATCATTCCAAAAAAGTTGAATTAGATTAACCAAATCACCAATATATCATACATATTTGTATTCTAAAATGTTTATAGTCTTATTTTGATGATTCGCAATCAGTTTTTATGCAACTAACAATATTTCTCAGATTATTTCGTAAGCAAACCCGGAGTTATCGGTCTGCGACTTTAGTTGGTTTGAGCCGTAAATATTCAAGATGCCAGCGCACATGTGGTCACGTTTTTGTCGATCGGATGAGCAGTCATGGCCTTCGCACTCAAAGTGGCTGACATCTGGTGGAGAAATATTAACTAACGATTTAGGGAAAACATTTATCAAGTGCATTGAAATGTATGTAAACATACGTTAATATTATAGGCCAAATAGTCCTAATTTGACTAGATAACAAATACAATACGACTGATATCTCTTACTGAAGTATAATTCACTTATTTAGAGTCAGTTAAAGCGTTATTAAAGTCTTTTTACATAAAATTTAAGAGAAAATGTAAGAAATGGAGAATTGTGCATCTAGCTTATTCATTTCGCGTTTTTTTTAAACAAAACAGGGCAACGATAAATTAAACTGCCATTCATTAAATGCCCTTTGAATACATTGCTGAAATATATAGTTATATCAATTATTAATTCCCCACAAAAAGTTTTTTCCCCAAATTATTGTATCAACTTACTGGAACATTTAGCGATACAAATTATCGCAATTTATTGTAGATAAACACATTCAATAGTGGTTTATTGAATTTATAGTCAAAAATTATTACTATAAAAATCAATCCCTAACAATAGGATACTAATTAGAAAACTTATCCTACGATAAAGGCGTTCTTTGTAGTTCTCTCGTCACAAATACCTATTTTTACATTACTTTGTGATTTAAAGTGGGTGAATTATGTATTGAATAAATAAGATTTGTAGTTTGAGTCGAAATATGGACCTGCCTTTGAAAATTATACGATACAGAAAGTTGAAAGTTCCATTTGTATGTTATTTTATTGTTTGAATGAAGCATACAATTTCATCCGAATATTTGAATTATTCTTCTATTAATTTATATTTTGCAGTAGAAAACTAATAAACAAAGAATGGAAAGTACACATTATGTACAATTACGTCGATACAGAGTATTTATGGACAAGAAAAGAAATAAAACTTTGTATTGTAACCATGCTTCAACACTGTTTAAAAAGACAATTTAAATACAAATATTAACTAAAACAGCACACAAAAACTACTTAATACAACTTATGAACTGAAATTTAACAGGAATGCATTTGTCTAACAGCCATTTTCTGTGAAATATTAATTTAAAAACGAAAAATCTGAATCACAGCTGATTGTTAAAGACAATGTTTTCCCTAAATCGTCGCCATTATTAAAGCGCCACCTGGTGAGCGTGCGAAGGCCATGTATACTTCTACGTCATTGGTTTTATCACTAAAAACGATTTTAACCTAAAATTTACAAATATTATGTCAGTGGTGAGTTTAGGTAAGTTTCCCAGTTATTTTTTTTTAAATTCCATTAATTCTTGATTAATTCTAACTGATTTTTCTGATTTTCCTAATTTACAGTTGATATATTTTGTGAATTCATTGAAATCGCCATAAATCAAACGATTTATTTACGCAAACTCTATCCGGAAACAATATTCGAAACGAAACGCAAATACGGCGTTATTGTCAACAAAATCCAACAAACGGACATAAATAATTATATAACGCAAAGTTCAAAAACGATAAATTACCATTTGAAACACAATCAATTAACGTCAATTATTTTATGTTTTTGGAACGATCATAAATTTATTGATAAAGTCAATTTTAATGTTAGAAATATTCGACAAATTATCGACAGGTTAGAACAATTGAAAATTAACGAAAAAAAAACTATTATAAATTCTATTCTACAGTGATCAATTTTTGGTGAAATTCGAGCAAAATATTAGACATTTCTTTTTGAAATTATCAACATCTTTTGAGCCTGTCCGTTGGTGTGATGATGCGAAATTCACAATTAATCTAGAAATAACCGAATATTCATCAGTTGCCATCAATCAGGAACCAGCATATGAAGTAAGCTTATCATTGTTGTGGTTAGGTTGTTGGAATGTTTTTGGGATAATTTTAGGATTTTCCGTGGATTAATGTGAAAGATAAGATAGGGGAGACATTAGAAATTGTGCCAATAGATCGTATAAAAACAGATTTGTTAGATTTACAAGTGTTTATAGAACAAGTTTGTAATAGTGACGATTTATAAAGGAAAATGTCAGAGGATAATCGAAGAAAACGTAAATATAACGCTGGTAATACCACAGCGAAAGGTGTTTTTAAAAAGGATGATTTGGATGATTCATTATCAACATCAGATTGGTGTTTGATGCTTCAGAATAGTCCTGTAACGAAATTTTTAATAATTTGTCTCTTTTAATAATAATATTGATGAAATTTTGTAGAAACGTGGCAAAAATCTTAATGTTAGACGATCAGATCAGCCTTTAAATTTGATATGTCTATGGGATAATTGTTTGAAATCTATCGAAAACTACGATAAATTCATTGAACATATCAAGGATCATTTAAATGATTATAAAGAAATAGCAGATCCTGTTGATTGTGAATGGTTGAATTGCTCTTATAAAGCTTACACTTATATCGATCTACGTCAACATTTATATTATCATTGTTACCATACAAAATTAACAACACTTGGTAAAAATTTTGAAAAACTCTACGATTTACCTGAATGTAAACAAAAAGACAAATTCTTAATACCAACATCATTAAATGGTTATCAATGTGAATGGGAATATTGTGATGAGAAATTTTGGACAATTATTGAATTCTTTCAACATTTACATTTACATGTCTATCATAATCCAAAAGGTCCAAAAGAAGGTGTGATTGATTGTTGTTGGAAAGGTTGTACAAAAAAACAATTCTTATCACAATGGAAATTAAAAGATCATGTACGTATACATACAAAAGAACGTGTTATTGGTTGTCCAACATGTGGTAATTTATTTGCTAGTACAACAAAATATGTAGATCATAGGCGACGACAATTACCTATAAATAGTAAGTATTTATTTTTGTAATTGAGAACGAAATATGGGAAAATACGTTTCATAATTTTATGTTTAAAATTAGATAATGTTTGTTGTAATTTTCTTTTGAGTGAATAGCTGTATTAATAGTAACGATTACAAGAGACAGTTCTAACGTTCGACAGTATTAAAATTTATTTTTAAACAAATTAGAACATAGATACGGTTATAGTTACGATTTGTATTACGGATAAAACCATTTAGTCGTTTTATTTATGAGCTAATGGTTTTTCCCTCAGCTGTATCTATTTCTCACTACATTGGTGGAGTTTTTGCAAAATACGACCAACTAATTTTGCTGTATTAAAAATCGTTCAATTATTTAGGACTTCCATTGCCTTTATTTTTTGATTTTATAGTTACACAACGTTTAGATTTGATAGTATAGGACGCCATTGAACATTATGTTGAAAGTTATTTGGAAGTTTCTCCACCTCGACTGTGCAATTCGTGTTTCTTTATTCGAACGTTTTGCCATCTTTTGGTCTCTCCAAAATATGGTTTGCTACCTCACACGGAATTTGATAGACATACTCCTCCTTAGTTCCACTGTTGGGCTTTGTATTGCAGTTTTTAGCAACCCTTCAGATTTTCTCTGATAACCCTTCTACATATGGGATCGCATTGTTTCCTAAATCAACTTGTTAAGGTAACAGTTCCATTGCAACTTTGCTTTGATGTTCGATGCCTTGCTTTGTTAATTGAGGCGTTGTCCCATGTGAGTGGTTTTCCTACATACAGAGGTTTTTTCATTGAAAAATCTCCACATCAAAGCTTACAAATTAGACATTTGGATTCAGGTTCAGTTCTCTTAAGAATCTCTACAAAACGTTTCGAGTTCTCAACATAAGAATCAGTAAGGGTGGGATGATCTTGAAGAGTCCCACTCACACTTCGAAAATCCGTGAAAAAAAGTATGCAGTTCTTGCCTTCATTTCGCTAGTAGGAGTAATAGACACGACGGACGATAGTTTTTGCTCAAGGATCTCCGGATCGTGAGTGGAGTTCACTTATAAAATCACAAAATAAAGGCAATGAAAGTCCTAAATAGTCTTACCTTTCTTATTAGGTTTTGTTGTTTTTTTTTAAATTTTAGAACAAAGCTACTTGTGTTCACAATGTTCAAAATCATTTCCTAGTGAACGCATATTAAAGGACCATATGAGGCTCCATATAAACCACTACAAATGTTCAATGTGTGAAATGACATGTCCGAAACCATCAGTTTTAGCAAAACATATTAGATATCGTCATATGAATGATAAACCTTATACTTGTCAATTTTGCAATTATCGGTAATTATTTGTAATTTACAATAATTATTTCTATCACTAATAATAAACAAAAAAAAACAAACTATTGTAGAGGTGTGTCTAAACATAATCTCGATGTACATTTACGACGTCATAGTGGTGAAACAATCAATTGTAAAGAATGTGATTATAAATGTCGTTCATCATTTAGTTTAGAACGTCATCATCAAAAAGTACATGGTAAAGACGTTATTTATTATGAATGCCATCAATGTCAGAAACGTTTTATACGTGGTGCAGATTTAACAAAACATTTATTAAAAAAACATAATTATTATTGGCCAAGTGGCCATTCTAGATTTCGTTATAAAGAAGATACAGATGGTACATATCGTTTACAAACTGTACGTTATGAAACATTGGATGTTACTGAAGAGATTATCAAAGGTAAAACTATACAACAACCATCTGATGTTGAAAATTTACAATATGAAGTATCTGCAACATTACCAAAAAATTCAAATGCAATATGCGTATTCGATATTAAATTAACTAAAAAACGTGTAGAACAAAACGATGAAACACAGATAGAAGAGGAACAAATAGGATACGAAAAACAGGTGGAGGATGATGGAATTGTTAACATTAAAGAAGAATGTATCGATGATCCTGACGAGCAAGAACTTGAAGAAGATGAAGTTGTAAATAAAGTTGTGATCACAATCAATGATATTGATACAAAAGGTAATGTCTTAAAATCCGAGATTATCGAATCGAATGAGATTATCTGTAATAAAGGTGGCGACTTAAGTAAATAATTCAATTTTATACAATTTATTTGTATATATCACAATTTTTTTAAATAGTTTTTCTAACTTTTTATATATAAAAGATTGTCGTTATCATATAAAAAAAAATAATAATTGAGCTTACTTTATATAGTTTTAGTCTTAATTTAGAGAGGTACATCCCGATAAGATGTTGATAAGCAATTAAATAGACGATATAAAAATATATTGAGTATTATCGATAGATTTTTATACAAAAACCTGAGTTTTTATTTAAATATTTTACATTCTACTGCTGTTGATTCCTTTCCATGTAACATTGTTCCTTTGGTGCATCTGTAACGAATTCCGTTTACTCGAATATTCATCTTCTTGGAAAGCATTATTTACGTGACCACCATTCTCGAATATTTCTTTAGCTGGTATACTACTAGCAACACTATTCCGATGATTTCTAACATTATTATTATTGTTAGTACTAGTAGTACTAGCATAATCATTTTTAGCACCTAATGTTTGCATTTGTGATTTTCTACGTTCAGCCATCACAGAATTAATTCGCACTTCTAATGCTTTCATTGTTTCGCGTCGCATTGTTAATCGTCTACTTAGTACTGGTGTGCCCCCTTCGGCGCCATTAGCATTCAGTTTAGCAAAACGCTTCTTGAATGCCACATCCAATGTGCCGATTTGTCGTTTCTTTTGTGCTGCACGTTCTAAATTATGTATTGTTTTACGACGGCCAATCCGGTCCGGTCCAGAACCGGAATCATTATCATAATCACCATCATCGATGCCTTGTAATTTTTGTAATTGCTTAACGATTTCAACTGCCTGTTTATCAAGTAGAGCATTTGGTGATAAATCTTCTTTCTGAAATTTCAACAATATTTGTTTAATTTGTTTTAATGACAATATCACGATTATTATACCTTTTTCGTACAGCCTAAATTCAATTCAGTTGATGCTAATATATGGGCGATGGTGCCGAAACGATGGAACAGCATAGCGGTGAATTGTATGACCAAAATCAAGGCGAAGAAGAAGACGAATACTAAACCGATCGGCTCCAATTGTAGATATTCTTTCGAGATGTGTACCTAAATAGAATTTTTCTTATTTCAAAACATTTTCTATTCACAATTTGTACGAAACAGATTAATTGAACCCAGATTTCCAGAAAATAGATCATAGTCGAGTCAAAAGAAAAAAGAATGACAACAGTCAAACAAAAACGACTCAACTCTGGTCTAAATATATATCTGTACAAGTCACGTTATATATGTGTAGATATATTAACATTATTCACAAAAAAGATGGTTTAGATTTATAGTGGATAGATCGATTGACAAAAAGATATGGGTTATATGAATTTGGATGTACTCCAAATATGGATAAATTTGTAACATTTAAAACGATCCCAAAATTTGTGGTCTTGCCAGAATTCGGCTGGTTTTGTCTTTAATATAAATAATCAAAACATAAATATAGCTTAATTCTCAAGAATTTTCAATCGAGGAAATCGATAATCAGGAGAATCTGGAATTGTGGAACAGTTACCATTATGATTAAACTCAAAGAAGATAATGTTAGTGTTATATCAGTGCTTCTTAAACTATGGATCACGACTCTTGAAAAAATGTTGTAAATGGAAAGGAACAAGAAGAAGGAACTCGAGTAGATCGTGGTAAATCAAAGTTTGAGAAACACCAAATTAATGTTAATTCCTTCACATTTCAGTGTATCCTATGTATAGTGCTTCTAGGTTAAGCCCTTTGGGTCACTTTCCAAAGGGTGCCACAATGACCCAGATGTAGGTATGTAATTTGTTTATTTTTACATTATTTATCTTTTAAATATTAGAATGTAAACAGGAATGAAATTGAAGAAAATTATTCTCGTAAATACCCTTACAAATTATTCAATTAACACCAAATGCATGCTTGGACATTATATAGAAATGGCCCAAGGCCATTACACAAAAAAGACACTGGATTAGTATCCAAAAATCCATAAATAGAAGACAAAATTTTGTTTGGTATCGAATTAAATCTTTCATAATACCTCAGAGGTTTCCTCAATGTATGTAATATTAGTTCGTACTCCCAGCGGCCACTTAACATGGATTTGATCCTTATTAAGTTGCAATAGGAAGACGACTAATACAAATAACGCATTGAACATGAAGAATGCAAATACCGATTTATTGCGGAGTTCAATCAACTCCTTTGCTATCCTGGCCTGGATATTTATTAACCAGAACATAAACAAAAACAAAAACAACATATTAGTAAAGCAATACATTTGGGGTGTCACATGGTCTCCTTGTTCAGGCGGGGTGGCGGCAAAAATTTGTGAAGCAACGAAACCATGCGAGACCCCATTTTAGTTACCTCTTGAGTGGTTTCATCATAGGTTATGTTCGTCCTAACACCTAATGGCCATTTAATATGTAATACATCCTTTTTGAGTGTCAGCAGGAATACTATGAGGACGAACAATGCATTCATCATAAAGAAACCGAACACAGATTGATCACGTAATTCCTTCAAATCAGCTGCTATACGATCCTATAATGTTGCAGATTTTATGGGCATTTGTGTTCGTTTATTTTCATAAAAATTATTTTGCTACAGTTGAGGGAAAGTTTTAATTAAATATTTAGAAATATCTCTTACCTTCTCTTCTTTATTTTCATCAATTGGATACAGATACTTCGCGAGAAGATCTTTCCAAAATTGGATTTCATTACTACTCAAAAATTCAACTTCACCTTTCCTTACATCAGGATCTTCAATCCAATAAGGATTAATTAGATCATCACGTTTATTTTGCGGTACTGTCGATAAAGATTCTGATTCACTTTCATTAGATGAATCTTCAGCATTCTCTTCGTTTACAACACGCAGATGATGTTCTCCACGTGACGAAGCTGACATGCTTCTTTTACGTGAGGCATGATGTCCTACAGGATCAACAATTCTGCAAATACAACAACATTATCATTATTGTTATCAAAACACAATTTTTTAAATGCATACTTTTCAAGATGTTCGAGTTTTTTATTTAGCATTTCTAACGAATCAGCAATATTAATTAAAGAAGCTTTCTCATCACCAGCTTTTTGATGCGTACACAGCATACATTTGAATAATCCAGCCAATGAAATCTCAATACTACCTTCATCATCATCGCTAGTACCACCACTTTGTAAGAATCCAAGTAAAGATTTTTGTTTTGCTTTTCTTTTAGCTTCTTCAGCTTGTTTCTTCTCTTCTTCTAATTCTTTTTTAGTTTTCTTAACTGCAACTTCTCGCGTACCCCAAGATACAACATTTAGATTGATAATTGAATACAAAATCAATAATAGGTACATCGATGGAATGAGAGAAGATAAATAAGACCGGGAACAATACACCAGAACTCTTGTGGATGGAGACAAGCTGCTATCCAGAAAGAACCAGTCATTGATATCAAAAAAATAGCAGAAGGTGAACCGACACCGTCCTCACGTAATTGAAGAGCAGTACCAACAATTACTGCCATCATAATTAACGCATATCCAGTTGATAGTATTTGGGCAACAAGTAACTGAATATTTGATTTACATGTGAAACATACTAACATGAAGAAAAAGATTGGAATGATGTTATAATAGAAACTTGTCCAGTTATCAATTTGGAAAGCAGCAACAAAAGCTCCTACCAACATAAGAAATATTGTACCAGGACCTAAGATTGTGCCACCCATTAAAAGGATTTGGTAGCCGATATAAGGCATCGATATATTGTCGTTGATTTCAATAGTTCTTTTAGAATCCATGAGAAGATCCATAATGTTAGCGATAGTTGATGGTACCCAACGGCGACGTTGATTGAAAAACTCGTTGAAACCTTCAGGAGCATGGGTGTAAGCATCAGAAGCAGCTGAGTATTCGACACGATAGCCTCTTTGCAATATTAGAGTGCATAACCAACGATCTTCTCCTTGATCATATTGGACGTAATGGCGAGCTTCAGCGGAGCTGTTTTGGTAAACGTTCGATTACTTTTGTAAGATTTTGAAATGAAATCGATTTTACCTTGTGGTGTACTTTTTCATAACGTTGTCATCCATAAGGGCTTTGCCTCGGAAAAGTGAGAAACATCCAGGACTACACAATACACACCCAATTACGTGTTCGGTAGCTTTTTGGAGCCAATGCCCAATAGCATATTCGAACATTTGATACCAAACCATTGGGCCAGAACCTACAGGGTGGATTCGACCACAAGCTGCGCCTAAATTTCAATTTTTCGATTAAGGACATTAACGATCAACAACAAAAAAAGAAACAAACCTAAATTACGATTTTTCTTCATTAAATCGATCAAAAGTAGCACAGCAGATGGTTGAAAATCAATATCACCATCCAGTGTTAACAAATACGTATTTTCTGCGATTACAGCTTTTCGATCAACTGAAATCGGCAATTCCATCAATCTATGGCCGAGAAGGTAGTACATGTACATTACTTGTGACCATCGCTTTCTATGCCGAATTTTCATCTTATCTTTCAAATGAGCAATCATTTTCGTTTTGCCAGGCAATTGCCAGATTAATCTTCCACCATATGGTGTCGGTAGCTTTTTCGGTGGCCGGATCCGCATATGTGTCTGATGAACATCAGATGCTGCCTCATCAATTGTTGCCACTAGCAATTTAACGAAACGATTCACTTGTGTGTCGTCATCGTTATGATCGGAAATTTCGAATGCGTCATCAAAAAATATGTGAGCTGTAAATGATTTGTTTTTCAAATAAATATTTCAAATGAATTTTTGGTGGAGAAATTTACTCTCGAACTCGTAGTAGTCCGGATCAACGACACGCAGATACTTTTGTGCGACTCGTCTAGCCGATTGGTCCTCATCTAAACGTAGGATTGATTTCAAAAATTCGATCATCTCCTCTTTATTCTCATGCCACATTGTAGCACAAGCATAAATACGTGTGATATGATCGGAACTTTTCACCGTTTTCGCTGTTGATGAGTCGGTATGATTCGAAATTGTTTCGTAATATTCGTCACCTTTCTCCTTTTGGATCTCGTCTAAATCTTCTGTTTTCACATCGGCTTCATCGTCACGTCGCCGATTCATACCCAAACTTTGATCGATTAATAAACCATCATACATTGGAGTTACGAATAATTTTTCAGTTCTAGCTAAACGTTCACATTTCGGCGTCCAAATATGCAATGTTATCCATGTTTGTGATAACAACCACACCAACCAAATCCAGGCGTGTTGATGGGAGATAAAGTCGTTCAAAAACGAAACTGGCGGACTATCAAAGAATAAGTACGATGGGATTGTATCGTGAAAGAAACACGGATCACCATTACGTAGACCACAAGCAGCTATCAACATGGATATCGACACCGGAATTGTTAAATTCACCGGAAAGGCGTACGAAAAACCTTGTATCATGATTTTACAAGCGAATTTACCGAAAATATACGCAAAATACGATGCCATTATATTAATTAATAGAACATAAAGTGGTGTTACATCACTAGCAGCAATGAAAATATCATCACCTGTTGGTATAATTTCGGAAATATCCGGTAATGAGGTGCCACCTAAAGTGGGTTTAATTTCTAAAATTTGAATTTGATGGGCACCAAAACCTTCGGAGAATTCCGTGAAGAAGAACGAAATTTCACCTTCTTTGATAAGAATGATGAAGATCACCGATAAAAAGAAGATTAAACATTTCCAAATTGATATGAACATATAGGTGAAATAACGTGATCCTTCCAAATGTTCTTTGATTTTACCTAAACGTTTTACGATCGGAATTGGTGAATTTTTCGATATATAATTCTCCCACCAACCTAATGATACTAAAAAAATTGCTATCGGTATAATCCATAAATCCGAACGATGTTCCAATAATGGCCATACAACAAGACCGGTCGCCTGTGCAACAATTGCAAATAAATCAATAACGACTTTAATAAAACGTTGCGACTCTTTATTGTTACGCGATAATAGACCGAGTATACCGGGTACAAAACAAACACAATTTGTTAACATTGCACCTTTGACAACATCAACATCTGGTAGTATATAGAAAACTAATAAGGCCAGACCGATTGTGTGTAGTGTTTCAGCTAGACAAATGATCATGAAATGGGCGAATATTGGTCGTTTTGATGATTTGAAATAACACATTCTGGTCGAACGGAAAAGCGAACCTAATTGGGGTACTACAGAAAGCGAAAATTATGCACCACATCCATGCTACACGTTCGGGAGTAGGTAGCTTCACGACGAACTCCTTTTCGCGACCTAAAATTTCAAAATATCGGTACAATCATTGTTATTTCAGTGATGCTATACGGAAATCTCGATTCCTAGATCTTTCTGTTGCAAAAATAGCTCTAAATCGCCTTATTTTGGTATTGTAAATGAAGGTAGCATTTGGGTAAAAAAAATGATTCCCCAACGCGTCTTGGGCTAAGATGGAACCTTGGCAGATAGTCATCGAGATCGAGATTTCTGCCGCAATCTTTACCGTATTCTTTATTGCAGAATGTTGTTAACTTATCCACCCTCAATTGTGATGTCATAAACAATAAAGTGCCCTTTGATATAACACCAGATGCTAATACTATTACGAAGGTTAATAAATAAGCGAAAACTTTGAGTATTTTCACAGTGATTTCTAAACATTTTTGATTTGCCATAGAGCCGGATTCTTCTTTGTTTGGTGGATCTCTGAAGACGTCCCATCCTTTTGTTTCTTGGACAGTTCTAGAGCTGTAAAATCATCAAAATTCATAACAAATTGCGGTATTGTTAGCAAACATTGTTTTGTTATAATAATAGTAATAATAATATTGTATGTGTGTGTGTGTGTGGGGGCGAGGTCAAAAACCGTGATTTTATTGTTGTTGTGGACAAAATCTAAAATTCTCTTTTTCAACAACCGGTTGTATCTATTTATAGTTTTTAGAGGAACAGTACAACAACAAAGGGTGGTGGTTTGTTAAATTTGCTCAGCCTATTATGGACATTGTGGTATATTTTCTAAAGGATAAGTAACGAGCGGAAATTTCGAGCTCTTGACATTGGTCGTTTAGTAACGTGAAAGTTCGTTGATTATTTCTAAATTATATCGAAATTCTTCACGCATATCGCTTACAGAAACATTTTTTCCTTATTATTATCATTATTAACGAATAACAATGATAATAGCAAGGTCGTCAATAGATCCAGTTTCAATAATAATAATAGGAATAACACAAAGTGAACGTTCACTTTCTAAGTTTAATAATGATAGTGGGAGTCAACTAGTTCGATATCTTTGTCTAAATCCGTACAGTTCCATTGTGTCTTTTTATTTCCCCTAACATATCCGTCTCATGGAATTGTCGTTATCCTTGGCATTTCACTTTTAACGGTGCTTTTTTCACTCGCACACAAAAAATTCCGTTTTAATCACAACTCACAATTTGTGTTCAATCAACACAAAACTTACCTTCCTCCATAGATATTTTCTGTAAGTGGTGAACTTTCATCATCTGAGAAATTGTCATCACTGAAATTCGCCTCATTTCGCAACCCTGTTGATGTCATCTTTGCTGTGGGTTTGTTATTGCTTCGATTCCAACTAGAAATGAAATCATATCAAGTTACAATAGATTTGATTCTCATCAGGAGCAGGATATGAGGATAAGTCTCGACATTTCTTACTGAATCAAGTACAACTGGGTATTGGGTGCACACCCAAATTTTGTCCCTGTTCTGTCTTCCGCGATTTGAATAAATGCAAAACGACTTGGCATTGTAAGAACCTTGAATACAAGAAATGAAATGGAATTGCTTTTAGATTTTATTAAAATTTTCTTATAATTCACCGATATTTTGTTCCCTGCATTCATTTAATATATCACAAAATTTAGAAAGCTTATCCAAATTATTGTAATATTTCATAATTGTAAAAAGACCACGTAATAATTTGAAATTTATGTAATCGGTTTTTGTTTTTTTTTTGATTGATTTTGCTCCACTTCCATTGGAGCTTTTGTTAATTCGTCAAGCTTTTGCGCAACGGTTTGGGTTTCTTTTTAAGTTGTCATCTGCATTATTTGTCACTAGATTAGTCACCGATCTTGATGATCGGTACTAATAATCGCCGATATTCCGGAAAGATTTGGAAATCGTCTAAGCCTAAGCGTTCAAGAACGCTGCAAACCTCTTTGTGTCTTGGGAAAGTTGCTTTAGCGGTAATTATGATTAGATGGAGATAACCATTGAGCCTTCCTCGGAATCTGTAGTGCTTATCCTGCATCAGGATAACATTGGCATGCCTCATCTCTTCAATCACAGATCTGTCGCAATATCCTCTAATTTATCATTAAAATCAACAAAAACAGCAACAACATTAACAACAAGAAAATAATGTCTAAAGTGACCTTAACGCTAATCTTTAACAGAAATAATACAATGCTTTGTCTTTAAATATCACACCGACAAATCTATAATCGTATCGAGGGATAGCTTGGAAATTTCGCAAACATTTCGATATGCAAATAATGTATGGGAAAATTTCCAAATTTATTGAAATTATAACATTTTGTATTCCATTTATTTACAATTATTGTGTGAATTGGGGCATACATGAGACAATTCCATCAATTGAATGTCAATTTGTAACTGAAACTTTATAAATTGCATTATCATTACAATAGTAGTTCTACAGCTGAACAACACAAACGACCTACTTTCTCTTATTTTGATAAAGATAACAATTTATCGATTAGTTAATATAAATTGTTTGAATAATTAGTTATCTAGCAGCTGCCGAGAATTCTTGACGATAATTCGATTGCCGACAATAACATTCACTTTTATTACAATTATAAAGGTTCTTATCGATTTGTTAAATAAAGAAATCGATTTCAGTTAGCAATTTATACGGGACAAAATTGAAGAAAACCTCTTGTTCCTCCTATTTCCCGTAAAACGATTGTATTTTTCAATTAAGAAGGCCAGTTCAAGGCCCATTTAAATGTTATTAGTCTTGATTTGCTGAAATGAACATCTCTGTAATACATATCTATTCTGCTATTCAATTAATACCGTTATTTATTTATTTTGTTTGTTTAAAAACATTTAATTTCGTTATTTATGAACACGTAATTATTGTTTTGTTAAATGAAGATCCATTCATTGCTTCTTGCGTGTGTAATTATCGCCACGTTAATTCCAGTTATGTCGAATACCGTTGTAATTACAACATTAATTAGAATGCTTTTTATGAGGCAAGCATTACTATTTTTAGTCTACAACATATTCAAAATCAATTTGTTGTTATTTGTTTGATTTATTCCTTCTAAATTTCTATTTTCTCAATTTATTAATGTTGGAATTGTCAACATTATTGTTTTAATGATGATAAAAAACAACAATTGACAACATTTAAACAAAAACTGACATAGTTTTTCGACGCCTTTCACCTTTACGTTTGAGAGATTTCAACAGTACGTCAGACGGGCAACCTTTTCAGTTTTAATGTCAAACTCTTAGATTTTCCAACATTTAATTAAAATAAAATTGTTAATAAAGAAAAATATTACATTAACACGAATCCGGAAAATAAGGAAAAACAATATTTGTCCCACTTTAATATATAATTAGAAAGTTAACAATTTGTTTAATTTGATTTAAGTTCGGAAATTTCGAGACTCTCTTGTCCTCTGTTATTAATTTTTACTGCCTACTTACAAATTTAATCTGACTTGGTGTTGAGTATTTCCTTTTTATTGACAGGAATCATTAGAAGATTTGAACACAATTCACGATTTTTTTAATATCATCTTTTTTTTGTGTGTATTGGTTTAATTTAGATTTACTTAAGCATTATGATTCCATATGTGATTATGGGTAATTTTAATTAACACTACTATTGTCAAAAAAAAAATAAACAACAATTTTCTATTGCAAACCTACGGCTATCGGTCAAATAACTAAAATAATTCAAGAAGTTTAGTTTCTCTTACTTAGTAAAATGCGCACGCGTATATTAGGTGATTGTCTTGATAGAAGGTGTATGTACTGTAAATCTTCAAGAACCTTATAATACAATCGAAAGTCTTGTATAAGAAAGATAAGCTTGATTGTTGAGGATTTTGAACGTCACACGTACAGGCAACACATTAAACAACAAGTCTTAAAGTATTTTGTTGTGTCTCTTCCGTTTTTTATAGACTGTGAGTCATTACTAATGACTCATCACTGACGAAGATTCATCAACGAGATGGATAATTACAAGCACGAAGTGAATTCCAACGACATTTTTACCACTGGTGCACATACATTCATAAGACACTACTAATCGGAGTATAGTGTTGACATATTGTTCGAAAACGGCTTTTTGAGATAGGTTCAGTTTGAACATTTTGTAAAATTTGAGGTAGTTGCGCACATTAAATTAATAAAAATACAACTACTTAAGTAGGTAAATCCAAACTGAACTTGGTTTTATCAATTTCTCCATAATTTTGGGTAATTGTGAACGACTGCCGTTGGGTAATTGTGATCTTTTGGATTTTCCACAAGCTGATGAGTAATGTCTCTAGTTTGTAGAATGTGGACTCATGAAAACTGCACGAACGGAAGTTCCAGTAATGAATATGTTAGTAGCAGCAGATGGACCGTGTAAAGGCAGGTGTGAACGGAGCCCTAATCCCGGGCGCCATTTTAGCGAGAACGCTGAAAAGTCTTCAACAGTTGAATTTCGTGTTTGTAAGCAATGTGTCCTGGGCGTAGTTTTTTTCTCCGCCGATCCTGAGCAGATGCCCAGCCGGGTTGTAACTTACATGGTTCGCAGGTATCCTAAATTGTTCGCTATTGCCGCAATGAATCTTCGAAATTAGCGAATATGGTGTCGGGGTAAATCCCAATTAGAAAACTTTCATTTTAATTTTTCACAAAAATGGGATTCATCTCAATGGAAAGACACCAAAGTTTAGATTCAAGTAAAGGCCAGTCGCGTGTTATAGATTCACAAATTTCAGCTTGTGGTCCCCTGTACAGTGTTGAATTCCTGACAATTGGTTTTTTGTCCATAGGATAACCGTACTCAAGACTGACGAGTGTGGGAAGGTACGAAGGGGTGAAATTCCTTGGACCCAGGAATCACAGGAGCCTGGACATCATCACATAATTTGTTTTTCACGCAGTAATTTACCGTATAAGGACAATGCTGGAAAGTCCGAGGGGGTAATCAGTTGCAAAGATTTTATAATTTAATAAAATATATGGAAATTTGAATGAGTTAAGCAAAAAGCTCTAGAAATTCGACAACAATCGATTTAAGCCTGCAGGGTTATATCAAGGAACAAAGAACCAGAATGGAAACCAATTTTACGTTGGATTTTAGATGTGATTTCAGTTTTGGGAGGAAGACTCAGGAAAAGGATTAGCATTTAAGGGGAAAATTCATTTAATAGGAGATCGTAAACATGGCAACTTTTTCGGAATCTTAGAGCTCCTAAGTTACTATGACCCTGTGTTGCAAAAATACATGAAGAATGTAAATTTCCTCTCCAGGTCCGGCGATATCTCTCGACGTCTATGATTGCTCACCACTGTTCGGGGGCCCACTGTTGGTGGAGGCACTAAAGCTTTAATTATTTGATTTAACTGGCTTCTAATCCGCAATTTATGTAACACTTCTCAGGAGGTTCTAATGGCAAAATAAAGAAAACTGATGATATTGCAAACGGAAATTGTTAGTTTCCACTGAGCGAGGAAACTTGTACGAATTTCTATCAGATGGAAAGTTAAAACAAAAAATTATCAATTGTAACTAGATAGCAACAAATTCACAAACTTATTTTGTGCGTGCCGGAAAGATCATCAGAAATTTACGTATATCTTGATGGGAGCTTCTCGCCAGCAGCCCCGACAACACGGAGGGAGGGGGTATTTTCCTCCGGGGCCCGGATACTCTTAGGGGACCCTTGATCGTCCAGAGTAAACTATCCGATCTCAGGGAACAGCAACTGTCTCTGTTTTGCCACTCATCTGCTTAAGTACATCTAAATATATTTATAAAGGGACTCGAACACACTGCTTTCCCCGGGGCCCGCCGAATCTCTCGGCGGTCCTGCTCGCCAGTGTAAACGGGATCCGCCCCAGATTGTTTCACTCGTCTTATTCGTGAAATTTAAGAAGAATCTTGAAAGTTTACCTCTGAAAATCGAGACGTTTTCTATTTTGATTAACTTAGCAATGAGTATTCCCTGCATAACTCAGTTAAAAAGCTCTATTTCATAGTTTCATGTGTCGTCCTTAAACGGTGTTCTTAAAATACCGTGTTATTCAGGAGTCGTATGTAATTATGCATGATTAATAATAGATGACGCCAGTAATGTTTAGCCGTGCTTAACATTCTGCAACACCCAATACATTGCAACCTTGAAGACAGTATAGGGTCAACAATAAAAAACACAATAAAAAACAGATAGAAGCATCTTATGTCCTACTTACTCACTAACATAATTGGTTACTTAATACATGACGCGCGTTATTTGAATTTTCGATTCACACACTAACAAACGAAATACAATTTTTTTTATGTATATTTTCACTACTACAATAACCCATTGATATCTACAATAATTTTTAAAACAAAATTTCAGATCGGTTTTCTCTAATGAAAATTAGAAAAGATATAAAAGAGGCACACAATTCATTCAACTTTTCTGATGTTAAATTTGTCAATTTTGTTGAAATAATCTTGTCTCAACGTTCTGTTCATATATCCACCAATATACATTCGTATCCACATTGGTGGTATGCTTGATAAGAAATACTAAAACAATAAACATGCAAAATTATACTGTGATGGGATATTTTTCAAAGAAAATGCAAATAATCATACTTGAACTCCATGCGACCAATATCCAGTAGATTCATCTACTTTCCCTAATGTACTAACAGCATACTTTGCATACATTTCAGCATCTGGTATTAACATACTGGTTTCACGTAAACGATCACTGAAGTCGTTCATCTTGGTATTTACGAACATCGGTGATAAATGTTGTATAGTTAAGCCATATTTTGAATATTCATATCTTAAAGCAGCTGTGAAGCTTTTAATGTAAGCCTTGAACAGAAACAATGTGAATAAAAGTCGTTTTTTTCCTTTTTTTCAAACAATTTCTCTATTCTATCTTTACCTTTGTAGCTGCATATACAGTCATGAATGGTAAGGGTTGTAATTCAGATCCTGATGATACATTAACAATGGCACCACGTCCAGATTTTTTCATATCTTCAATTAATAAACGCGATAATAATGTTACAGCACCAATATTAATTGTTATGATATCCCATAGATCTTTCTCAGGTACTTCAGCGAAATACATTGGATAGTCGTATTGTTTGCCAACGTTGTTTACTATATTGAACATTCTAAATTACCTACATGTTGTGATTGTAAAGTTTCACACTTTTAAAGAGCGCATCTCATGAAATTTAATAAACGATTTAATGCTGAAAGCGTAGAAAAGCTCGAATGTTAATGATAATTAAATTTTAACAAATTGATGTTAACAAGATTGGATTACCGGCCAGACAACAAACACAAATAATAGCAATAAAGAGGACAATGAACAGGAAGAGAGTCATTCAATATATACATTGAAAACTAACCACAATCAACTCTTTTAAGTCAGCTATTTTTTTTTGTAGGAAAATCGTCTGATATTGACTGGATTTGAAAACTAGTTCAAGTTGATTGCATCTGATTTGTGGTAGACTCAAAAAAAAATGATTGTGACTTCGTCCATGCTTAATGAATTCACTATAAATCGTGAAGAGATAGTTATATTGTAAGTTATGATTAGAAGAACTGGTCTCGATCTTGATCTTTATCTACAATTTTCACGATTTGTTTGTTTACAGATAGATTGTAATCGAAATTATTTACAACGGTAGTTAAGCGACATTGAATGAAGATGTGAGATGAAATTGATAAGCAAATTAGTGTTAGATAATAGTTGCACCTGTCTATGAAAAAATTTATGACAATTGTAAAAATGGCGGAGGCGCCAGGTGACATCAAACAAATAACGCTCGATTTTACAAACTAAATAATTTTTTAACAACAAATTACTAAACAAAACAAATAATAACGTGCGTTATATTGTAAGCAATTGCATATATCATAAATTATCTATTTCAAAAGTATATAACCGTATAATTTTTTTCATAAATTTACACATAATCACCATTACAATATTCTTCTACGAATTTCTTTAAGAGGAAACAATTAAATTCTGGAAATACAACAACAGCAACAACAAATAAATCTAACATTTTATGGGCATATTAGAAATTGTTTCTTCATTCTAATAAAAGATCACACGATTGTAACAAATAGATTTTCCGTGTTTGCACAACCGAATTTGACATTTACATTTTAATAGTTTATAAAATGTTAGAAAACCCATTTGATTGTTCATTGATTTAAATAAGAAAACGAAATAATAATTAAGACAGGCACTTTCTTTTTTCTTGCGTCCAGAATTTATTGTTTTTAGGCACCATTGACCTCTCATACACAAACCAGACGTGTTATATCACTGAATGATATTGAAAACCAATTACTTACGTGATTATTTAAATGGCGAAAGTTTCATTATTAAGGTCAAGATTATCCTCTTTTTTTTAAATACGTCTATTGTTATTAGTATTATTTCTTTCTATTGGAATTATTTTAATTTATTTCCATTATATCCATAGAAATGACGAAGTATGTTTAATGATGATGATGATGATGATGATAATAATGATAATGGTGCTAGATAAAATTGTGAACTTACCCAATATTGAGATTTTTAAATCATCTAATTGTTGGCGTACAATTTCAACAGCTTTAGCACCCGTTGAGAAATCAGCTTGTATTATTTTTGTTTTAACCGAAAATTGACTTTCTTCATGTTGGCATATATAAATATATATAGATAAGAATGGAAGGGAAAAAAAGTGAAATTTATTATTTTTAATTATTATTAACAGGGTTTTTACCAATTTCACGTGCAGTATTCTGTAATTTAAACTCATTTCTACTGACTAAAACAATATTAATACCGCGCTTCGCTAATTCACAGGCGTAAGCTCTACCGATACCATCCGTACAGCCGGTTATTACTGAAAAATTAAATAAATAAATAAATATTGTTTCCACACACACACACACACACACACACACACGACACACACACACACAACACAACAACAGAACGGGAAGAATTGACGGATGTGGATACAAAAAGAAAGAATAATTGATGTGGCATGATTCAACAACAAAATGATCAATAGACGGACTAGTAGACTGGTGAAAATTTTTTATTCAACAAAAACATGACTGATGCAATGTTTAAATAAACAACTTTCAAAAAATAAAAAAATGAAATGACAAACAATCAATTAACTCACATGCCCAAGGTCCGTATTTTTTCACTAATGCAGTTTCTTCATTTGGTAGAAATAATGGCACTAGAAATGAACGGATCATCTGCAGAACACTCCAAAATGATGTCAAACAGAAGAAGAATAGAACGATTGAGCCTAATATGGCTAGTAATAATGTGTAGATGTTGCAGTCGAGCATTGCTGAAAATTAATAAAAATTGAATTAGATTTCAATTTTCAGCCGAATTTCGGCAAATTCTTCATTTTTCCCATCTAACGATCGCATGGGTCCCTGCTGGAGATTCTAAATATTTTGTGATAATTAGGGCACAAATGGCATGGTCTTTATTCAGTGATGTAATTGCAACATCATATCGTAGGTATGTCTTTACGGCTGTTTTTAATATTTATTTAGTTGTAGAATTGACACGACTTTCACTCAACTTGGTCATATTTAAAACATTTTTTTTTATTATAAATTTATTATCATGAATTATGTTGGTATTTCTGCGTGAAAACTTGCACGGAAATTGCCAGGAATCGTGAAATATCCATTCATTATTTTGTTGTGTAGCAGTTTTTACACAATTCGAACAAAAATGAAAAACAATCATTTTCTAGCTTGTACAGAAAAAATCATGTTGGATCTATGAATAGTGTTTGAACGTAGTAAGGCCGAAAGCGGTTCGGTTTGGCTAATGCCAATTTCTTAATGATCATTATTATTGATTGTTATCGTCTAGCAAACTTCATAGATTTCACAGATCACTAATTTCTACAGCTTATAATTAAATTTTGAGAAAAAATCACTTTATATTCCAATGCTCTAAAAATAAAAAATAAAAAGTGAAATTGGATTACTCTAAATGTTTATTTCTAAAGAAATTTCAACACATGCAAATGTTAAAAAGATAAAAAACTTAATAATTTACATTTAAATCATTATTTCTCAAATAGAAATCATGGGAAATGCATCTTTAATCTCCCATAAGATTAAGACATACAATTGTCGAGTTTACTATGCGGAACGTTAATATTATTATTATTGTGATGATAGAAAAAAGAGTAAATAAATAAATATGTACGGTTAACCTTGACAGGAAAAGTTAGAGAATGGCATTCGTTTAGAAACAAATTAGCTTGTTATATAACATTATTTGAAAAATGTTGCATTACTGACCTACTTCAAAAAACTTGAAACGTCTGTATATACATTCCATTATTGCAAATATTGATTGTCTTTTTAATAAATAAAAGATTATTTGTATCCGGTGAATTTTTCAATTTCCGTTCCATTAATAACTAAAGATCGGACGTCGACCATTTACAGCGTACTAGTCGCAGAAACTATGATATTCGAGCGGCACATTGACATCAAAATTTTGCAATTACGGTAGCATATCCGACCTCTATTTGTTAATACTATTAATTTATTGGTTATTATATCTAAATTATAAAAAAGGCCAACGAACGTAAGTCACGTGATGCTCTCTGGGGAGCGCCAGCAGCGGATACGAATAAAAATGGATTGTTTTACATAATTTCTTATAATTTATGCAAAATTTCTATTGACGATAATTATATTGTTCTGTTGTCTATAGATTGTTTGCTGGAGAAATTTCAACAACATATTGAAGATGCGATTTCTCAATTTCCCTATTTGCTCACCTACAATTAGCTGTATTAATGTCTAACAAGAAATCGTGTAAGACATCTCTCTAACGCAACCCACACAGTATTTATCTTGAAGTAATTTCCCATAATAACTGTATATAATTCACCAATATATGTTGTGGATTCTACACAATGAGAAATATTCGAAACGCATCCGTACCCTTGTTATAACACAAAATTAAAATTACAATTACATACGAATTTCTTTACAATCGACCAGCAAAATTGTTACAGAAAATGATGATGGTGATACCAAATACTGAAAATAAACGTTCAATAAAAATGAATATTGCTGATTGTTTGAATATTGTGTGTGTGTGTGTGTGTGTGTGCTATTTCTGGATTTTAGTTATTTTTACACTTTACAATAAATTTGAAATAAAGGATATTGTTGATTTTTTTGGCCACGCAAACGGGAAAGATTTTTCGATCGTTAAATATTTGTAATCTGTCCAAAAAAAAAAAACAGAACAAAACGTACACCCAACTGATCAATAATTTCGTATAGAAAGTGAATGTGATATTTTGAAGTGAATAATTAACGAAATCGTATATTTTAAGTGAAATCCCAGTTTATTTCGCTTTGTTTTTTTTATTTGTGTTTGTCTGTTTGCTCTAAGTTAGCCATTGCTAAACGTGATTTTTGTTTTATATCTAGTTTTCAAACTTTCAAATATCTCACAATAATGATTTGTCACACCTGTCTGATCGATTTCGCGACAACAACTAGCTAATTTATTACAAAAAAAAACCAAGATAGTAACAAAGAAGAATGTTGATGAGAGAAACTACAGAGAAGATTAACAACAATTGACGATTGTGATTGTAATTGCAACAAATTTTATAACTAGCCAACTGTTTGATTATTTCATTTAATTGCTATATATTTTTTTTTATTATTAAGAAATAGATATTACGAAATTTCGAATTCATGTGTGGCATTGTCCATTTTACGATGTTTTTTTTTTGTTTGTTTGTGTGTTGTACTAATGACTTTCTATCTACTCATATAGTAGGTATTATATTACTACGATCAACATGCATCTTTATGGAATTATTATGCAATTTGTTGGGTTGTTAATGAAATAATGGGTACGAACAATTTCCAGGATACTAAAGTAACAACGAAGAATTATTTTGAAATATTTAAAAGCAACTACTTGGGTATCTTGTTGTCGCTATTTCTTTATTTATTTTTTTTGTATTACAAACAATTTTTCCGTTTTCGTTGTTGAAAACAATCACAATTGCGCTTATGTTGATGAACTGTAATGACCTCAAAAATTGTCGTTTATTTTAAAATAATGACGAAAACAATTACAATTGTATTTGTAATCAATTCAATACGTTCATTATTGCGTCAATTTCTAATTCGAACAATTGATGATTGGATTATTTGGATTTCTTATTGCTATTTTCAGAACAAAATGTGTCGCCTTGAGGCTTTCTTTCAATATAGATGACGATTTCACTTGATTTATTCATGTTGATTAATTTGCGAAACATTAATATTTCCAAATTATCTATCAATTTTATATTAATATATTTCTAAATAATTGTGAAGTAAAAGGAACGGTGTATAGACTTTTAATAAAAACAAATGCCTATCTAATGGAAAATGAAAATCGAATGAACCGATTTCGGACTCCTATTGATAACACAAACATAAACGTAGAATAAATGTTTTTAAATGGCTGACAAACGTTAATTACCTCTGTAATCATTTGTTAAAACACACAAACAATAATGCTAGCATGTAGAACTGATAACGTGTAAGTTGAACAAAGGTGGAAAGGTTGAAACCGGTCGGTTGAAATAAATGAATTGCGCCCGTTTCGTGGGGCAAAAAAGGATTTTCAAATCATTTAGAAAACTTTAATGATCTATTTTATCAAATCGTAGTGAAAATTTTCTAATAAAAATTCTATTGAAAACTAAGAAAAAATCGACCAAAATCTGACTTACTGTTTGATATATGTTTTTCGTAAAAAATTATACCATTTCGATATTCACTAGACACATACGAAAAACAAGTAACGTTATCGATATTATTGTGCACGTTTCACGGTCTTTATCAAACGATACAATAACGGATAGTGATTAGAAAATCGTTGTGTGTATGACCCTTAACTTCCATATAGATAATTCCCCCCATTTACACTTTCATGAATCGTATTCAATTTCTTTTGTCATAGACTCCCAACAGTTGTGGTGGGAAGCAGGACAACATCTGCTCAAATATCAACAACAACAACAACAACAATACCGAAATCGTGTGCGCTTTTAAAGTTGCTAATTTTTCCATACTGACTTGGAGGGAAGTGAAAGTAAGTTTTTCCAAAAACAAGCGATGAAATTACGAAATAATCAAACAACACTATTGGATATTAATTGATCAATAAAATTCGACAATATAATAAGATTATCGAATGGTTACAATAAATTTATTGTTTTATGGTGGTATTAAATACGAATTTTGTTGGTTTCTCTTTTTAAATACTGAACACAATTTGTTTGAGAGAGGCGGCAGTTCAATGTGTTCCAAAAGAGTGCGTGGAAAAAAACGCCGATGTTTTGTTACTCTTAAATAAGGAATTTCGACATAAACTCCAATAGAAAGTTATTAGGCTATTGGATAAATTCAAAGTTCTATTGTTGGTTTTACATCTTTTTCAGTTACAGTTTTACAATTACTGCAATTTATTTATTTTAGTAACAAGGAAATGTTTATGCGTAACTACAGGCTTATCAGTTGTCAACAATGACTGAAATTGTCGATTTGAAATGGCAACAATTTTTTTTTCTTTTAATTATGTTTTGTGACATACTGGACCGCTTTCGGCCGATTTGGGTAATCGTTTGAATGGAACTATCTAGTCCACTGTTACTCGTTTCGTAAATATTTTGCCGGGTGATTTTTGTTTACAATTTCGATTAACAATAAAATAAAATTTTTGAATAAATGTCTATTCAATTCTATTCTGAATAACAATAGGCTCATTGTTTTCTACGTTACCATGCCTCTAGCACAAGTTTGTTTCGTAATGTTTGATCTTTGATTTTCTTGTAGAGATTTCCTAAAGGAACAAGTGTTGTAAGAAACGGTTCACAGGAGATATCAAACGAGACAAGGATCGAGATTGAGATTTGCGCGGAGTACATTCAGCAAATAGGCGAATTGGCTCCAAATCAGTTTTTCAATATTCGAAATATGAAAGATTAATTGGCAGAACAGAAAGTGTTTTACTTTTCAATAACCTTGTACCGGTTAAGATGAGTTGTCTTATTCTTAACTAGGAAAAGAAATGGAACTAATCAGCAAAGTTCATTAATCTCTAGTGTCGACATACGAATCGAGCTGGAAAATATCTGCAATCAAAACAACTATTTTAACATTCTATTTGAAAATGAATTTGATTGACTGGATTAATTAATAAATACTTGTGTAAATAGAATTATCAACTCGAATATACGATGAGTTTTCTTTTCTCGGATACAATGTAATCGTTTCTTGTCTTATCTATTCGTTTGATGGTGTAGGTGATCCTAAAACATATTTTTCCATGACATAACCGAGTATAATTGTAGATTGTGTCGGATGCACTTGAACAGTGGAGCACATGTGAAAAATCGATGCCTGTTGGGGTCCGCCCTTTCTTGATAATCTTCCGACCCATAAATATCCGTAATGCGCTCGCATGGCCGTTGGCTGTGAATGAGATAGCACCGACGTCGCGACGACCCGACATAGTCCTGGACCAAAATATAAGGACGAAAAGAGAGAGTTCACCATAATACTCTATACAATGCCTTGAAACAATATCAACCCTATTTTTTTGTGTCATTTAGTGAAGAGTGTGAAAATTGTAAAAGAAATTAGAGATGATTTATGATTTTCTATTAAAATATAGCTGTGCAGGTAAAGCTTTAATGATTGATGACAGTTGTGGAGTGATACGAAGATTCTGCTGCGTCCACATAATTATTTATCGAATTTATAACCAGTCGTCTAAAATTTTGTTTTCATTTTCATTCAAATCTCTAATTTAATTATTGTAAACCGGCAGATTGTACGTTTTAATTATTTTAAAATCTTTTCAAAAGTTACAAGAAAAACAAAGCAGTTCCCATTACGGATTTATTAGATCGGCTATTTCGTTAATAAAAACGACTTGATAAAAGTTCATGATAGTTTTCAAGAAAACAACATAAAATTGCGAAACATTGATATTAATGTGCTTCTGTAACATTTCACGTCTACTGATATTGTCGGTCAATCAACTTTGAAGTTCATTCATTATTCAAGGTGTTTAAAGTTAAAATCTATGCAGCCAAATAAACATAACGAAACTATTTGAAATCGAAATCATTTTTCTGTTGCTATTTTATTTACTTTAATACAATAATAGCAGTAATCATTTTTTCTAAGTTTTGAAGGATTGTTGGTGATCTTGCGGAAGTTTCCATCATTCGATGCCGGCAAATGTGGCTTTTTATTATTTTTCAGACTACTATTTGAAACAGTAGTTGTTATAAAGTGCTACACGTCAGACGATTGTCCTGCAACGATCGAAGTTATCGAATTTCCCCCCTTTTACATACTGTTTCTGCTTTTATGTTAAATCGAAGCTGTTTTAAATCAAAAATGATAGTCACTCAGCTAAGTGCGATTATTTCACATAAATTGTAGTTTATAACGGACTCTTTTCTAGTAAGTCTTACAATTCGAATATTTATTTAAAAAAGATAACTGATTTTTAAACAGAGAAACAGTGTGTATTATTCCTTGACATTAAAGTATTTTTATCCTGTGACATGCTACTGAAAACGTACTTCTTTTCATGGACGTCCTATAAACCACGAAAAAGAGCTCCAATTAATTTCTGTTGTCCTGATCAATAAACATTCATTTAGTAGTGATTTGATGATAGTTTAAAGAGGAAAGATTAAAGCACCTTAGTCGTTTCTAATTATTTCAATTTAACACGTGTGGATATTAGAAAAACTACAATTCCTCTCAAACCATGTTTATTTTACTTTTAAATAATAATAATATTATTATTGCACAGTAAATATCTATGAATATTTGTATATTTATAAATGGGTATATATATATATATATATATATATATATATATATATATATATATATATATATATTGCTCTTCCTGTTTTCTTTTCTTCATCAAAAAAATTCAGTATAAGTGTCCCTATGAAATGGTTGCATGCTTAACTATTCTGTTATTTTTTTATATTTTTATTATTTATAAAGGCCACTATCCGCTATTATTAACTAAATAGTGACCGTCCCTTGTATAGAGGCGACAAGTCCCATCTAATTAGCTAATTTAAATATCACTAGCCGAATTTTATATTATTATAAATCTACACAAAATCAATTGCTTCAAATATACTGTTGTATATATATATTTATTTTTTATTTTGAAATATGTAAGCAATCATAAACGGTTCTTTATTATTAATTGATTGAGTTATTGCGAAAAATTCGTATAGACAATCCACACGGTGTAGTGGAACACAATTCTGTTGAAGTTTCTTCACTGTGTTGTTTTCTCAAATCAAGGAAAAGCTGAACGTTTGATTTCCGGATGAAGACTGCCGCTTCAATCATTCTTCTATTTTTTTTTGTTTTTATAGTGGAGTATAAGAAGGTACGCAAAATCGTATAATATCATTATAAAATACCATGCATTATTAATTCGTAATCAAAATAACTTTATCTACTTAGAGTTAATCAACTACTAAATACCTACAATCAGAGGGTTTTCCATACAATATTTATTTCGAAAAGAACAAAAAATCAGAAAAACCAAGCCAGAAAAGCACGAACGCCTTTTACAAATAAATCTACAATCAACTCTCCATATTTACAAAAGAAAAAAAAACAAAACAATCAATCGAGTTTTCTAAAAGAAAATGGAGAATTAACGGAAATTCGAAAAATCCAATTCGACACAATAATTGAATTTTTCGTTATTTCGATACAAATCAATTATCGAACATATTCAGTAATGATATTGATGTTGATGATGATGATGATGAACAGAAACGTTCATCGTCGATATTTATCATATTATATCCATCCACAAGGGGCACGAGTCTCTCCAGGTCAATAGAAACCATTGTCCCGGTGGATGATTTGCTGATTATGTACGATATTTATCCTGTAAAACAAATAATAATCAGACTGTAATAATATAATTTAGTGATCGTATAAAATCAAAGGTTTTAATACTAACTCATTTCTAATTATAAACTAGCTGAAACTATTCCCGTATCTTCCCGTCATCCCATATAGATTCCTCTAACAGTGTCCTCTACGATGTCACACCTATCTTTTTTTATCAAAAAATTTCTACTGAAAAATTATCCTAAAAATTCAAATTGTTTTGTATTGGTGTTATTTTTGGATGGCAAAATTTTGAAATTTTCATTTAATTTTTTTTTCTTTATTTTAATTATGTTGTTTCTAAATTTGACGACATGGGCGAATCTAATGGCTAGGTAGACAACTATATATATTTATAGCTAGAGAGCCTAGATGAAAATTGTCGTTTTTCATCAACATTTATCTTTTAGTTTTGAAAATAACGACTAAATACTGTTTGCGTTTTGTAATTAAAATTCTAAAATTAACAAATAATTCGTTTTTTTTTTAGTGTGCTATTAAATGTTTTTTTCAGCACGTGTCTGTTTTGATTAGTACGAGAAGAAAAAAAAATGTTTACAGATAATTTGGCACGTGGTCATTTGGCTCTTACATATTTCCCACACTTATTATTACAAATACATACTAACACATCGACAAATTTTACAACCAAAGCCAAGGTTCCCATATGAACATCACCTTTGTGTGGAAAAGATGCCAATGTAGTATGTATGTGTGTTTGTGCGTCTCCATTGACAATCTTGAATGAACTTATTTAATATTACGATTCCAGTTGGCAAGCAGTTGATTCAACCGGAGCCAACTGGGGTGCACTCCTGTACAAATACACAAACGTTATATGGGATAAGTTGGCTTGTTTACGTAGTGTGAGCCAACCACGACCATTGCCAGGAGGAGAAACAGTGGGAAATCCTTCCGCTTACAGGGATTCCCGCTAATTGAACGGAAAAATCTAATTAAACCAACATAACAAAATAATACAACAATTTAATTTGCAAACGTTTTCGTTGTCCTCGTACAGGACCTTATATAACAGTAAAACAAAAATTAATTTAACACTGACCTTCATCGAGAATTCCCCATTTTCCTTTACTCGAGTGTTGTTTAGGGCTCCAACATGCCGAAAATAGTTAGTTGTTCCAGAAAAGAAAAGGTCCAAAAAAAAATTGTCGTTTTTTGTTGTGAACTACATCGTAAATTTACGTGTGTTTGTCTACATTTCTCTAACAAAGTTTCCTTTTAAAACAAACGCACTTGACAAGTTCTAATAGTGAACTGTCGTCGTTTGTATGTTGCACCGTCGTCTGGACGCTATCCAAAAGCAAAATTCTCTCTATCTTACTCTATTATTATGCGGATCTCATTCTACGTCGCCACCGCCGTTCTATCGGCGTCAACTATCTCTATATGTTCAACTAAACCTATCCTTTTCTCTAGCATTTTAATATAAGCGGTATATAGCAGCAATGTTGCTGCAGTCCTGTCGCGAGCGCCTTCTTTAAAACTACAAAATACAAAGCATGTATTTATGCATGTATAGATTGTTTATAGGGCAGATCAGGATATGTAGGTTGCATTACTGTTGCCATTTCTAGATGGGAATATAATCGAGGATCAACTAGAACTGACGTCAGGATTAAAACTGAATTGCTAGTGGCTTGGAATTCAGCATAAATGAATATAGCCTGGAAACCGACTAAAATTCCAGACTAATTTACACTACACAAACAAAAAAAACACCAACTTTCCATAACCGCCTCTAAAAGCTGCGTTTTGTTGTTATCCTTTTGTTCATGTTTCTGAATCAATTCGAATTTTGTTTCGATATTTAAATATTAACAGACTCATAATTTTCAACATGGATAGAAGTTGACTTGTGTGTTATTGCCATGTCATTCTCCTTGGCATTGTGAGTTTCATGAACTTTTTCTCGATGCCAAGTGCTCAAGGGAAAAAAAACCAACAACAACAACCACCAGTCTTCTCTACACATTTTCAGTTTCTAACTAGATAGATATAGTTGTAATAAAGTTTTCAGACTATTACACACTATATCGTATGAACATTCAGCATATTCTACAAAATTTTAGATTAAATTAAACTGGCAAATAACATTATCATATGTTTAAAGTATTTTATTATGTTAAAGTTGGGAATGTGTTCACACAATGTGAACACGTTCGTTGTGAAATTCATTTAATTTTACAACATTGCCAGTGTAAGGTAGTGGTTGTGTTGACTGAAAAATGTCAGTTTTTATATGGTAAAATGTAGTTTATACGAATTGATGTTTTTTTTTATATATTGCATACAAATTAGGATGTTTTCATCAATTTTCATTTCAATCAATTTTTGTATGAGTTTAACGAGAAATTGAGTGAGATTTCTATTAGTTTACTTCTGTAAAAATTGTGATGAATATTTGTATTTAGATTGGAGTAATGTGGACATTTATATAAAAGCATACAGACAAGAGGATGGCGCGTCTAGAAAGGGGATGAGCTTAAGAGACGGGGTTGTTACTGTATAACGATCGATGTATCCGGTTTTGCTTATCTTTTTTACAAATTCGGCATTTCTATGGAGGTAACAGAATAAATCTGTACAACACCAAGAAAATTCTTTGAGAAGATTTTTAAAACTACCCCATTATACTGTATTGGTGTTATAAAAAAGTTGAACAGTTGGAAAGTTATGAAGATAGAATTAATGGTACGGATTACCGTTAACAACCCCGTTGCGGTATCTGACAGGGGTTCGTGTGAACATTACAGTCGCGTTCCTGCAATTACCGCCTTCAATGCTGGCGTCCAAACACCACCACGTTCGCCAATAAATGCTGAATAAACTAGATCACCATCTGGTTATATATAGTGTGTAGGAATGTCGCGATTCTGTTGACAATGTCGCTTTTATGGTTTAATTGACGGTAACAAATATTTGTTGGATATTTTAAAAGAATTCGAATTGTCAACAAATTCAATAACCTTTTAAAAATGTGATTTAATTGCAAAAAAAATAATACAAAAAAACACAACAAAGATAAACGTGTGTAACATGTAGAATGTGGAGATCAATGTCTTGAGGCATTGTAGGAATGCATTTTATTCTAAGTTTCCTTTTTTTAATTTTGGTGCGGTTTTGTAAACATAATTGCAAATTTTGTATTCATTGTATGAAAGAGGCAAATCAGATGAGAATATAACATATTCCTTTGTAATATTGCCGCCATCGAATAATTCGAAAACTTTAGTTATATAATAAGAAACAGAAAAAAACAATAGCCATTTATTATCGATTTCAACAAATTTCAAGACTTATATAATTATAAAGCTTTTAAAGAATAAATGTGGCATGAATATGATTATTAGGCAAAAACTGTTTTGGTGTTTGTCCAAAATAACGATCATAAACTTGTAATAGAAGATATGTTGTTTGATAACATCAACAATTGTAAAATCGAGAAAAAAACTTTAGTAAAATCTCGACATTGATCCAATTCTTATAACAAGTTTTTAGTCACTTAGACACTTTCTTTTTGCTAAGAATGAATACTTGAATAAAAACAACAACAAAAAAAAAAGAATTTGCGTATTTATTTTAAGCTAACGCAAATCATAATTGAACTTGTAAATGTGTGTAGGTGTTGAAAATTTCCTTTGTGTTTTCAAACAGAAATAGAATAATTTCGATCAAATAAATCTGTTGACTAACAAATACGAAAATTTGTTGAAATATGGTAATTTGAATTTTATGCAAATTTAAACAATGTAGTAGTAGATCATCGATTAAAATAGAAGGAAAGATGTCATTATTTAGAAATAATCATAACAGTATTCTTAACAATTTATAATAAACTTTCGAATAAAACATGTTTTTCTTTAGTTGTTATTTTGAAATGTTAACCAGTCGCAAGATTATTTACGTTGTTAATTTTACAATTGTGCACCTTTAGAGCCGTGACATCATTACTTTTTTTGATTATTTTTATTTTAACTGGAATACTTTAAAAATTGTTGCTAACTCAAAATCAGCAAATTGAGTAATATTAAAACTTGAAGCTATGTTCACTACAAATAATAAACGTGCCGAATTTCAAGCAAGAGGAATCAGTGGAGCGTTACAGCTTCATGAGGCTCCAGGTGAATTTGAATTTCGCGGCCCTAAATACACTGTCGAATTCATTTTTATTCGGAAGAAATTCGATATTCGATATGAAAGAACAGTTTTTCAGGCCTCTGTGTTTGAGGGGGGGGGGGCGCAGACATTTTCTCTTTTTGTCCCTAGGCTGACGTGCCACCGATAAGAAGTCCTATTTGTTTGACTTGTTTCGTTAAAGGGAGCATGAACAACATTTACCTGGATAAGAAGGTAACAATATGTTAATTCTTGCAATTCAATAAAAGAAGTCTTATTGTTATCTGCTCGTTGTCATGTCTTAAGCAATCTGAAAATGTACTCCTTTCAATTATTTTTCTTGTATCGGAGTGCTAATAGTATTTGTTTGCCTATTTTAAACATCGAGTGAGTAAAATGGTGGATGCGCCAGGCGAATGTGCCATGATTAATTATTAATTTATAAGTAGTTGACGATGAAATAGCTTCACTGATTATAATTAACAATGCTTAGGATTGCTAGGAGATAGCGTTTTATCCTGTTTTCTTAGTTTGAAAGTGACTGAATGATCGGGATGTACGAACGTGCTGATATTTGTTTACTTGAAAGTGTTCCAGGTGTAGACATACTGGTCTGCAGAAATCTGTCTAGAATGCTAGCTTCTGGCAATCCTGGACAAACTCTGCACTCTTAGAAAGTGACAGTGATTGCTCATTCAGCTTATCAGTGTGACCATTTTATCATCAACTTCTCCCAAATTAAAGATTAATTTGTGGATATTTCATCCCTTGCTAAGTGTTTTGTTTAGCAAGTAGTAGAGTGAAAACAAATCAAAAAAATCTTTTCTGAAAGTGTTTTTAATTTGTCCAGAATTATAATTTATTGTATTTGGAAAAGTATTCCGAGAGAAACACAATGGAAACAACAGTTTACCGGAATTGATAGCTTTTAAGTCTTTTTCCTGTTATCGGATAAGAATTAAAAAGGATTTAAGTTTTCAGTTGTAGCAATTCGCCAAATGTGACCGCATATAACAAATATATATAGTGTTTTAAGTTTTACGTGCAACATCTGCCACATGGTCCCCAATGAGCATGGGGTCGAGAAAATGCCCGACTATCGGCTGTTATTGGAGCTGCAGGCTCCTCAACCTTTCAGGGGAGGCCTGTGTAGGATAGCTCCCGAACGAATTTTTGCGTAACTCACCCGCCGAGAGCAGTGGTCATCACCCAACTCTCTCTCTACTTAGCACGAGTTTCAACAATCTAACAAATAAATATTTTTTTAATCTTTTCTAAAATAGTGGATGCGACGCCATTCAACTCAATAACTGATGGAGGAAATTAAACAGTCAGCAAAGAAAATTATTTAGAAATTATCCGATTAATACCGAGAAATGCTCTGCATTTCCATTTCGATAGATTTCTTTAATGTTGTTGAACAATAATGTGGTCGTTGCTTTAACAGATGTCGATAGTTACTGCTACAGAACATATCTTATAAGTAAGTTTATAATACTTTATGAAACCGTAAGATGGTGCAACATTCCGTTTTTACAATAACTTCTTCAAACAATTATGAATTTGAATATAAATTTGTCATGTATATAATGATCAAACTTTGTCTATTATTTGTAATTTGTATCAAATACAATTGTAGTATACCTAATTGCACAACTATTAGATTTAATTGAAAATAATTATTATGGAATATATAGAGGGTAATCATAGTTGAATATAACAACATTTATAAACATTTATAGTCGAGTAGATATTTCTAATTAAATTGTATGTAGATTTGTGCATTTAAATCCTAACGTATTTAGAGATCTGTTTGTTGTTTTAATGAAGTTGTAAACAAGCAAAATTATTATAAATTGAAATTAGTAATTAACATAAAATGTTATTAATGACATATGCAATTTTGCAATCATTTATTATTGGAATTAGAATCAATATTATACAAATTTTATGACAGATATAATGAAAAATTTCTAATTAAATTCAATTTAGAATTTGTATTAATTAAATGATGTATTCCTATCGAATAATTTCTCTTTTATAGTATGTATCTCTCTACCAATATCCAAATGCTTTCGTCTTAATGTAGCCACATTTCTATTCCTGTAACGTACGTATTCACAGGCACCATTGCGAGCTTTTCTATAGATATTTTGAGTTAGAATAGTACATACACCCAACACGCCACAACCACAATCTTTCATACTGGATTGGAATCTCATAATAAAGGTATTGGATATATCTAATATTTTACTATATACAGAACAATGCCAGCATATTAAATGGGAGGATTTCCAAAACGGTTGAAAGTTTTAATTAATTTCATTAGTATCATTTGAATCATTGATTTAATGTATTTATCCATAGAATCATTGTGACAACAACATCGATAATACGAGAACATAATCAAAAACGATTGCATTTTATCGGTTCAAAAATGCTCACCGATTCACTTTAGAGACATATTCGTGACCGGCTTGTCAATTTTCATATGTTGGCTCTTCAATCGTCCCTATTGCGAATCTTCTTTATTTTCAATTAATGGAAATAACAACAGGAGAACGTGTTAATAATAAACGATTTTATTGATAATCACATTATTCTTTACTCATTTAGATTTAGAGTGAATTATTAATGTGTATGTGTATGTGTCTGTGTTTCTCCAGTCTCAAGTGTTCCGTTAGTTTATCACATTAGACTGTCGACAGATCTTATATAAAGGATGAGTGTGTCAGGTAGGTCCTTGTAGGATCAAAGGACTGTGATGTATTATGATGCCAGTTCAATATTCACGATTCGATTAAACTCGATTTTCCTTTTGGGATGTTCAAGGGTGTCTCGGTTATATGCCTTTTTCTGAATGAGTAAAGCTTTAAAATCACAATATGGAAAATAAGGGATGATATTGTTATCGTTGTTATTTATTGATTCTTGAACAAGAGGGCATTTTTCTTTTTTACATTTACGATTGTTTTACAATTGTATTAGTGTTAATGTTGAATTTAAATTTAGTTAAAGTTCATCATATTTTGATTACTTGAAATAAGTCATATTATAGTCCAGATTTCTTTAAGCTCGACCATAAGTCTTGATTTAAGTAGTAAAGATGAACCGTACCACTAAACAAATAAATGTTGAGTGATTTTGTTGTTTTTAGATAATAAAAAATCCGGTTAGATCAACTGGATAATTGTTGTTGATTTGAAGAATTGCACATTTCCCTTTATGACAAACATAACTCTTTACTGCAATATGACAAAAAACGACGATAAAGATCCAATTTAATAAACTAGTTGTTCTAGATAAGTAGTATAAATTCTCTTCTGCCTATTAAAATACGTAATAATAACGACAACGTAGGTAAAAAATCTTAAATTTTCAACTATAAAATTTCAGATAACAATTTTTTGTTAAAAGAATTTTTACATACAACATAATAAAAGTACAGTTTACAACTCAATTATCATTGATACGGAATGCTATTAAATTTTATTAGGTTCTCTGTTAAACTAATTTAATGATAAAAATGAGTAGATAGGTTAAAGTTAAATTCCTTTAACAAGTTTAATGGCATTTTTTGACGATCAGACACATACAGTTGAATCGATCCAGAATTGTGCCATAATTCCTTCTGTTTTATAAAGTTTCGGCAAGGTTTTTGTTGTTGTTGTTGTTTTTTTAATTAGGTATAAAAATAAAATCAATGGAAATTTTTAATGTGTGCGATCTTTTAGTTGTGTGGGCGGTTGCTATTTCAACGACTAGTTCTTTTTTTTTGTTATTCGTCTAGTTTTTATTACGTTGTTTAAAAGTTGTAACAGTATAACTTTTTATTGTCCAACTATATTCATGGTGGCCAGTTTTTTTTTGTCTTAGAATTAGAGTCGTTATAAATAATTTAAAAGACAGTTTACATGTCAACATTGTTATTTTTTATTTAATAATTTATTATCATGATTGAATTACAGATAATTGCTAAGTTTGTTGGATTCTATTTGATGGAAATTATTATTCAAATTCAACATCTAAGAAATCTTATTTACACCAGTATTCTATTTGGATTTGTTTGATTTTCATCAAAATCTTATTATGTTCAGGATGAGATTTGCAAGATTGTAAAATTGAGCAGATTTATTTGTTTCTGTATATAGGTAACTCTTTTGAGTTATTCTATGATCTTCTCATAATTTGCGTAGTTCTTAAATTTTGGGAAAAAACTAAAGCAACTAGCTCGGCATATTTAGCAACCAGCTTCTAGCTTCTTCTTCTTCTTCCTTTTCCTTCTTTTATATAGGCATTACTTTTCTACATTCATCTAAACTGTTGTCATTCCAACGTTTTTTAGGTGTTCCAGGACTGCTTTGCCCTTCTTTGTTATATCCACGATATTCTATTTTTCTATTTAGCACCCAGTCGTTGATGTTGACCACTTAATATGCTCGTCCAACATCTTGACTCCTTTTTCTATCCATTAGTGTTTTCCCCGTTATCCTGCACACTATTAAGAAGGAAGAGATTTTGTAAGGTTTCCTACCAGAATAAACAACAACAAAAAACCTGCCTAACATCACCGCTAGTTTTCCAATGTTTTTGTACAAAATTTAGGTTAAAAAAAAACCAAACATTTTTCTTAGTTATAGTATCAATTGTTAGTTCAAATTGATGGTACATTAGGTATAAAAAAAGCCATAATAATAATAAAATCAACGAAAAAACAATTCATTACAAAATATGATGAAGGTAAAAACGGAAAACTCATTTTCTTTTCTCATATACCTAGATAAAAAATAAAACTACTACATTTTTGTCTATACGAAAAGCTCCACTATAAAAACGAATGTGGTTTAGATTTACTTTATTGAATTTAATGAAGTTCATTTCTCGAAATTTTCTCTCTTTGATGGAAATTTTCTTATTGAATATTTTTTGTAAAACAATGAAATCAATCCAGATCTAAATAAGTTTTGATTCGTTTTGAAATCATTGATTTATTATCATACAGAAGAGTATTCTAATTTTTCCTGTATGATAGAGAGAGGTAGAGATAGAGACTGAAATTCTCAATAATGTTAATATACCAATATAGCTGTTTTCTTCATCGTCTTTTGCTCTATTATTACTTTTTCTGTTTGTTCCTTAAATGGATGTTTGTTATCTTGAATGCGTCGCGTAAATATTCGATAACAATTCATTCCACTCAAGTCTGTTTTCCGCTCCAATTGATATGTCATACGCAATGTAGATAAAGGGGAGAAAAAAAAATTGGAGAGAAAAGAAAGTATACCAGGTTTTCTAGCATTGAATCGTTTCTTTTGATGTTGGTTGTATTTTCTATATATAGGCTGATTTAAAAACATTCTTCTATTATTATTATTATTATTATTATTATTATTATTTTAATATCGACTTTCTGTCTAGTATTATAGTTATTTTTCAAAAGGAAATATTCAATTATTTAAAGGAAAATATTTTGCAAAGGAACAGCTTCAAGATCCAATAACAATAACAAATTGAATTGTAATATAAACGTTACGGTAAGAAGTCCATCAATAAGAAGAATTCTTACTTCAAAGTATAGTCGCCACATTGTGACTTTATTTGAATAGATTTTAGAACTATACACAAATAATGCAGTTTATCGACAATGTAAACGCGATCGAATGGGAACGAAGGCCGGCGAATTGCATGAATGCCGATCGGCTAGTTGTCGGTACTTCAAAGGAAATCAATCACTTACGTTTGATCGTGTTCCCACAGTGTGGACTGGAAAAACAAATCTTTGTTTAGCTGAACACAAACGAAGACTTCAGTCTGTGCATGACAATCTTGTTCGTTTGCGTTTGGTTCCTATCCATTTTTATGTAATCGTCGATTCGATCGCCTTCGTACCTATTCCATCGTGATCGTTCGATCGATGTGGACGGGGCTTTACTTATAACATTCGTTTATGGTCAAAACCATTATAAACGTATCCGAATAATATGGTGTTGTTGTCGTTTGTTATAAGGTAAAACGATAATTGTACGAGAACTGTTTAGAAATAGCAAACAAAAGTTTTACGACAAAAAAAATTAGATAAAACTACCATTACAGTAGAAATTATAGCCTTCCTATGATGACTCAGTCAATTCTGATTTAAGATGCTTTGGTATCTTTCTAACTCGACAATTTTCTGTTAGCCAGTTTTTGTTGTTAAATTTGAAATTTCATATAGGTAATATTGTATTACGTGGTGTAGGCGACAAAATCGTCAATTCAAGTGTCATCAAACGTTAGAAAATACATGAAGAAGAGCGTTTTCTTGTCATGAAACTTGGAATTTATGATGATTACAGTGGGTGTTGCTATGAAGATGGTGAAATATTAGAATGTGACGACATCAGGCGGGGCTTGAATGGATCTTTCAAAGTTTTACGATACGATCATATTATTTCTGTGTATAGATCTACACATACGTATATACATATATAGTAAACAAAATGTTATACTCTCACCATGGACAAATCGTAATTTAAACGATTTATTATTTTGCATATGAACGTATAGTGAGTATTTCATATATTGCATCTCCCATATATAATATAGATAGTGTATAAACTTGCATCTATATAGCTTTTGTATATAGGTATATAACCAGACACAATCAACATGAAACGCCAACGCATATGCAAAAGGTCGCAAGTTCAATGTTGTTGCTATATAATGAAAACACACCTTGTGTTTGTTTGCAAAAAAGGTGCAAGATTCCTTCTGCTGGCGAAGATGGGCTACAACGATACAATCAACATAAAATGCAGAAATTATTCACCAACACATGACGACACAATCACTACACATTAACAAAAATACTTCTCAAATATTTTGTGATCTAACATAATTCGTATGATCTTAGTTTGTATAGCCACTTATGTGTACATGCACCTATGCAGCTAAGGGTTAGAGTATTCGAAAATAAATCAACCAGTCCTGCTGTGACAGGGATATAATATCGAAAGACGCTGAATAAGGGTAACAAAAGGTGGATCTTGATTTCAGACATAAAGGGTGTAGTCGGCTGCAATCATTTTAACATACACAGACACAGAACATATTCATCATAACCTGAACGAACACATGCCATATTATATTTATTTTGAGCATAGAAGAATTTGTTCTAGCCTCAAATGGAAATTCGAAGTAAAAATGCAATAAAAGAAATCAATAAACTTACCAAAATGGCTTTATTTTTATCTGGAACCACTTTCTAGATCACTGACCTATTCAAATTATGTCAATGCAATTCTTGGAAACATCAAGTTGGTACTATTGGGACAGCAGGAACACGTCACAGGTTTCTTAGGCCGCTTGATTCATCAGTAAACTTTTTATTGTTTTATGTTTTATGTAATTAATGGTGTTTTTTTTGGGGGATAATTTCTCAACGATATTCAGGTAATTATAGCGATATTTCCCAATTGTTATTGTTAACATTGGAAATGTGTGCAAAGGTTGTCGTCTGTAACTGCCTTAATTAACCTAAATTATGCAATTATTAAAAAATCAAGTTGGTACTATTGGGGTGACAGGAACTACGTCACATTAGCTGAATGTAATCGTGTGTTTAGTGAAGTTTTATCGTTTTTTTTTACTTAATTTTCCATTATTTAACGGGTTTTTTTTGGGTGAAATTTGTAGATTTTCGTGACTTTACATCAAAATTCAGGTAATGGTAGCAATGTGTCTTTCTTCTTTCATTTATCTACTATCTTGTCACTCATAACCTCATAATTTGTCAATTGTTGTGATTGATTGTTCAATATAGAATCAGGAAGATTTAGTACATCTACCATGTGGCACGAGGTACTCTATTGAAATCGTGGTAATACCATCGTTGTGTTGATGGTTGATACCACCCTCGGACTGCGGACGATGCCTCTAGGTAAGTCTAATCATATATTGGTATTGTTAATTAATACCCAACTGAATTGTTACTTTGGTGGTCGTATTGGAGATTTTAAATGTGGGAGGTTAAAAGAATCGTGATAAAATCAAACAAAACAAACAAATGAAGAATTAATTTCTTTTAATATCTCTCTAATATACTTATGTATATATAGATATTAACATAATGTATATATGTATATTATAAGCTTGATACCAACATTATAGATATAGATAATTGTGATTTATGAAAGTAAATATAGTCAAAGTAATTGCTGGGCAAATACAAAGTGAGATTAGTAACGTCAACTGTTTTACTGCACATACCATGTATATATAACTGCTAAAAGTTAATATCACATCCATGAATTATGGAGTTGGTGAAATTTCCTCGCCCTTTTTTTATACAATTCGCTTATAGACATTAAATTTTGTCGGCTTTCTTTTTTAGGAACTTCTTCATAAATAATAATGACAGGACAGTTTGGTTTTTGAACTTTGTAATTTGTATTCTAATTACGAGGAATTAATTTTCTGATACATAATTAAGAATATACAGCAGAATCATTTTTCTGTAAATATTTTAGAGCATTTCCAAAGTTTCTGACATAAGATTGGGGTAAACAGTGCTGTCAATTTTAAATTATTAATATTCGAACTATTGTTGCCTTTTATGAATAATTGTCAAGTTTCAGTTGTGTTTCGATGTGAATTTCATATGATTTTCCACATCAAAATAAGCACAATAGAGGTTGTTGGTTTGTCGTTGTCCGTTCTTTTCCAATATTAATTGCCCCATTAGCTGTAAACGTCAATTTTATTGAAGATTTTCCACATTAAAAGTTTAAAATTAAGGAAATTTTAGTTTCGTTAGTTTAAAAAACGATTTCACTGATTTTTTATAACATTTTCCAACGCTTTCGATTCGAATGTGATCCGAAACATTGAGTTTATCGATTTAGTTATCCTAACCTCCTTTATCCACTGATCTGTTCCTAATTAATCCCTTTTAGGTAGAACTAGAATTAACTTACACTTGATGTAGTTGTGTGATAACAAATATGCACTCTTGCAGAACTGATAATATTAAGACATTGTATTCTATGTATAATTGATAATATTCGTGTTCTATTTTTGCATATTTATGTCTATATAGTGTAAAATTTCTTATTCTTTTAAAAGAAGTACAAATTATCAACTATACAGATACTGTAGCTTGGGAATTTTAAAATAGTACCTATATACCTATGAAACATAAAGCAACTCATCTATATAAGTTTTAAAAATATCAGAGAGAACTTCCATTAGATACGAGTTTGTTTTTAAGTTTATTTTTCTATTCAATTTGTCTTCGTCAGTTTTTCGCTTTTTAATTTTTTTCTTCTTCTCCCATCTTACTTCATCTATTTTTCTTTCACACATGAATTGTTTCAAAAAGTTTACATCAAAGTGTGAATTTTCCTTATTTCAATTCAACAAATAGGATGCCATTATTCAAAAAAAAAACTTCATACATATCTATCTGTTTTTAACAAAAGAAAATAAATGATCGCTAATCTTTATTTATTGTTAATTTACATAATTATACATATAGATGAATGTGAGAATTGAACAACGAAATGTGAATAAATATTGAATAAACATGCAAAACACTTTAACGATTATAATAGCCATATAAAAATTCGTAATCTTAAAAGTTACTGGATAAGATTTTCTATGTTGACACATTTATCAATATTATTCTCTCAGTTGTTTTATCAGATGTAAAACGTTTCTCTTTTCATTATTATTATTAAAATAACCAAACAAGGCAGATGTTTGAATTTGTGTAAGAATTTCTCTTTTCCACTTATCCAAATGCCCTTATCTTAACTCTACTGAAAATATAGTCCTTAGGGTATCTAGAGGGAGATAGACAGAGAGAGAAGAGAGATAGTTTGTCAGGAAATCGTCGTTGTTGAAGTACACCTCTGAAAATAGAGATGGTCTTAACTCGGATAACAAATGGCTATATTTCGTCAGTCCTTTAGGGCAACAAATTATAATCTCTCTAAATTTGTAATTTCCTTTACATTTATAATAATATATGAAGTATGTGTATGTTCCAATAATGATCGAAAATTGAAAATTGCGTTACTTTTGTGTCTAATTGTTGTGCTAAAACCGTCAACATTGTTGTTGTGTAAATAGGAAATTTCATTAATGAAGTATATTTAGTTATGGTAAATATAAGGCATGCAGACGATGATAAGGTCACATTTTATTCTCTTAGAATGTTGGAGCATCGTATTCCATCCAACACAATTGCATCTTTTATAATCTAGTTAACGTTAGTATTCTCTTGGAATGACAACGTTTTGACTTTAAAATGATGCAATAAAGCGGTAACTAGCGTTCCCCAAACAAAGTACTGATGCTTTATTTGGTGAATTTACATATTTGAATAGTGTTGGAGAGTTGTATGGGTCTGTTGCATGAACTGTTGGACAATACGTTGATCTTTTTTTCTTTATCCATTATTTTTCGAATACGATCAAAATGATTTTCTTCACACTTATATAGATAACCGACTATTAATTTGAAATTTTACGAATAATTTAAAGAAAATATACCGCATATGTGGCTATCTGTTGTTGTATATTTCGAAAGTTAATATTCTTACACATATTATAAAGACAACAGACACCGCCTACACACACACTCTCTCTCTATACTCATCTATCCAAAGAGTGTATTGAATGTCCCTTTAGGCGATTTGGTATAAGGTCCAAAGGAATATGGGGCCGTTATATTAGTGGCGTGACGTGGGTTCGATGTTGGTTTCACCCTACGGCACATCGAATTCAAGACCGCCGTTATAAACTACTATGTCTGACCACTGATTAGAAACGAAACACTAACAAAGTATCGCGCCCATTATAGATAAATATTGTCTAAAAGTCAATAGATTACAAGATAAAAGAACTTTCTGTTGTCGTTGTTGCTGTTGTTGTTGTTATCGTTAACATATGGATATAGACCGCACAATTTCAATTCTTAAATGTTGTATAAAATTAAAGTAAATTTGCGTAAAATGGGATGATTTAATTTTAAACTAAACCACATTGTTGAATAAACAGGGGTTTGTCTATATATATACACACACAATCAACATAATGATAATATCCTTCCAAAATTGAGGAATATTTTGAATGTAGCCATAGCTTTAAAGTCTTGAAATTCAGAGGAAGTGGATTAAACAAAACAAGCAGAAATTAGGATAACAAAATGACTATGCTGTAAATTTTAATATAAATAACCAAGTCTGGTATAATCTCTTACCAAAAAGCAACATTTAAAGGAATTTTTGAAAATTATCAATCTAAGAAATATTTAATATGTTACATCATCAACAACACCTATATACCTAACTCTTTATTGAACATTAGTTAAAAAGAGAATAGGAGAGTTAACATTCTTTTGATTTAAAATGACTAAAAGTGATTTATAGTATTGCTTTTTTGTAACAAGATGCGTAGGTACAAATTGAACATGCAGGTGCTGAATCTTTAATGTGCATATTATTAACATTATGACTATTAACTGTTCAAAGACTTCAGGGCTTTTTTTTTAAACAAAAAAAAATTAGTTTCTCATATTTAACGACGACAACAATAATAATAGATGTGTAAAAAAAGCATTCATTTCATCTGAAGTCAATCTTAATATTTCATTAAAATGATATTTTAAGTAGAAATTCCATTAAGTTTAATTGAAAACCAATAGCGTTTCTTATTTTTATTGATATTTCATTAAATTATTACTGAGAGAAAAGCAAAGTCGTCGGCAACCATCAAAGTTTTATAATTAATGAGTTTTTAATGTAAACTGAACAATATATGGTCATTTACATAATAAAATATTTAGATCTATTATAGGTAAATGTACACAACTCTAATAATGTGGTGTGAATTTAGAAAATAGAGGGTAAAAGCTACAATAACCAACACGCATATGAGAATTTCCACTAAAGGTTTTATATCAAAACGTAATTACAATAGAACAGAATTATAGGTTTTCGGTAGTTATAGTTAGAAAGTCTATGTAAAAGGAACTTTATAAAAATAAAGAAAGAACATTCATTTCTTTTAAAATATCAATATTGCAATTATTTCAACACAAAATCTCTATAATAACAGTTCAATTAGATTTAAATTTCAATTTTGTAATAAAACAATATTAGTTATATAGAGAAATTGGTACAATCGAGTTTGTTGCCAAAGTTCCTGGATAATGCTCAGGACGTGGACCTCAACAATCCTGAATCCTTGGAGTTGCGCGCATAAAATTGGAGGGGCCAGCTGGAAACGCGACAGTATTCGCTGGATTGTCCAGAGTTTGTTTAGTTTGTATTTGGTAAAGCTCGTGACTTGAACATAAATGAATAGTTCGAATTATTAAAATATAAAGAAAAACAATTTTTTTAAAGAAAATGATGATTAATAAATCTTAAAAAAAAACTCTTTAATATGATGTAACTTGTGTTATAACGTGGGCTGGTTTACATATTTGCTGAATAATTACGTTCATTACCGGTGTGTGTGTGTGTGTGTGTGTGTTGAACTTTACTTATAATTCACCATTTATATTAATAATATGCTGAAACCACAACTAAAACCGTGCAAAGTACTTTAATTGTGTCAGCATTTGCTTTAGTGCCTTTTAATTTTCTCACAAACTAAACAAGAACTTCTTATCACAATAAATCTGTTATATGTTCATGTAGATTTGAATATTAACAAGAAAAAAAAACGCGAAGAAACAAGAGACTATTGGCTTATATTTTGCTAGATGTAGGGTGATATTTATCGTTTTCGTATTTAAGAAGATGTCTAGTTGAAAGTCACGAACGTCCGTAAAGAGCTTCGGGTGTTGAAAGGTGAGCAGGAATCCAGTTTGAATCTGCATGTACTAAATATATGTCAGCTATCTGATAATGTGAACAAGACACTTTTGCTTGATTGAACCACAGCTTGTTGTACAATAGAATAGAATTGCATAATAAATACGATGAAGAGTATTTATATCCGTTACATTGAATACTACTTCCGTAATTATCAACCGGAAATCTATAGAATTTCAAATAATTAAAAGATTTATATTTAGTCAGATAGATCTAATGACCGTTTTGTGTTACATTTGTTAGAAAACTCTTTTGTAGGATACTTTTAAGTGCAATTATTTTAAATGATTGAAGGGTTATTGTTGAAGCGCCTCGTATTCTTTCCATTTCTAGACATATATAATCTTGTTTGATTGTAGACTGATTTTCGCATAAATTTTAAGGGTAACATCTTCAATTCTATGTTTTGTTGGAATCAATGTAATGTGTAGAAGACAACAAATTTATGATACATACACACATTCTTTGAAGAGATGTGAGTGACCGAACGGCCTGACCCGACAACAACGGCTTACCGACACGACGTAATACAAAATATTAAACCTACCATACTTGTCCATTCTGCCCACTCGTTTCTTTTTTTATATTTACACCCAACAATATAACCCTTCACGACTTGACATTAATATTCAACATTAAATCATCATCATTGGTTTAATATATAAAAATATTTCGTGATTAAAACCAGGAAAAAAATCTTACAGTTAATTCGTAAAATTATAGGTCAGATAATCTCGACTATTAATTTCATTTTTTTTTTTGAAGAACGACACAGAAGTTAACTAGACAGCTACTGTGTATCGTAACAGCAGATAACTTGATCAGATAGAGTCATTTCATCTTGACCAAAGTCGTAATTATAATGAAGTAGACCTCATTTATTTTCCCTTTCTTTCTTTCTTTCTATGTTTTTCTTGTTAATCTAGATCCATGGTGTGTTTTATTTGAACAACAGAGATTCGAATATTACCTGCTGTGAAATACAAAAGTCTACCCTCAAAATTGGTTGAATAAAATCAACGAAAAATATCAACATAATTTCTATACAAGAAATTTATTACAATACTTCTCACTAATAAATTTATATAAAATTAAAATGAAAGGCATGCTTGTATAATAAAGAAGAAAAAAGAAAACATATTTTTTAATGCAAATAAAATCAATAAAACTTGATTATATTGGAATCTCATAAAAATTTAAACAAGTTCCTTAATCAAACCGTTCTTTTTTCTTCTTTATGAGTTGTGGAAATTTTGTTTAAAAGACCCTCTTTTTTAATTACAAACTCTTGTTGATTTAATAATTTATCGTTCAACTTTAGTTGGAACTGTTAAAGTATAACGAAGAACATTTTTTAGAATGCTTTAATATAAAAATATTAAATTTTTTGATAAGTTTATAAGTAATTTCAAACATTATCAATCATCCTTTGAACAACAAATTCATAACAAGACAAGCCAATTTTCTATATAACTCTATATAGAAATTGTAATTTCAATCTACCTCTCCTTCAAATTACAGTAAGTATCAGTTATCAAATGGCAAATGTATTGTAAATAAATCGAACAAATAGTTGTTATTGTCGTTTGTCATCTATTGAATACAATAAGTAGATGAATACGTTCATATTTTCCATGTTTTGATATTATTCGTGTTTTATAACTTGTCAAAGTTCATTATTTTCAATGATTTTTAGAGTTTGGTGACACTGCTTTTGTTAACATTCATAGAAAAACAATACAATCGGGTCAAGGAACTGTAAAATTTCCTGAAAGTCTTGATCTCGACCTAGATTCGTTTGTTTGTAGATGTATTCTATCATCATTTTTAGGAAGCGATGATAAAATTGATAATTTGCAAGCTTCGAAGTCCGCAGGAACGGTCGCCACCATCTTAAATATAAAACAAGAAGATAGAGATCGTGATCAAGATAGAGACGAAGATAACGTCTCACTTGAGAATAACGTACATTTGAATCAGACTAAGTTGAACAAAAAATGACTATAAAGATCAATGTTAGTCTAAAAGTGGCGATCGAAATCTGTATCGAGACTACTAGAGAATACCAATGAGAGGTACTCCTCAGTTTTGATTAAACACAAAAGTTGATGATATCGTTCAAAAATAACTGTCCCCATTTTCAGCAAACAAAGATGTCTAAACTTTATCATTACACATCACACTCTAGAGGGTTACAATGTTTGATTTATTCATTCGACAACTACAATATTATTTCATGTTTACTCTGATTAAATCGTTCAAAGCTCAAAATGAATTTATATGGGAAAATATGGATGAAGAATTTTCAATATTAACAATTGTTTTTTATCTTAAAAGAAGATTTTGTTAAAGTTTATACGAATCGAAAAAGTTATTATTATTTCATAATGACTAAACGTGTTCGCTTCAGTTCGATTGAGGTGGATCCACGTACGTGTAAAGTTTTGTACGTTAGAAGTGTGTTATTTTAACAAATCCTAGAGAATCTTTGTTGTTGTTCTTTATACTTAAAATGGGCGAATGTTAGAATAAGTATTTCATCAATTTTGTTGAGGAAGTTTTGTTTATTTTTTCTTTCCAAACACTTCTATGTACTTTTCCATGCCTTACTTGTTTTGATGGTAAATAAACAGAAAGGGTTTTTACTAAAAACACCACCATCCAGTAGTTTATATTTCGTAATTTCATTTACTGATAACAATTCAATAATATTTTCGAAATTGATTAATTTATATCTACATATTGTCTAAATATTAGCTTATTGTTATCAAAATATTGGGTGGATTATCAAATTATAATAAAGTAATATTAGACAATTTAATAATTCTCTCTGATTATTGAAATGTTTCATCATTTTCAAAAATTTTGTATTAAATAGATTATAAATTTTTGAGTGTAAATTCGTCGTTGAATAAAATCAGATTTGGTACGTCTATAGTACAATGTAGATTTATTTATTAACAACTTAAAATTTCTAGAGCAGCAGTTCTTAATCTTTTGTTTACCAGGAACCCCCCTTTCATTATTTTTTTTTGTCGCGAACTTCCAGTTACATGGAATATATAGTACTAATTCCTTAAGGGTATCAAGTAATAAAACTTTGCGTACCCCCTGGGAGGAGATGGCGGACCACAAGTTAAAAATCGCTGCTCTAGGGTAATATGTGTTAGAGGAATAATTGGGCATATTTCTTCGTATAACTAAATTTGTAATACATAAGAGAATTTTTTTATTTTGATAACTACAAAATTTACATTCAAATTATCATTAGTTGTCGAACAATACAAAAGTACAATACAACAACAGACAGATGAAGGAAACGAAACCGGTTTTGAGTATTTTTCGTATATGTGCAATGGTTATAATATTTTAAAATTCTACTTCAAGTTGTCTTGTCTTGAAAAATGCAATTGTATATTTTTGTGCATCATCCCACACAGTCTATACTACAAAATCAATGTTGTTATGTTGTTCTTGTTAAAGAAAAGTGGTATTGTGAGATTGTGGTGTGTATAAAACACTTGGACACACACCTACACTTACATCAATAATTGCACCTTAACGACGTGTTCAGTCCTAATCACCCTGATACCAGATCATATTAACGATCCAAAGAAACCATTCGTTATCTATAGACACGACTTGATACATTATGAGAAGAGTAAAAACACATGCATCTATATAACGTTTATCCAGCTATAAATAGATCTTTTACATGATCGAATGATTAAAATTATCATCTGATTTAGTTAAAGTGTTTTTTTTTCGCCTATAAGAACATGATAATGTGACCAATTCGATTTAATTTAATAGCACCAAAGTAAATTGAACAAACCTGTATTAGATGAGATTTAATCAAATTTATTACACATAATATATAATAAATGTATTTTAAATGATAATATAATGGAATGAGAGGGATAAAAATTTGTTCTTAAACAATAAAACTTAACCGCATGCAATTTATATGAATGCATTCAATTGCATCTCATTAAAACACTTTAGGTAAAGAGTTAATTCAGTCGATTAGTTTATGTCAATATAGTAACAGAAATGTTTACTGTAGTTTACCAATTCGAATTACCATTAGTTTCAATAAAGTTTTGTGGGATTCGATTACTGTAGTTGGATTTCCTCTAATCCGATATTTTAGTAATATTTTCATATTGTAATCCGTAGATTAGCAACAGAGAAATTATTTTCGTTTTTTTATTTGCAATGGGTCAATTTTCACAACTAAATAATATTTATGTACAAATTGAAAAATAGAAAATTCTATTCTGTGTTCTATCCATAGTTAATAAATAATAATTGTACGCCGATTTTCCACTCATACCAGTTGTATGTTTATTTATATTTAAAGTTTTCATCTATTTTCAAATCAATAAAATCGATAAAGAACATACACACAAAAATATCATTTTTCATGTGTTATTTTCAATAAACAGTTGTTATAAAATTATTTAAGAGGAATGTGTGGACAATTTGTTTTAAAAAAATATATATTTATTTTGGCACTTGCTATATTTTCCGGTGGGAAATAGTCATTTTAAAATATCGTTGGTTGTGGTTAAATTTAAAATAGAAGAAAAAAAAACCAATTGGAAATTCCTGTTCGTTTTCACATTGAATATTTAAAAATAACTTATTTTGCAGCAATAATTGTTTTAGCTGTTAGCTAAATTTAAACGTCTTTACAAAATTTAATTTCTTAATTATACATATCTGTCAGTACGGTCAAAATATGAAAGCGTTTTCTTTTTCTTTAGTAATAGCCCTAATAAGTACATGTTCTTGATCTTCATTCTTGGTGTTTAGAAGTCGTTGCAGCAAAATTCCAGTTAACAAATTACAAATGTAACTGAAATCTAGATGAAAATGATTATAGATTATCGTAATTTGTAAGATTTCCAAAATTTAGTAGATTTCTTACTGTTTCTACTTTCTCCGAATAGATCCTGAAGCATTTTGTCAGATTTCTGGGAACATCGTATAGAATATCTGTTCATGTCGCCGACTTTATATATATTTTACTCAAGATAAACTATTTGTTTTTAACTTTATTCTACTCAATTTTATTGTGAATTTTCTTCGTCATTTTGATGTTGATGTAATTATCATTTTTCTTAAATCTATCACTGAAATTGTGAACGTTTCCCAAACTCGATGATAATGTTTCGAAATTTTAATATAAAAATCATGTTATAAGATACGATTTTATCAAGATAATGTTGTGATTATTAAAGATGATAAATAAACGAATTTATTCTGTTATTTTCATGGAATAAGGTGGAAGTATAATGGATGCTTTTGCGTTTTGTAATGACAGTTGACCTAAGAGAATTAAATTAACACTTCTATAGATCAGTTTTGTTCAAATGAAACACGGCAACAATCATATATTAACATTTCAACAATTTTTTCTCCTTACTCATCATCATCAACATCAACAACAACAACAACACTATAATATTGGTAAAAGATGATGTGATGGTTAAATCATGTAACTGTAAGATAGTAAGTACATGTCGGCAATTTAGTCAATTGACGTTAAACTTTAAACCTATAATTTATTACACATGCCGAATATGTACGTGTCGGTGTTTGTTATTTTCTCAACATATCTCTCGTCTTTGATGTTTTTTTCTCTTTCAACAAAAACAATGAATATCAAACAGAACGGTACATGTCAACAACAGCGAATCTATCTATTATTGTTGGTATTTTAAGAAAACAAATTACAATCAAGTAAATTGATTTGCCACACATCAAGCAACAATATGAAATCCGCAAGCAAAATGGTCAATTTGAATCCCAATTACAATTGTACTGTTAGAATAGGAAATATGTTTGTATTAGTTCTTTCGTGCGGTTTTCATAAAATAATCTTGTCCATGTTATGGGAATGTTAATTTTATATCATGAAAATTCAATGATCACAAGTTAGAAATCCAATCGTTCCCAAGCTGATATTATGTATATTAGATTATTAATAAAATACTAATCATTATAACAGGTAACTAGAGATTGTTAAGTAAGGAAATCAAATTAGATTATAAATTATTTTCAATAATAATTATCGTAATTCTCTAATATTAACATCTAAAATGATGGAAATTATTGAAATAACATCACAAACAATTCGAAACCAAATTGGACTTTACTGCAATTGCATGATTATATTGTCTTTCAACTATTAGGAAATGAGTGAATTTTTTAAAACTCGAACACAGAAAGAAAGATCGTCAATTTTAAAGTGAATTACTCCATTTTCAAAGTTGAAAATAGTAAAATCAATTAAATATTGAGAAACTTTTGAACGAAACTTTTTAATTTGCTTTTTAGAATATTTAAAACGATCACTTCAAGGAAACACAGCCAATAGTTTTCAATTACACTACATTTAATAGCTTTATAAAAGCTGAAACTTTATGGCCGTCAATGTCTTTTTCAGTAAAAATGTCTTCAGCTTAGACTACTTTCAATTTGTGTAGACACCTTTAGATATAGATAGGTAATTTTTGAAATTTGTTTATCTCTTTCTAGGCTTTGTTAAAATATTGATGAAAGGATAAACGCCTGTCTTTTGCAAAGTTTAAAATAAGAAACTCAATTATTGAAGGAAATTAAACTCCTTATAGCGTATTTTAAAATATTTAATTCCACAACATTATTATTGCAGAACATAAGTCAAGAGTAAGAAGAAACAAGAATAATTTCCAAATATTAATATTGTTCGTTTTTCTTTTTCGGTTGTTTTTTTTTTAAGTCTCACTTATAAATTCATCTGATAATGTGCACGAAAACTAGTCCAATATCTTAAAATAGCAGAGCAAAGTGCATTTCCATTAACATAATTTTTCAATTTACGCTTGTAAACTGTGTGCAGACAAAAAAACGTTTTATAGTGGATGAGATAAAAATAATGAAACTAAAACGAATCAATGACAGACAAAGAGTGTTAATAATAATAAAATGAATTGAATTTTAAAAAAAGAAACAATTAAAAAATAATCTCCAAACTATTAAAATAAAATTAAAAAAATTCCTATATCTATATCCGGTAAAAGTTCATTTTAAATGATATTTTTTCAATAGTTTGACCTGGATACATTTTGTTTTCCCATTTCCTTCTTCCTCACTCATTTTCATCGTATTCTTTCTACTTTAACATTCAATACAGCAAACTCTGGTACAAGACTAGATTAAACAATGGCAATCTAATTTGTTCGTAAATGAAAAGCTCTACAATCTTAAAAGGGAAAAGCAAATAAAAGATGATGGAAAATAAGTACAGACATTGGCAATTATTGATTCGATTAAATCGAACATTTCACTTTTACTTGAATTTGTATTGGGAATTTATTAATTTTTCTAAATTATTGAAAATTTTCATAAAGTTGACGTATGTAATTTATTAACAATAGATACAGGATTGGAGTTAATATTTTTTCTTTAGTTCAACAAAGTTCACTTGTGGAAAGTATTATTTAAAACAGAGTTTACTAACTCTAAAGATCACTGTAATATTAATTCCTCTACAATACAATGGAATATCTCCTTAGATGGAGACATAAGTACAGTTATAATGTAATTGTTTCACTATCTTCTTAAACTTTTATTCGTGGTAATTTTACAGAATTTAGATATTTGTGGCAATTTTAACGTCAATTATCTTATACATTCCTCTATTATGACCATCTGTGTATATATACTTTAACAACCGTTAAAGTTCGCAAACCAGAACGATTTTAATCACACTCTATAAATTGACAAGAGTATAATAACGTTGAAAAATAGATCGATCGTTGGAAAATTCAATGTTCCTTCTATCAGCCATTATAAATTCTTATCAATTTTGTATTCTAAAGTTGATTGTTTACCACACTTTCAGTTAAACTTGTTAGATTTATTTGTCAGTTAAAGTCTAACTGTCCGTCAAATAATTGGATTTTTCATATAAACTAAAATTATATACTATTATATATATAATAATCAATTTTTATAAAAGAATATATCCGTTGTGTGTCGAGTATGATCTTAAATTTATGGTGAACTAAATTTAACTTGACCTTAGCGGAAGTAAAAACGTTTAAATAATAGAGTAGCAAAATGATAATTTGTACCTATCTTTTAGAAGACAGTCTATCGATATTTAACCAATTGAATAATGTAGTGTGATAGTAACAATTTTTATAGATGAAAAGTGGATGATTTTGACACATTTAGTAATTTATTGTCGAATAAGTCATGTCAAAGTTAATCCATCCATACTTAGAATGAGACTTCAATGTTGCAGCAACATAAATAACATGTGTCAAAATAAATTTCTCTGATACATTTAGAAATAGGGTCTCTAGGAAATTGTGATTTTTTCAAAAAAAAACAACAACAAAAAAATCTACAATAGTTGAAAAATTAGAATTATATCAAGATTTTTATTGTTTATTGTAAAACATTGTTGACTTGACTGTCTTGGCATTGATGCTACGGCCAGATCTGCGCCTATCGTGACGAATATTCGTGCAATGAATCGCTAAACGCATATGTGGCCACTGATTATCGTCTATCGTTCCAATTTATTGGCTGCGGCAAAGTTATCGCCTATATGGCGATAATTTGTGACATTTCCTCCTTTGTCTTATGTTTATGACACATTCATTTGACAATGGAGTGGATTAAAAGAATTTTATTAAGATTTCTTTATTATTGTGAATATGAGCCTATTATTTGGAACCCTCATATAGAAAATCACGGGAAAAAACATTTCTTTAGGCGATTTAAATCAATATTTCAACAAATACGTAAAAAAATCAGAATTTGCCATGTTTATTATCGCATCAATAGACGATGAATATTCGCCTTTCTATGATAACGCAAGTGGGGCCACGACGCTTCGTGACAATTTAGATCGAAAAACTTATCGCTCTCAATAGACGAAACTTTGGTACGCTGGTCTGGCCGTAGCATTAGAGTAATACATTTGATAGAAAAGTTAAGCTTATTGCTGCCGTTTTTCATCGTTCAAAGTCAAGTCGACCAATATATGATTGGATCATTTGAGACAGTATAAAATAGGCAATATAAAAGCGGAGTAAAATTGAAAGAAACAATAAACACAGTTGCCTTATTCCAATTTATTCGAGTTCTTGTAATGTTTGCATTCAGAAAACACGTCAAAAAAGAATGCTATAAATTTATCGAAAAAGTAGTGTTCACTAAATTGTTGAGCAACAAAAAAATCACCCTTAGAAGCTTCGATTCAAAAGCATAATAGCCTTTTTTTATTTACCATTGCGTGTTTTCAAATTTTTCATCTTTCCTCTGATACGAACTGTATAAAAAGATTGTTAGGGGTGCGGCCTTAAAAATCAATCACTTAAATGAGATATCCATTAAAACGAGAAGATATTATAATTTACCCTTTTATCATCAAATCATGTTCAAGAACCAATAATACCTAGACATTCATCAAATAAATAGCTTGATTAAATTCATGTCAATTAAATTTACATGAATATTTTTTTAACATTGATTAATTTTAATTGAATTAAAAGTGATTATTAATTTTACACCTTCCTCTATTTTTTTTATCAATAATGATGTCGATATATCTAGATTAACATCAATCAGTTTTAAGTGTCTATGTGTATGGGTGGATACTTTACAGACCTAATAAAGGTTGGGAAGTTTTTCAACTATAAAATTTATCAAATCAACGACCAAAAGTATTAAGGAAGTCATCTATCTCAATTTTGAAAGAAATTTTGAAAGCCAGGTGACTGTTGTCTTCTGTCTTTATGTTAATCATTAATCTTTGTAGTATTTTTTCCACCACTTATCACTCACTCTCTCTCTCTCTCTCTCTCTCTCTCTTTCTCTTTGTATAGCCCTTATTTATAATTTAATCTGTATAATCAAAACAAAACAAAAATCACTTAAGTGTTAAATATTTTAAAATTTAATTTGAATGTTTTGATAGCGATTTAGTTAAAAAATTCATCTGATCAAATTGATATGAGTATTGACAAAAATAAAATCTACGATTAGTCTGATACAGATTGATTTTTGTTGTTGTTGCAAACTTTATAATAATTAGACTTATAATTTATTATAATTAGAATAATTTAGACTGGTTATTTGATAAAACAAACAACTCAATTTACTGATTTCGGAATCGATTGTAATTAAACCAATTAGGAGAATTCATAAAAAAAGTTTGATGAAAACATACTTTTATTGGATATAATTTATTTTTCATATAGAATAGAAATAAATTAAATTGTGAACTGACAATTTCTGTCTGTACAGGATAACATATGAAGCCTATTTGGATATAAATTTTGTGTAAAGGTAAACAATTCATCATTCATTTTTGTAAGGTGAAATATTAAAAAGTCGGCAGCATTTGTGTCCGGTTAGACATCAAGGGAATTTCCACCAAACAACAATTTCCCCCGACATTATAAGTAACTTTTCCCGAATTACAATTGGATGATAAATATGGAGAGCTTTCTCCATCAAAAATGGTACATTATTCAAACAAGTCATTAAATCAAATTATTTGATTTTTGTAAGTGTTTTTTTTATATTTATTTTTTATATTCAATTCATTCATATTCAATGTACGCATTTGGTAGAATATTTTATCATAACCACTGAAATAATTTTATTTGATATTATAAATGTTTCTTCTATTCTTTTTTTTTGTGGACGATTTTCCTCCATGAAAATGCAACCATCATAAATTTTGGAAATGGTTCTAATCTACATAATATAAAGAATAATATGTATAGATGAGTTTTTGTTTCAATAAATTAAAACGGATTCGGTTAGATACTACGAGAATGGAATATAACAGATATTTTGGTTTTTGTGTATGGATAATGGAGATTTTTTCGTGTCTCTCCGTATATAGTATACAGTGTGAATCACTTAAAATGGAAATTTGCCGATAACATAAATCAATATTTTATCATAAAGTCTGCTCCATCGTATAAACTCTGTCACCTTATGATATCATATTGTTGGAAAAAAAGTTCTACAATAATTTCAAAATTTTTTAGTTTGTCCTCTCGAATATAGAAATATAATTTTTTTTATAATTGTGAGTAGTGATTTTTTCCAACATATGCCCATTTTAATTGAAACATTCTGTAAATAACTTAATTTGTGTTTATTTATCACTATTGTGGAAACATAAAGAGAATTGTGTTTTAATTATCTCAAATTATCGTCACGGAATAATTGTCTGGGAAACTATAAATTAAAAAAGATTCGTTGAAACGTAAACCTATTACAGACTTTTAATTGCTTTTTCTATAAATAATTAATTAAAAGGGTGCTACAATCGTTATTAATTGATAGATTGATTTGTTATAATATTCGGTTTCTATATGGAAGGAAACTCCTAAATTACGCTCTATATAATATAGATTTTTTTATAGTATGTTAAATGTAGTTCCAGGCTTGTTTTACTATTTCAGGAGTGTATACTAAATTAGGTCGATTTTTCCTCCTTAGGATGGTATAGTAGTGAAGCTAATAATGTACTCGAAGAGTTTTAATAGCAGAAACACCACCAGGAGGGTTCTTTTTAGATTGTTACCACTACCATTCTACAAGTTCATTCTACCATTGCCGCCTTGAGGGATTGTTATTTATCTTCAACGTAAGTCAATAACCATTACGGGAGCGATACCATAAAGTTTTACACGAAAAAGTTGTAAAAATTTATATTGAAATTGGACATAAATTCATTCATTTATTAAAGGAACGTTATAAGACAAAAAAATTGGTTGCTTCTAGTAATTCTCTACTCTATCATCGTACATTTTTAGGGTCATTTTTATACGGTGATGTGATGTCGAGCTTCACTGACCGTACTGGGAAAGTAGCATAGAAACGGTCTGATGAGTGAAAAATGTTTGTATATAACATAAATTTTTAAATTTATAAAAAAAATTCTGTTAAGTTATAAATGAGAGTAGTCAATAATTTTCACAATTTTCAACACCTTCTTTTTATTGTTAATTTACCTTTGGAAAATTAATTATAACGTCGCTGTTATTAGCTATCATTACCATTATTATTATTATTATTATTATTATTATTATTATTATTATTAGAACTGGTTGGGATATTGTTGGCTTCACGTGCACTGAATATGCAAAGTTTTGATTATAAGTTCCCGAATGTAATGCATCTAAAGAGTCATAACGTAGAAGCTAGTGGGCATAATTACGAAATTAGTTGGAAACGAATGACAGTTTAACACGCTATTTAACTATATCAAACAACAAACTTTAAACATACTGATTTCGAAATGTGTCTTAAATAGTTTTCTTAGTTGATTTCAGCAGAGTTGTCCGAAGTGTAATAATGAAACTTTGTAAAACCTATCACCTGTCAATAGAAAAGTGTTAGCTAAACTACTACGTAAACTTCAGATTTTCTAAACAGATTTCAGTAGAATACAATAAAACTTATTTTGGAGAGTAGGATTTCTATAAAATCTCGACAATAAATGCAATTATTTTACAACATAAATCAATACGAATAATCTAATGTTATTTGTATTCTACCAGAACATAAAATTTATACAATGAATTTCTTCAATTATGGGAAGATATTCTGGTATTTTTCTTATACAATATACATTAATCTAAACTACCAACCAAATAAATTCTTAATTTTTCTTTTCTCTTATTTTATTTGAAATAGAAAATTAGACATTCAAATTAGATGACAAAGACAAAGATGTATTGTTGGTAATTATGCAAGATGGCAAGGAAATGACCGTTAAACCGCCTTAGTTTCCCATTATAGTTGTTGAATCGACACGAAACTCCCCTGAAGGAATTTCGAATAAACCGGCAGCAAACTAAGAAATGATTGGAGATCCACCATAAGGAGGAGCTTAGATCATAGATTCGGAAACCATCTAAACGTATGAATATTAATGTTTGTTCAGCAAGTGGAACAAATTAGCCGGAATACGTACGATAAACGCCATATTGGAAAAAAAATTTTGAACAATATTATTGTCACTACTATTATTATTTAAAAATTTGATAAAATCAAAATCTTTCTTTCGTTATTATTATTATTGTTATTATTATTATTATTATGGTTGGAAGAAGTAGCCGGATATCATGGACGATCCTTCAAAACTGTCAAGCGATATCTGCGGTATTGCATCTTCAGACAAGCTGAACAAACATAAACCATATGATATAGCTCAAATATATCATCAAAACTGATTTTGATTATCTTAGAATTGAGTTCGAGCCAATGTTTAATTAACCAAATTGAATAAACAAAACACAAAATTGTTTTTTTTTTCGTCTTCTAAAAATATCCAATAAAAATATCTTTTTCTTAACACTGACACTGAATGACTTATGCGTTGCGATATACGATCCTTTTGAAATCCTTAGAGCCGTCTTCCGTTACAAAACAACAACGACAAATCTATTATTGTATTCTTCACTATTATCCCTGTCTGTTTTTTTTTGCAAGAGACGTGTTCTTGAATTCCGAAATTTTAGAAATTGATAACAGTATAATAATAACAACAATAAAAACTACAGTAAGTGAGAGATGTTGGTAAAATAGTTTTGCGAATAATTTTTCTTTCTATATTTAAACAATAAGGTATGTCACTGTCATATACAAAAGAAGAGAAGAAAGACCAGCACCACCACCACCACCACCACCACCACCACCACCACCACCACCACCACCAATATATATATATATATATATATATATATATATATATATATATATATATATATGATATGTAATGGAAAAAGCCGTCAAGTTTTCCCTTGAAGCAATTCAATATTTCATATCCGTATGTTTATGTCATTACGAATTTCTCTTCCGTCATTCGTTATTTTGAGCATCTAAATAATTTATGAATGTACAATAAACGGTCTCTATTTTATTAAACAAAAAATAATATTTGAAAAAGGCAATTCTTAAATGTCATTCAAAGGCAATTTTATTAAAAAAAAATTCACTTTTATAACAATATTTTGGCTTTAGAAATTGAACAGTAGGTATTTACATTTCAGTAAATGTTTTAAGTGTTAAAGATCCATTTCTTCATTTTGGGTGATTATTTTTAATGGGCAATTCATTATGTGTTATGTCAGTGGTGGAACGAATAATGAGTGGGTGTCGGTTACAGACGATATTTTCCAAATGATGAATAAAAATCCAGATGACGAGAATTTTGTTGTGTTTATCGTTAATAGGCGACGTCTTTTGACGAATTAAGGGCGGAAACTAAATAAGACTGTATGCCACAGATACATGATAACATTATCGTAGACATAGTCTTGTATGGTTTAATTAAAATTTAAGCAGAACATGTATATGTATAGAAATTGAATGTTTCCAATGAAATGGATTATAACGATGGATAAGGTCATTTTGATAAGCTCTAAGCGAATCATATCTCACCACCCTCGCAATAGTCGTTTTCCTATTTTATCGGATGTTTCCGTGCTGGTCACATTATCCAGAACACTGGTCAACTGCATGCTTGAAATTGCCAAAGTTTGAAACGTTAAGGAACTTTTGATTAGAAGTGAATACGATCGTCGATAGTCGAGTCTGGTCCTCTTGATTTCCGTTATAGTGGGTCATCGGTATGTGTCACAGGCGGGTTTTCGATCTAACCTATACTTATAGTCCATGTACTTTCAAATTAACCCCTGTTTGTTAAGTTTATGGTTGGTCATCATTTAACCGAAAAGCGTTTTCGTACAAGAACGATACCTTCTTCTGTATCAACTCTCTCGTAGAACACAACTTGATTAGGATGATATCAACATAGGTGCTATTAAAACAAGCCAAGTTTCAATGATCGGCCATACAGGGTTACGTACTAAAACTTTCTAACTTTAGAGATTATGAATCCTAATCAACTTGTCATTGGGTTAAGTTGCAACTGTCTCATGGGATGCATTAACTATATTTACGCACAAACACGTTTACATGAATATAATATTGTTCACATTCATGTGGTTAACCTTTAAGTTGGTATGTAAATGAAAATTTCGTTTCATTCTTGTTCAATCGACGAAAACAATATTGCCTCACGAACCGATTTTGGCTTAATTTAAATCAGCTAAATAGTTTCTGATGAGAATTATGATTAATGAACGGTCTTTACAGGCGATTAAGTTTTGATTTACACTTTTGCCGGAATAGCGATTTTAGCTCAACAAATTTAACAACAAACCGCTCAGATTTCCCGATAAAAATCAATAATAAAGCTATTTTAGTGTGAAAATTTACCAAAGAAACCATAATTTCCGTTTCTAATAGTCCATTGATGGTTTTTTGTTAAACGAAACAAAAAAAAAACAATAACGTTAAGACTATTTTAGGTTGCGACTTGTTGAGATTATACCTGGATCTACCTGTTCGAATTTAATTAAATGATTATTAATCAACTCACACCAGTAATTTCTACACCATTAAGTTAGTGATCGGGCTATTGCTTTCATGGTTTTGGCTGTTTTGGCAATCATAAATCATGTTTGCTTCAATAGTGTCCCGTTTCGATTATTCCAGATCGAACATCGAAGCGATTTGGAATGATTGGTAGATTTCTCTTAAAAATCGTATCACATTTATAATGCATACTTTTTTTTATTTGAGAATATTTATAATTGACTGTATCTCTTCAAAACATGCGTGTTTCATAGGAGTAAACTCAAGGGTAAGCAGTTTTTTCCCAGATTCTAATCCCCCGTATCGTTGGTGTTTGTTTAGGTGGATTGATCCCCTGGTACGCAGCTCTTTCTTCTCTCTATTCTCCAATTGAAATCAAACTCTCACACATTCTCTTCGATATAATGTAAGGGAATTGTGAATTTCAAATCTAAATTCAATTCAAAAGCTTCTCTCTTCTTCTCCATCGTCTACGTTAATACGATGCGAAGTCAAGCATCTTGTCAGTATTTTTAGTTTGCTCTCTATCTTTTTCCGTGTGTCTAGTTACATTATCTCATACCTTTTAGATGAGGGCCACAGTTCGGCTTTTAAAAACACCCGACGGAGAATTTCATGTCTGTGCCGCTTCAACGCACATACGGACAAACACTCATACACCTGGATTTGTCCATCTTCTTTACCATTGGACTCGTCAATTATTAAAATGTTGTCCGGAAATTTTTGCCTGTCCTGTTCCGAAAACTTAAAACAAGACTGACAACAATAACAACAACTATAATACAATAAAAAGTAACAAAAGAAAATAATTTTCGAAATTGTTCTTGAAGAATTTCGATGTTGACCAGATGAAATTGTTGTTGTTGTTGCATGCTGCTATATTTCGATTTAATCTTTCATAATGTCCATTTGACGATTGTATAAAAACTCTCAAAAATACCTTTCATCTAATAGTACCAAAAGAAAACTTTCCAACTATTAGATAAGAAGTTTTCCATTTGAATTGTAGTAGAAGAGAATTTTTCGATTCGGTAGGTGGGAATGTCTTTGATTTTCTTTTGTTTTTGTTTTTTTGATGTTGTCGCTGTTATAAAATGGTTACAGACATCGATGTGACAGGTAGAAAGAAAGAGAGATAGATTAGTATTTCTTGCAACTGGAATTCGTTTACTAATTATTCGAACGTTGTTGTTATCTTTTATCGAATATTTTCAACTGTGCCGGTCTTATTAATAAAAATTAATTTGGTATGTCAACAAGCAAGGGCATTCCATAAAACCGGACTTTAAATTCAATAAGACATAGAATTAAACTTGTAATAGCTATGATTATTCGAATATTTCAAATCAAAACCAGTCCATTAAAAACTTGATAAGCTGTGTATGTGTGTGCATGCGTGTGTGTGTTTTTATTATTAATTTTTTCTATCAAATATGTAAAACGAGCTACTTGTACATCAACATCAATTTCATTGTTGATTTAATGAGTGTCCACTAAATATCCAAACGAAAACTAAATGATGAGTACTTGTAAATATTATCGTATACCGATGGATATCTGTCAGGTAAATATACGCATCGGAAATCCTAAAATAACAATAAAGGTCGTTAAAATAAACAAAGTTCAGGTGAGATAACAAGAAATGTCTTTCCTAATATTGATATTTATAGACAACCGATATTGATATGAGTCAAATATAAGCGGCATCATCTTAAGCACGTACTATCTTTAAACAGAACACTTCAATAACCTACTGAAGATCAACAAACAATTAATATTAATAAAGGGAGTGAATCTAGATAAAAATGATAAAGTTTTGCCAAATTATTGTCCTCAGGTATCGACCAACTATCTAAGATTTAACAGTTTCATATTTCTAATGCTATCAGAGATTTTTTCATAGAATTACACTGAACTTTTCAAAAAATATCATTTTCTGTAGAATTGAAGTTTTTAAATTTTCGTTGAATTCAGTCACGTAACTAGTTGATTGCAACCTATTCCCAACGAAAACTTGTGCAATTGTACAATAATAAATAAAATAAGAAAATCAAGTAATAAATAAGTGTTGTGTTACCTATATTTCTACGACTATTATCATTATTATACCAGTTACATATACACTACACAACCGGTGTACGGGAAGTTCATTTTTCTTTAACGAAATTATACAGTTGAATAAAGTTCCTTACTACTTGGTAAGTTTTTCGAAAACTCTTCTCTTTAATTGATGTTATCATCGTTATTGTCAAATATTTATGAAGTGTATTGACTTCTTTAAATATTGATTTAGGTGTGCAATTGGAATGAAATTGGAGATGACTATCATTTTTATTTACACAACACTTTACTAGCGAATAGTTCAGATATTTGTGTTTAGGCACAGTTCTAGACAAATAATATGATATCGTGTTTGTAATGACGTGTTCTGAACTGTCAAAGCATCACCATCATTATCATCTTCATTCCATAGATATATTTCATGTGTAAGATGATCTTTTTCGATGTTGTAAAAGGGCGGTCAAAGGCGGTATTAAGAATAGAAGCAGATGTATTGTTCGATGACACACAAGTTCTATTTTTGTTGCATTGAATACATTCACACATGTATTCCTTCGATTATTATTATTATTGTCATTATTATTATTCGTGAAGGAATTCTCCAAAGAAATTGGTGGATATTCCAAAAACACGCTAGAATTTTATGTATCTAACAATATTCTTCCAATAAGAATACAGATTTAAATCTCGTATATAACGATAGATAGATCCGGGTATAACGTTATAATTCTGATGGTCGTTATATTCGTACTGTGCGTGTGTTGTTGGTGAGAAGCTGCCTGCCAGTGCAGGTGGTCGTTTTTTTTTGTTATACCCATCCAGCCTCCACTCTATTATGGTTTTAAGGTAGACTTAATTTAGTCTATCGTCACTTTTACTTTGGTTAGTCCCCCATCGTTTTCCACAGTTTTTGTCATCTGTATACGATATTGTATACGACCCGTGTAAATATCTTGCGTTTTCCGATTGACGTGATCTGTATAGAAGTGATCTCAATCACATTTGTCGCCTGTTTGATCCCATCAATATATATATAGTAATACGGTTGAATGTGACGATGTACATATTGGATGTTGTCTGTACAATTGCTTATATATACTACAGATCGTGCATGTTGATTCAGGTGTATACACAGGTATATAGAACTGTATGTGAAGGTGGTATAACCGATGACGAGTACCGTAGAGGTTTACTAAATCAGACCCAGTCATGTGTTAGTAACTCACGTATGTGATCATGTAAGGGATGCGGATATACGTTTTCATGTTTATGCACATCTTACCTTGATATAAATGTATACATATGAGAGTATTGAGCGCTCTATTGGTTTTTAATGGTAGTATTAAAAGGGGATATGTTGGATACATCCATGGAAAATCAATGAGAATTAACCAAATCCTGAATAGAATTTGAATTTTCCAAGGATTTGAAGAGAAATAATTAGAAGAAAAAAAATCAACTTATAATTTAGTATTCAATTAATATTCATCTTATCATAATCAAGTGTGGTTTGAATCATTTAGTTATAATCAAGACAGATTTCTGTATTCATGGAATATTTCAGAGAACCAACTAATGTTATTCTGAAGGCGTCGACTTTGATACAGAGTCACTTAATCCTTCCGGTATAGGGTTGGTTCTGAATTATAAAAATCAACTCGTTGTCTAAGTTCTTTGTAAATAACCGGATACCAAAAACTATTCATAAAATAGACAGTATATCTCACTTATTATTGTTGTTAAAGATCGATATTTAACATAGTTCTTTAGTATTTTCATCTGTTTGAAACGAGTTTTCTGCAGTAATAAATGTTAGATATATTAGTTCGGTAACTTTACGAAAAAAAATTTACAAATAAAGATGTAAATTTGGCGAATTTTCACTCAACTCTGTGTATTTCTAACAGTCCCTTTATCATTTCTTTCCTTCTCTATCTGTATGTTTCACAAGTTCATTTTATGATTTTGTCTGCTTCTCAAAAACTTTTAAATTTCTTAGCGTGATTTTTAATTTAAGAATTTTAATATAGAAAGTTTCTTTCATTGTGTAACCATTCATCGTCGGTTCGTTTTACCACCATTACCTACACCACCACCGCCACCACCACCGCTATCACCATCATCCCCTTTTGCATCTCTTTATTTGCGTCATTTTCAAATGTGTTGGCAAAAGTAGAATTCAGGTATTTACATTTTCAGTTTTGACTGAGGTGAAAACTAAATTTAAATATCTGTTCGGAATTTAATGTGAATTGAATCTTCCATACTTCAATAAGCTTAAATTATTACTATAAAGTTTGAATAACGAATTTGAAAAATAAAATTATAATCCTTCAAAAGCCACCATATATTTTTTATAATTCTCTATTTAATTTCAAATGAATCTGTCATGTTGACATAGAATTAGAACTGTCCTACATAATGTTCATGCAGTACACTGTTATACATCAAACAGTTCGATTGAACCAAACATCGGTTAATAGAAAGCTCAGCGAAGCTTTATCGTACATCACTTGAAATGAATTGTTTGGTTGTTATTTCCGTCTGTTCATCATGTTGTTTACAATTTTACCCTTTAATAAACCAGAATCATGCAAAATATGCACCCCGTTAAATTCCTGAAAACTGGCAATAATAATGTTAATGGCCACAATCATAGTGGATGTTTGTGCAAAATCGACCTCTTTCACATTCAAACAGTAATCATTTTTATTTGGAAAACCAAGTTGAATTGGAAATGAGATAGATGCGGAAAATATTCGTTGCCTGTTTATGTCGTGCATCCGTTCCGTGATTTAATCGCATTAGTTTGCAGAAATCGTTCGATTGAAGGAGATTACGATGTGCCATAAACCGCAGATACCCTCACTCGATAGACTCAATTCAGTCAATTCCATCAGCAATTGTAATAATGACGACAACGATGGATGATGGTTGACAACTTCTTAGACCCAATCACACCTTCATTAATACGATTAAAGTTATATTTATATTGATGAGATTACTAATTGGTGAATCTAACACACAAATCGGAATTTAAAGAAGATCTGAAAAGCCCCACAAAATCTTGAGTTTTTCAGGGGTAACCTCGTGATTGTTGGAAATCTGTCAATTTTCCCATGAGAATAGAAATCTCTCAAGTTCTTCAAAAGCGTGCCTTGGGGATAGATGTGGAATTTCTTTTGTCAATAAAAAAATTAAAGATGTAATTAAACAATCTCTCTTTAGTTTTAATAAAACGAAATTGCTTCTGTGAAGAATAATTGTATGGAAGACAATTTCAACTCCATCGAAACGAACGAATAAACGTAACGTAGGTAAATAATAAATTATACGGAAGAGATTAATTTACATCTTGGCAAAATATAGCCCCGAAAAAAACTCACAATTTGTTGTGTTTTCAAGTTGTATAGACTATGGTAAAGTTTTTTTTTTTGATTTTTTCCCTCTTTTATTAACATTACCGCCAGGTAGATTCCTCTCTTTATTATATTTTGTTTTTGCTGAACAATGTCTGAATTTGTTTATTTTCTGGTCAACTTAATTCTATTCGTAATTAATTAAACAAACGTGTGCAACAATAGTTTTTTTTCCCCACAAATAATTTGTTAGTTTGTTGAATAAAAGATTAGTCTCAAGTGTTAAATTAATTAATTTCTTTTTTCCATCAAATAGAACGTTAAGTAGTGGTCGTTTTTTAGATTGTTCATTTCGCAGTCTCCATCTGGACGGAATATTGTTCGAACTACTTTACCCATTGTTACACGTTGAACTGAAGGATAATCCCTTTACAATGCCCTAGTGTAAGTTACCAAGCAACCGATATGAAAATATTCTTTAGATGAATGAACAGAAATTGAACATATTGTGGAATACAAAAGGGAAAAGAAAAAATCTTTTACCGTCAAATCATGAAACTGGCACCGTACGTATTACAACTACACAATCCGTCTTTTGTAAGTGGGAAAAAAAACTTTACGCTCTGTCAAAATATAAATTTTCTCCTTTCATCCCTTTTTAATATTCCGTTACGGTATATGAGATTTGCACCATTAAATTATTTGCTTTTGTTTAGCAGTCTGTGCTGGATAAATAAAAAAAATTTGTTCTTTTAATCGTGCTCCGGCTCAACAAAGATCTAAAAAGAATTTTGAATTAGCTACTAGATAGTAGTTGGAATATGTGAAATGTATGTTTTTGTAATCTGTGGATTTCTGTATCGATCTGGGAATGTTATTTCGTGTCACGTATAAATGTAGTTTTTGCATTAATCCGTTCAGTCACAGCTGTGCCACTATATATTGATAAAAATGAATCACTCCCTCTTTACATTGACTTCAATAATAACAATATTAACAAAACAACAATAAAAATATTGTTATTTGTAATTTTATGTAGATGGACAAAGAGTAATTTAGAAAATGGTCTACTGTTTCCATTCCAGTTGTTACATTTCTATTTTTTAACAAATATCAGTGTGTTATTGTGGATTTAAAGGATACCTACATAACATCCCTCTTTTATCATTTCCGTTTCGTTCTTACTTATCACACTTCTGTCGTATAAATGAATGAATCAACACATTTTCTTAACTTATCACCCACTCCCGTATACAGTAGCTTAAAGTTAATCGATGCTATCCGAGCTTTTTCTTTCGGCATTTACACAGCTGAACGAAAATAAAATGAAAATGACAATAGAAAAAAACGGCAAGAAAACGGAAAATAAAAAGTATAAATAATATAGGTGTAGTTTATGTGTTGGGGGCCTATATACTATAATGAAATATATGGCGATTTTCAGGAATCTCAGATAATACAAAATCGTCACGAATGTGAGATAGAACGACAAAGAAATAGACAGAGACAGAGGTATAACGTTAAATATATAAATCATTTCAAGCATTCTAGAGGGACAAGAAGAATTGGCTAAAGTTTTCGACATCTCTACAACCCTACAACTATAGGATAAATTCTATCTTTTATCCTAATGAATTTCACGACTATACCCGAAATTTTTGGTGTATCTTCTTTTTTTTTCAGTGATTTTTATAATGTTCCCGTATAACAGTATCAAATAAATTAAAATTTAAAACCAAACAGTGACTGTGTGTATATTGTAATTTACGAGATCATATCGGCTGTAATTGAACGTAATATATCATATGACTAAGTTGGCAAATACATAAAATTTCGGTGGTACATCATAGTAATTGCTGCCTGGGGTTCAACTGTGTGTAACACCCATCTACTACCATCTTCTCTCTTTCATATTCTATCTATTCACTGTTCTTACTTGATGCTGTACGAGATTTATTAATTTAAAAAGCCCATTCCTCCTCTATATTTATACGTTTACTGATCCTATTTTTACCCTAGTTGTTGTTTTGACGCCGCTCCACCACTGCTATTGTAGGGATCTTATTACATGGTTTTATTACTATTTTAATTAATAGTGTTTTCTATTCAACAACTATAACAAGAGGGTGATTGTAATCGATAAATGTACGAATACTGGGAAATATTTATTAGCACTCTTTCTCCTATTGGCAATTTTGATATAAAGATGTTCGGTAATAACGTGACCGCCTCGATAATCCCTTGAGTATTGTTGTAATTGTAGCATTTTTATTGGTATATTGGGGAAAATTGTAAGTTAAAAAATTGACAAGTCCGGTTAAAAGTTAAAAAAAACAAACAAAACAGCTCTGACATCCATGTTAATTACTATCGTCTACGATGACTGTTTTCCCACATAACTAAAACCATGCTTAATTAATTTCCTGTTTAAATTTTCTTCTGATTCGCATCGAAACTGACGTGACAACATTTATGAATAATTTACTGGACAATTACGGGCGTATTTCAATGTAATTACTAACTAAATAAAAGATTGTTGAAGAGTTGTGATTAAGATTCCATTGCAAAATATTTGAACAATTGAAATTTCTTCTATGGAGTGAAAAAATATATAACACAAACGAACAATCCGATTTCTATATTCAATGGAAGCGTAATTATATTGCAAAATTAAGGATTGTTGTTTTATAGGCTTGGTCCTTTTGTTATTTTTGTGAAAGTTGATTTCAAAGATTACATTATTGTGTCCCTATAAAAAGATAAAATCCATGCCTAACCATTTAATGGTTTCTATAAAATACCAACCACATTGCAATTGTGCAAGTCATAGTGTCTAAAGGGGGAAACTATAAGCCATATCAACCAAAACCTTACTGTTGGCAATAAATCAAACTGATATTTTTATTACCTAATTCACTCTTAAAGCAATCGACTCCCTGCGTAGAAAACGGCATCAATTCCATCCGAAAATTCAACAAAATTTATAAACCAAACCATAAAACTTTTTTGAAACTATAAACGAAAAAAACAACAACAACAACGAAATAGAAATATAAGAGAAATTAGCTATTCAAGATTGAATTTAATTATTATTTTTTTGTCGGTATCGACTTTCGAATTTTGCCCTGTAGTTGTCGTTTATGATTTAGGTCATTTCAAGGAATTATCATAAATTTCTTGTCAAAGGCTAGTCATAAATTTTATGGGTCAGTAGTAGTGGGATTGCAATCTGTGTATAGCCACAAATAACAAAAATGAATTGTGGCCTATAGTTCGGTTTTGTTCACATTTTTATAACCGAAACTAATCAGTATCTGTCCTTATACCGCAGACAAATTGTTTTATAATGGAAATTTACTTAAAGTTAATACAGTTACTAGATTGTAAATTTTTTTCTATATTTAAATGTCAATCATTCAAATGAAATTTGAGTTGTATACAAAGATGAATAGCAAATTAATGGAAATCTTTTAAGAAACAAGTGTAGTGAAGTGGAAATATTTGCAGTTCGTTTTTGAAGGGTAGTCTAATCTGGACTGCCGGCTATTTGACGGATGTTCACTAACGAAATTAATTAATTTATATTAGGTTTGCTACAATTTATATTAGGAATTATCCACGAGACAGTTGTATATTTAAGGGTGGTGGTTATTTTACAATATATCAAACTATATAGATTCAAGGTCAGTTGTCTGTGTTGTCTGCCTACGGAATTTATAAAATAAACTCATCTTCAGATTGGTGTTTCTATTCTTTTCAAATACTAAGCATATCCGAAAAAATGTCAAATATAGGTCCCCTTACCCTAAAATTCACCATTGTTAATAAATAAAGAGGGTAGGACCACACAATGATACACACACATACTGTGAACGATTCTTCCCTTCATTGACCATATTTGCCACTGTTGCCACTATCCGGCACGTTTTAAAATTCATCGATTTTCATACATCTAACATTAATTTGAAACAGATTCAAAATAACACACACACACACACACACACACACACATTTTGTTAATTTATCGTGATTAAAACAAGGGAATTTTCTAAAAATTTGTGTCCTTCCTGTTGTTCAAATCCCATCAATCACACATATTTGACAATGACAGGAAATACTTCTAATTTTATATCAACAAAGCATCGGATTTCATCTTGGCGAAATTATTGTACCGATTTTTACACCTGGTGTCATTTGATCATCTAGTATGTACCTTCTTGAAATATATATATAATTGTGATGTTGTGACATATATGTTCGACAGTTCTTGTATAGTTTCCGGTGGTGTCCAACAATTGTTGTTGAATGTCCCACCAATTTCAAAACCAATAGAAATTCGGGGGGAATGCACACAGGTAAAGGACACTCACGAATACACACCGGATAGTAGTGTGTGACATGCACAATAACGGATGGTGGGGAAGAACTCTCTGAACCGGAGACGGTGAACAACAGAGCAAGCTTTCCCAGTTCAGTCTGAATCCGGGCTTTGTACCAGTTGGGTGTTTTATCAATTTTAACCTGAATTTTACATGCACGCTAGTTTTGCAATCGTTTAACAGCGTTTAGTAATTAATATTTTGATCAATTGAGTCGAATATCCGGCAAGTTTCTAACAGTGACGCTATTTCATAGTAATCTTCGAAAAACAATAATTGTTTATTGACCAAAAATACGGATTATTTCAATGTGTTCCTAATGGTGAGTGGATGTTTGAATTTTGATTAATTTCCTGTAAGAGATTGTTTTATCTTTATCAGAGAACAAATATACGAAATTCAAATAATTTCGAAAATCTTTAATATTAGCTTTTTCGATTTTAAACACAAATTTCCTTTTAATTTATATTTGAAATTCGATAAAAAAACATTTAGTGTACCCAACGTGATTTGTGTTTTAATGATAAATGTGCGTGTTGATTTTTCTCACATTATTCAATAGATATGCGTAAGTTTCATAGTTCTGAAAAAATATATTTTCGTTCCATAAAGACAGATTTTTTACAATTTCACAGTATTATTACATCAAGTTCTTCTCTAGTTTAGTTGTTTTAGTCAAACAACAATAAACTGCACTGAATTAATACTACATGAGTTCTATTCAAAATTAAAGAAGTTTGTTGAATTAATTCGAAATGAATACAACATCATGCACATTTCTGTTCATTTTACGAAATATTCAGCTTAATGAAATATATGAAGGATCACCTACCAATCCGAAAAGTTGTCGAATATTCGTCATGCTTTGAATTTACAAATGTTGTCTTTGATGCGATTTTGAAGGAGACTTAATTAAAAATGTTGATAAAAACGTGCAAAACTCTGCCCAAAGAAGTTTCACCTGCAATTTTGTCGATTTTTATTATTTCTATCAAACGAATAAGGAAACTTGTAAAAAATATCTCAAAAAGACTTGATTTTGTGAATTGAATTTGAATTTCATATCCAGCTGTGGATGATTTTAATTGTAAATCAAATTTCCGCCCCATATAGAAAATTCCAAGAAAAATTACAATCCATCCAAACGTTGGGAAATTTTAATAATTATTCCGTATCTTCGAGTAACTTGAAAAATTAACCTTCACGATAATATTGCTATTCGTCTTGATAAGATTTAAATTTAATCATAAATTGTTGTTGTTGCCGCTGTTGTGTGCAATTTGAAAATTATTACAGTAGCAACACCTGTGACATATTTCGCTACTGTTCTATTTTGTAGCGTGAATCTGTGTGTTCTCCTTTTAGAGTAAAATTCTAGTTTCTCTTGTTGTTCCGCTAAGCTATTATGTGTTAGTCAGTGTCTTGGCGTTTGCGTTTTATAAATTGCTACATATAAATCACGCCAAAAGCGAGATCATCAAACGTTTATTAAGTCTAAAGTAAATAAGGAGACGAATAGTCCCGGCATTGTACAATATATCTAATGGAAATAGAAACCATTAGATTATGAAACAGGTTTCTTTTCCCTTCAATTCGGGTGTTTGTGATGACAGCAATATTTGAGGGTGTCTTATCCTTTATAATATATACGTTCAACGAATCGAATTTTACGTATTTCCCACAAATATATTTATAGATATTAGTGTCGAATTCTTTACGATTTGTGTGACATTAAGCCGTGAAGGAATATTCCAATTTCTGGGTGTAGTAGTTTTATTAGTCAAGTGGTATGAAGCCGGGAATTAACGATCTGTTTATAAACCAACCCCCTACAAAGATTTTTGTCAATTTCTAATGGTTTCACAAACGGTAGCAATGCACTTGACTCGCCCTATAAATATCAGAGAAACACAGATCCGGTGCTATTACTGCTGGTTGGTTCTTTGTACTTAATGCTTTTATTCTAGGAAGACTGTCGATTGGAATTTGTAGCTTTCCGTTCACCTTTTTCTATTCGAATACTGTTGAATTAAAAAAATTTCAATAGATGTTACAAAGAACATTTGCGTTCAATTCAAATATTTTTTAAGATAGCCATTACAGTTCAATATAAGTATTAGATAGGTGTGGTATTTTGAATTTAATTAATTTCACAACGTGACGAATTCGATTTTTGTTAAATATATTGTCTGAGATTGTTGGACACAATACAATTTAAAAAATTAATCTATCGAGGGGATAAAAATGAAACGTTGTTGTCTGTCTAGCCCTACTGAGCGAGCAATTGAAGAACCATTCAAACCTATTATTGTTTGCCATCCCAGAATAAGGTATACACAACACGACACACAATAGTTCTCCAGAAACAGCATTTAGAAAATAATAATAATAATAATAAAAAAACTTTACTCATTTCACGGCTATTATTCACATTGAACCGAACGCCTTTACATTAACGTTTTAGAATTTTGTTTTGCCTAAAGTAATTAGTATTCGAGATCCTATTACATACAACTAAACACCAAACACACACGCACACATACGCCCACGAAATCGCTCAGATAAAAGCTATCATCAAAAGAATTTTTACAATTTGATGTCGTCCTGTGTTTTACTTTTTTTTTGTTGTTGTTTAATGAAACTCTCGTGTTTGATTTTCGGTCAAAATCACGTCTTTGTTCTTTTTCTCGCGCAACAAACAACCCAAAAAAAAATTCGCCATTCGAATAGAGCATAATCATTGGGGAATTTCTATATCGGTTTTATTTTAATTGCTGTATTTCTTTTAATGTGGCATTGACTTTGTCTTTGTTTTTTTTTGAATTGTAAATGAAGCGGAGCATTGAGTAGAGCTCTTCAGTTTTGCTATCTAGTCAATACACAATAGCAATTCACTTCCGGCTTTTGATTATTTTACCAACAAAGACCCATTTTGGATTTACGTATTTTAACGAACGATTCATTCGAATAGATTCTAAGTAATGTTTATATGCTAAATTGAAAGAAAAATACTATTTCTAGAATTCTTGGGAGAAACTTTATCGACACTTCTACAATAACAGCTGGGATACTGGATAATTTCCAAGCCAAATATACCTTCCTTCCGTTTAGAAAGAATAGCACTAGAATAGATGGAAAATTAGTTTTTCGGTGAGGATTGAGTTGAAAATTTACAACTTAAGTGGAAAAGTCGTTAAAATCTCGATTTCAAAGATAGTTTTTTTTTTACTATTTTATATTTATTATAAAGTTATGACGAAACTTTTCTATAATTCATGCTACTTTTATAATTCAGGGTTTTCGTTGAAAGTTTTTACAGATCAATTTTTGTGTGTGGAAAACTTCAAAAATCTTAACACGATTTGAATTTTCTTTCAAATAATAATAAAACAATTTTTCAGTCATGTTAGATGTTAGAATTCTCTTTAGAATTTCAATTACCTTCAATTGTCGCCAAGTGGTTGTTTGTTAATTTTACACATGAATTGTATAGAACGAAATTTGCCTGTAGGGTAAAAGAAATAATAAATAGATTTATTTCTATAAAATGATCAATTAACTTATGGAGAGGTTCATTAACTACGTTAGCACACACACACACACACATGAATTTAAAGAACAAAAAGATTTCTAAAGGAGGTCACGATTCGTTACCAAAGACCAACAACAATATTATGATTCGTTGTTTAATAGAAAGAATCTTTGAAATACAACAACAGACAAAGCCGAATTAGGTTCACATGATTCTATCAACTTATTCTAAATAGGAATTGTAACGTAATCAGTGCCGATATTGTTTTGTTATGTCAAGATTTCATTAGATTTTAATCGTTTGAGGTTTTCGAAAAACTTCCCATTGGCAAAAGATATTTCATAGATTTTGTTTTGTCTTCTTTTATGCTTGTGGGAGATGTGTTGACGAACGTCTGCAGATTGGAATTTGCTTTGCAACAAAACCGGATACACATTTATCATCTGTCAACATTTATGATCGTTTCATTTGGAATGACGAAAATAGAACAGGTGTGCCATTAGATTTTCCTTACATATTGTGCTAAAGTTAACGTATTATAGTCGTAAATATGTTAAGAATATGACAAGGATAGTTTTTTTTTTTGGAAATGGAAATCCATATGATCGGCTTAGAAACCGTATATAATCGTATCATTTCATACAAAAACCCTTAATTGGATCTAAAGGTTCCAGAGTTGCGCAAATTCCTCTTTAGTTTCTATTACTATTATTACATAAAGTCAGTCAATAGGAAATCAATTGTTCACAATTCTGTATTAATAAATAAGTTCAGTTTTGAAACTCATTGACAGTCAAATTGAATTGATTCTCAAACAACCCTATATTAGACTTATTATAATAATCAACCCTGAAATTGGAGGTGTATATGTTGAAGATCGTGACTACACTTTGTGATAATTCAAGAGAAAAGACTTGATACTCTTGGAATGAATATAGAGAGATATAGAATTGTGTGTGAATAGATGTCAGTTTGGTGTGAATTGTAAAAGAGAACGCCAACTACAACAGCGCATAAGAGTTGAAATTTAATTAGAATCGAGTTATGAACACTAAAGCATTTTACTTATTAACGACCGAATTATTCCAATTTACTTCACACATGTATAAATATCGACAAAAATTTATTTATTTATACAGTATAATTGATGGCTGTTTTTTCTTCTATTCGATGGAGGAAAATGCAGGTTAAGGGTTGCTACTAATATAAAAATCAGGGTAGAAACAAAATAGAGAACGATTGTTCTAGTTGAGTTTTGTAAGTGAAACACGCAATATTGCAGTTAATTATATTGTGTGTCGTGTATATGCAGTCTTCTTATTTCCTTTATAATTGCATGTTGATTTCAAAGATTTCATTCACAGTGCGGTAAAAGAGGTAAATGGCAATTGCGGTATTTGTGATGATTTTTGTATCCTTGAAAACAATTTAGCGCTGTTTCTATCAAAATAGGGTTTTACTGTTTAAAAATTGCATTTCATTTTAAAATTCTATAATCCGTCGTGTGTAATTATTTTCTTGTCAACATGTTGTACTACTAATACAATTAAAATAATATGTTTAAATATAGGGGAAAGATGGGAATATTCATGATTTCGACCGATCGTTTGTGATAGGTATTGCGTGTAAGCCCCTGATTTGTCTAATCTGATAACCAAATAGTTACTTTCCATTATTAGTAATACAAAAATGAAAAAAAAACAACAAATTATTGTGGTAATGTTCTAGTTTTCGATCGCACTCAACATAATTATTTGATTCATGATTAGAATATATTATTTGAGTTATGATACATGTCGATAGTTTTAAAATCGTATTGATGAAAATTTGCAATTCTCTTTCAATAGAAATAATTGATTGTTAATGTTTCAATTTCGGTCGAATGATCGATTTAATTGCTTTTATAAGTATAGTGGTAGGGTTGAAATTCTGTGAAATATACCACCGACTGCTTGGCCATTATTAATGAACACATTAGTTAAAAGAGAAACACCAAGTGCCACCATTATATTTGGAACCAGGTGGTAGTTTATGTTTGACACAAGCTTGCTACAGTCTTTCGTTACTTTTATTTTCTATTATAGTTTCTATTCTTATAACAACTCATCTAGTTCGGCAATAGTAATGGAATAATGTAGTTTGAGTTGAATGACTAAGTCCAACACAGTTACGTGTAGGTATCATTTTGATGGCTATATACCAAAGGGCACGATCATTTAAAAGAAAAAAAAACGTAAAAATCAATTCCTGCTAGCTGGCATTAATGCAGTTTCATCTTATATTAACGATGGTGGACGGTATTTTATAAAGTGCGAACGATTGAAAGAGTCAGCCACCAACAATATGATGATGATTTTCATTTTGTTTGACGTTTCCCACGATTGATGGACGTTCGTTTCTAATAAACATTCGTTAGTATCGAAGAATAACGTAGAATGATGGGGGAAGAAACGGGAAAGATCTTATGCAGTTATGCCTATAGGCGGCTGTAAAATTCACACCAAAAGCATACCTACCATTAACACAAAAAGGAGAACTTGTTAATTGTCAATCAAATTTGACCTTTGATTATTACAAAAGTATTGTTAATGTGATTATAATATTCAACATTTTCAATACTGGACAGTTACTTCTCAATTAACGTCAATTAATTTAGATTTTAGATTGATAGAAGAACATCGACTCTTAAGATTTATGATTTTATCATTCTCAATTCATTTGCAACACATAGAATGTTACAATCATTGTTTAGTCAAATTCATTAGAGATTCGGTAATTTGTGCAGCATACATTCAAATTGGAAAAAGTTTCTAATTAAATATGGAGTAAATTGACAGGTGGACGTGTTTCAATTTTCACCTGAAGCTAAACAGGGAACAATCCAACACGATAATTTATCATTGCTGTTTTATCTTTTTTTTTTGACGGATATTTTTTCGATCAATTCAAAAACTTAATCAATTAATCATCATATCTTGAGGAATACTGTTGGCAAATATATTTGCCAATCATGTGACATTATCAATTCTACCACAAACACCTGTCAGAATTCTAAAATTGATTGACGACCATTGTAATACAATTGAGCAGCTACAAATCAACACCAAGAACGAATTTATAACTTTAAATTTATTCAAACTACAATAACGAGTTTTCACAATAGTGGGTTTTACTGCTGTCAGAAAAAAATAAAGTCACTTGGCGACTTTTAATCTATTGTTCGATGATCTAGATTTTTATTATATTTTAGAGGACAGGTTGAAATTCTTAAAAATCAAAATGCCTCATTTGCATAGTGAAAGCTTCGACCAACGTTTTTCTTTTCGATCGAAAATATCCAGTAAGGAACTCTACTTGTTTTGAGACTTTTTACAGTTTTGGGCAGCATTGGGGCGATTAAGATTAACAAAATTGGCACTGTTTTTTTCGGCTGTTCCACAGTGCTTTTTCCTCAATATTACAAATGTGATCTATTTAGTGAAAGTCTCATCATTAATCCTTTCATTCCCTTTCATTACTTCGTTTTAGCACAATTGATTTTGTCGTTGTTTGGAGCTACGTTTCATTGTCGTTATTTCAACATATTAGAACAAAAATAAAGAGCTTTCACAATACAACGTCTATTAAATTGAATAAAAAGCATCCATTTGGTGACTTTTAATCCTTTGTTCGATTCCCCATGATCTAAATTCCGATATTATTAAAGAATATGTTGAAATTGTCCTTTAAATCAAATCCATCTAAGTGAAAGTTACATCAATTCCAATTTTGAAGTCAATCATGATTTAGTTGTGTTTTATTTTTTTCATTGCCGGCTTTTCATAGTGACAAAAGTTCTCCAATTTATAGTGAAACCTAACAATTACTGTCATATTGTTAACATAATTGTGTTTCGAAGTTGGTTTACGATTAAATTTTGAGAGATGTCTCAGATATTGTAGATTTTGGTACCAGATTTTGTTTGAATAATGATAAATTCACGTTGACAGCTATCTAATTTTGCGAAATTGTCGTAGAAGTGGTTCTGTATGTGTTTATATTTTGTATTTCCACAAATATACTCAAGTTCGGTTGGATGTGCTTAGACTTGAACTATAAGGACTAGACGGGGTGATGACGATAACAGTAGTTGATGACTTAGACGAGACAATGGACAACACTAGAAATGCTAAACTTTGTTTTCTCTCTCTCTCTCTCTCTCTTCAACAACCGCGAGAATCGTGGAGTCTCTTAAGTTAACATTGTTTAACATCTACGTTGTGTTAATAACATTTTCTGTTATTGTTCCAGATAAGAATGTTGTTGTGTGAATAGACAAGAATCATTCTACAATCAAGATGAAATCAATAAAATTACTTCTAGTGTTTAGTGTGTTTCTATTTAATTTAGTGAAGTTTGGTCATAGTGCAAGATGGTCACATTCAGCTATGTTAAATCCTGATTATCAATTATTATGGTCATTAGGTCCTGGTTCACAAGAAATCACATTTGAATTACAAGTTCGAACATTAGGTTATGTGGGGTTTGGATTTTCGAAAGATGGCCGTATGACCGGTGCTGATATGATTGTTGGATGGGTCGACCAGGGTCAAGTCTACTTTCAGGTTAGTATTTATATAATAAGAAAAACAACAACAACAACAACACTTTTACTATTTTATTTAATCTAGTGGAACTTTAATCGAAAATATGCGGAAAGAATGTCGTGGTATTTGGGTCAATTGTGGAAAATCAATATTAAGACAGAATTCAATAGGATTATTTAACAAAAGCTTCAAAGCAATAAAATGCTCAAAACATAATATGAATATTTGCAGATCTTTTTATTCTATTCGAAAAATAATGAAATATACATTGATTTAAATTCACCCTTATTGATTGGCCAATTATATTCTTGAGCTTCTTTAGAAACGTAGCCGTTCTCTTCAAGCATAAGTTCGGGTTCAGCCCTTTTCACGTTTTCACCATTCAAGTGCACCATTTCAAATCAAAATAGAGCAAATTAAAAAAAACGTGTAGCGTTTATTAACCGATTTAATTCAACCTTTCAATTATATATAATACCGATTTTCTAGATTTAAAATAGCAATTATTCCATGATCGTAAAATAATTGAATACTTTTAATTCATTTTTCGTCTAACAAGTGAATGCAATTGTCTTTTTTTTTAAATTAATTTATGGAAATATTCGTCACATTCATGCAGGCGTTCTGTATCATTAATAGATAATTTCCGTTAGAATATCGTATTAATAATGGAAATTGCCTATCAGGATGTTATTGTTGTTGTCCTCCAGTTTGGCGGTTGAGTAATAATTGAACAACCACACATTCATATATTATTTTGTTTTATTTTTGTACGTTTATCCACACATCCACAGTCGCCGCTCATCTTAGTGTGTATTTAACATAACGAGTTTCACTTCTGTATATCATCTGACTGTCATCTAAAACCTTATGCTAATAATTTCCATTCCATTGCGAATGCACCTTTGTTTGAGAACTATCGCTGTGTGTATCGCTTGTTATAAATGACGGTACAGTAATGATATAATGGGAGCTTCTGCGTAACACAGTCGCAGCATCTGTCCAATCTTTCTCTTTATATTTGTTATAATAGAATTGTAGAGATGATGCACTATTAGATATGAATTGAATAGGAATAAAATAGAAATACATCGATGTTTTTAATTGTTCAAACAATAAAATCAACTCAATCATTGTTTACGATCAATAATTATCTCTCAATGGATGATACAATATTCAACAAAAACGAAGGGAAATTTTCTGTTTACATAATATGTAGATTAGAACCGTAAGGTTTTTAAGGCTTCCCCCAAACATCTGTTCTGTACGTTTGAATATTTTTCTCTTTTTCATTCTCTCTCACTCAATTGAAAAGTGTTATAATCCAACTTAAAAGTCGTGGGCGGTTTATAAAATGTTCACGTTCATGTTGTCCGCTATTAACTAGCGATAAAATACAATTGATAAAATGGTGGGCGTTCTAAATAGATCATCTCTCCTAAAAGAATATACAAAAGATGTAATTTTTTTCAATTTACATATCATTATTGTAGTATACATATACATTTGATTGCAAATAGGTGTGGTGAATCTTATACATAAATGTCCTTCAATTCGTTCTATTTTAATAATAAATATAAATGTTTAATGTAAATGACGACCCACGATAATATTTGAACGATCGAATTCAATTATTTTTTTCATCAAGTTTCTAGATATATTTAAGTTTGTTGTTTGTTTGTTTGTTTGTTTTTTATTCGAAAGAAAAGAATCTTCGTGTTGCACGTTCGTTGATAGTTGTTCCTTTCGAATCAACTCTGAACTCATTGTCCATCATTTTCGTCTCAACTTTAGTTGACGTGCTGTAATAGGGAAAGAGTCAAGGTAACATTTCTGGTTTCATTAATAATAGTCGTGCCGTTTGAAAACTAAAGAATGCCGCCAATAATATCCACATAGATAGGTACACCTATCTTTCTACCTATCGGCGGCTACACATTGTTTTGGATGCTTGTGTTACATGTATGTTTCTTCATTTATGTATTAGTGTGGCTGTGTGAAGAGTGTTCAAAAGCTTTTGTTCTAGGGTGTTTTAATAGTTGAACTTTAGTGAAAATTTCCATAATATTGTTATTTTTCAATAGAACAAAGAAAATCGTTTGTTAAGAAACTAATCATAAAAACGTCTCCAAAGATGTTTTTCATTTTTGATTCTTATTGATAGTTATTTTGATAATAAATAATAATCGGAAAGGATCAGTCATTTTATAGCAATCCGACATTAACACTCATTTATCTGATCACAGTTATTAAAGTATATATATATCGTTATAGCAGAAAATGGAATTTATGAATGTTTTATCCCATTTGATTGACAGTACCTATTGATAATAAAATACTTTTTTTTTATTGGAATTCTTTCATAATTGTCGTTTTTGAGGAAATTTTATTACATAAAAATTCATATTGTGTAAATATAACGACAATAAATATCGCTCTTGCCTACACCATCAAGTCTGATTCGGGAAATTTTACTCTAACATCATAGTAGAATAAGAAAAGTCAAGTCGACAGAATCAAAACAGACTTGCAGTATGAATTCTTCAATTTTTCAAGTTTCTAAGATAACAAGTGATAGAAAAGAAAAAGGTGTTGTAAGACGTTTTCCCACTTATATACAATTTTATAGAATAGTAAGTATTTTTATTTTGAAAGGACACATTTCTAGACATATGTTGTTACTTCCATTTTCATGGAATTCATTTCTAAAGTGTCATAGAAAGGTATAGAGAGACAGTGTATATATGGGTTCTTAACTTCTGAATTGAATTCGAAATTTATTTGACGACACGTTATTTATACAGGAATGGTGGTATAGAACAAAAGTTTCCCCTAAGGGTAGATGTGATAAATCTTTGAAAATTAGTGCGGCATCGAATCAAGAGCTCAACCGTTTTTTTTTGGGTGGGTGTTGGGGAGAAGAGAGATAGATAGGGTGTGGGGAACTCAACTCTTATCTATTCTCATTCTAAACTTTTTCTTAAATAGATCAAGATATTTGTTGGTAGTTTTCTTGTAATGATATAAATTTAAGATTCTTCCTTTGATAAACAATTTTTGGAAAAGTTAATTATTTGCCAGAATGATAAACGATAAATTATCTAGTATGAAACTTTTCACATTTTCACAATAGAGTTTTTCTATATAGAACAGTAGAGATGTTTTGTAATTAAATTGTGAAAAATCGTTGTTTATTTTTTTCCTCTCTCTTCATTCAATAGAAATCTATTATGTACCTATTGCAAAAATGTATTTTTTTGCAACTACCCCATTGTCTGTCTGTCCTGTCTAATTTTAAAACAATATTCAGTTTACATTGTCGATGAATGTTATATTGGGAAATATCTGTCACGTCTATACTGTTTTTATTAGAATTGGTAAATTTTAGACGAGGTGTTTTACCAAAACAAAGACCGATATCCATCAGTATATATCGAAAAAAAATATGAATTATTTATAACTAGAATGGTATCACTTTCGGTAGAAATTTATCCAAAAAAGAATACATTTCACCCAGAAAAAAATATGTTATCATTTATCTTCAATTTTAAAAAAAATTAATCATATTGAACAATGTTATTAGTTTATATACGATTTTTATTGTAAATAATCGTTGTTTATTCATCATCTTATCAGGACGAGTTCAATGATTTTATTGTTGGTAAATCAAGAAAGTTATTGTTGTTTAATTATAGTCATTAATTCATGTTATTACTAGTAATAAATCATTTTTTTTCCTCTCCCAAAATGAACTTATGAGATAAGGCGTTGGATCAAGTCAAATTTAGTCAAACGATTCGATTCTTAGTAAAGGAGTCTCATAATTGATCGTTCGCATCTCCATACTAATCAATTCTGACAGGATTCGTTAGAATTACCAACGTCTCTATTTTTTTTTGTTTTTGTTTTTTTTTTGTTATAGTAAAATCTTTGTGTCCATCTACTATGGAAATTTGAACCGTCCAAAAAGATGATGATGATGATGATTATCGTCTATATACAATATATCTTGTCCGATTTACCGCCCATGGTAAAAAGCGCGGATGTCTTTTAAGGAGGGCCTCCTCATAAACTTTAATATTCTCTCATGAAGCCAGTTTATATGTACGTTTGTTGGTTGTCTGTAAAAGATGCGATGATGTATCTTTGGTCCGGTTCACAACACACATACAAGTAACTTGAATAACTCTCAACGTATATTTTATGGCGACTCTATGTTAATGTGAAACATTTAGATCGGAATCTCGTCGCAGCTACTTTGTGTCCATGTTGTGAGAAAGATAGATAGATAGATAGAAAAGAGAGAATTTCAACTATTAAAACCAAAACTTAAAACTTCTTGTTTGCCCCTTTCATCCACTAAAGAGACACACAGGGAACTAACTATACGCATTCCATACAATGTTTTGGATTTTGTGTTAACAAATTCTTTCATGAATACAACAAAGTTAACATTAAACGTTGAATTTTATTGTGTATCACGTTAAAAATAAAACGGAAATAGGCTTTTGTTGAATTAAAAAAAATAAAATAAATATATATATTATATGGATAAGGGGCTGAAGAATGTCATGAATTTTTAACGAAATTCAAGACAACGACACAAACTTGAAACTTTAATATCTTTGTCTGGAATCCTTTAAAATCATACCGAAAATCTTTCTGGCATCCAATCGACCTTTTATCATAAAGTTGGAATTTTGTTTTTCTTTAAAGCGGTATTTTGATGACAATTTCAACAACAAAAAAATAATAAAAAGAAAACTGCCTTTATAAAAAAACGTTTGCTTCCAGTTTTTAATATTTCTCAGGAAATCAAAACATATTTCTATATATTTTGAATGGAATGTGTCGTTAATCAAGACTAATTAGTAAACATTGTTAGACACAACTTTTATAAATCTGTATAAATAAACAATCTATTTAAAACAGTCTTCTTCGGTCTGACAATATTAGTTTGATTAATGTGAATTTTAATGTGGGCAGGTAATTTTTTTTCAATTATTACAAAAAAAAAACGTTAAACAAGAAGATTATAGAAGTAAAATAGGCTTAGTAAAACATAGCTATATAGCATTAATTCAGGATAATATTCTTTATATTGAGATGAGTGAACATTTTTGAATTATTCATGTGCACATATATATGTACATATTCTACGATCAATATTTAATCCTATTAGTAAATATATGAGAGAAAAGAGAATATATTTATGTTTATGATAAAACACAACAATATAATTGGTGAATAAATCTCATTAAACGTTATCTAATCAAATTCTATTTCTATCTATTGATAATGAATGATAATATTTGGAAATTGAAATGAGATGATATTTAGCTATGGAATAACTGTTGTTTCTTAATAATAGTCTTCTATTATGTCTTCTCTACGTACGTAATTCCATACAAAACAGACTTAAATTCGGTGGTTCTCATTAAAAAGGGATTGTGTCTCCTGGTCTGTTCGTTTGTTTCAACAACAAAAACCATAAGTTTCATTGTATGGAAAATAGATTCGACGATTATTACTTGGAGTAATTAATTGACTTTATCAGACTGAAGAAATTTTGATAAACAAGTAGGATTTTATCATTAAGCAGACTTAAACGACTGCTATGTTTACAAATCATCAACAAATTTGTTGACTACTGATCGAAAAAGCAATAGAAATAGCTATATAGCGAATCGAAACGATCTATTTTGAGCGCCCAAAAAATTGAAATCTGAGCGAAAATTCTCCATTCATTTCCATCGGTTAATTAATCTTTAGAGTGTCACACAATAAATCCTTGTAAGCTTGTTTCGGTTGCCTCTCAAATGAGTGAGAAATCAAAGATTTACTGGGAGAAAACATTCTGTACATGCCTCTTAGGAACTATTATCAGAATTTTAACTATTTGTACAATATTTCATTGTTATTACAGCTAGCTAACATTTCAAAAAAAAATTCCCTTGATATATTTCTTCTCGACAATGCCTTATATTTTAACGAGCTCGAAAGCACAAACGAGCTTTTCTCGCTCGTTAAATCAAGCATCGGCTTGTATCTAACGAGTGATTCATCACAGGATGAACAGTGGTATCTATTAGTATCGCGCAATATTGGAATTTTGGTTCATCTCCAAACCAGCAGCAACAACAACAACAACAATCTGCCCTTAGATTGTCTCTCCTTAGTCTCCTTGAAATATTTCGGGATACAAGATATATTTCTACTGAACTTGGATTTTTTCCTGTCGGTTTGCCTGTGATAGATGTAGCGGTTTCCACCTAATTTATTTTTCGTTCGTTGGTTGTTGTTCGCTTTAATTTTTGCTTAGGCCAGTTTTGTTATTTATTATAGCATCGACAATTTATTGCCTTTGTTGTCGTTAAGATGATACTTAAATTGGTAGTTTTTAGAATGACATTTAATATAAAATAAAACAAATTTTTTTGTATTTGGAATTCTTGTTTTGGTTGGTATTTTAATTATTTCGTGTTTTTTCTTGTCCCTCCAGTTTTTCAAGACTAATTAATAGATATTTTACAAGATTGGTATTGTTAAAGATACTCATTTTTTTCTCTTTCTCTCCCATAGTAATCATCCGGTTGAGTATTTGATTAAATAAAATTCCTGTGCAATGCACATACATTAAAACTTGTCTTTAATTGGAAAATAAAACGGCAAACTACAGAGAAAAAAACGAAATGGTGGAAAAAAACAACTTTAATAAGGACAGATGTCTTGCTTTGTCTAGTTATTCTATTAATTACAGGAAGCACTTTAATTTTCATGAAACCACAATTAATTTGACAGATCTAATTAGTTATAAACGAAATTTGTAGGTTTCTGGAATAGTTTTTATTCTATTTATTTCAATATTTTTTTCACAATAATAATAAATGGCAATTTGTTTTGAAGAATTCGATGAAGCAAGGAATTTCTGTGCCATCTGTTCGGGGCCCGGTTATAACGACAATTCCGTTATTATGACGCCACACAGAATGCTTTAGAAGTGTGAGAGTCGACTGACAAAAATTACTCCAATATTTTCTTTTGTTATTCAATTGAATATCGTTATAATACAATTCTGTATGTGTTTAAAAAATACTCTACATATAAAAATTCGACTGGTAAATGAATTTGTTCTGTCACGGCGTCAAATTATAACAATTTATTAGATAGATATAATTTAAATAATTACACTACATTTCCAGCTAAATAATAATAATTCACTATGTTATCTGATGATGGGAATTGACGGCCTAAACACGAATCTACATGGTTCGAAAAATTTTTTTTTCTTCTTTTGAGGCTCTCCAAGTTGTTGTTGTTGTTTGAAATTTTTCTTTCTTCACCAATTGTACCTACCGCAATCTACACTATTAACGGAGACACATATAACAACATAACATATTATTGGAAACAGGTTTTTAGTTAATTGATTATTTTTGAAAAAACTTTAATTAGATTCCAGATAAATACCTATTAGATGTTTTACCATGTTGTGCGGAATAACAGGTAGCTAAGGAAATGATATAAATTATGGTGTTATCGACAGTTGTTATCTATCCACCAAAACAATTTTGTTTTGGTAAAGTTACTCTTGTAACTTTATTAAATGAAGGTGGTAATGACTTGCTATTTTTCAACTTTAAAGATTGCCTCTTTCATCCTTTATTTAAATATCAATTTTCGTTGACGTTTCATTCAAATTAAATACAAATATCAATCAGAATTATTGATTTAATTATGATGATGAGATTTGTGATTGTGATTTAAATTTGTAAAGGACGAAAAGGAATCGTTCTATTGCACATTTTACCCATCTATTTATTCAAACTCTATTAAGTACCTACGTATTTGCCTTCTAGCCAAAAATGTTCATTTATCATCAATAAGACTCTGTCTTGAAGTTGAGTCATGTCGATCATTAATTTCCAACCGTTCCATTTCATTTTTTCCATCATTTGTTCATTATTCTCTATCTCTTTCGTTCTCACTCTTAAATCTTTTTTATGTTACAAAAACCACATTGAATTTGCTTAGTTAAATTCTTTTATAGTTAAACGTACCGTTATAAAGATTTTTGTTCACATGATTATCAGTTTAGAAACTTAGAATTTGTGCGTTCCTATTTTTAGATTATGTGTTGTGTTTTATAATTATAGGTAGTCAAAACAATTAATTCGACTTCCATATGTTAACAGATAGATAAATAATGGGAATAAATCTAGTTTCTACTGTATTTTTTGTTATAAAAATTAGTGGTTTTCCTCTTCTATTGATAAATGGCGGTGCGTACATTGAAAAACTATTTAGATAACACACACACACACTATATGTATTTAAAAACAGTAGAATTCATTGGAATTTTCTGCTACAACAATCAATTATCTGGTAAATATGTGAAAGAATTAGGAGAAGTAGAAAGAAGAAAAAAATAACACCCAGATTTTCAGACATAATCTTTACGTTTCTGCTTTGAGTATGTTCTTTTTCTTGCCGTTGTTGCACGCTTTGTTGAACATTTTAGTATTTTTATTTTACTTGAAATTAGACATGGATCAGTATAAGTAAACTTCAAACAAGCAGACCACCCTAATTAACTGGGACTATGAAATTAAACGCTTTTCTCTATTTTCCACTTGTTTATAACAAGTATATCGAGTATCAAAGGGTATTTGACATATAAAAATATATATATATATATATATATATATATATATATATATATATAACGATGATTTGATTTTTTGTAATTGTTGTTATCTAGTCTACATTCAAAAGTTGTCCTACAGCTTAGAGTGAGTTTCGTCAATACCTGTTGTTTATTAAGAACAATTTTATCATTATTCACAATTAACTATCAGTAGGCTTGTAAATTATTTAAATCACAAAATCCTTTCTGTAATAGGAGCAAGGACACATAAAAAGCGAACGAATGTCAACTTATAAATTGTTGGAATTTTCTTGTTGAACTAACATGCAAAAACCATGAAGACATTCATTCCCTTGACTAATTTAGAAACTTAAAGACACTTATTTAGAAAGAAAAACAAAATTAATATTTTATCTTTTTTATCAACAATTATTAGCATAATGTTAATATTGTCGTCATATAAAATAATCCCACGATTAGTTTGATAAATTGAACATAAAGATTTTATGTTGCTTTTTATAATTACCAGATGGATGTTTGATATAAAAATAGATTGCAAATATGAAATAGAAGTTGTCGTTTATCCGTTTAGAAGGATCTCATTTATTTCTTCTTTGTTTAACTAGAAAATATAGTTAGAAATCACAATGTCCACAAATGGTATATATTTCAATTGACAATTATTTGATCAACACATAAAAACAATTTACCTACTTTTCTACAATAAAACAATGAAATCGCAAATGTGCTGTCAACAAGAAACTTGGCCATTAATTATAAATGGTAGACAGTTGTAACGATGGCTGCGACATTTTATTTATTATAAATGCAACAAGATGAATCTCTATTTTAGTTGGTAACAAAGAAAAATTGAACTTTCTGTTACTGTTTTTTTTTTAAATATTTAAGAGAGAATTTAAATGAATCGATCTTTCAGACCTCCCATTAGTTTTAGTCGAATAAAATATATATATATATCCAAATCGATGGACCGTTGAATAGTTTTAATACAAAAACGTGTCGATATAACCATTGAAACAAAACCAGGTTTTGTTAACTTTCAAAACGATAATTCGATTTAAACCATTCATACTAATCAAATTCGTTGTTTTGGTGGGAAAGATTGAAAAACTAACCAGGACCTGATGTTGTTGGTTGTAAAAGTTTTGAAATTTTCCTCACTGCAAAAACGAGAATGAATTGAACAAAGAGAAAATCGTTGAATGTCATTATTTTCGCACTGGATTGGAACAAGAACCATTTAATTACGAACATCACAAAACTCAATTCGACTAAATTCTTATCTCACTCTCTCTCTCGTGCACTATGTCCGATGGCGAATAAGAGGCAAAGGATGTGAAAACCAGCATAAAAAATGACAGGAAATTATGTTGTGAAGATACAACAACTTACAAATTAAATGTGGGCCTTATGTCTACGAATTTGATCATCTTAAAATAGGAATTTTTCTTTACAGATAATTAGACATTGTAAAAATTTCAAATTTATCGTTGTGAGGTTCACGAATACGACAGTTAAAATTCTAAATGAATAAGCAAATGGTGAGATATATTATCAATGTATATTATACGTTTACGGTTTTGTTATCTCTGGTCTAGCTAACCCTTGGAACCGCTTAATTAAGACTCCTGAAATGGTAATATATTTACGCCTAACGACAACTTACTTATCACGGAGAATATCTACTTTATTCGTAGAATGAATGGATAGGTAATAAAAGTCATATTATAAAAGGTAATTTATATTCTATAATTAAAGAAAAACCTATTAAACAGTGAAAAGGTAATGAACCATTGCCGTTCTCAGTTTATTGCCGGATTAAATCTACAATTACCAATTATCATTAAATATTATAAACAATATTTGTTTTATAATATAATCAAGAAATAAGGAAACTTACGCTAATTTAGAAAGACTCGGTTTTATCAAGAGTTTCATCTTCGGGAATGTGCTGTATGGTGGTCCTTAACAACAACAACAACGATGCCACTCCTTAATTTACAGCTTTCTTGGCAGATCGGAGCAGCATTTATGTCCACATACACACTTGGCGGCAACCAAGAAGAAAATAATTGACATCGGACTTTACGGCCACCTAGCTGTTCGACTTAAATGAGTTGATTAAGACGGCTTGTCCCGATTACCACCGGGCTAGAAAACTAATGTCAGATATATATATATATATATATATATATATATATATATATATATATATATATATATATACTAGCAACGTTATCTAATGCATTAATCGTCCTGGAAAGACCCTTAAAGAAAATAGATTGAATTACAACAAGATTCAAATAATTAATGTTTTTATTTAGAACAACAACAACAAAAAACTGGAATTAATTTAGAATTGCTTAAGTTGCCATTAACACCTTTACAATCAGGTGGTGATGGTTGTTGTTATTGTTCTTTTTTCCTTATTGTTGCGTACTTCAGTTTACAGGCGGCTGAAACAATTGTTGTTTGTTGACTGGCTAAAATAAATTGTCAACTTTCTTTTGTATCATTTTCCATTTTAGCGTAGCTTTTGATATAAGTGTTGTATTGTTTCAAGATTAGACATTCACACAAAAAAAAACATCATTATTTTCGTTTCATTAATTGATAAAATACTAACAAATAAATAAAGGAGAAAATACAAAGTTAAGATTGTCTTCTATTTGCAAATAATTCTACATAGAAGAGCTGGCTGACATTTCAGTTAATTATAGTCTGAAACCAACTATGTCTACTGAAACATGTAGATGAAGATGTTTGTATTATATCAAGGAATATACATTTTAGTAACTTTGATGGAATACCGGTTAACGAATGAGAATTTTCCTCCTATCTTGTTCTGAAAGTAGTTCCTTTGATGTTTATTTTTAAACCTATTTTTGATATAATTAATTCACTTATAAGTACAGTTAAGTAAAACAGTTGACGCCATTCTGTGGTTTCCCTATTAATTTCGATCAAATCATTCTTTTGTGGTTGGTAGAAGGGGAACGTTAATATATTTTTAATTTCGATCGAGAGGCGAATTAATTATCGTTCATCAACATCCTCCATATGGTGTTCTTCTCTTTTGTGGTGGTCTTATAATTTTTTTCTTCTGCAATACAGTCGGCACAGTAACACGTATTTAAGCTGTCGCTCTTTATTGCCCTCGACTGCCGTAAACAACACACCCTCAAGCTTTCCCGTATTCTCATCATCATCACCATCATCTGAAACGGAATCAGCAACACGACTCGTTGAAAATGTAATTAGGAAGTGATTAAATGTTAATATATGTGTGAGACGCCACGAACGTTTCCGAAATGCTATGACGACAGATTAAAATGAATGAATACTTGAAAATTTCCTTCTATTGTTGTGTAAATGGAAAAATTAAATTACCAGATAGAAATGATCGGAATTGAGAGAAGAAATGTGAAGAAGAAGAAGTAGAAGAAGGGTTATTTTATGAACAACCAAGTAAGACCGTAAAATGTTAAATATCCCTTGTCGAATTACTGCTTCCAAATTGCACATCACTAACATTGGACACGGATCGTAAAAGCTGCAGAGGTAGCCAATTTACGGGTTTTGTTGTTCAACGACCATTCTCAAAATAATTCTTTTTTTTTGTTTCGTTTTCTTTTTTAAACTGACGACAACACTCTTGTCACAATTTTTATGATTATTTATTTTGTTGCAGGATCGACATGTTAAAGATTCTCCTAGAAGTTCATTAGATCGTGAACCAGAAGTTGATCCAAGTCAAGATTACCAATTACTCCTAGGCTATGAGAATGGTACACATACAGTCTTGCGATTTCGTCGTAAACTTGATACTTGTGACCATCACGATATTGCCATCACCGTAAGTATTACCATTTATTATTAAATTTAACAAAAACACCCACCGATATCTCTAGTAATTTACTTATATTTGATAAACTTTCGCGTTTGAACGAACAAGAAGTAGAACGAGCTCAATTAGTAAAAAAGAAAAACAAAACAAAATTGCGATAAGGGAAAGATCGACGTTTCGATTTGAATTTAATAGAAAAACGTTTTATCACGATTTGCATATTATCGCCACACTTGATCTTTGCAAAAAGTCTCCACTGTGAGTGATGAATTTTCGTTCAATTTTCAAACAAATCCACTATTTTTATTAGTTTCAAGTGGCAATTAGTGGACTCATTTTGTATTCATCACGGCAAACTTTTCAGTGCCAATTTAATACAATGAATCTCTAACATACAATTATTAGAGAAGCCCTTTTAACGGTGAAACTTTCAAAACAATAATGTTGAATAAAGCTGCTTCTTAAAATGAGAGAGATCTAGATTTGATAAAAGCCATAAGAGTGTGAATATTACTTAGAGTTCTTCTTTGATAAAAGTACAAAACTTGTTTGATTATTATCAGGGTAACGTGTTCGAATGCCTATCAAGCCGTCACATTTCTTTTTTGTTCTTTTAATGATTCATTTTAAAACGATGATTCGTCTCCAATCTAATGCATAATCAAGACTCGATTTGATACTTGATATAAAATTAAGCACCGGCTGAATTGATAATTGGAACATGGATCAAAGTATGAATGACGGGATCTGTGATGGAGTGGTGGGATCGATCAGTGATAATTATCCAAGATAAGGGTCTCGGTTTTTTCCCTGTTTTTTTTTAAAGCTGGTCGATAATTACATTGACATTTGCTTGACGCGTTTGGTAGACGTTTTGTTAAAGAGGAAAAAGGCCCCCACAACTCATCTTTTACTCCCATACCACCCAAAATACCGGTTAATGGTCTGCAAATTCATCACAGTGACTTGCAGATATTTTCCAAAGGGAAACTTGAAGCTTAACTAAACGCGAACAAGCAGAAAAACGCTGACAGTTTAATGGGGCTTTACGACGGGAAACATATGGTTAAAACCTTAAAATCCCCCCTTCTATACATATATACTGTTCTATCATCCTTTTTGGTGTAGTATGTTGTGTAGATTGGCAAGATTATTCTGTTTAACCGATTTACTTCAACAGTCTGACCAATTATCTTTGTTGATATAAGGACGACTGTTGGATTCTGGTTGTTTGAGAATTCTATCGTTAGTGTGAATGTTTTGTAAATATTTAAAGAATTTCTTATGAATATTGAAAACGATTAACGTTACCGTTCTTAGTTTAGCATGTACGGAAATATAGCATCGTTCCATACAAAATTCAATTTTGTCGAGCATATTTCGTCTATGTACACATCACAAGCCTGAAGCTGCGTAAAGATAACTGCTTTAAAACCTGTCCACTTTGATTACTCTTTTGTAAATGTATAGAAAATTGGAATAAAATAAAACAAGCCAGAGGTCTATTATATAACAAAAATTAAATTTGTCATAATTAATAAAAACTAATGTGATAACTAGAGACCGGACATGTGCCCGAAAAAGCGGACACTGACGTCAGCACACCGTACTATAGCACAATCGAGCGGAACATACAAATTGCAAATTAATGCTCTTTTTCTCATTTTCGTTTATGGTAATCAGCTGATGAGACCAATGTCCACGTGTATTTGTTTAGTCGTATTGAGAGCAATATCTGCAGTCTCTTATGGTCAGAAAAGCTGTAAAGACTTTGAAGTGTCATCAAGATTGATACGAAATCAAACAACTTTGTCAACAACCTTTCGTTTTTTATTCAGTTGAACGCAAAGTGGCTTTAGCGCCATCGTTACCAACATTAATATCTAAATATGTATGAATAGAACATTCATCCTCATTTATTTCAAGACGACTCAAATTAACTCGATTAATCTTAAAGAAAAAAATTCTTTTTTTTCAGAATGACACAATGAGAGTGGTATGGGCGTTCCATTCAAGTGAACCAAAAGGTGGTGCTGTCGGACCCCAATCTTTACCACAGCACGATATTACTGCTAGGGGAACGCAATCTTTGTATTTGGTGCAAAGAGCCGATCAGGACGCCCCTAGTCCTGAGGAAACGATTCGTGTATGGGAATTACGTAATCCAATGGTGGATCCTCCAGCGCCTGGAGAAACTTTATATTGGTGTCGAATATTTCGTATTCCTCTATTGACGAAAAAACATCACCTAATCAGGGTATGTAAAAATATTGAAATCCGTTTTGCCCTTTCAAAGAAACATTCAAAAGAATAATATTTCAATTTCACGGAAAGCTTTCTGAAAACATTTGTTATTATTGTTGTTCAGAAAGTGATTCGATATATATATATCGAAACAATTCTTGTTTGTTCCCAATATGTTGAAAGGATTTTTTTTGCTTTATTTCTTGACTAGTCTTACCTGTCGTTAGAAGGTAGTATTGCCGGAAAACTCACAATAGATATAAAATGCAAATTGCTTAGTTTTCAACTCGCTTCACACGGATTTGCAAATAGTATGCGTATATCTAGTGTGATGTTTATGATGGTGATGACGCAAGTCGTCGAATAAGATACGATGAATGGTAAATAGAGGAAACTTGGCAAATTTTATAGCCCTTTGTTATTTAAATTTCAAATTATTTAAAATTGTATTTCTTTGATGTGTTCCGTTATCCATGCCAGTGATAAAGACAGTTGTCGGTTCTTTTTCCATTCGTTGACTAACGTCTTCAACCCCTCGTCATTTCATTATTACGTTTGTTCAATTATAATCATGTTCAAAGAAATATTGAACAGAAATGAGAGTCACTAAAGTCTCGGCAATATTCAAATATTGATCCGAATAAACTAACATGACAAACTACCCTATTTTAAGCCGGAGAGCAAATATTTAATTTCGTTGTTGCATTTCTGATGATTTTTCACCATGGGAGAGTATGTATGTTTCTGATTTGATCTTTTGCAAGTCTTTATACCATTGACCAAATACTTCGGTTTTTTCAAGTGTTGATAAATTTGTTTTTGCCTTCTGTTGTTACAGTATGAACCGTTAATTGGTAATGGCAATGCTGGTGGATTGCAACATGTTGTCCTTTATGAATGCCAAGATACAGTTCAATTATCTAAATTAGCCGACACACCCGGTCGTCGTTGTTACGAGCCACATTCCCAACCATTGGTCTGTAATACAGTTGTAGCAAGTTGGGCACGCGGTTCAGAAGGGTTCAGTTTCCCACCGGAAGCCGGCTATCCTTTGGAACCGTCAACGTCCCGTTTTTACCTCTTGGAAACCCATTACGCTAGTCCAACTGATGGTAGTTTAGGATCATTGGAAGGGTCCGGATTGCGGTTGTATTATACACCGGAATTGCGCCGTCACGATGCTGGTGTCATATCAATAGGAATGGATCCCAACTGGCGTCATATTATACCACCAGGACAACACAGAGTTGTATCGTCAGGACATTGTGTCGCCGATTGTACACGGCAAGCTTTTCCACATAATGGTATCAATATGTTTGCTGTTGTAATGAAGACACATCGCATTGGACGGCAAGTTGCATTAAAACATATACGTGGATCAATTGAACAACCACCAATAGCTACTGATGATAATTTAGATGCTGATTATCAAGAATATAGAAAATTAGGTGTGCCTGTGAAAATTTTACCGGGTGATCATTTAATTGCTGAATGTACATACAATAGTTCGAGTCGACGTGCCATCACATTAGGTGGTTTAACTAGTCGTGAAGAGACTTGTCTAGTGATGGGTTTGTATTATCCAAGACAAAAACAATTGGCTGCTTGTCACAGTTTACCAAGTTTACCAACTGTGTTGCATTCACTTGGCATACAGGAGCTTAGTCCGTAAGTAACAACCTACATTATCGCTTAATTGATGTCATATTTCGTATTCTATCAATTTTGTTGTTCTGGAATTATAATGCAAGAGGGCGTCTTGCAAATTATGTACGTGCTTTTAAATAAATAAATGATGAAAAATATAACACTACCATCAGTAAACAAACAAACAGGGCCTGATTTTTAGATCTAGAAACATTGAAGAAACTAGAAAACATGAAACAGTCTTATAATGTGGACGTGCTTAATAGATACATAGAGAAGATGGGTGGTTAGATAGTACTTTTTACTACTTATCTTTTTTCAGCACGAGCATATCATAAAGCTGTTTCATTTCTTCTAGATTCTCCAATATTTCTAGATTAATGGGTGCTACACATTATAGTCGTTTTACTCCCGCGTTCGTCGTACAGCGTTCAGCGAACAGCGTACGAAGATAAATCAAAATGGTTTTTTCGCTGTAGAGAAATATCTCTGTAGCGAAAAACGCGTCAGCGAAGCCATCCACACTGCAATCTTTCATCGTCGTTCGTCGGTCGAACAACGCTATTCGACGAACGCGGAGTAAAACGACGATAATGTGTAGCGAACATAAGAGTGCAACTCTGTAGTTAATTTAAAATTGAAATTAATTATTTACTAAACATAAGTCACATCAATCATTTTTATATCAATTGGCATATGTTTTCAATTGTTTTAGTGGCTCAAATCCGGTTCGAATATCAGCACCACCCGAATTGGCTGGCATGACATTAGAGTCGCGCCTGTTATCATACGATTGGGATAATCAATTCAACACATTTCAAGAAGCCACAATGAAAGGTTCATTTAAACCACTCTGTTGGACAGCTCAATCGACTCTATTACCGGTACGTTAGAATTTATTGAACCATTTCTATTAATATTTAATTTCTCTTTATATGTCCTGCTTTTCTTTTCGTTTTTGATACTGTAGGGTACAGATAAAGAATTCCACTATCCTAACATAACAAAAGCGTATATACGTCAGAATGGTGAACAATGCTCCACTAGGAAATACAGTACAGAAGTGTGGCCTGGTGGGACGTCGATCATTGAAATTGATGGTAATCACATTGAAGGGGCAGCTCGTAGTAAAGTATCCCGTAGCAGTAGTCGGCCAGCTGCTGAGGAATCGTTGAGCTTAAGTCGATTTAATAGTGGTATAACAATTAAACAACAAACTCTATTTCTATTGGTGTTTGGTGTTTGGTTCGTTGATATCCTAATCAATCATTGACTGATATAAAATTAGTGATTTTTTTGACAAATTTAAAAATTCATGTGACACCTCTACAATAATTCGTAGTGAGATACCTTTTGTTGTTATCGAAATGGAGCAAATTTTAAGTCATTTTTAACTAGTCCGTTCGGCCAGATATTAATAATTAAATAATAATAATAATAATAATAATAATAATATTAATAATAATAATTGTGGTTTTGCTAGTGTTTTCTGATTTCTTCAATCGTTTTTTTTCTTCTAAAAAAATGTGTTATTCTCCTGTGATTCCAGTGAAGCGCCCATCGTTAATTGTGATCCAAAGTGCAATAGTTGTAAATCTGCAAATTTAATGGTAATAAAACGCTGAAATAAAAAACACTGTGCACTATTTTTGATTTTTGTTCGTTTTTGTAAAATGAAATGATGGTGTTTGGTGGTGAGATCGCTTTGCTGGGAAATGTTTCATAAATGTAAAGCGGCATTTTATTGCCGAATTGGACTGATGATTTAAAAAAAAAAGCCGCGACAGGTCTGTGATGATATTTGTAGTTAAATAAGCACATTTTTGATGTCTGATTTTCTGGACTGATGATAAATATAGATAAATATGTATAGAAAATTGCCAGAATTTATGATAAATCAATTTTGGTTCGATTTTTTTGTTGTTGTTGTTGTTGTTAGATTTTCACAATCAACTATCGCCCTTTCTGAACAAATCTTTGATCCATTGCCGATTAAAAGATCCTGTTGTTCTTTTTGTAACATATTTGTGTATAATTGAGGATTTTTTGTACATTTTGTAGTCCTGACTGGTGCTAAATATTATGCAGTTTTTATCCTTTTTGTATGTAATCAATAAGAACTAATTTATTGTTTTTGTTTAGCGACATAAAGATTCCTGTACAGTGTAGATAACTTGTGTAATATATTTTATAAATAAATCTCGATAAATAAGTATTAGGAATAATTAAATAAATGAAAATTATTTCGATTTCTGTGCCCTTAAGTGAATAAATTTTAGCTGCATTAATCTATCACCGACTTTATCCATTTCCACTTTTTATATGAATGTGACACCCCAATCAATATTTGTTTTTTGCAATACGCTCCATTTATATATCATTTGATGAAAAATGGTGCATTTGTCCATTTAATAAAAAAAGTGTATGGACTTGAGTGGAGGATGCCATTGAAAAATCGACATTTATAATAGGTGACTCTTGGATACTTCACGGGGTGCAAGGACCATCCTCATATGTTTTGCATATTCATAGAAGAGAGAGAGAGAGAGTATAAATCCACAAACAAACGTTACGGACCCTCCATAAAAAATAATCCATAAAAATTATGAAACTGTGGACCGCCCGTTGTTGACCGTTCGTATCGTTTTATGATCGGTTGGATGAAAAATAACGATATAGGATGTTGGTCCGTTCGTTCATATTCTCTTTACATTTGTACACATAATTTGATATATACTGTGTTTTTTATTTATATTTTTCATCCATACGTAAAAGTTGGACGTAGCCAATTTTTTTCAATAATCCTTAAATTACCGGTTTAGGGATGATTTTTTATTACGTTTTGATTTGATTTTTTTTCTTTTCACCTTTCAACTATTAAACATTATGAATAGCGCATTATTCCAAGTACTTGTAGATAATCTTGGAAATTCCATCGTATTTCCCAGCTATTTTTCCAACGACCTTCGTCGTATTTTTTTCTTCATCCTGTATAAAAAGGCATTGCTATAATTTCAACGAGGCACATCCATGATTTATCGGATTTAATAGTTGAACCGCAACCGTTTGGAAAAACGCCGGATTCTTCTCGCTACTACATAAATCGAACCGAAATTCAACATTATTATTATTAATTTTTTCCATATCTTTTCTCTTATTATCCTATAATATTCCTGAATATAATAATTTTACGGAAATGCAATAAATGTTTAATTATGCGTAGAGAACAGATTGTCTGACATTTATGCAAATTAGTTGTGTAATAAATAACAAAACTCACCCTCAAAATTGTTAAAACTAGGTATACGTAAATATATGTGTGTTTTTGTATGTGTGCGTGTGTGTGTGTGTGTGTGTGTGAGTTTCTTCATACAATAAGGGTAGGGAAAAGTTGGTTTACTCGTTCTACTCTTCTTAAAAGTTTTGTAAAGTTTAAGCAGGGCAATAGTAAAACTTTGAAGTATTATTAATCTCTAGAATGAAGAATATGTAAGTGAAGTTTGTGTTTTATGATATTAAAGATATATATGTGTGTATGTAAATGGATACCTACCCTTACTGGTTCAAAATTGTAAAAGCTCTATATTATCTAGTAAATTATGATAACCGAGAACTACCAGATATCTCCACACATAAATATAAATTATATTCGAGTAGGGCTGATAGCTGCCATTCTAAATGATCTACTAGCTACTTCAACCTTTCCGTTGCATCGCGATCTAAAGGTGAACGCTCATTAGTTAGCAACAAATGCGTGATAAGCGTAGACCGGATCTTTGCTCCAAAACCAGAGCTCTGACGTCAGCACAACGTACTATAGTAGAATTATGCGGTACATACAAGATACAGAAAAGTGTTGTGTATTTACCGATGAACTTACATAATATTTTGTTGCAATAGAGGCAATACAATCGAGCAGTATCGTCAATATAACCTCATGGAGATGTAACGGCCAAAATTTCAGCACCCACTAGGCGGGATCCATTGGTGTACCATATAGGGCACATCGTTATTGTAAGTAAATTTAAGCTGAAACAAAAATTGTTGATGAATATTTTTGTTGATATGTATTTAATACTTAAAAACACGATGCACAATAACCAAAATAATTCAAAAATATTACTGAATGGTTGTAGCCCCAGACGGGCGACAATCCTACAACATCCGTATGCCAAGTAAAGATGGATTTCTATACCCGATCTCTACTGATTTCATATAAAGAATCTTAAAATTGCTGATTAGTGAGCGTTCACCTTAAGCACGTATCCACGCCATGTGTACGTACTTTTACGAATTATACAATCAAAAAACACGTTTGGTGAAATTAAAAATTGGCAAATTTCGCTTCAATACCAATTATTGATTGTAACGGTTAACTTATTCATTATTATCAACATGTAAAACTTGTACTTCTATGTCATCGATAATAATCAACCTGATCGATTATAATTATCTCTCTCTCCCTGTCTCTTTCTCTCTCTTCTCTGCGCCTTTCTGGTGTGCTTAATAAATTCTTCATTTGAAATTCGTATAGCGGTAATTTATAATAAACTTAATTGCACCCTGTTTAAAGTTATTAAAAATGGTTTTGTTCAATTGCCCTGTAGTTGTGTTTTAATTAAAAAATTTCGTCAAAAAAAACGATTATTAATAATAAAGAGGAATCTAGCTTAGTAATCACTGCAGAATTGATTTGCATAACAATTTTTTAATTAATAATCTTGTCTACAATTTGTGTGTAGAATTGATTATTTTTTTTGTAATCATTTTCAAGAATATTCAAACTGCTATTGATTAAAATTTAATGTTGATTACGATTTTAAGTAGAATATTATTTGTCTTTGTGAATATTCAAGTTTGATTAGGGTAGTTTTTGGTTTGCCAAAAAAAGCGATATATAGTGGTGTTTCAATCAAAATTATGTAAGTTTATCAATTATTCGCTAAGGCCTAATGAGTTGGAAAGTTTTTGATTAAATTATCGATATGTAACAACTATAGGAAACTTCATAAATGCCCACATCCAATATTCTCTTTCGTTAATATTTGAAAGATGAAACTTGAACATTTCAACTCGATTAAGAGTCGTTGTTTTTTTCTCTGTCAGCTATTGTTGTTAGAATTTGTTGGATTAGATATGTCTTGATGTGTTTGTCAGAATCGGTGTTTTGTTCACCATCACACAGGATGTTTGTGAATTTATGAATAATTTAAATTTTTTCTCCATACACTGTACCAACCATTATCCTGAAATTCCTATTTATGTTTGATAAGTACATAAATCTACAACATTCATCATTTTTATATTCGTAGATATTTATGATTAAATGCGGATTAGATTGAATTGAAAAATCTATAATTTAATCACGAATTTATTGAGTTTTTTGGGTAAATTCGAAATGGTTTTCGCTTCTGATTTATTTTTATGGTTTATTTCTTTAAACATATAATTTCAAAAATTTACGGTTGTTTTTAATCGAATTTCAGAGAACAACAGAGCTCAACTTCACAATATCATGAATATTCAAAGATACTTTCAGTTGTGACCTAGAATCAAATAAGGGATGGCACAATTTGCATACGAAATAAACTTACAATCATTCCAAATGATTATTATTCTTATTTCAATTGTTCTTAGTAATTTTATTGTTACGATTACTCGATCTTCCAATCAAATGTTTCGATAACTGTAATTATCCAATGAAATCAACAATATTCAATGATTATTTATTGCTTACCTGTGGATAATGCTAGTAAATATAATTTGGGAAAATATTTATCACATTTTATTACCTTTATGAATATAATTATAAAACTCAAAATCAATACAATTAGCGAATTAATTATCACAGATTTTAATGTTCGTCAAATATCCATAAAGTCAATGCTTTTGAAATGTCCTCCCGTTTATTTTTATTTTATTTTATTCTCTAATTAAAACTGCATATAATAAAAATATAATTTGATTAGCTACATTTTGACACTTATAATTAACGTGGCTTAAAATTTGCGTAAATTGCAGTCGAAATAATCGTACGTAAGTCACGTGGTACTTTACTAGCGCTTCTGTCTGCCTCTATCTCTCATGAGTGTACCATGTGGCTTATGTCACCGGTTCTAGTGTAACATTTGATGGTTCGTGAAGCTTTTTTTACGCTAAGAAAATTGAATCGATATCCACTGTAAATTTACGATTACTGTAATTCGACTTGATTAAACCATGTACGGTTAACGTTTGGTTATGCACTTTGACTGTTTAGTTTCTTTAATCTTTTGATCTTTGAATTGCCTTAGAATTAAACTAAAATTTTAAATTACAACACATTGAATCAAACACATTCTGCACAAGTTTAGCGAAACAGTACTACTTTCTGTTAAATTATGTAAATTTTATGTTTTTTATTATAACTGGTTTACAATTATAAATAACTGTAATTGTAAAGCAATCTGGTTGATATCAACAAATGATAATCAATGTTGTTGTTGTTGTTGTTATTTAATTAGTCTAGATTTCATGTTATTAAAGAATTAATTAAAAATTCACACACATCTACACAATGTGAAGTGGGTAGCTAATTTCGATCTTAAATCTATATACATACAAGTCAAATTACACTTGTAAAACTCCCTTATTTCTTATTAATGTTACAAAAATTGATACCATTGAAGCAAATGTCCTGAACACACGCAATTCTTATAATTTCAAATGTAGAAAAATACAACATGAAAGTTGGTAAATTGGTAAGTAGGAGAAATGTGTAAACATTCGGTATTTGAAAGCTAGTAGTAGATAGGAAATTTAATTATAATTTATTTTGTTAACATCTTCTAGTTGGTGTAATTTGTAGGATGATCACATTCAGTTTTGGTTTGTCAGTTAGTTTATTGTTTGATGATGGTGGACTATGTTGATGTTGTTAGCATGACTAGCGGCAGTTAAGGTTCCACCAACACAAACTGATGGAAATTAATTCCTACCGACCATCTTACCCAAACCATTTTTCTATATGTATATACATCAAGTCTAATCGACAATGTTTTTATGTCTCTTATTCACTTTAAGATCTACAAATTATTCAGCTGAAGAAAACCAACATTTAGATTGCGCGGATATATCACAAAAGTCAATAATCGTCGATTGTGGTTGCATTAATCGAACAAATAGTCAAGAGTTGTTGTTGCCTTCTTGACAATCTGTGAGAGGATTCAATTTATAGTCGACAATTGTACCAAGAGTTCAATACAATTCTTATGCTTTAAAGTTGTAATACCACTAACCAAATCTTCTTATCGTTTGAAAATAGTGGAAATCTTAAACCGTTTTCAAATTTCTGTAGTACTAAAGTTCGCTATTATAATTGGTGATTATCCAATATTCGAACAAACTTGCAATTAGTTATCGGTCTAATCAATAATAAGTTCGTTTAAATGGGTTAGATACATAATCAGTTTTTGGTGAATTTATGCACAACGAACAATTGACATAATCGTTTATTATAATAACAAAAGTGTTACCGGATCGGCTTCTAAATCTAATTCATTTTATCAATGCGATTTACTATAATTGCGCAAAATTTATTGATGATTCTACAAGAATATTTCGTTGAAAATGAATGAGAATAGTTGGTTAATAGTTCGTCGAAATTGATGGCGGTGAGAAACGTGTCAGAAAAGGATCAGACATTGAATGATAGATGGAGATCCGATGGTATAACTAGTGAAAAGCAACACATCCTACAACCAAATATCTGTGTACTTGTTGGTCGTTTTTATTCACCATCCCTAATTTTTTTTGTATAGTCGATGTTAGTCGGGCGAAAAGCAAAAGAAAAACTTGCGTTGAACCGAAACGATTATTCCTGATCTTCATTGAAACACTTCGGGGAAAATGTTGATACAAGCGTGATGAATAATTCCTAAAATAAAACTTTCTTATATCCCCGACACCATATTATTTATTTGTAAATATTTCATTAAATTTCTATTAAAGGAAATTAAATTTATTACGTAACGTAATCTAATTCGAGATTTATTCAAACAATAATCAAGATAAGTTCGGGATTATTTCAATTTTCCCTTTTTCTCTCATATATTTTTTTACTCTTCGTTATTATCACAGCCCGATAACGAAAATATTATTACCATAATTTAAGACAATTGTATATGAATGCGCGCCGACCGAAAAAATAAATAGATCTATTCGTTTTTTACCATCCACCTATTAATTTCATTTAAATCTGGAAACGCACTTTTTTATTATTATTATTATTAACCCCAATTTTGTATTTAAAATAGGGCGAATTTACTGAAATTAGCATAGAAATGAGAAAAAAACATTAATTTCAAGCCTTCGTTCGTATTTCTTGTATATGTGTTCAGGATCATTTCATTCAGTTGCATATTGGAATTTGTGTGCGTGTGTGTGTGTGCGTGTGTGTGCTTGTGTGCGTGTGTGCGTCCGAATTTATTAAGACATTGAATTTTTCAATTTTGGTGGAAATTTTATGATTCACACGTGTTATACATTCATCTGTAATTTATGTTGTTTCTTTTTTGTGCAACATTAAAGCGAAAAGCCTGAATAATGATATCGTAAAATAGTAAAATTTGGCGTTGAGAGTGTCAGAAACAAATCTTAGATGGGTATAACTTATCAATGATAGCTAAGAGATGATATTTGTTGTTGTTGTTGTTGTTGTTATTTGAAGGCGTATTCACTCAAAATACCTCAATTCGTTCATTAGGAGAGAGACTATATCATGTCACAATGGATTTCGCCAAGTTTATTCAACAACAAAGCAATTCCTTTCCACCCCTCAAAAACAATATACAACTTTAAACTACACCCTCGCCCTTCGTATTTCCGTTATCAAAAGATTATTAAATATTATTGTGAGAAAAAAGTGGGAGACAAGATGATTGATCCTCTTCTATTTTACTCAATTTCTATCCAGTTTTTACATTTTCTTTTTATTTTTTGTTATTATGGACTTGTTTTAAAGCTTTAAATCTTACCAAATTTACATAAAGTAATCATAAAAAGCCTTAAGAATGCAATAGAGTGTTCGAGATGATCTAACATTTTTCATTTGGAAAATTTCACTTTATCTCGCTCAAGTAATAGTAGTAGTAGATAGTAATAGTCGTATTTAATGATGCAATAAATTGGAAAAAGAATTTTTCAAATTATTTTCTATTAAAAATAGAAAATATGTATAAATTAAATCATATATATGTATATTTTTGTTGTTGTTATAATTCTATTTAATTGAATATTAAGATTTATCCCATTAATTAAATTTAATTAAAAACCTTTGGAATATGGAAACACGTTCTCATTATGATTTCGTTTTAATTGTATTTGTTCACATTTCATTACGGTAATTATACTATAAAACAATATGGATCTAAGTACATTTTGGAGCTATAGTTATGGGAGATATACATATTTTCAGTGAATTAAAATCGTTTCATTTAGAACTCTACCAGTTTCACGTTGAAAAGTTTATCTTACTGCTTTAATAAGATACGAATTTCTTCAAATTTATTATAAAACTTGCAAGACGGCAGAACGAAACATTCCACTTACATTCAATTTAAATAGGCCACTTTTGATAGTCCATAATTGGCGTCTAACGGCCACGTTTCAAATAAGAAAATGCTTTTCCCAACTAAGCCACTTTTTCTATTTATTGATTTGTTTCGAGTCGCTGTGAAGAACTTCTCAACGAAATCATTGTCGTGGCGATTTTTTGCCATTATTAACAGGGCCGGCACTGAGATGTAAGGTGATTTTCGCACCACTTACAATTAAATTCCTAGAGATCGGAGTCACCACAGTTATAAGTGAGGGTTTATTATTCTCCATACCCTTGTTTCTAATATTTCAAAGTTTAAACACCTTCATTTCAAAAACTAAATTTAACAACTACCTAGGGAGCAGGATTTCAAAATTCAAAATTTGATGCGATCTGCTCGGATCAGTGGAATTATGACCCCGAAATCTTATTTAAGGTCCGGATGAAGTAGGTTCAAATTCCGGCGGTAGACATGAACGTTTTTCAAATAACATGAAGGCGCCTTCGTGTTGTTCACGATTCGCACACCCACTTACGCCTGACCTGATAATTAGAAACCACACAAGAACCCATTTGTTACATATCAATATCATTATTTCCACCCCATTCTAATCCTAAATATCAGTAACACAATTCATCTTTGCACAGAATTCCCCATTGCGATATTCCATTCAACTGTCCAAGTTCGACTTGGTGGAGAGAAGGCCAAAAAAAAAACGAGTTGACAGACAATTTATATTGCACAAATGTCAGATTTTTATACGAGCAAATCCATAAAAACGATAGCAGAAATACGACAAGAAATAATGAAATTATTTCAACGAAATTTTACAATCGAATAAAGAACGAATTTCAATTTATTTGAAACTATTAATAACTATGAATCGTGCAGGTTAAATTTAGTCAAACAACAAAATTATAATCGCATGATCAAAAACATTTCTTAATAAATGAAGTTCATTCAACATTCATGTCATCATCAACGATAACTATAAAGAATTGGGTTGCCACTTTGTTTTCTTCTTTTTAGTGTAATTTGGTGGGTTCTTTTGATCTTGTCAGGCGAACGTAATTTTACGGAAATACGTTCAAATTAAATAGAAAGAGATTAATAATAATCTAACTGAGTGTTTTAGTGGATGTGATGGTTGATTTTGCTGTGATGACATTAGTGTTAATGATTCGTTTAAGGTTGGTTTAATTATTTATTTTTTTGGTATAAAGAGACAGCTGGACATTTCCGGATTATTACCCTCTTTCGTTGTAATAGACACAATTACAAGGCTGCTTTAATTTGTAATCTACTGTAAATACAATAAAATTTCGTTTTTTTTATTTGAACAAAATCCATTCCTTTTGATGGTGGTGTCGATATGGTGGTAGTTTGCGGGAATTTATTTTAAAACAGTAAATAGTTGTATTGAATACGAAGCGTCATTTCCTCGTATCGTATTGATTTAACCCAAATAAAAGCGTCACGTAAGGCCCCATAGAAATGCACCCATCTATACACAAATCACTTTATACAACGGAAATTGTTGTTTCAATTCACATTTATTATTGTCAATTTCTTTTTTATATTACGTTTGTTATTGTTAGGTTTTTATTCATATTTAATCAATAATAAATCAGTAAAATGATTATTGAATACGATAAGTCCAACAAAGAAAATTTCAATGATAATCGTTCTATAATGGCTGGAATTTAATATTTTCGTGTACATGTTGGATAGATTTACAATCAAACTTGACAATAATATCTTCATTAACATTTAAAAAACGACACGCACACGCTTTAAACGTATCTTGATCAACAATAATTCAGAATTTGTTGTTATACATTAATAACAATAAGTGTCCTTGCGTTCTTGTTCCTGCTTTCTTGTTATTTATAGATCGACATTTCCTGTAACATAATTTTAACGCCTTTTAATCAACCGAGCCGCATCATAGATTCACATTTTTTTTATTAACGACAACAGCTAGAATAGAAAGATATTTTTAAAAGAACCAATAGTTATTTTTATTATTTTATTATTTTTCATAACATATCGTGTGTTGAAAGTTTTGTTTATCTTTACCAATATGCGGGCTGTTTCGAAGACGAAAATACTGCGTTGACGATGAATTTAACACAAATCATTCATAAAAAAAGGGTCGTATTCGCTCCACTTATGCGTAACGCCACTGGATAGAACCGTCTACTGGCGGCGAAAGAACTTTTATTTTCGTTTTAAATGGACACCATAAATAATTGTATAACAAAAGATTTTCCATTGGAAATCCCAACAGAATTTTCCTTAGCGAAATCAAAGGTATTATATACCCTGTTTTATTTTATTGTCGATCCATGAATACTCCCACGGTCTACTGGAGTACAACGAACTTGAGATGATAGCCGCCATCGAGTGGTTGGCCATTATTTCAATCGGATTCGAAGTGCAATTCGAATTTGTCGCATCGAAGATAGTAGACACAGCTTGACGTGTACACCACATATCTTAAGTGAAAAGCATCCTGGAAGAAAAAAACAACGAACACGCCAAAAGGTGGAAATAAAGAAAAGAAAATACGATTCAACGATCCGGAAGTCCGTGTTGCCTTTAGTGGTGGTAATCTTCAGTAGTGGTAGTGGTCTATACATAAGCTCACTATACCGACGACTGCTGATAACTTTTTATTGGATCTTCTGTTCGAACTCCACTGGCAATGTTCATTCATTCTTTCTTTTCATCTTGCACCAGCGACATGGACATAAATCCCTAAAGTTGCCTGGCGTTACGCTACTTTTCTTCAGAACACTGTTCTTTACACTTACTCTTTATTCGAGAGTGACAAAGAAATCGATTATATCGGTGAATTTTTCTACAATCGCTCAATTGTCATAGTAGCCCTCCCGGTACGGTGTGTTCGGTTATTAAATTTGACAGCCGTATACCGGATGTGGTTCTCCACTCCGGAACTCATTCAAAAACTGGGCGTCGATGGGCGGGCACTACACTTCAATTGTTTGTTTACATTTATATTACGATTCTATTCAACCATCATCAACAATACAATGGGGATTGTATTATGAATCAACGAAAATGGCTACGTAACAAGAATGAAATATCATTAAAATGATGATAACTTCATTTTTTAATAATTAATGATTACAACTGGTTTACTATAGTCGATTTTCTATCATTTAATCATTAGTAATCATTAAATGTTTCATTAGAAATCCATTAGTGGAGCTACAATTGAATATTTATAATGCATAAAATGTTTGTTAGTCTGTTTATTACAGGCAATATTGTATTCGTGGAAAAAACGGCGACTTGTCCGTATAAACGGGGATGTTTTCAATATGCGCACACAAACACAACATTAAAGAATTACTTGCAATTTTTACCGTTCCCACATTATTTTGTTCAATTCCATCCGATAAAACGATTAAACATGACTTGTTGATGGATGTATCTAATGATGGATAAAAACCTTGTGCAATATCACGCATATTTATTACAATTTTTCGACTAATGGCAATGTTTCACAGTGTTCGAACTGGATTATTAACATGGAATAAAAAGCGGCCACAATCCGTCATAATGCACTTTATCGATTAGATTATACGAATAAACGGGAGATTTATTGAGTTATAACTGGATCTTTTCAGATTCAAAATTGCTATAATTATCAAAAAAAAAATAAAAATGGTTCGTATCAGTCTGTGTTATCCAGTTTACAAGAAAATCAATCATCTATACACCTACTGGCCTGAATTCTATAAAATACAGACAAATAGACAGCGAATTTAATTCAATCATCCCCCGTTGAAAATTGCCGAAAATATAAAGATAAGACGAATTTCTCGAATAATATCGTTTAATTAAAAATGAAGCTTACGGCTTTCTCTCTACTTTTTTATTTATGTATTTTTTTTTCTATTTCAACATTAGAGAGATTTTAATTCTTTTTTTTGTTGTTTTGTAAAAGCAGACAAGTGAAACCGTCACAGCCACAAAAAGTCGATTAAATAAAATGTGAAACGGCAAAAAAATAAAACGAATCAAAAAAGAAAAAAAAACGAGAAGGAAAAACGAAACTGTGTCTATATGAATTGAGGAAAACTGCTATTTGACACAAAACGAACGCAATATCGACAATAAATAAAAAGTGGTGTTTATATACAGCGTGTTCAAACAGAAATGGACACGCTATCGTGTTGTGTGCGTTGAAATCGAAAGACTTTCAGGCGCTAGAAAACTGTTTCGGTCTAATACACAATCAAGTCTTACAACATATAGAAAAACAAACAGTGGAATTATTAAAATGTCATCTATTGAGCTGGAACGCACTGTAGATAGAAAATACATCATTTACAGTGTCCTTTCGTGTCTCTTTGATGAATTTTTAACTCTTTCCTCTTTGTTTTTCAAAAATTCAAAATACCATCTACACTGAGACACTTACAACAAAAAATGCACACAAAATAATATCAAATTCCAACAAATTTCGATATGGAATTCAGTGTAAACAAAAATAGAAGAGGGAGCAAGTCTTGTATATGTGATCAAGCAAGTAACCGAACGATAAGCACGCAATTGTTTCCGTTATTTATTATATACGCCGATAACGATTCAATATCAACGTGATACGTATTTGTACACATACATAACACTTCTTCATAAACGTGTGTGGTGTTCCACCCTATTATTCCCGATATGAAGCGGGGGCGAGAAACATTTTTTATCCGTTACATGCCCCATGTATATAGTGGATACAGTCAATAATTCTCTCTGAACGGCTTGTCATTTCGGTGATAGAATTGTTTTGAACAGAGGGGCAGAGGATTGTGTACATGTATATGAAAATACATTGAAATCCACTTTAGTGATTCAGACAGGGAAAATGTCGACAAGTCAAAACATAATCAAACGGAATTGTGGAAATAACTTTTCCTTTCTAATTTCAATCATTTTTTTCTTCGTTCGTCTGTGTTAATGCTTGATCAATGGCCGACTTTGAAAGCTTTTAATACTTTTGTGTTGTGTTCGATGCAGCTCTCTATATACAGATCAATATCGCTTTCAATTTAATTATGTAAATATGAAATAATCTTAGATTTTCCTGATACGCTTTTTTTATTATTCTAATAGAATAAGTTTTTATTTTTACAGCTTACGGTAGACTAATGCAAAAGGGTCGAGATAGGGGATATTTGTAGCTTTAGCTTTGAACTGAAGTTATATAACATCTACCTAGAGAGAGTATAGCTGTAAGGTAAATCGGAACGAGATCCGGGTTTACATTTCAATTTTCCTGAGATACAAATCACTTGCCTATTTTGATATTCAACTATAGCAAACATTGCATTATTGGAATAAAGTATTTTCTAAAAGAATCTCGAATGCAACTTTACGAAACTCTTTTCACTATTTCACTATTCATTAGAATTTTTTATTCACAATCCGCTATAATTTTTTGTTGGATCTTCTCTATTGTGACCACCTTTTCTCGCTATAAAAGACTCTAATAATGATAATGAATTGTGAGAAGGTTGAGCATGAAAATTCGTCATTAGTATTTTTTTTTATTATTTCTATTAGTTGAATGGAACATCTGTTGAAAAATTAGTGAAGGGTAGATTAAAGCCCTTTGTACCTGTAATATTCCCTAATAGTTTTGAATGTGATGATTCGCATTAATAGTGATGACAATAATGGATTTATAATCTAGCATGAAGACAGTTAAATTAAAACGAAAAGGTTATATAAAGACCGATGCAGATAGAAGAATTCCAACAACAACAAAGAGAATTAACATTTATTAGGGTGAAAATTGGGATCTTTATTAATCTGATAATGGAAATTGTAAAACTCTAAAACTACGGTTATTCTTGGGAACAATTTAACAAAAAATTTTTGTTTTGTTTTGTTTTTTTATTATTATTGCTGACATATCGTGAAGATTTTATTTTCGTCGTAAAATCAAAAGCTATTTCAATAGAAAGAGAGAGATTGAGACTTTTGATCGTTAAATTCACCTTTTAAGGATTTTTCCACGAATTCGAAAATTGCTTTCTAATTACGGCGCACTTGCGAGTGTTTTCTTTACAAATCAACGACCTACAGGCAATATTTCCGAAGCAATTCTCTTAGAGTGAACAAATCAAAATTTCACTCCATTGAATCTGGAGTAATTTGATTAAAATAACGATTGATAAGGAAATTTTATCGCTAAGTAACTTATGAACCAGATGTTTATTGATAGAAGTATAGTTTGTGGTTCATATATTGATTAAGCAGAAAATAGAATAGAGACAATATCCGTAACAATAGCCAGACAGTTATTTTTTCGTTATTTTAATGAATATAATAAAAATTATACACACGCAATGTTGTATTAATCATTCTAAACAATTCTAGGATATTATAAATTTTTATCACGCTCATTCTAAATGCAAAAATGCGCTTGTAAAGAGAAATCTGGAAAAAAGCTCCCCATAAATAATAATAGTAATAATAATAATGATACAAAATTGTTTGCTTCACCCCTATCCACAGCTAGGTCTATTTCGGTTTTCACAGAACAACAACAACTTTATATAAATTTACAAGGGATACGATTTAGGATATTTTAGGTAAAAGTTCAATGTGTTAGTTGAAGACAAAGAACCCTATTCCAATGTTATTATTCAGGTTCAAAACCGCTTTAACAATTATGTACACATATAAGGGCTATTTCACTAATGGATTAACGTTCTTGAATTACATAGTTTTGTGATGGTCAACAATATAACAGAGAATTCGTTATCCATCTTTTGTTTAAGCATGTCCTCTTTTGTTACAACTGAACCGAATGTTTAGAATAGTAGAAAATGATATTTATACGGTCAATCAAATAATCTTCCATTGTTGAATAGTATAATGTGATTTTTTTTTGTTTTGAGTAACACAAAAGCAAAATGTTGTACTTAAGCAAAAATTTCTACATCAATAATTATTGGAATTATCGTACGTTAAACACAAAACAATTTGAGTGGATAAAGTGGATTGTTGTTGTTGTTGAACTACTAAGGTCGTTTTCACATACACATCGGTACCGGTTCCGGCTCCGCCACGGGCACCGCTTCCGACATTCTTTCATACATATCGTCATTGTCGGTGGCGTCGTCTTATTTGATTTTGTCAGCGTTCAGAACAGAATCAATTCAGGCGGCTGGAGGTTTTCTGATTGAAACAATTAAGACTTTTATCAAAAAAATGCATTGTTTTTTTCCTATTCAATTTTTGAAACGCGATCTATCCTCAATTGAAGTACAAACATAGCATTTGCTTATTGATAATATTGAAACAGTCAGTCGGCGGTGTATGTCAAAACGGCCTAACAGCTACACGAAAAAGAAAACGAAATTGTTACAATAATCAACAATAAATTATATCAATGCAATTCGTGGTAGATTGAAATGTTCAAAATTATTTGTACGTGCTGTGGTACACACCCTCATCAACTCGTTACATGGGTGACGATTAGCAAAAATCCTCAAACAAAATTTTGACATAATCAGTCACACATGTGTGTTCGATTTTAATATTGTTGTTGTTATAAATTTGATTAATAATTAATTTTTTTTGACGTATTAGAATGTGTTTTATAATTGAGAGACGTAAATACCTCCTGGGGATTATTTTCGAAATCGCTCTCCATATGTTGTCATATAAATAATGTTTTTTTTTTGTGTGGTTAGTTATTGTTCGGCGAAATATCTTGTACCTACAGTTTGTGGCTAGTTATCAAATAGCGATTCTCTTCTATAGAGGATCTTGATCTTGATCTCTTTTTATCAAGAAATTGCGAATATCACACAGTTGTTTAAGGATCGATGTCAATCGAAATAACTATTCTTACTAGTGAACAATACAATTGAATTCGACACAATCGTGGAATTATTCGAACTTTTGATAATATTCATACAATTCAACAATCGCCAATATCAATCAGTAGATTGCAGTATTATTGACATGCAACATTATTATTTGAATATTTCAACTAAACTTGAACGTTATATTGTGTATTTTAATTATTTGCACCGATCCAATAACCATTTTCATGGATAAGCCATTGAGAATTGTCCACAAATATTTGTTGCTGTTAAATTTCGTTAAGTTTTTTTTTTAAGGAAAAACGTCAACAACAGTCACAAACAAATCGAATCATCCTGATCCTTTATCTGTGATACTACCCCCTAAAATGGGTAAAATCTCAATTCGGCTAAATAATGAAAAAGGCGTTTGCCTGATCTTATTCCCAGGCAGCTTTAAATAATTTGTTAAAAGAAAAATTGATTTTCGCCCAAATGAAATTCTAACAATAAATATTTAATACGTTCCAACTTGAATTGGTTGATCTTTAAAAATGTTGTTGATAAAAGTGGATTCTTTTTATTGTTGCAATAGTTGGTGGTGGTGGGTGGTGAAAGAATTGTTTCAAAGGTTTGCCCCCCACATGGCCGTTTTCATTGGTTGTACAGTGCAACAAAAGAATCTCTAGAGAGAAGGTGGAGTGTTGTGGTGGTTGTTGTTGTTGTTGTTGTTGCTGTTGTTCTATTATGAAAAACTCACTCGGATTCATTTAGTTAGGTCTTTGTATGAATCATACAATAGAAGAGGCTCTTTTTTTCTAATAAAAAGTCACACTATTTTCAACAAATGCTGTTTTTCTATGTACTTAATCCAATACAGATTTTCTGTTATAATTTTTTTTGCACAACTCTTGGTTCTCTCCATAGGAAAATTCGAAGACATAATTTAAAGTCAATGTTGTATAATAATAAAGTCGGATGTTTTTGGGTTGAGAATCCATTAGCATAAAGACCCTAACAGTCTATCTACGTGTAGTCAACACATACGGATAGATCTTCAATGGCTGATAACAAATTTTATATCAGCTATAATGACTATTATTAAGATGCATTAAGGCCATGCATGAAGGATAATATTTTAATTGTTGTAAAGTCGTTCAACTATAAAAACAGTAGCCGATAATTACATATCCAACTTGCATTTTCATAATATCTAATGTAAATGTCGGTGAAAATGCTTTCTAATTTACCAGATGTTCAATTAATTAAACTCGTTTGATTTGAATGGAGCCAAAACAAAAAAAAACAAGAAAAATTGATGTTCGTTATAAACGAATTTTCTACCAAAATCAAATTACCATAACCACCCTTACTTGGATAAATATAGAAATTCATATAAAAACACATGTACAGAGTTTTCTGTAGATCCTCGTGGGAGTCACGGTATGCTGACTCCACGACCACAATTGTAATCATATCAAATATAATTCAATAAAGTATAGAGCGCCCCGTCATCAATCAAAATCAAAATATTACGTCCTAACATGAATCGAAACCGGTTTTATGTATTCTAATTGTATTAGTTGCCATCGAAAATTCCCCAAATATTATTATTTTATTAGAATCATCCGTCTAGTGTACACAAAACAAACCCTAAATTTGTACAATCACCATGGATATTCTCCAGCTTTTTATTTCGGTGCGAAAAAATTGTTCAAAAATAGAGACACGAACGGCTTTCGATACCAATTCCCATTTCGTTTCTAAAGATAAACGATAGATTATTGTTGTAGAGCATTAAGAAAAGTTTCACCAACTAAGAAGGATTTGCTTTTAACGCGATAAATTATAATTTTTCTTATTAAGGAATATCTACAGTTTCAATCAATCGATTAATCCTCGAGACGTGTCAATTAAAATGAATTTCAAGTTGCCTCCACTTCTGTACGATTAGAATTAATGCAACGATGTTTATCTTGAGTTGAATACAAGCAAAGTTTTCCGAACTTTAATTTTCTTGTTAGTTGAATTTCGTAAAGAAAAGATTAAATTGTGGTGGTGTTTTCGGGTTAGATTTCTCTACCGATGTTTATTTCAAATGTGAAAAATCAAATTGAATTTGGGTTTTAGATGGAAATTCACCAACATCATTATCAGTGCTATCTGCATCAACCCTGTTGTTAAAAATAGCACAACAACCACCAACTACTAGCCGTTAAGAATGATAATTTAGTTCGTTAACTGAAAATATCACAAACACGACCAACCATTATGAGTCATAGCTGTTATGAATATGGATTATATTTAACAGTTTGATAACTAGGAACCGTCAATGTTCTGCTATCATTATTAAATACGTTAATATAATAATGCACCCCTTTTAGATTGTTCGAAATAGATTAAAAATACCGAAAATTTCCATCTATCATTAGTGGTTATTGTTTGTGAATGCAATGAATTATTTGATAAATCTATTTAAACAGTAATCACAATAAATTTTATGGAATCCTGTAAGGAAATGGGATTGGCTCTTGTTGTAATTAAAACGTAACTGATACCGCCCACGGGATAAAAGCAAAAGACAAAATTGTAAAAATACAATACACCACGATTTTAGTGCTCGTTACCCACCCATCTCTTCACCGATTTGTAATTACAAAGGATACTGAGTGTAGGTGTAGACTATATCCTCTTTATTATTATATTGCGCGTCTCGGCAATTACGTGTCTTGTTGATCCTTTTTCAGCTATTGTTCTGTACGTTATGACAACAAAAAAGAAACACAAACTACTAGTTATAAACACGTAGAAAATCATTCTGAAATTCATTAATATTTACTGTAGTATATATTTTTTTGTATAATTCTAGAATAATGTGGAAAATGTCGATTTTCCCACCTTTTTCCAGTAGCGTTTCACTGTATTGTGGTAAATAATCCCGTTGAGGTCAACACTACCCGTCCACGTAAGTCATGTGGTGTTCTACTAGCGGTCCTTATTTCACTAGTTGCATCACGAAATATGCTGTCCCTCTCTCTCTCTAATGTTTTGTGACTTGCGTTGATTATATGAGTTAGACAATAAAATTCTTTCATTGAATTTCCAGAAAGGTGAAGCTATTAGTTATTGGAAGATAGATAGATAACACAATTCTAGCTGAATAAGATCTATTGTTGGTAGAAAATAATAAAAATTGCCACATCATAAATCTAATAATTTTCCTCGATTCCCACAATGATGACGATAAAATTTCATCTTATTTGCCATGTTTCATTCGCTAACTACAAATGTTTGTAAATTATTTTACAGAATCTTTTCAAATAAAATCGGAGAACATAACAAACACCAAACAGCAACGAAAAAAATTGATGGTCTTGTAAAATAAATTAATAATAATAATACTTAGTATACTGACAACAATAACAGTTACTTTATGTGAAACACAATAAAAACCAACTGTGGTGCTTAACCGAAAGCACTGTTATTCTCCTATTTGTTGTTGTTGTTGTTATTATTATGAAAAGTTAACGAATTTATTAAGTTAATAGTGTGGAAGTAGTAAAGTTAAATGGAGATGATTTATAGAATTAGACTGTATATTAGAAATTTAGGAATTTAAATTATAAATGTCAATTAGAACAATGTTCTTGCTATCTAGTAAATTTCCAAAACAGATATAATACATGATGACAGCCATCTTATTTAATTTATAGTCGTCCCACTGTAACCTTAAAGTGGCAACTAGAGCCATAAAGACGTCATAAAATTACATTGTTGAATCGAACACTAGATGACGCAATTGCTTGAGATTTTTCATCCACTGCTATGACAGTAATTGCAATAATTGTGTTTATTGCTTCAACTCAAGTAGTCGTCATGGGACGACTATAATACCATCGATAAATTCAAATGTTCGTTAGAGGAAGTTTTTCGAGTTCAATAGTCGAAAATAATTGAAATAAATGTTTAATTATTAAATTTTCTTATTATTCGTACATTATTTTCCTGTTGTAGGGTTATGGTTGATACAAATTGAGTTTTAAACAAGCAATTTTCGATAAAGTAATTCAAAGATCTTATCAAGTTTGCAATTGATCGAAAATAATCAAAGTTGCTCATATAAATTGACATATTTCATGATTTTGAACATCTATATATACCTAAACATAATCTCTCTCGCTCTCTCTTCTCTCTCTGTCTATTTTATGTATTCAACAATTCGTGACTATGCAATAATTTCTATACAGGTATACATGATGCGTTTTTAAACGTCCATATTAACATACCTATCTTAGGAACATATCAAGGATCCGAATTTAGTGTTCTATATGAAGATATCATCGACTATTATAATACATAGATAAAATATAATTCGTTTTTTTTTATCTCTCATTTCTAGAAGTTTCTTTATAGAATTTCTAAAGGAAATAGACGAAAAAGATCCCAAGTATAATGTCAAAAGTTTATGTAATAAATTCCAGTTTAATGAATTACGAATGTGCTGTAGCTGTGTAACATACCTTTGACATTTTATCGCCTTGTAATAAATTGCACTTAAATATTTTATTTAAACGAATATTAGTACTGACTGACAATAAATTCCCTAGTTAGAAGTTTGCAAGTACTGCTCAATATTTGAGTATTTTCCTCTCATTTATATTCCATTTACATTAACTTGACCCTCTAATTCGACATTGCAGTCAAGTCGTCCACATTGAAATCAACAACGAAATTTAATCGATAGCTGCTGAAACTACTGTCAATAAACTTATATAACGTACGTGCCCCTTCCTTCATCATTCAAATTATTTCGATGATGATAAAAGTCTGTTTGAGTTTTCCAGTGATAGACAAAAAACCAAAACAGGTTTTAAGTTTTAATATATTATATAGCTTTAATGCATTCCATCCATAACAAGTGGATTTAAAATTTTATGCATTGAAACTTCCTTGATAAAGCTGTTGAAAATTCCCTAATTGATTCTTAATGTGAAAGCTAATCAAAACAGAACTGAAAGAGAGCGATAAACAAACAAACAAACAAAAAAATATGATTGAAATCCAACAAATTCGTTTTGATGGAGGCAGAAAAAAAATTGGGCAAATTCATAATCCACCACCAATAAAGGGTAATTAATATTGTTATTATCCTGTTTGGGTAGCAGGTGTAAGTTTAATGGAATAATTTGAAGTACAATCGAGAAACGAATATACATTGGATTTGACTTTTATCCGAAATAAGAGCGAAGTTGCAGTTTATGTTTGATAGTTTTCCGTTATTACAAACAATTTTCTAAAAAATATCCATTTTACTGCTGTTATATAGATTGGAAACGTGATGGAAATTTCATTAAGACTAACACAAACACATGTTCTAGTTTTAATTGAATCAAAACTAATCTAAAAATCGATTTAAAATGGAATTTATAATAAGTGATGGATGTTTTCCCCTTACTGTCTATCTACCAACTTAGGGGATGAGTTAATGATGATGATGATGATGAATATATTGTGGAATACTAAAGTAAAACTTACATTGTCTTTGTTTTGTGAAATGAGGGTGTGTTTACTGGAATGGTGCATCAAAAGGAAAAGGGCGTCGATTATGTATATACCTGCCATATTCGCCACACTTTTGTCCTTGCATCGTGTTCATTTGCATCCCTCCTACGTCCCATATAGTCGTCTTATAAAAGCTCTTACCCTATCATTGTTCATCGGTGACATTTAAACAATGAAACCTTTCAACGAACTGCTCCATTTCAGCGTAAATACCGATCAATTTGTCAGACACACACACACACACACACACACACACGCACACACACACACACACACACACGACACACACACACACACCGACACACACACACACACATAAACATAAAAATGACAAAACTAATAGACCTTTAACAGTGATCAATATTTTGTTTAACCGGACCAATGGAGAAAAATAGATGGTAGGGAAGAAGTAATGGGGATATAAGAACGGGAATCTCTAAAGAGAAAATGTCATGCGTTACTGAACCTGTTAAATCACACAAGAGACCAATCAGTTACATTAAATTCCCATGTGGACCATCATCGCCGATCGATATTTTCAATGCAAAATACATCTTAGAACTTATATTAGACAGTAAATGTTTATTTCTAGTACATATAAAAAACGATGAAATAGTGCAATAGTGCTCTAGATTAATCGCAAAATTCCGTGTACAGCATATCGATTGTACTTTGGCTATATTGAAAATATTGTAGAATTAATTTGAAAAATTGATAAATCCATCTGGGGGGATTAATCTGTATAGGGTTGGTAATGAGACATGCATTACAAACACGCGCTACCAGTCGATTATAAGATATTTTATGGTCGTAATACATCAGGAACGAAATAAAGCAGTTTACGATAAACAGCTACTGATCTCACAAAACAAAATGAGCACAAACCAGATAATCGTTGATTTAACTTGCCGTTAATTATATTGATCGTTTCACATTCCATACATATAAGCGTACACAATATCCGAAATAGATCGAATATGATTTATTGAATTGTTCAACAGAGTTATGTGTTGAATAGTTTGAAACGACGATCAGAATTTAATAATAATCATGATGTGAAGACCAACTATTTCTATTTGCCTAAATCTTTGACTTGATATTGTTTGGTTGTCTCCGTAACCACAATAATTGTCTTCTGCAATAAAGGACATTTGTAATGGAATTAGACGTTTATTCGTATAGACATCACGAATCTATTGTATGTTTTGTAATTTGGTCGCGTCATACCGTGCCGCCTCCATCATAATCATTGAGATAAGTCAATTTTGCGGTTAATAAAATAAAGAACCCTCCAAGCATTCGTATTACGACAATTGCCCATCATGGTTGATGAGTCTGAACGTTATTTCTATCCCATGATCGATGTTATTATAGTTAGGGTGCCGGTTTTGAATAGTAGCTGCTTTTAAATTAATCAAACGCATATACAGAGACGGTTCGAGGGTGGTTTTCTCCTTGGCCTCTCTAATATATAGAGAAAATAAACGGCAACTATTGTCGCTTCAACAACGGTAAATCAACAAATCTAGAATTAATGTATGCGCTTGATTAATGTTAAAGCCGGTCCTGCATACACATGTAAGTTGGAATATAAGTTTCCAATTCAAACTGAAAAATTTGAATTAGTCATGGTGATTCTAGCCGTTTTAACACAACAAAATCCTTTCGAGCATGAAAGTTGTTTTAAGTGCTTTCATGTTTATTATAACAAAGATTAACTGGATACAGAATTGTGGTAGCCAATATTCATTAAAAACTCTCGTTTTTTTTTCGTTTCTACTATCGATTTTTAATAAGCGTTTCACTTGTTACAAAAGCATTCAAATTTGTCGGATATTAATGCGAAAAATTGAAAATCATTGAGGAATTATTTACGAGTCGATACAAAAAATACGTTATGTTGTAGATGGATTCAAATAGTTTCTAGGAAATCGTCAACTATCTTAACACGAACATAAAAAATTGATTTTATCGACAATCTTGATGTCCTATTTCTCTTATTGTTGGTATTTGAGGCAATATGTGCGTAAATATTGATATTTTTATAAAACTTCCATTTAAATCGATTCTATTAGGTTTAAAGTTTTATTGAAACTATCACGATAGCTTTTTTGTTGAAAAAAAAACCTACAGCTAAAGTCAATATTCTGTAAGTAGTAAATCTGACAAAAAAAAGCACACACACACACACACACACACACACACATCTTGTACCGATTAATAAAGGTAATTCATACAAGTTTTTCCATTATTACGGTAATATTCATGTCACGATCACAAAATCGTTCTTGTCTTAATATCAATTTAAATTTATCTTTATTGATCACATTTTTATTTAATGTAGGATATTATTCAACGTAATTACTATAAATCGATGTAATTGATTATGATATTCCTGGAATATGTTTTTTTTTTAGTAATAATAAGCTTGGGAAATGTTTATTATAATGGTGGAATAATATGTGGAAAAGCTGGAAAAGCTCTAAAATGGCTTCAAATTGACAATAAATGAGCTGGTCGTTTGACAAACTTGCACGCAAACATTCCGTATAATGGATATCAATATTTTAAAATTAGAACTGAAACTGTTTCGAATACAGTTGGACGGGCGACTATGGAAATATTGATTTACGACCTATCGCGCCAAGTCGACCAAGTCCACCTTGTTTCACTCTAACAAAATTTGTTAATTATCGAGTTTCGTTTACTTATCGAAATTAGTGCGAAAAATCACATTGTTACGCGCTTTTAATCCGTTATGTTGTGTAGGAAATAAACAGAGATAGATCGATAAAGACAAGGCGAGACAGTCAGAAGATGTTTTTTTTTAAAGAAGTCCCGATAGGACGATCTTAATGGAAGCCATTCAGTTGAAACGTATGTTGTAATTATTCAGCGGCGCCTTCTATTTTAAATCGAACCTAACTGGAGCTTATCTTAAATAAGTCAGGAATATTCGAGACACATGTGTGTTCCCATTGGAGCCCTCATTAGGGCCATAGATCAAATTCAAGTGTTTCTCATGACATTTGAAAACTGTCTAAATAATTTCCCATTAGTTATGCATAGAATTTTTGGGGGTATTTAACACTATTCTCATTTAATTGTTTCACATGTTCTGTGGCAGCATTTTAAAATTAATGACCAACGAGATAACTTCTTGAAGAATTCGATCTCTATAGAGAACTGATCATTAATTTCTATGACTTAATTATAACGTGATTTCCACGATCGAAAGCTAAGAAGAACCGTTTGAATACTAATCGTCGCCACATGATGGTTTTCCTTAAAATTCACAACCACAAACGTTCGTGTTCTTGAGAGTTGACTCATTTAAATAAAAAAAAATAATAATAATAATAAATGATCGAATATTTTAATCTTATATTATACATGCGATAATAAATTAAATTTTTATGGTCAAAATTTAATTGTTCAAACCCTAATCCATATACCTGTACGATTTAAGCAATGATTGTTGAACATGGAATTGGCGTGGCTAATTGGAAACGGTTTCAACATTATATTTGCAATGCATATTCACTATTTATATGTTATATAAATGTACATATGTATAGTTAGCTGGTATTATTAGGATTTTATTCGTTTTGTGGTTGGGTAAGTTAAGAGAATTTACCTAATGCTAACGATCTTGTTACCGTATGAAACCGCACGTTATTATTAGACCAATTATTACACACTACTACCCACACATTGATATTAAATAAAATCCAACCACTATTATTATTTTACAATTACAAAAAACAATCCAACACATGCCAATTATAAACTTCCACACTTAATTTTTTACAGCTGACACTCAATTAGGTGTCTTTTACTGTTGCTTCGTCCAACAAAAAACCATTCATAAATGACAATAATGCTGTGGGTAAATTGCCGTTTTACCTAGCACAACTGAATCAAATAGAAATGATTATAGTTTGACGAGATTATAAAAAAATCATATAGTTAGAATAGAAACCAATTCCATGGCAACATTTCCAAAGAAATTGTAGTTAATTAGAATATGTCATGACAGCAGTTCGCTTGGTGATTTATTCAAGTTAATAGAGTTTTCGTTTTTCTTAATAAATTTCCATTTTCTAAAACTGTATAGCTATTAAATCAAATGAATAGTGAATAGTTTTGTTTGGCAATAAATTCATGAAAATTAAATAACAGTTTATTATGGTTAAAAATAAATTAAGTCCTATTGTAAAGTGTGATGGCGCATAAACTAAGTCTCATTTGAAAATTACCTCATTTTTGGTGTGTCAAAAACAGTGCTGTATTTTTGCAACTTTCATACTAGGATACAACTAGATTCAGCGTAAAGATTGCTGTAGAACAGCCAAATAGTCAAGCCGTACTAGGTAGGTCCACTATAAAATGAGAATTTCCAAGTTGTGTTCTTTAATATTACCCCATTTAGTAGAGTAATTTTTTATTAGTCGAGTACTTTTTAAACGTTCACAAAAGTATCGGAATTCGTTTTTTTTTCCCTCTCATTAAAATTTAATATTGACGATTTATTTTCAAATATTCCCCAGAAATATCTAGAGCATAATAATTATTTTATAATATTCATCGTTTTATTTGTTATGTTATATTCGTGTTTGCTATATAAAATCGTGATTCTTGCTAGAATTTATACACAAGAATCCTATATTTTATCAATGATATCCTTACGATTTTGTTGTCTTGTCGCTGTTATACGTGTGAAACAACCAAATAGAGAACTTGGTATTGTTCCAAAATACAAAGAACATAAAAAAAAACGAACAAATTATTGGTGACATCGAATAATAAAATTAAGTTAAAAGTCATGTGAAGTTGTGTTTTTTTTCTCTACGATTTCCAAACAAACAAGTTGAAGTATTTCCGCCTTTTGTTCTTTTCTTCTATTCATATCGATTTTATAATGAATCTATTTGAATGGATTTTTAAATTCGTCATTTAACAATTTTATAGTTTTCTATATCTTACGATTTAGTCCCCAATCTAATCTGATGTTATAAAATTTGTAATTTAGACAATACTTGTCTGCTGAATGAACCCTAATAAACCAATTTTAATTAAACGACAAATACGACATCCGATATATCAATTAGTTTATAAAAAATTCACAATTTTACCAACAAAAAAGAATCGATGTAAATAACGAAGATACCTGCTGATGGAATTTAATTGAGAATTGAGCTTCTAGCATGAATCTACATCAGTAATGGGACAACAAAGCAGCAAAAGGGTAAAATCTGCAATGAAATAGGATTAAAACATTAGAGAGCCAAGGGGTGTGCGCCCTGTTGTCTGTCAGAATTATACATCAGAGTGGGATATGTTTAGATGATGAGATTGTTAGTAGATAGATTGAAGAGAGGGTGGTTTGATTCCAATTTCATAGTAATCAAAAAAAAGAAAACAAACATGTTATTTTCTGTTTTTATTGTTTTTGATAATCCTTTAATGGAAGCTTTCAAAATTGGAAAATAATCAAGTAAATGGTAAAATTGCGCTAGTAGCAACACAAGATTTACAACAATTAAAAATGTAAACACTATTGGGGCGATGGAAAAAATAATAAAAATAAAATGCAGCTTTATTTAATCGATTAATTGAGGGAAATGTTGCATAAAAATCATTCCAAAAACTGCAATACCAGTACATATTCCATTCGACATTAATAACAATTAATGTTACTGTTATTGTTTTGATGGATATTGTTGTTGTAGTTAGAAATATTTTATAAACTTTAACAATGATACAGTTAGTGTTTCCAACATTCAAAGTTAGAGAATGAATAAGAGCGATTTGTTCTACTGTAAATCACTACATTTCACTCGGTTTCAGGAAGTGGTTAAATGTACTGCACCTGAATTACACTAGAAATCGTAGTGGAATATTTCAGGGTAATATTTATATGTGCTAGTTTGAAATGAACGTACAATTATAGAACAACATCAATTGTTGAGAAGAAAACATCTTTTCTGTGAGTAGATTAGTTAATATTTAGGTGTCTAAATGTAGTCTAGCCTCCTGTCATCTAATAACTAATCCAAAACTCATCTCGTATTCATCTCGTGAAATGTAATTTGCCACCAAAATCCGTCCAAAACTGTCTCTCACTCTTTCTCAATTATTATATAAATAAATATATGTACACCAAGCACATATAGTCTGTCTTTGTTTAATGTGCAGAATTTATGAAGGCTGAAAGTACATGGTTATGTTAAAATGCTGCTAGTATTTAATATTTAACTAAGGGTAGTTTAGGTGGAATACACACAGATGGTTCTTTCTAGTCACTATTCCACTCGTGGAAAATTAATAAAGTTACACACTTTACATTTAATTATTCATGCATTACTTTTTATTTTTTTAAATTTAATTAAACCTTTTTTAAACAAATTCCCATCTTTATGATGTTTATACCAAAATGAAAAAACGGAAGGACATGAGTTCCGATCTCTATCTCAAGTGTTGTTTGTCTTTTGTTTGTTTATTTAAAATTTGCGATGGAGATCGAGACATTTCACAAATACGACTTCTATTTTGATGGATGAATGACCGACAATACTAATCAGCAAAAATTTCGAATTATTTACCGATTTTCCAAGAGCGAAAAAAATAATACCATTTCCCAACATGAATATTAATATAACACAACACACAAACAACATTCTCACGATACACATAAAATTAATGGTTCATTCCTATATTAAAATAAAAGTACTTCATTTAATTTGAAAGCCCTACTAAAATGATTATATTTTTGTTTTTATTTGGAGAAACCATCAAGATTGAACAAATTGAAATGTCGACCTATAAATTTCAATAACGACAATTATCCTGTCTATCCACACATCGATAGGAACACAACACAAGTTAATTTGATTTGAATCAGTTCGAGTTTTTTTCCCCCGTATCTCTATGTTATATAGAAATACATATGTCTTCGACTATGAAAGATGGTTGTGTTGAAAAGCTACTTTCAACGATTGTAGAGAAGCAAAAAAGATATAGTTCACACATAATATATGTTGAAGTATGTACAAACAAACACAAATATCATATGTGTCATCTGATGATGATGATGATGATGATGATGACAAAAAAACTTTGCCGCTTATCTACTTTCTTATGTTTTAATACATACAGCTCCTTATCGTTTTGTTTTTAAAATACGATCTATTTATCAAGAATTCCAACAGGATAGAAAACATCTGGCTTAAAAGCGTACACACATGATATGCCGGGATTATGTATCCAACAGATTTAAAAAAAAATTTACTGTCATCAGTGGCGTGTTGTAACTTCATGGGGCTCTAGGCAAATTTGAATTTTGGGCCCCCACTATGTGCAGTGTTGAATTCACACATTTTTCTTCAGTGGTAATTCGATATTAGTACTATAATCCGTCTATAAATGATCGCCTACGGGGCCCCCCTGTTTTTGACCATCGGTTAACGCGTCACTGACTGCAACAATTTTTAGTTGTCACAATTTTCCAGTTTTTTGGTTAATTAAACAAAATAAAACCGGCTTGTAATAATCGATAAGTTTATACAAATCATTCCAAATATTGAGTGTCGACTAGAGAAAACTGGACAGGTGATTACATCAGATACCTCTTAAAAGATAAATATTTTACTTAATTAGACAAGTCACCTGTTATTAATAAAACAGTCTTGAATTTCCTACATGTATCGACGATAAATGCACAGCTTTGAATTTAATTAATTACGAAAGAAAGAAAAAACGAGTTTCAGTTGAAGATGTGTGGTGTAGAACCACGTGATAGTCATGCAGGAAACACAAAACTTTTCCATATTTTATTTGAAAGGAAAGTTAGAGGCATTTCGTCGACTATTTCTCAATCGTGAAGTACAGTGAAGAACGTTAAAATTCTACACAATATTGGATGGATATGATTGAAATCAATTTAGAAGGCATATGAAACGTTCTTCTGTATTTAGCTTTAGATGCTCTCACCGTATTCCCCTCACTTATATCGGACAGTAGACTTTAATTTTAGTGGAACATTGCATCAAACCCGGTTTGTTTCGACTGTAATCTGATCGTATAAATTTACGGAGAGGAATGAGTTAAGTTTTAAAAGTCAGAATTTCTTGTTAATGTCACTAATTAATTCTGTTAATTTTACTTGTTTCGGAATCGGTTGAGGTTTATGTTACTGTACAGTTCTTATTAACGATTTTTTTTCGTCTTCTTCAAATTTATTTAACATTTTTGTCATTCCTATTTCTGTGTGTTTCTTTTTTGTTTAAAATAAATTTCAATCGTTTAATACAGGGTTTTTTTTCTGTTGTAAAGGCAAGTTTTAATCGTCTTCATTCTATATTCATTTTGATAATTTATGTTAGTCTATAAATTAGAAATGATTCTAGTTAAATTAAGATTTATTCGTCGAATCATCATAGTTAAAGGATGAAAAATATGTGGAAATTCTCATTTAATAGAAAGTTGAACTACTGTGAACTTGTGGATGATGATGATGATGATTTCTATCCGAGTCAAGAACTGGTGCTATTTGAAATTGAAATAGTTGCATCGATTCAACTTGACGTTATTTGCTAAAAATGGGTTGCATTTTGAATGAGAGAAGAGAGATCAAAAAGAAGAAAAAGATTGACCACCATAACCGGGTGCCGCCTTTTGTATATTTACGAGCCACCTTTTCTCTACAGTAGCACGATAAAATATGATACACCTTGCATCGTACCTACTCTTTAGTTGCATGTATCAGGCATTATAAAAACCAACACGCACACACACACACATAAATTTATAAATAGGTAAAAAACGAATTGAAAAGACACCGTCCCCTATTCACTATCCTAAAGATAAGATTGTCGCGTATTTATTTCGGTTAAACATCAATTACATGTGGATTTTGTATTCAAATATAGTCGATCCTATTTAACATTCCTGATCAAACATATGGCCTATAAACTAGGATAATGTTGAAATATTTACCGACAATCTATTTTTAAATAATAATGTCCGAAAGGACACGTTCATATGTCTTGTTCAAGGGATCGACCTACAATACCCTCGTATTCTATACAAAACAACAGGAAAAAAACAGTTTTTTTTGGACGATCCTAACAATCATTAATTATACATAATATAAATGTCGTTCCAAAACTTAAGTATACATTATTTATAGCGCTAAGCTGTGACAGCGACAAACAGACGCCTATTGGAATTGTCGAATACAGTTTGTTTGTTGTTTTTTTTTAACATAATCACAACTTCGTTATTGACCTTACAAAGTTGCTGAAACTTGGAGCATTTTAATATACAATTCGCATAAGTTGTTTTTTTCTGCCCGCCATCTACATGACTCCGGTTGGAATTATTATAGTTGATGCTTGATCAAATTTTTATGGTTCATTATAGGCAATTTTTCGGTTATAATAAAGTGTCTTTTTCCAATGATTAAATTCCAAAATTACCCAATCACCTGAACTAATTAAGTCGGCAAATTCCAACAGGCATCTATGAGAATAAAAAAAATGTCTATTGTGATCTAAATGACTAATCAAATGCTGGTTGAAAGAAGGAATTTCAACAAACAACAAAACTTTGAAGTTGTCCTTGTAATAAGGGCCAATTTTTTCTGTGAACGATGAACATTAGTAATAAATTGAGCGAAATCAGATCTTTTGTTGCTTTGAGCTTTCGCGAAGGTATTTTTCAAGACAAATCCCACAAATATATAGATTTTTTTTTGATAATTCTCCAACAAAAACTGCCTTATTGATGTTTATCTTGGATAGATTAAAATTCTTTAAACGTTCAACCATATCTCAATTCTCCATAAAGTAGCAATCCTTTATTGTTCATACTTTACTAAATTACTGTGTTGATAATATTTTCAACAACAACAAAAAACACCCATCGACCCGTGTATGGTATATGGTGAGTCTCTAAATTTACCGAAATAATCCGCCTGGAGGTAAAGTCGTTATTCATGAACCAGAGAGATGCAATGTTGTGATTAACATTCAGAAGACACCGGGTTGTCCTCAAGGTAGAAGAACTACAAGAGAAAAGATGAATGTACATAAAAGACAGTGACCTCGGTGGTAGTTCTTTCGAGCTCCCATTTCCAACTACTTATACAATTTAGACGAAATTATCCTGGTTTGCCCTTTTGGCAAGTCTCTAGGGTATCACCTCATCAATCCGGTATTCGATTACTGTGTGTACGTGTTGTTTGGGAAAATTACCCCATTATTAAACAATTACACGATTTTTTCGTGTTGCTCTTCAAAGCGAAAAAAAAACATAATTATTTATATTTTCATACATGTATATGTTTAGGCGAGAAAAAAATTGAATTATTTCGTGTGCATTGTAAAATGGAATTGATAAAAATCTCCACTTTCAGGCTTCTATATCATTTTTATTACAGTTCTTTTTTTATTTGATGTCGCATTTATTTTTGTTTTAAACATAACACGTTCGCACAATTCGTGAATAATATCTGTTAAAATAAAATGGTTTTCGACTAAATGTGGGTAGATATTCATTAAAACCAAATTTTTTTTTTGTTTCTCCGGTAGCAATTACTTATTTTCATCGTAATTTTCGTTCAAGTAGCGGTTGGAAAATATTTAAATGATTTTTATTACGATTTAGTAGGGCAGTAATAATTTTTACAACATAATTATTACTTATATACGACAGAACAACGACAGGCTTTCGTATTTTACATATTTTAATATAAGGTATACTCGATTTTCTTTCGTTTTGTTTTTCACTCGTATTGTTAATCTGGCTTATAGTTTTATCGATCGTCCAAAGGTAATATTTAATGAACTGGCCGGGAGTGTAGGAATGCTCGACTTCGACACATGCTAAATAATAAATTCAAATTGTTTAGAATATCTTTTTGATGTGGTGTCTCGATTCGACAGAAATAATGTTCTATAATTACATAATGACACAGTGAAGAGGAAAACATTGGTTATATTTACCTCAGGCATAATAAACATATGGTGTGTGCATGTGTGTGTGTGTGTGTGTGTGTATGTGCCTGTTTTTAAAAACTTAGCTGACCAAGGAGTCGAAATACTTGCCGCTTATAACATATACGGGAATTTTTCAGCGACTTTTCTTTAATAAAAACTGTCGATAATATCTGGGACAACAATTAAAGCGTGTCTATTAGAACTTTTAGATATTTATCAGAGAGATTTCTATGTAATTTTGAAAGTTTTTTTCGACATGTTTTATTTTTGAAAAGAATTCTACCTGAACAAGACGACTTACAACCAGATTTTTCCCTTATGCGGTTTAGAAAACCGAATAACATTTGATTTTATTAATCGATCGATGTTATAACTGTAATTTGGCAGTTATAAATATTGTCATTAATCTAGCAATGAATAAACACACTATCATTACCCTTTCAAAGACCAATTTTCGATTTTTAAACTGCCAATTTCTACCAAAGAAGGAGGAATTAATACGAAAATTAATTATTCTAAATCGTTATTGATGAAAATTATTTACTGATGGTAGATTCCAGCCGCTTGATGTCTCCTTTTTCAACCCACTAACGATTTATTACCATCAACAGCCAACTTCATCGCAACACTCAAATATTAGTTGCCTTCGGTGGCTTTTTGTAATAAACTTGGAATCGATTTGTTACTGTTAGTAATACATTGAAGCGATTTGGGAAGACGAGAATTTACCTACTCAAATGCTATAGCACTTCTTAAATCTACTAGAAGTGCTATCACAGACTTCAATCCGTATATTCCCAAGGAGAAACCTTTAAAGAACCATCCTCTAGTGCTAATATTGAAATTACTCAAGCAATTAAGAAGCTGCTTCTTCACCGAAAAAAGTGGCTATAGGAAGCCAATTTAACATCTCCTGAAATGTGATAATACCGTATTATAAGAGTGGAAATAAAACTAAGGCTAAAGTATTGTGCTTAATGTTCTGAAAAGGTTGTTCGTCCATTTCTTCAATTTTAATTCTTACAATTTCAAAGATTTTCTGAATTTTTTCTAACTTATTGTTGTATTTTTTATAGTTAAGTTAGTGATTCGAAATTCGCCCAATTTCGGGTCTATTGTTTGTAAAATCAGCATCACACTCAAGATAAGTATGTATTAATTGTGAATTTATATTGAACTTTGCTGAATATTATTATTTGTTTGGTAATTAAACAAAAGGTGATCCAATTCGCTTCGATCTAGCGTATAGATTGTCTCTTGATAACAATCTTCGTAATAAACTGTAAACCGTTAGAAATAATCCTTACAATTTCATTTATTTCAACAAATAATGCTATATCCAACAATAGTAATCTTCTTATATAATGTTAGTTTTGTTATTACAACAATACGGTGTATGTATTTGTTATCGCAAGCACTTTATGTTATTGATTATTGATTGTAATTATTAAATATTTACTTCTACTTCCGTTTGTATTTTTAGTGGAACTTTAACCGCCTATACTATAGCGAAAGGAATTTGTTAAGTTTTGAACAAAAACGCACAGCGAATTGTTGAATAAATATTTACAAAAACAAATTTATTGATTACTTTCATCCAAATCAGTAAAGAAAAATTTGCAAATATTGTAAATATTGGTGAAAACTTGGAAAAACTTCAACATTTTCGAAGTTTTGAATGTATTTTCTTTTATTGTTTGTAAATATGACTTATATTTGTATAATCACAAATAATTAACTTGACGCTTATGCATTTTTAAACGTCTATTTCAATGATTTGCTGCTTTATAGTTTATGATTAATCTATATGATAGAATCAAATATTTGTTTACACGGTAGAATTGTCAATAAATTAATGCTTGGAAAATAAACGACAAGTATATTGTATTGTATTGATTTACACTAATAATACTGACCTACGAATCAATAATAATAGAATTGCTATTGTTGAATACGTAACGACTAATTATCACCAGTCGTATGGAGAATGATTTTAATCAAAATTTATTATTTACAAAAACTATGGACATAGCTGGCCTAGCCTAGAAACAAACTGCAGGTACAGTTAATTCTAATCTTTTATAAAAAGAAATGCCTCGGAGCTTCGACTTTTCAATCACATGATGCTAAATCTGGAGAATATATGTTCGAAGGTATTCGATAATTTCAAGATCGATTTTAGTGATTTTATGGAAGGCATCAAGTGAACTTGTCGTGCAAAACAACAAATCGACGAAAATTATGCCATCTTTATCTCAGAAAGAACTTTTCCACCGAAGTACAAGCGAAATTTTTCAACCGCGGAGGATCAACAATAAGTTTATCAGATTTAACGTGCGATACCTGCCGAGACCAGTCCAGTTGATCCCACAAAAACTCGGCACAGGTATATGCGGGTCCACGGGCTCGCCAACCTAACCAAACTGTTGCCTCTGCCTCTTTTTGATAAGGCTGACCTTAGAAGAGTAGCGGCTTGAGGGTCCGTTCGAGCGTAGAGCTAGAATGCTTGGATATTTCTTTAGTTTCCACATAACAAAGCGATCCAAAACGCTGTGCCATTGTTAATTTCATTGCAAATCCATCGTGACTTTATCACATTCTTTTGCTTTTGATTAGCACTGAGCTATTAGACTGCCCATTTTGCAGGTAGTTTAAATCGCAATTTCAAAACGATTTTTAATTACTTTGGAATTGACATTTGGAAGCGTTAAATTATTGACAACTAAATATCCAACTCACATACTTATATACATACAATCTACATGAAATCAAAAAAATCAAATCACCACGAACGATATAGATGTTCTATAAATGTTCAAAATTATAATAAAAACCATATAGAACACATTGAATTATCAATAGATTTTAAATATTCATAAATATAATGTCATGACCCTATATTTAAATAAATAATTCAACAATTTTTTAGTTATACTGTCATTTTGTTCAGTTAATAGCCATCGAAATCGATTGTTGGAAATTGTTGATGAAATATTTATTTGAAAAGTGAACGAAAAACAATTGTGTATCATTTCTGAACAAGATCCACTTTTCTATACATATAATCATTATCTAGTAGTCCATTGTTGAATTGTGTAGGGTAAAAAGTGATACAAAAAAAAATTGTATAATTTTATAAATGACAATTTATTTGATAAAATTAAAATATATACGACAAGAAAACCTACAAGCCACCAAAAACGGCTTCGATCGTGTTAATTAAGAATCTAATTCAAATTCCCCATCTCGTGTCAGTACTATTTACAAATTAATTAATTAAACAGTTAGAATAAATTTGACCAAATTGATAATGTAACAGCTAAATTTAGTTAAATTTCTATTTAATTATGTCATAGATAAGAATTATTATTGTTATTTATATAGACACAGTTATTTTTTAATCGTTCCAGCCACACCTACTTAAAAACTAATTAATTCAAATTATATCTCTTATTTATATAAGCGTGTATGTATGTGTTTGTGTGTGTGTGTGTGTGGTGTGTGGATGTTTGAAGTTGAATTAATTGCGAAAATTTGAAATTTTTCTATCGTTAAGTGTTCCAACTTTTTTTTATGGTAATGATTCTTGGTTGTTCTTGTAGTGAGAAGTGGTGTATCTAAGGGCAAATGGTCTGGAAAGACTGATATAAGCTGCGCTAGTTGTTGATATTTCGTCAAGATCGTCATTATAATCTCATTATTAGATGTAGACGATCACATATTCTATTATGGAGTTATTGTAGTTTCCTTATTGTGTTGTTATAATGAAATAGATGCTCTCTTTTATTTATGAATTGACGTGGTGATCAAGATGCAAGCTCTAACTTCAAAATGAACTCAATTTTCTTGCTAGAGCTCCGTTCGAATATCTGCAAACGTTCATTCAGCAGTCACTCTACTGTTGGCGAAACGTTTTAAACACATAGCAAAATCCCAGAAAAGAATTGCGGGACGGTTAGGTTCCAGAGATATGGTAGTCCAAACCTATTTCTAACAAAAGCGTGTCAAAACGTTGAACGAACAGTAGATACTCAAAAAATCAACTTCAAAATTTTTTAGAGAAGACAAATCTTGAAAAAAATTGATACGATAACGCGATCTTTACCGGCTTGTTGTTTTGCAAAGCCGACATCGATGCTCTCGAATTTCTCGAAAACAATTGGATCGGGATCGATTTTTTTTCTACATAGCTGGAGCCAAAGAAATATAACTATGGCAATTCTATTTTCTCTTCAAAATCCCCACATATTTCTTTAGATAATTGAATAAGGGACATGTAAATTTCGAGTATTTTGGTCGAAAATTGTAAATTGCGCACCGATCTAAAATAGCCCGCCTGCAAAGATGGCATTTTTTTCATTAGCTTATACATTGCATGCCTCTCCATTGAATTGCATGAGTGCTAATCGTTTTCTTAAAAAGCAATCCTAAAGGTTGGCCTTTTTTCATGTATCAAAGTGGTGTTATGCCGTAAATCAAAGAAATAAATACAGTTGGATTTATATAACTCTAACAAATCCATAATAGTTAGCACAATAAGGAAAACAAGAAGAACCGAACGGAAAATATTAGGTAAACCAGAAAATTCAACTTCCGAGTATAATAAAATACCAACAACACACAAATGATGTATAAAACTGGATACTTATGGAACAAATAAAATTTGAAATATACGACGATTTATGGGTGATTTTCCAGGAAAATTTGTGAGTATAAGGCAAGAGAGGAAAAATCCCACAATCATTATGAAAAGTAATGATAACTCCAGTGTTCAGTTGGTTTTCATTAAAATCCAAAAACTCTTCTATGTAACTTAGAATTTTCCACTCTTCGATCGATAGAATAGTTTGGTGGAATATATTCGTTACACGTCCTTAATTTAATGGGAATCATTTCTAAAGTCTCTCTCGCTCACTACACCAACCCATGTGGTGACTTAATAGATTTTTAATTACTTTAGCAAATACCAGCACGTGTTATCTCTGCCAAAGAGCTGCATATTGTACAATTTTCACCAAAAAAAAAGAATATTACTCACATAAGAAAAATGTATGGCCAGAGCCAAATCGGATAACATATTTAATACGTTATCAGGGCTTTAATTTGAACAGATGAAAAGAATCCTGATATTTATTGCCAGAAATCGCTTCCACATGTGCTAAAGTTCATAAATCCACCGTGTAACATTAGTGTGTTTTAATGTTACATACCGGGATTCGTTTGTGAAAATGAAAATTTGTGTTGTTGTTACACGACAATCTAAACATTTCCACTGATCATAAACAACACAAATTCCATTCTAATACTACTAATAATTGATGACAGATATGCTAACATCAACATAATTCGTTCTAATATCGAGAAATTCAGCACCAAGAGTCATTTTTCAATAAAATATTCAATATTAGCGAGATATGCAAAGTTTTTTTTTGTAGTAGATCACTGAAAAACCGCATAGCTAAGGATTTTTATACGGTTGACTACCATTTTTTCTCAGAGGACTGCGGAAAATCCCCGTTCAAGATACCATCAATAAGTACGATTTAGATGTGTCCAACTGTGTAATATATTATAGGTAAAATCGGCTACATATATATGTATATCGCTATAGCTTAAATCATGTTTGGCTACTGGGTAGGCAATGTTGTTACGGTTTTCACGTAAATTATCGATGCTGTCCATATATGCAGAAGTTGATTTTGACGGCATAACAATTTATAACAGCAATGTATAATTGGACGTGCATCGGTTGATTTATCAATGCTTAATAAGACAGGACCGGCTCAATTGATCTACTACAATTTTGATTAAATTATAATTTCTAATTTTAGAATGTACATAAACAAAAAGACATAAAGAAAAATGATCGACCTTAACTCATTCGATTCAATATAATTTATTTGTTATTTGTTGAATTGGTGATTAGTCAAAAGTTCTATTTTTATTTTGTTCCAAAACAAATTCCCATCATTAGATGCGCGGTTGAAATTATAACGACTAATATAAATCTACCTAAGGCTACACTCTCATGAGAAGGATAAATATATTCGAAGTCGAATAAAATATAACGAATAAATAACAACAACAGAAGAAAAAAATTGATGGACAGATGTGTTATAGAAGCAACCCTACACGTATCCACACTGTATCCCTTTGGGGCATCTTGGTTAACGTGCAGCGGCCCATCAGTTACAGCCATGCAAGGACGTCGTATACATCAAATGACGCCATTCAACCGTTAAAGGATAATCTAATCTATAAATATGATGAGATGGAAAGAGATAGAGATGACACGCTTGTGGCCAAAGGTCATATTGTACGTACACCCGCATACCTAGGGTTCTCACGCCTGGACATCAGGTGCTGCGTGCTTAGTTGATTTCCTCTATTTTGAAACGATCACCTTCAGGCTTCTTACTACCATCCTATAGTTATAACAAAAACAATTGTGTTATATACATATATATATATATATATATATATATATATATATATATATATATATTTAGAAGACAGACACATATATCCGTGTCCAAGTGTATGTGTGCGTTCTAGCTTGGAAATGTCCTGAATGAAATAGGTTTTCCTTTCTTTCCTCTTAATCTGTCTTAAGTAATTGATTTCCCATTCCACACTTGGTTGGGAATAGAGGCAACCGTCTACAGAGATATTGGTCGTTGTTAGTAATATATATCTACGTCTTTTTGTTGTAAGTTTGATTAAAGAAAATTAAATCGATAATAGATTCATCTGTTACTGAAACCGGCTATCGGAGTCAGGAAATCAACACTCTAATAGAATTTATTTTGAAGAAATTCTTCGACAATCTACATTTCGATCTTAATCTCCACTTGTGAACATTGATCGCGATGAAGATTATGAATTGTGCTGAATTAATAATGAAAAAATTTAATGAAATTCGTTTTGGTAACCAAACAAAAGCGGGCATCATTATTGTAACGGTGGTGTGATATGATACCGTATTTCCGAGTTTATATTGTCGAAAATATGCATTCCATTAGCATATTTACCTTTTACGAATTACCAATACGACCATCTGAATAAAATTAAACGAATACAGAAATAATAAAACAGCATCTCTTTTTCATTTTCTTCTATTTTACAACCAAAAAAAAATACAAAACAAAACAAACACCGTATAGTAACTGAAACAAATCTGGCTATAATTCGTTATTTATTTCCACAGCATCGATAAATATCGGTACGGTTGTCTGGTGTATTCCCGTTTTTCTTTCACAAATGGATTTTTATCTGTCATAAAAACATGGAAACAAATTCAATTTCCTCTGGAGAAGGGCGGAAGAGAATTATATACAAAAAGAAAAAGAAAAAATGAAGACGAGAAGAGAAACTCTTTGCCGATACGGTCTCGTTTCTGTTCTGGCTCCGTATTTTTTTTTGTACTTAGTTTATGCGAATGTTTCTAGATTTAATCCGTGATAAAAGAAAAAAGAAGTGAAAGGGAAACTGATAACGGCCAGTCTCCTAATCAATATGGATTTCCAAACAGTAAAGAGTGAATGCTTGAACCAAATAACAACAAATCTTTCTCTTATTGATACACACAGTCCCTCTCTATAAATCTCAGATTTACTACTTTGTTTCTCCAAATTTTACGATTTTTATTATATATATATTTTTTCTGGAAAAAGAAACAGGGAGATTAGACGATGGGAGAGATGAAATCAAATTAAAATTCAAAACTGGAAATTTTACGAAATTAATTAATTTCAATATTGCCCCTAGTTGTGCATGTTTGTCGATAAAAACAGGGGTTCGTATTATTAAAACTAGGAAGGTTTCCTGCGAAAATCCAGGTGACAATACATCCGGTAAATGTTAATGGTGTGTAATTATAAGAGAGCTGGTATGTTAATGACTTTGCTAGTGAGATGGCCGTCCATAGGGACAGACTTTCATTATTAACGCAGTTAACATTTGTCTCGCACCATTAAGGGAATTGGTTTTTATTCGATGATATCCTACACTAGAGGCATATCATCCTTGATTTCATCTACAATTATAATTGGTGCAAATGCCCAGAAAACGGACAATAATCAAAACCAAAACGATACATTTATGTTATTCGTTTAAAAATAGATATATTCTTATGAAACTATAGATATTGAGGCAATCAATTGTATCCTAAAGGCTGTTTCATTAACACCCAACTCTTTGTTAGTGGTCCTAATGATTTAAAAATGGAAGAAGAAAACGTCATTATTTATCATTTTCAACCCATAAATAATAGACATTCTTCTTTTCTTCGTTTAAAAACAGTGACAACTATGTTTTGTGTAGGTGATGATGATTATGACGAGGTGGATGAAATAAAGACGATGAGGATGACAACAACGAAGAATAAGTATTCTAATTGTATGAGCGGCGGCTTCATAAAACAAGACGGCAATCCATTAGCAAACGCGCCACACAATTAAATCTCAGTAGTAATTAATCTCTCGACGGGATGTTACCTGGTACAACACTGTGGCCCTCTATTAAAAAGGACAAGAGACAAAAACTTGTAGTATATAGATAGAGGACATGGTTATGGAAAGGTGAAGACCGCAGGCGGCCTTATAAGAAACTGAACAGTTTGACACCAGCCTGTCTTCCTTGTACATTTTGATTTGTTGACTAACGTAAATATGTTCATTTTAACTATATTCTCCTAATCGTTTTCATTATTATTATTATTATTATTATTCTATACGATATACGAAAGTCATCGTCCGACAAATTATGTCCCATTTCATTTTTAACATGACTTTAAGATACGTTAAAGTTTTTAATTTATTCCCAAAAGGTAATTTACTACACATACAGGATGTCTCGATTATTTATCGAATCTACTGCTCAGGACACATACACATCATGTACATACCTGTATACAAAGAAGAAGCCACTTTTGATTAGACAACAAACCGTTGAAATACACAATTTGTGTTGCAAATAAACTCGAATAAGTGGCATCTGTCATTATTCATTAATTAACAAAATTAGAGTAGAGTAAAGTTGGTGGAAATATTGGTGAAACTTTCAAATCAACAGGGAATCCACTATTAAGCCATAACATTACTCCTCTTGAGCAATAGAAATAAATAAATACACAAAATTCAAAAAAAAACACAAACAAAAAATTGAATAGGAAATTGGTAATAGTGAGAGTCACCGTAATATATTCAACGATTATCCAAACTATTAGAATAGTTTAACGTACACGTATATAGGTGGACAACAATCAAAGGATAATAACGATTATATGGAATGTTGGTGTTCTATTGTGGCCGCTTTTATCTATCTATATGTCTCTAAAGTGGTCAAATATACGATGATCTAGCGACATAAAATAATATTTTAATCTCCCAGAGATTACAGTTTATTTAGATAATGGCAATGGAGGAGATCAAGGAGCTTCTGTGTGTTTGTATAGCTATGTTGTGTATATTTGTCGTTAGTAAATACGTTAGGGATAACCCACATCAACTTTGCAAAGATAACATACAGATATGTGTACATAATATACAACTCTCTACTCTCTATTAACTGTTATATTATACTTTCTATTTTCATTACTACCAAAAATTTCGTCGCTACTAATAGTAATCGGTCTCTTTATTAGTAAATTCATCAGTATCTACAAGCGATATTTGTTAGATTTTGTGATAAAAACGTCATATATGTAATTTTTTTTTGTACAAAATCCTAAAACCTCGACATGTTTAAAGAATCACAGACCATGTACCATGTCATGATTAAATTTTATGATCGTGCATATTAATTCGCCGCATGTTATCGACAGGCCAACTTGTCTTGTTGCTTTTATTACTATCCGTTTATTTTTATGCTGCATTTATAACCAAATAGTAATATTCTCAAAAATCATAATAGCAGTCTCTATGCTGAATATTTAGCGTAGAAAGTTTGTTCTTTATCTTTGTTTTTTCTTTTTGATAACTGCGTGTATATCGAAGTGTGAAGTTGTAGATCGTGTAGAAATGAGCACAATTGCCTGTAATAAAAACAATTCGATAAACCTAATAAAAAATGTACGAACTGTAGCAATGTTAGAAATTATCCCAGTAGAGACATTCAGAAATGTTTTATGTTACCTTAGTAGAAAATCTACGTATAAATCAAAAGTTATTACAGAAATATTTGAAAAATTATACATCAAGTCAGTGTAATTAACAAGAAATATTACAATCACTTTTTGGTGGGATTTAACATTGTATAAATGGGGATGTTTTTCAATTCCCACCAACAACATTACTTTCTGTCTACAAAAACAGACATCAATCGACTGTTAGCGAGCGTACACTGTATTCATTTCGATAATGTGAAACTACCATCCAAGCTCCCAAATATTTCAATAAAACACTTACGTAAATCTACAAAATCATCGAAATCTCGTTGATATTCTTACAACACCACTAAAGGAAATCTACATAAAATCGAACTGAGCCCAACTGGAAACATTGTCATCTGTATAATAAACCGAACTCTAGTCGACTATGTTACAACATTTTAATAGTTATTTTGATATTTATTACGATTCTAAACTATAAATTTCATTTAAAATAGAATCATTATAGAGGTCGATATATATATTTATTATGAAATAATTGTATTTCTGTTGTGTAGAATTTCACTCGAATACTGTTACCAATTGAAATTCAAGTTCCAATTGACAATAACGTGAAATATGAATTGTGAAAACCGGAAAGAATGGTGAATTTCCGTTTTGTTGATAGATAGAAACTTTATTACCTATACGTGTAACACGTTTGCTTGTTATTCAAATTTCTAAATTAAAATTCATAATGATATGCTCGAGTTTTATTCGAATTTTCGTGATCATATCTTGCTGTATCTATTGGAAAATCTACAATTTACTAGTTTATAGTTTTATTTGATAAATTTTACGATTTACCTGTATGATTCATAGATTGTGTGGTGTTGTTGCTCAATCAACTGAACAATATAGAGTTCATGTTTTTAAATCTATATCATCTTGATCATGCACAATCAATGTTGATTATTGACATTGACATTGGCTACATTGACGACCACCAACTGTTTGTAACCCGCTAGCATGTCTGTTGTAACGATTTTTCGATATAATTAATAATAACAGAATGGATCACCATCCAACATGCTTTTCGTTATGGTTTTTTTTTATTATTTGTTACATACTATTATAACTGATTTATTCTAACTAAACTTTATATATCCATGTTTTTGTTGTTGTTGTTGTTGTTGGTACCATTCCCTATTTCTTGTCCGTTCATTCGTTTATCAAATGTATGTTTGCGTTCGTTTCGCTTATTTTTTGTTGTTGTTGATTCGATGATTAATACCATCAGTTAACGCAACTTTCTTAATATCATTTTCGACGGATATGTGAACGAAAATGACAAATTGAATATATGCGATGTTGAGATGTTGAGATTTATTAACTAAATACAACATATATTCATATGAACATGCAATCGTTGCTAGATTTAATCAGTTGGAGAGGCGGATCAGCTGGAAATCTTCAAAAACTTGTTGCAAAATGTTGATGAAACATGTTGGTTTCAATGTGGTCTCAGAAGGCTTTCGCTCGTTGAGATAAGTCGATGATCTTAAGCCCCGTCCACATCTATCGAACGATCAGGAAGGAATGGGTGCGAAGGGGAGCGAATCTACGATTGCAAAAATATGTATAGGAATGAGGTCAAACACGAACGAATGGGAGTGTCATGCGCAGACTGAAGTAGATGAATAAACTTGCATTCGCTTGTGGTTCCAGTCGACACTATAGGAACACGATCGATCGCGATCTATTGAGTACCGACAACTATCGGATCGGCGTTCAAGCTATTCCTTCGTCTTCGTTCCCATTCTATCGCATTTGCATTGCCGTCCATAGAATGTTTACATTTCCGTTCATACCCATTCCTTCGTGATCGTTCAACAGATGTGGACGGAGCACTAGGAGAGATTTTAAACATAAAATCGACTATATTCGTGCCACTTTAGATTAATACAAATTTCCTTATTTACGTATCAAATTAATGTTTCTACTAAATTATAATGTATCTACTACTAAAATCTGTTAAGCTTAAAGTCTTCAATATTCGAATTGGCGTCTGTTGTTGGTAAATCTAAGCAGTAAATGTACTTAATAAGTCACTGTCACTTACGTCTGTTGAGTGAATTAATCAAAACTTGACTAAAACAACAAAAGAGAGAAAGGGAATATTATGTATATTTACGGTTACCTTTAAATTTTCCATTATATAAATGGAAAATTATTGATAAATCCACGAATCTTTGTTTATCAAATAAGTTATTATTTTATCTATTAGATACGCAATAACAATGATATTATTGTTATTTGTTTATTGTACAGATTTTCGTTAAAATTAAACGATTTCTTTTTTTTTACAAATAACGACAAATATGATCGCCTGCTGTTGTGTCTATTTACCAACGTAGAATTTTCGATATTGCACCACATGATGTTTCTACATCAAAAGAACATTACCCACATGTTCATTTGTCATATACGCGACGTTTTCGAATTGTTAAAAACCATCGACAACAACATGGAATAAAAAGGAAATGTTAAAAATGAATCATTCATCTAGAAGAACAAAATCTTGACAACTGGACATAAAATGATAAAAACTTAATATTCAAAAACAATACAACAAAGAAAAAAACAAAAACACACACACAAAAAAATGATTTGAACAAAGCTTATCATGGACCTGTCAAAAAGCTTTTATTGTCATCAAAAATGGAAGTAAAGAAGCGATTTGAATTCACTAGAGACTTTAAGTATCAAATTCCGTTTAATAGATAAAAGCGGGTTAGCTTTTAGGGTAGGTATTTTTTAAATGTTGGACCGGAAAAAAAATTGTAATAAAAAAACAAGATATGAATCATTTTTATTATCTAACAGTAAAACCATGTCCATCGAAAGGTATATGAAAATAAACATCACCTTTAACTATATACCTTCGGTCAACCCCCATACAGAAGCGTTGCTGTAATTATTTAGTGACTTTTTATCTTCGTTCATAAGAGACACAGATGCAGGTTTCTGTGAATTCCGAGCATTTAAAGAGATGATTTTTTAATTTTCGAAGATATATTATAGTTGTGCCAAACGAACTTGACAGCACCATTAAATTTGACGAAGAAGTTTCCAGGTACTGCAAAAAATGGCAACAACAACAACAATAATGTTGGGGCTGTCAGTCGCCAATAACGTACTTTACACAGACGTTTCCAAACACAATCGTACCTTTCCAAATGTTATTACAATGACGATGTGATCATTAAATGCTAAACGTAGACTTCTAATATTCGAAATGACAGTTATGATTTATTGTACATTTATATAATTTATATATGCCCAACCAGCTCCTACACACATGTTCAATTATGGGCGTTTAACGCTTCAACAAAAGCATCCTCTCTTCTGGTTAATAATTAGATTTAGCCTCTGATGATGTTAATGATTATGCCAATTGACTAATAAATTTTCGTAACAAAAAGACAACAAAAAAAAACAACAATATTCATATATTCCTTTTGAATGATTTGTTAACAACAACAACAAAATAAATATTAATAAATTTTTAAAATTAATTTGGACAATACGATGATTAAAGTACATATAAAATGAAATCTCACAATTTATATTGCTAAAACGATTAGCATATTAATAGAGTTGAATAGGGATTAACACTGGGGGGCTCTTTAGGAATTGTGACAAGCAATTTTACCGATTTCCAAATAACTCAAAATGAAATACGATTGAAATGTTTGACGTAAAAACGAGTGGAAAATTTTAAGTATTCAATTTTTTTCCATGCTGTTTCTTTGGTTTGTTACTTTCCATGTTTTTTTCTTCTTCTGTGTATTTGAAAGTAAGTCGGATCAAAGTAGAAGAATTCTTTGACAAATAATAGAATTTTCGGGGCAATTTAAAAAATAAATAAATAAAGGAACATACCCTAATTCAATACAGAAACGGTAAAAACAAAGGAAATAAACCCGTATAGACAAAGGCATGTTGTCTATATGTGGACAACAAACAAACATTTTTTTTTATATATATTTGAGGTGAAATCTACCACACAAAAGGGAAAAAGGTTGAGAGAGAAAATTCGCAGAGAATTCTTGTGGATGTTTATTTTGGCACAAAATGAAATAAAGAAAAACAAGAAAATCATACACAATGAAACAAAGCTTTGTTATAAAGAAACAGTTGTGCATTTTAAACAGATAATTAAAGAAGGACTATTCGATATTTCAGCCAATTATTTATTTTCAATCGTATAATGAGGAAACTTTTTCGTTAGCCAACTCCAATAAAAATAAATAACAGGGAACTTATCACTGACGGAAATTCAACAATCTCGTGCCTTCATAACAAATCTTAAGTCAGTTAAAGATAGCTAATGAATTGATGATTTGATAATCAACAAAATCTGCTTTTCATGTGATCAATTATTTTAGTGCAACTGTATGCAGAACTGTCATCGACGACTAGAGGAAAAAGCTTAACGAGCTTTTCCTACCGTCAAGCATATCAAAAAATTTACTCTGGATCGACAAAAACCAAAAAACACATCGTTCTTTCGTGTGATAACTCGGTATTCCTATGTTGGTTATGCCCATTAAATTTACCATTCAATACATTGCTTTTAATGCAAAATCTATGACTGTCAAACAGCATCCAGGCGCACGTCCCGAGATATTTGCAATAACAAGCCAAAAGAGGGATGTTAGTCAATTGTGCTTTTGTACTGTTGTTGTCAGAAAGTAAGGAAAAACTTCACCGTACATACGTATCTTCTGTTCATATCAAAAGAAATTCAAGATCAAATCTGATAAATGTTTTGAATTATTTTTAGGAAAAGAAGCAAAATTCTTGGAAACATTGAGCTTATAAAGACAACTTATGAGAAATAACATAATATTGATAATAAATATTGTTTTTTTTTGTTCTATATTTAGTTTACTGTTGATGATTGATATTATAGATGAAAGCAATAATCTTTAAAAAAAATTTAATCTATGTCTATATAATTTAAATGGGGCATTAAATTGGAATTACAATCACTATATTGCAGATATATTCAATATTAAACTAATAAATGAACCACTAGTTTGAGTTATAATGATCTGGATCAGTAGTTGCTCAACAATTTCGAGCAAGTTAAATTCATCCATTAATATATCAAATTTTATCAAGTTCCTCGAAAATACATTTACAACATTATAAATTATCATCATCATATATAATCAATGATCTAACATGTATATAGAGACTTTGTGTAAATATTTGTGATAATTTTCTATGTGATTTGCATGAAACTTTTCTGTACATTATTGTATACCATATTAGACAACTGACCGACTTGAAACGGTATATTATAATTGATTAGATTCGTTAACGGATTTAATATGTTGTTATATTTACGTATAAGTATAACAAAATCAAAATATTTGAATTGATTAAACTGATTCTTGTAAGAGAACATGTCCATTTTAATGTAACCAATGCCTGAATAGAACGAATCAGCTATGACGAATTCGATTTATTTTTCTTTACGTTCTTCGACAACACACAGACACAATATATAAATGAATAATTTAACTCTTTTCTACTTTTAATAAACATTTTCTTACTTCAATAATATGTATATAAAGTCGATTTTAAATTCGTTTACATTTATGAAAGAACAGGAAATTGTTTGTAACGTTTTTCTATTGGAATAAGTCCCTTAAAATGCGTTTTTCAACAACAGATTGCATACAAAATTTATAATTAAAAAGTCTATATACATACACTTGATTGACTTGTTGCAATAATGTTGTTGAACAACATGATGAATTTATTATCGTTTTTAGATTTGTTAATAATTATGTTGGCTATGCACGATTTTACCAACTACAATCATCATAAAAGAAAACTTATTGTAAATAAAAATGATTTAATAACGTTCCAGTATTAATTAAACAATCAAAAACAATTTGTGAAAGATTCATTGTCTAAATGTATTGTTATTTTGTATTTGCAACGTAATAATTATCGCACGAAATATTAAATTATTGTTACATTTTATAGTCGTTCCATAGTGACGTTTGCATTAATTTAATTCATCTTAGACAAGTCACTTAATGTACTATCTACTGCTTAACTATTAACTACAGAATATAATTTTCAATAAACACAGTGAATAAGCCCCTTTAATAAAGATTGGAGAATCTTGTAGTTCACTGTTATAATCATGAAACTTTTACAACGACCATTTTTATGAGAAAAGTTGTCTATACAGCAGCCACCTCTCTTGTAATACCGTACAGATCGAGGATCATTAAACAAGCCTAAACTGAACTAATCGTACATTTTTCTTCTTCTGAAGAAACCCAATGTTGAGCAACCTTTTATGTACTCTGTCAAACATTTTTATATACACTCCATAATGCACTGGCTAGTTGTCAGTTTGTTGTTGGAATTTTAATGTTAGTTGAAAATGATTTGTCTGTATGTATGTATGTATGTTTAACGTAACAAAAGTTGGCCTCTTACCCAACATCATACTGTCATTCGCTCCTACACACTCTTTGCTGTCATACATAACGAAACAAGAAAGATAGTGAGTGAAATTGCTATTATTTCGTTGTGGTTAAGCAACACTGTGTAGGAGCATGTAACACCATCTATCATCCGCAATAGAGCGCAGTCTGACTCACGGACACTCCAAACTCGGTGATTGATTGATGCATTCCACCACATAAATTTGCATATTGGAGTTTCCATGACACAATACTAAAGATAAATAGAGATAGATAGAGAGTGTGTGTGTGTATTCTGTACACACACATATGAATGTATACTATAGACATATTTTCAATAATCATTTAACTACCATTATCCAATATCAAAACAGTCAATAAACGTTGAAATATTCACCCTGTAATATTGACGATTTCCTACTGTTGTTTATCAAACAAACAATTAATCAATTAATTACAGATAGTAGGCTTGATTAAAATTTTTGCGTATTGTCTCGATAAAATAAAAAAAGAGAGTAATGTAAAATGTGGAAATTTATTCCATTATTATGTAAATTACAACATGAACCCCCATTGATTATGGTCGGTAAATAGCTTTCCACACTTTTATTTCCTTTGTAAACTATTAGCTTTAACAATTCAAGACATTGTTGTCATTTAACATGAAAGAAATGTAGATAAAATGTGATTAATTGGTGTGAAAAAAGTCATAATATCCATAGTAAAAAAAGGAAGTTGATATCAGTAAACTTACACAAAATTGAGTAAAATTATCTACAATTATTCACAAATGATTACGACTATTGTTTCATTAAACAACTTTGATCGAGATGAAGAAAATCCTGTCAACTCAATAGGGTGTTTCTTTTTTGTTTTGTTATTTTCTCCTACACGAGACAATCTAATCTCCATCAAGTGGCATTGCAATTTTCGTAAATTAGATGCGTAACAACCCCTCAATTACTTCGATTTCAACAGCAACACATGTATAGATGATTGTATTTCTCATTAGAAATTCCCCTAGTAGATTGATGAAACAAATTTACTTCCAAAGACAAATTTGTACTATACGTACACATAAAATAAAGTTTAAGAAATAGCAAGGGAGCTGTGTACAATTCAGTCAACATCACTATCTATCTGCATTAACATCAAATGCAGCAAATGTATCAAGATGTGCATCAAGACTTCCAAAGAATTAAACTATCAATTCTAAAGGACATGTCGTCCTCTTGGCGACCTTAAAAGAGTCCATTGTATTGATTCCACAATAAATCCGATATACTTAATGCTTCAATAATTCATTAATAAAAAAGAACATTTTGATGAATTATCGATAAGTAATTACCTTTACAAAATATGTTTCATAGTAACATGATACACTGGCGCATATCAATAATGATATTCCATTAACATCAATAATAAACAATTGATCAGAGTTGGATTTGTTTGTTAATGTTGTTTTTAACGCACCCCCGACACACGTATATTAGCATTCTATACATTTTCGTTTTATGTGAAATGAACAAACAAGAGCTTACTTATTAGCAGCCAGCTCAAAAGCTCATTAATTTACATGTCAACATTTTGTGGTAATTTTTATCAAAAAAATATAAACTAACAAACAAACAAACAAACTCATGTGATCGAAATCTTGTAATTTGCTTTTAATTCCATATATCGAAAATAAATCCTGCAAACAAACCAATTACAGCCAAAATATGAGGATAGAAAATATGGATCAACATATACATAATATTATCGGAAAATTATCGATTTTTATTGGAAATTTCCGTAATGGTCGTTGCAGATTAGCGTTTGGGTGGCTCCAGAAAAAAAACCCAACAGAAAACAACGGTTTTTTTTTTAAATTCATATTCGTGGACTTAATTTTGATTTATAATCGTACTATGTTTCAAATTTGAAAAGGAGTAAAATTTCCTGCTTGTTAAAGTTATTTCTCTTTCGAAAAAGACTAAGAAACAAGATCAAGTGAAATACATAATTCTTGTTTATTTATCTACATCTATACAAAAATATAAATAAATATTTTATAATGTCCAAACAACTGTTCAACTATTGTATCTTTTAAAATGATACAGTCTGCCCCTTTATTTACCAAATATAAAATATTATCCCCACAATAGACCGAAAAAAAAATTGACTTTATATGAAGTCTTAATACTTAACACAACAATACAGACAGGTGGGTATAAGTTTCAACAATAGCCTCATCCGAAATTCAATTTAAACAAAAGAAATATCATTTTTTAACTTGTGACACGTAAACCATCGCTTCTGTACACCAGATAATAGTCGAAAACAAAATGGATAAAAAACAAATATATATAAAAGAGCCATTTGGTTGCGCCCGCAGTCCCTAATGACAATCTCTTTGTTATTTAGATCACATGAAACAGAAAATTAAAACGTCTAGAGACGATGATAAGGACGAAGACGACAATGTTCTTCAGTTGAATAAAGATCTGTTTACTAAGGACAAGTAACTTCATTTATTATTCGCTCGGTTGCAGATGACAATCGTTTTAAAAAATATTGTTGGTTGGTCGGTTCGGTGGTTAGACGTACCGGTGACCACCCAGTTTATTTGATTAATGTATCAATAAAGTGTGTACATTATTTTCTTTATTAATGTCCATTTATGTTGATGTTAAGTTTGTGTTGTATAAAAGAATTATGGTCCGTGGTGAATTTAATGTTTGGTTTTATCGTAGAAGAGCTGGAGGTTTTTTCTGTCTCATCAACTACTCGACTTTCCAAACTAGAAACAGCCCACATCCATCGAATGATCACAAAGGATTGGGTACGGGGGAAAACGAATCAACGATTACAAAAAAATTAATAGGAATCAGACCAAACACGAACAAATGGTATTGATAAACAAAGATTTGCTTTTTTTTCAGTGTACTCTGCGGGAACACAATCGAACGCGAACGACTGATTTCCTTTAAAGTATCGACAACTATCGGATCGGCGTTGAAGCTATTCCCATTCGATCGCGCTTGGATTGCCGTCCACACTGTGTTTATATTTCTGTTCGTACCCATTCCGTCGTAAGCGTTTGTTAGATGTAGACGTGGCTTAAGATATTCAACTGTCTTTGTCAATGTATTACAGAATTGTGTAAATGCTAGTTGTGAAATCTAGATTACACCTTGATCCATCTACTTATCTATAATGCTTATCAAGTTTCTTACACCAATTAAGATCAACCCTCTCACCTAATTTTCTTAATGCACTCTCTTCTCACCATGTCTAATTCCATACTATATCTATACATACACATACTCGAATACATGTATCTCCTACCCCTATTAGAACACAACTATTTGGCAAAGATGATACGTTTCCCACCCTTATTTACGTTAACATCATCTATTCATAATTATTACAAGTATGTTGTAGGGGGTGCAAGTTTAACTACTTACAAACATATCGATAAACTGAAATTTGCATAGCTATCGGCAATTCTTATTCAGAAATGGTTGTTTTCATCAAAAAATTCTACTGCCGTTGTAAATTGGATTATTTTGAACATTTTTTTTTGCTAAACTTAAAAATCACTATTTCGATCATCTGCCATCCGATTTCTACAAATCAATATCAAATATAAACAATTCCTAATTGATTTTCTATTTCAATAAATTTGATAGATATGAATGAATAATTTTTTTATAACATAATCATGATTTGGCATTTATTTATATTGTATTGTCATCACTAATCTTATAAATTATCTAATCACACAAATGTCTGTGTATCATTGATTGAAAATCGATAAATATTCATTTATAATTGAATTGGTTGATCTATTTACTTTTTCTTTAGTTTGGGTAATCGACAATCAACTACTGTATTCTTTATTTGTATTATTTGAATATTTGTAGCAACATATATCAATGGATTTGCTTATCAAATTGTCAAAGCCACAACATATCTGTTGGTCAGCATTCGAAATACATTGACTACGCCAATTTTGCTTATTACTAGTTTATATTATATTTTATGTATTTATGTATACAAGTAAAATGTACATTTCCAACTGTATTTTACGTATAATGTGTCTAGTAATTGAATTAATTAAGTACACAACTACTAAATTTCATAATGTCTAACAAAGAACAGTGTAGTCGATTTTTTCACCAGATCACTGTTCTTTAAATCCTCCTACAATCGATTGTTTGTAAAAAGTTGTATAATTTTTGTAGTAGGTGGACTTTTTAATTAAAACTCAAATCATAATTAATCTAACTTAATCCATTTTTGTCCCTTTTGTTAATTCCAAACAGTATTCAGTATAATCATCATCGACCAAAATAAAAATACTTATATCAAAATGGTTTTAATTGGGGTAATTTTTGTTAGCGGACAAGCAAGCTATTGTTATACATTCTACAACAGTGTCTTATCAGCTTACTTAATTTCAGAAGCATCTAAATTTGCGCAAATTGTAGAAAGATCTTGTACCATTCATAAGGCTACATTATATTCGTAATGTGCTAATGGACAAAAAGTTAAATGTCGCTGTACACTTTATCAGGTGTTTCATGAAGTCCATGGTACAGGTAAAGGTTGATTGTGCGATGGATCATTAATAACAACTGCTACTCATAGCTGCAGGATAAGTTATTCATAAAAATATATAAATTTATGTAATGTAGATTTAATAAAACAGAGCTACCAAAATTTTTATTTTATTTATCGATATATCGTACGATTACTAACTTCATCTATTGTGAGATATGCAGGTAAAACTGTTGTAGTTAATGGTTGTGGTTTAAATGTTGGTAAAAATCTAATCATTTGTAATCGAGTTTGTTGAATATTTTATTTTCAGATGCCATTTAATCAAATTTGTATGCACAGTCAAATTGAACATGCATCATCTATTGGTGATTATGGTGGTCCTATTACTGTTAATGGTGTACAAGTTAGTGATGTTTCATATAAAATGAAGCCCAACTGGATGACAAACTCTTTCTACTAGAGTTACATAATTTATAGATAATCAAATAAATTAATTGACAGATATCAGATGCAATTTCATTTTATCAATTTGATAAGTAACAAGACTTCTTATCGACATCATCGAAAATAATTAAATTTTGATTAAATTTAGTTTATTTGTTTGCCAATTCATTGATATTATGGAAAATAAAGAACTTTATCATTTCAATAACTATTGCAAAATCAATCACATAAATACTGACAAACACTCTATATTATCTAGTAATTTTTTTTTAATTTAACAATATAAAAATTCTACGTTTTGATACCATGACAAAGCGAAAGCTGGAATTTTATCTGAGGCAGTTCGGACTGCTACGAAGTAAAACTCTTTTCTTTTAAAGCATTATTATCACCTTGCATAATTTCTGAAAGAATTAGAACCTCCTCATTCCTTTTCTTATCAATGCGTTGACTTTCGATTGACTCTGTAGTGATTCATTAATAACACGTACAGTTGTCGTAATTGCCGGTGGATTTTAACAAGTTTCTTATTTATCCTAGCACCGGCAATATCCAAAAGTTCGAATGATTATTCACAATTTTTTACAGTTATGTTTGCTGATCTTACATTTATATCCTATTAATGGGATTATTGTCTATTCTGACTATATTCCATTTACACATACCACTGACATCATTATTTACGAATAACACCTATAGTAGGTGTTATAATATATATTATTTTCCGATAATAATATACATGGATAGTGTACAATTTGGTGTTTTTTCTTATGTTAGTAGCTTGTGTAGAAATCGTTTCCCTACAGATTTCTTTTTCTTTAAAATAAGTAAGAAGTTTTTTTTAATTTCTATTAATAAAATCTATAATTCCTTCACTGATTAACATTTTATCATTAAGTACGACCAAAAAATTTTTTTATCATTTCAATAGTTATTGTGAAATTTATCTGAAAAATCATTAAAATCTCATAAACACTTCAAAGCAAATTTTTGAAAAAAATAATCCACTATATAAAGGACGACTTTACTGAGTTTATCATAATACATTGTTATTTCAAATTATACCAAAATGCATACTTCAATCGTATTAGTGCTTGTATTGGCTTTAGCTAGTGCAAGTTTTGCTGCACCAAAGGTAAATAATAATTTTTTTCTAATTTGTCCTATTATTTTTTAAATTTATACAATTTCAGAAAGGGTTAAGTTTCCGTAACTTATACAAAGATCCTCTACCAGGTGTAAAACCATCTCATCCAGGCCGTATTGTTAATGGTCATGAGGCTGCAGCTCATCAATTTCCATATCAAGCATTCCTTGAAGTCTACAGTGGAAATTCAGGTTGGTACTGTGGTGGTTCATTGATATCAGCTAAAGCAGTTTTAACAGCTGGTCACTGTGGTGTTGAGTAAGTTTACCCTCTTTTTTTAATATTCTAGATATTCATTAATTAATTTTAATTATAGCGCCGATGTTGCTTCTGTTTTACTTGGTGCCCATGATGTTACTAAAACTGAATCTAGTCAAGTTCTGATTGAAGCCACTGATATTGTTGTTAATAGTAACTATAATGCAGAGAAAATTACCAACGATGTTGCTGTAATTCGTTTACCACGAGCTGTTGCATTGAACGATTTTATTAAACTTGTACCATTAGCCAAATCATCTGCTGGAAACTTTGCAGGTGAAACTGGTACAGTTAGTGGTTGGGGCTTAACAAATGGATATGCTACAACAATATCAAGTGTTTTACGATATGTATCAAATCCAATCCTTACAAATGACGCATGTAGTCGTCTTATTGGAAGCGTACCATCTACCCAAGTATGTTTCTCAGGTGCAAATGGTCGTTCATCATGTTCAGGTGATTCTGGTGGTCCACTTGTTGTTGGTGGTACCCAAATTGGTATTGTTTCTTATGGTATCGTATATTGTCCAGCTGGATATCCCTCTGTTTTCACCAGAGTTTCAAGTTATGTCGACTGGATTAACAATCAACTTAAGTAAAATGTTTCTATTACAATAAATGTAAATCAATAAATACAACTGTTAGCAAACCAATTTCAAAGGTTTTTCTTTTAGAAAACACAATCATTTAAGTATAGTTTAGTATTTAATGAAGATAGAACACCAAACGAAATAATACCAACTAGAAATTTGTCTACTATTAATGGACCACCAGGATCACCACTACAAGCACCAGTATGATTAGCACCACTTATACAAATATTATTCGATTGAATATTATTATATGATCGACATTCTGTATTTGAAATAATAACAGAATTTAATACATTTAATACATCAGATATACGATAATCGAAACCATCTATCAATTCCCAACCACTCACTTTACTAGTTTCACCTTAAAAAGTTTCATTTTAATCATCCCTTGATGGTAATGGGACAAAATTGATAAATCCATTCAATTCAACTGGATGCAATAATCGTATTATAGCAATATCATTTTGTATTGTTTCTATATCAAAATATGGATGTACGATAATTTCATTACTAATAATTCTACGTTGGGTATCGTCTGCTTTAAGTGGACGACGAGCCCCTAAAGTGATTTCAATTAATTCGGCTCTAAAATTTTGACAGTCCTTCAATTAATAATTTAAATATTTTAAAAAATTCATTACTCTTTGCCGCAATGTCAAGCAGTTAAGATATAATTTTGGTAAATAAGCGCACCACTACAATACCAACCACGATTCTTACTGTAAGCTTCAAGGAAGGCTTGAAAAGGGATCGAGTGTGGTTTAGCTTCATGACCACCAATAATTCTAAATGATGGAGGTGCTTTGATACCATCTTTTGGATGAACAAACAAATTACGGCAACCCAATTTGTACGACTAATTCGACAATAAAAATAAAAATTATCACAATTGAATGTGAATCTGAATTGAAACATTACCTTAGGGAATACAACCACCAAACCGATGAGAATAATAAATAAAAGAGTCTTCATGATTTCTATATGTCTCACTTATGACTGAATAAGAAATTCAACACATAACAGGATTTATACCATACTGCTATCAGTTGTTTGTATTTTTATTTACAATAAATTGTTATTGTTATCAATTTAGAAAAAATGAGGTAAAAGAAAACAACAAACATATGTGATTGCAGTAGTTTAAGAAAGCCGATTTGCTATTGTATTATTCAGTCAAATAAGCACAACTAACAGGACTAAAGCTCTAGAACTGTTTAAAAGTAGAACAGATCCTTTCTCACTCCTTCAGACATATTCGAAAGAATTCGAGATTTTATCAATACACAACTATGTTTATTGAGACTTAAAAGAATGTAATCTTATCAGTTTTCCTTTTGCGACATTTTAATCGATACAAACATAAATTTCATCTTAATTATTCAAATTGATTTGAAAGCGTGTATTTTGCCCCCTGTTATTTTTTTAGTGTTCGTTGACTGTGTCTTTAGTGATTAATCAAATAATTTCGCCCAATAATGATTTGAATTTAAATAATTTTTTTATTGAAATATGATCGTTAATGGATATTCTAAATAAATTAATTCTCTAGTTCCGTTAATGACTACAATGTTGATTCTCAATTTTCTCTTGATTAATGCGATGACATTGATGAAATCGGGCAAATATTTTAATTAATGAATCTTCTAATTATGTCCAAAATTCTAATTATGTTTAATAAACCATTAACTTATAATAAGATTTATCATGACAAGTGATTTTTATTTTCAATGTTTAATAAACAGATTGCCGAACTCATTAAGTTTAATAATTAAAAACTTTATAAATTACATCGACGTTATATCGTATAGATGTTTTCACAATTAATACAAAACAAAACGGAAAAAAAACAATAAATGAATAAGTAAACGATAATAATCAAACATAACAAGGGGAAAGAAGATGGTGGTGATGATGATGATGATGAAGTTTTCTAGTAAAAAAAAAACAGATTTGTGTATTATGCTTCTTAAATCAGTCCAGTGTATTTGTTTTTTTGTTTAGAACAAAAAGGAAATAGAGTCGTAGAACCGTAATGGCAATGTTCTAGTTCTCGTGTTGTTGGACTCCCCCAGGTGCAATATTCCACGGACGTAATCTTACGAAATGAAAATTTCTCCAGAATGTGTGCTATACTAGACTGAATTGCATTCAACATTAGCTTTAAATGTTCAACATATTTCTATTGTTAACAAATGTTATTGTTTAAATATTGATTGTGAATAATTTGTCAACAAATTTGCAGCTTTTAAAGCTCCGTTTCCACCAAATAATATTGACGATTCGACTAAATAACAGTTTGTTTATTTTCTTTTTTTATATATATAATATAAAACAAACTGTTATAACATTGACCATAATATTAGATGCCTTAGAGCGAACATTGGAGTTACGAAACAGAGCTTTATGACACTTGAAATCCTCAGGGGCTATGCTGTAGACATCTTGCCAAACAATATGTCTAAATGCTGTCTCTACATACAAACAACCGCACAAATATTTTGTTCCTTTTCTATCTATCTGTTATTGTTTGTGTGTGTGTATGTGTTATCCTTTTTATGTACAAAAAAAATAACGTTGCTTTTATCCTTTTAAGGGATCCTTTGAAAACTGTCAACACAGGATGAACAAGTCAAAATGAAATACTAACAGAAGAAAATCAGATCCAATTATAATACACAGAAGCCTAGCTTCTTTTGAACGGACACCGCTCAAGTAACGACAATTTCCTCTTTTACTACGTACATTTCTAAAATTTCCATAGAGATTTAAATATAAACAAATAACAATAAAATATAAAGACCGATCGTTGGGAATTTAGCCGATCAATCTATTTATGCCATTTTCGCTACCATTCTGTATTCTTATGGTTTGATAGTTTTTCAATAGGCAGATGGTCGTCATAGTTGTTGATTGAAAGACTAGGATCCACCCTTGCGAACCACCCTTCGAATTTTTATTCAATAATAGATTGTTGCCGCTTATTGTTTGCATAACAAAGCTTATTTTATGATCAATTGAAAGCAAAAAATTTCTAGGTATTCAAAGCTAAACAAAACAAAAAAAATTATATCATACATATATATGTATGTATGTATGTATATCAAAAGCAATATGAAATTAGGGAGAAGGAGAATTTTATCAGATAGTTATGTCTGTATTTTAATTAGATGGTGGCTTTGCCTTGTAGAACTTTATGAGATACTCAAGTTGTTTTATAGAAAGGGAGAGAACTCCACCATCAATTCCCCCTTAAGGCAACAACGTCCTAATTAATGTTTCAATTCGTTGTTACCTATGTGATTGCGTAAGTAAATCTCTTTTTGCCTTCAATCCATAAATGAAAACATATACTTAACTGTTATAATAATAACAAGTAATATCTATAAACTGTAATGTTACAAGTCCAGTTTTGTTATATAATAGATCCTTAGGCATATTATTTAATGAAGCCGACGTTTGCTTTAATTAGTCTATTACATGAAACCGTGCATGTCCTCTTTATACAAAACAAAACATCAAGATCCTTCCGTACCATACCACATATTCAATCATTGTAAATAGAAAATGTATTGAACAATATTCGAGTCATGTCTACAAGCCAACTAACTACAAGAACATTCAATTTACAACAATTGTTATTTTGGAAATTTCAAACAAAAGATTTTTATTAATTTAGGTACATCCATCTGAATTTAATCTCTGAAATGAAGGAAATTAACAGACATTTCCCATGAATACCTATGTAATGAAGAAATTTTGTTACTTGTTATGATGATGATGATGATGATGATGATGATGATGATGATGATGATGATGATGATAATAATAAGATACCTACTTTATAAAGAGAATAACTGGAATAACTTCTATATACACCCTCATACTTAAACATAAATAACTCACAGTACGCTAATGAAGCATAGTTTGTTGACAGAATAAATGGAATGTTGAACTGAAATGAAACTACAACAACAATAAGCACACCGACAAAAAATATGAATTTTTGGCAACAACCCCCGTATAATAAATTTTTTAAATATAATTTAGAATTGAATAGACACACATCTACTTTTTACCTAGAGAGAAGGGTGAATTATACAAAAGAATTGTTCTCGTATATATTCTCATTTTGATTAAGTACGTTATTTTTATCATCACCCCCGCCTCTATTCTCACTCACTCTTGTTTTATTTTTATTTATTTTCTTTGATATCAAAAACATAAAATCACGCCAAAATACCACCAACGAGTTGCAATGAGTAATCCAGATCTTGACACTACATGCATGATTTATTATACGTTTTTCGTAACACGCATATACATATATACATACATATACATATACATAAAAATATAAAAGAGCATTGAAATATATTTCCCTATTTCTTTCCTATTTCTTTGAATTTAGTCTCTCTATTGGGGGTAGAAAAGCTTTGAATTACTTTAGGCGATTTATGTCTTTATATCTAAATAAAAACGAAATGGATTGCTTTGGTCGCCTTGTAAATTCTACAGTTTTCATCGTTTAATCATCTAAAAATTCGACATATTGCACGATTTCAGCCAAAATATATTGGAAAAAAATGGAAGAGGAATTGCCTTCATTCTGGACATGAAATATTTAAATACGAAACAACTTATAATGTAAAATCAACAAACGATTGTTAATAATATGAAACCATTCATCATAATTAAAGAGTTTGTTAAACGTTCCGACAACCCTTTATCCATTCACTAATTATCCTAATTAATTGTGTATAATTTGGTCAAATTTGATTAATCTAAAAACAATATTTCTCATTAAATAGACAAGTGTGGAAAATCAATTGGCAGTGATTTTATTTATTGTTTAAACAACAACAACAACAACAACAACAAAAACAATACAATAATTAGTATTAATAAATATTTATTATATGGGGTGTAATAAAAGCCCGCATGTCGTTAACTTTTAAATAGCCCTCATCATAATTGGATATTGTATATGTATAGGACTTTAACTAAATCTAGAAGTTTCCCAAGGACCAGTTACACACTGTCACCATATTATAACTTTTCTAGTTGACATCATTAACTGGCATATACCATGAATATGAGTTATGAATGGATCGATCTCTTATCATTTCCATTAATCATTTCTATTTAATGATTCAGAACAAAAATTGATAATAAAAGATTTTCATCCATTATTTTTTTTTCGATGAGAATTTATTCAATTCTTGTATATTGCGACATTTACTGGAACGTGCCATATTATATAACAAAATTATTGATATTACGTGACGATAATGATAATGTTGACAAGCTGACGAGGAATAGAATTTCGACTATGGAAATTCATTAACTATAAATTGACATTACTAATCCAATAAACTTAATGACAAACTAATTTTAAATATATAAATGGTTCATTTCAAATAACAAGTTGGTCATGAATTGAAAATAACAAACGAACAATAATATTGTAGATAAAAAAGTTCGAGCGTAAGAAAAGAGAGAGAGAGAGATAGAAATAAAGACAGTAGGGAATGAAGTTTGAAGAATTCGAAAATCATGGAAAATTCAATTTAACTTTGACAATTTATACAAAAACTAAACAGGGATATGTTATGGAATAGAAGAAGTAACAAAACATTTTGAATGAATGGCCGGAAATTGACGCCATTACTGTTCAAAATTCTTAAACTATGTATTCTACTCGAAAACTTACTCATTTTTATCATTAATCACAGTATGTTGTCTTTATATTATAAATGAAAAATATAGACAGATAACGAATCAAATTTAGATGTCTAAAAGTTGGTTTATATCTGTGAAGCATTGCAACGAAATTTATCAAAGTCTTTTATAATGACAATCATGACAAAGCTTTTGATAAATTAAACCGAACTACTAAATTATATTTTGATCATTTCACTACAAGTTTATTTTAAGAATTGCAAAATTTCAGTTACTGGTTATAATAAATGTGTGTTACATTAAGTTCGAAAATTACTTAGCAACAATAGAAACTTATTGAAAGTTTTGTACTTCATAACTTTCATCCAAATAGATATCTCTAAAGATAGAAATAAAGAAACAGTAAAAGTCTTTTATTAATTTCAGACAAATTCCAACAAAATTAACACTGTCTCTTATAATCTTCACTTTCTCTCTATATATATAGAGTAAAATAAGGACGTTCCACAGACTTAAATACAATTGATTTGAAACCTTAGAACTGTAATCCGTGTAATAACTGACAAATACTAAGCACTACACGAGCTTCCTGCTGTTCACAGCACACAACACCCCAATCTTTATCGGCTTGCTAACATTTTAGAATAATTCCAAAGTTGTTTTTTTTTCTTCTACTTCCATATCTCACCCCCTTTCTAGTTAGATGTTTTTCATTATTATTTCACCCCTGTATAGTTTTTGACAACAAAAAGACGAGTGTGAAGGGTAAGTGATTATCATAGATTAAAATACAATTACATCCGCATAAGGGTCAAAAGCAATAATTTTTATAGAATGTTTGTTGATTTTGACATTAAGAATGCACAATTCGACAATATTTATTTATGTAATTAGAATTAAATTTGTTGATTAAATATCTTGTTATTGATGTTGTTAATTGATGTAACAATCTATGTAACAACCATAATATAAACTGGAAATACTAGTAGCAATTATCGATTGGAAAAACAAAATAACAAATTAGATTTAGATGACTAGTTTTTCTAATTAGTTATGGTTGAACGAATTGAATGTTGTAGCTACTACTGCAACTCAACAATATTTTATAATAACAGTTATGAAGATCGCTTTGAACAAGAACATGAAAAGCTGCTGCCTCTTATCTTTATGTAACTAATTATTTAAAAACGTAATACAGAAGTTGTAATTTTCTGTACATAAGTAAATTACAATATGATTTGTTTATATTGTTGTTGTTGTATTATCAACAATATGAAACTACAAGTCTCACCAAGTATAGTCAATTTTATGAGATTTCAAACAGGGATTGTCTCTTGGGTTATCTTAAGCCATCCATAAAATCGACTAACAACTTGCGAGAGGTTGGAAAACTTTCTCTTTTTTTTGTTAAATCTCTTTAGGTATAAATGATGGATCTACATAAAATAACTAAAGCTCATTTCCTGCTTGAAACCGTTTAATACCAAATAAGACATTAACGTAGACCGTTTACGGTTCTGAGGAAAAAAGGAAAATATAAAACGGTAGAGACTATAATTTTCTCTAACTTTCATGGAAATACTAACAGAAAGCATAGATAGCTTTCATGTCATGCAACACAGGATTTGATTAACATAGAGTCCAGTTGTGCTTGCGATATTCGATTGACTATATTCTATACAAATTGAAAAGTGCTTATATATCAATTTCAATTAGAAGTTTATTGGATATGAAGGGTCGCACCCCACATAGTTAGGAAAAGTAAACCTTCCCGAGTCGAAATTTACAGCCTTAGAGATCTCATTTCTATTGTTTTTTTTTCGGATACATCGTATTTAAGCTCTCATTAGTTCAGTCGTCAAAGTAATGTCTAAAATCGAAGGACCTATTCGAATTTTAGATCTTAAATAGCACCTCAAAAGTTCGATCTGAAAAATCTAAATAAAATAGCACTTCAGTAAGTCCTCAAGAGTCTAAAGTAAAATAAAAGTACGCTGAAGTGCGGCAGAAGGGAGTATATTTTTTGACCAGGTGATGAATTGGCAGATGTACTCGGGCGAATGTGGAAGAGTGCGACAAAAATTCGTCCAACCCTATAATCGTACTCTTGAATTACTGTCGAAAGTCAGTAGCCATTTAAAAATGGCTAATAAGGATGTGAAAATCAACTAAAATCGTTTTCCTCAACGGTTTTAGAAAATATTAAGGCACTAGCTAGTTATATTTGGTCTTCAATAGCACTTTAAAAACCTAAAATTCCGGTGTTATATACTGATATGTTATTCGTTAAAATTGGGTCCTAAAATAGCGCTTCCTCAGATCGAGGCTCTATTGAGGCGCTAAGTTTCGTCTCGGGTTATATCAATAATTATTATTTCTATTAACAATAGCACCCTTATTTTAATATTAGAAGTCAAGCTAGAAAACGAGATATTGCTGAACTATTCTTGTTAATATTTGAATATAGAATTGCTTTTGGTTCACATGTATGGAACAACAGTGTTATTATCCGGATATGTGGCGAAATTGTAGCGGTTTAGCGGTTAAACCATCAATGATCATTGCTTTACAAGCGATTCTCTCTCTCTCTTCTCTATTATATAGATCTGATTTTATCAAAGTACACACATATACAAGAATCCATTATATAATCATTATATAAACCACTGTTACTATTACTATATACTATCACTATTACCACTACCATTCTCCCATGTCATCCAATGACGTTAACAAGCAAAATTCCGATTTGTAATGTCGGAAATAGTAACGTTTCAACTCTTTATCAAACATTATATTATTAATCACCTAGTTTAGATAGAATAGACTGACGGTGATGTGATAAAATAACACCATTAATTTAATTGTCTTTGATATCTCTATCTGTATATATGATAAATAATCAATTGTAGATTGTAGTTAAAATTGATAACATTTAAGACTATATAATTTTAGATAATTTAGAAAGTTACAATCTTGTAAACCAAGTAAATGAATTAATTGACTTTTATTATCATGCCTCCATTTTCCCTTCATTCTATGATAATTTTATTATTAGACAAGTTCTTCAAACTATTCACTATAGAAACACTTGTCGTGTTGACACTTTATTGCTTTAAATTTACATCAGTCAAGTTAAATTTGGTTAAGTATATACAGAATTGATGATGAACAACATGACAGTGAATCAATAATATGTTATACTAAAACTTTGTTTAACTCTAATAATATATTAATAATATCCTAGTTTGTTGGCCACCACTGTATGCTATCAATGACAAATCAAAACTTTATCATTCATACGAAATTAATTATAATCGCTTATATAATAATATATTTTAGAAATATCTATAATCGAAAGTTTCTAGCTATCCAGATTACACAAGTGTTCCCACATAAATAAAAAATTTGTTTGATTACTTTTAAATCCACAACATAAGTGTTCTTATCTCTGTACGCTTAAACAATATCTAACTTAGATTAGTCTAATACAAGATGCTTAGAATTTGTAAACAATTATAAAATTTATAATAGAACGTTCAATATATCACATGAACTTCTTCTAATCGAATCCAAATCTAATTTTTGTTTTCATTTTAACAAGTTTTAAAGGGTGTATACTTGTTGTTGAAACGTTTTTATCCGTACTTTTTCATTGTGTTATTTCTAACATCAAATAAAAAAAATAAAAACTATATACAGACAGATACAAGTTGGAAATGTCAATTTCGATTATCACCTAAGTTTTTGTTGTAGTTGCTTATACTGTTCTCCTTAAGTATACAAAATTGTTCTTCAATGATCATTAAAATTATTTCCTTCTTTATTAAATTTTTTTATATATGTTTTTTTAAATTTTGTGTTTATTAAACAAAGCATCAAGCGTTTTATACATTGTAAATTCCATGAAACTCACCATTCCGGTTTTAATGTCGGCATTTGCCAACAAACAAAAAACATAATGACAAAACTTTAATTATTAATATACATCCAAACTTAATAGACCATTAATAATATTTATCATTTTGACATACAATTGTTCGATTTTTCAATGCTGAAGCGTAACACAGAGGAATTTATAAAATTTTCAACTTATTCTCTATCTCAAATACCTGCCCATTAGTTTAGGACAGGCGTTCTAATTACATATCCACACAATATATAATTAAATTAATTGTATTTAAATATACTTCTTTTTAGTTTTGTTAAATTTTAATAAAAATTCCATTTTTTTTTTGTTCTTCATTATAATTATCTTTGATGAGAAATAGCTTACAGATGTAAATCATTGACCTCGATTCAAATATGATTATGGTATAATTATAAGGCGCATTTTATATTTCAATTATTAACAATCAGTTCGTTTAATAAGAGGTGTCAAAATTTTGTGAGGTGTTAAATTACATCTGCGTATACCTGTAGATAGATTATGTTTCAATTATTCCATCTAAATATCCTTATTTGACTTTTATTGAATGTTGTGCTCTTGTTTTTTCTATTTTTGAAAGGAAAAACACGAAATATATGAATATTATTAAATAAACTCGAATGACGTGGGGAGTAAATATGGTGAGTAGACATAATAGAAATGAATTATACAAGTAGAAACCCTTAGATAAACGATATCGTTCGTTTCCCTTTTTAGGGGTCATACGGAAAATGTTTATCATCGATACAATCTTTTCACAACATATCCTAATTGTTCATCAAAGCATTATGTAAAGTATATAATGGTAATAGACAAAAAAATTATCAGTTTCTTATACATATATACATATATACATATATATATATATATATATATATATATATATATATATATATATACCGGATGTTCCAGTAAATTGAACCCTTGTTATTAACTTTATGATAGTTATTTAGTTCAACTCTATTATTAACGTTTCTATTGTTTTAATTTGTTCCACAATTTCTAGATTCTGTTGCATTAAATTGAAGTGAGACGAAAAAAAAAACGATGAAGGAAATTGAGTTACTTTAGACACGATTCATTTGTTCAATGGTTCAAATTTAATTTGGTCGACTTGCGCCTCTAATGCAATGAAAGTGTGGCAAGATAAAAAAAAATTACAAGCACCTAGAGAATTATCTCTACTACCCTTAGGGATTGTTTTACTGTTTTATATTGTTGTCGCTCAAAATGTATGTTAGAGAATTATACAGGACGTTTCATATAACTGAAGCAAATTTCTTGTGAACTACCTAAATAACATTGAATTTATAAATGGAACACTCTATATACTAACTGTAACACCTATAAATAATTTCACCAATTTTCATTTTGTGTAATGATAAGAATATTAGAGAATAATCTCAATTTTCCCAAACAAATATTCGATTTGCATAAAACCGGGCTCCAAACTATTAGATTTACATTTGCAATATCCTAAAGCTTCTGAAAATCTGGATTGACTTCTAACCCACAACTACAATAAAGCCTTTATTATACACAAACAAACAAAAAACAAGACAAGCAACACCGTCTATCAATGTAAAAATGATGAAAATTCTACCATAATCTCGATCTTTATTACAGTTACCTATAACACAGAAATCAGGAAACTCATTAAGGACGACTACTGGATTCTTATTACAATGACAAATCAACTAATAAGTACAACGTTAAGATTTAAGGGCTCCAATTAATGAGACGCACACACCGTATATATATCCACAATGGAACGTTTTTAATTTCACCAACCATTTACTACAAAACGTACAAAAAAAAAGGTTACTGGAGACGAAATTGACAAATATCCAACCATTACTTAAATAAGTTATATTGATTGGAAGTTTTCCTCAATTTCATAGAAAATAAATTCGATTTATTTTTTTCCAATAATTATCCAATAATAATAATAATAAACCTTTTAGAATAGGCTTAACTTACTGCATTTTTTTTTCGTTTTCGTCCCCGCCTAATCACAAACTATAATTAATTAGATTAAATTCATATTGACCGTAACCAATAAAATCGACCATTTTAATGAAAATGGTATACCTGCGTATATTGTGGAATACGATCAATAGATGTGCAAGCGATGGGAAAAAGTTAGTACGGTCCGTTAAACATTTTACAAAATTTGAAGTGGTATTATATGGTAATAAAGGGTTACGTTATATGATAAAGGATCATTGACCACTACCCCTTTCTATGTGGAAATAGGTGGTAGTGATATAAATGGATCTCCCCTATTATTTTTTGTTTTGTTTCGATGGAAAATACAGATTTCATTATTGATACAATGTCTTTTATGTTTTAAAACTGATTAACAAAGCATGAATTTTTAAATTGTTAAACTTTATTTGCCGTTTTACAAATACAACAAATATATTGTCATTTATCAAATTGCAAAAAAAAAGCCTTATAACAAAATAATGTTGATTTATATCGAAAAAAATCCATTATTACAAGTAAATGACATTCAATTACGAACGAATTACAGTATTCCAACAAGAGACAGTCAAACATAACCCAGCTGGTTACTAATTACGAAATAAGCGATCTAAAATTTCACAAAATACACCACCCTGTTAAATGTTTTTGATACAAATTACGAAGTCAAGTGGAATGCTCAAATTATATGTAATTTGTATAAATTTTTATCTTCATCTGTAAAATCTCAAGAGTCTTTTTTCTTCTACTTTTTAATACCTTTTGACAACGTACAGAATATATTTGTATGATAATGATATTCGTAGTTATTACAGAAAATGAAACATTTATAAGTTATGTATATTACAACGAAAACTACATTTAAATATAAAATTTTTGGATTTAATTAAAATACAACGCATATGTTCTAAATATGTTTAGTAGGAAATAGGAAAGCTTGTCTTGATGTTTAATTTGAAAATCGATCCGAAAACGCACATATGAGTAAAACTTATAACTTAAAAACGTTGGTAGACTCATTAGCTTAGTTATGCTTAGTTATAATTAATTACCTGTTCTGATAGAGAACTTCCCATATTTAATATAGATACGTGTATTTTGATTTATATATTATTTACGTGTCAAACTTTAATATATTCAATGTTGTTGTTTCAAATATAAATCACGATAAATTAATTTTTAATCTTTTCAAAAACATTAACATGATAAAAGCGTTAAATATGGGTGCTATCAAATAAATTTAATCAAATGAAATTTTGTTTTTGTATATAGATCTTTACTATATATATATATATATATATATATATATATATATATATATATATATATATATATACGTGTTGAATTATTTAATATTTTTTAATGAATTAAGATACTCTTAAGGCACATTTTAAAACGAAACAACAATTATAATTCTTGTAAAGTATACCCAGATGGATGTAAGAGTTTAAGATTTTATAAATTAATGTTTTATAGGTGTACAACGGGTGTTATTTTCATTGTTAATTGTTGTATTATGTAAATTGCTTCATTATTCTTTATATACCCTACATTATTATAGTTTTGTCAGTAGGTGCTCAGTTTGTATTTAAGACTTGATTCTCATTAAAATTATGCTTTACGTTCCATTAATAAAATGTCAGTTTGTTGTTGTTACACATAAACCAAATAGAATTGTAAATATTGATTTGTTTATAATCAAAACAGACAAAAAAAAACGTAAATATAGTGAAGTAAATTCGACTTGACTGATTTTATTTATTTATATTCTTATATCGCTGACTTTCGATAGACTGTTTTAGTTTTAGCAGACAAGTTCAATTCAGTTCATTATACAATTGATTCTATATAAGTTTTATGTCATCTCTAACGTAAAACTGTTCCAAACAAAGAAATTTTATAGCTTTGAAGAAATACGTGAGAACATATGCCAATGATAGAATTTTAAAAGACATTGGAAAAACCAGAAACAATTTTATTGTTGTAATAAAGAAGATACAGCGAAATACGATTAAGGCAAAAAATAAAAATGAAATACACATATATAAAAGAAGAAGATGCTGTGAATAATACGATGATAATATGCTGTAATCTGTAATATTGCATACATATTTTATTTAATTCAATATGAAAGATCAATATCGAGATTTAGTCCTTGAAAATGGCTTTTTGTGCAAAACACCATGAAAGGTTTCAACATAGAAGAAAACTCTTATGAAAATTGAATTGTAAAATTGAATAAATCAAAATGAACCATTCTCAAGTTCTATCTGTGAACTCATAATGAAATAAGCAAACCTATTATGTTAACAATATCTTTTCCGGAATATAATTGAATATTAGTTTGATAATGAACAATCAACAATATCAGTTATTCTATGTGTTAAGGACAAGTTGAAATATGAAAATTATCAGAACTAGAAAATGATCACCAATGTTTACTCTTAAGTCCCGTTCACATCTATCAAACGATCACGAAGGAATGGGTACAAATCAAAAAAGTGTGGACCTCACTGCAAACACGATCGAATGGAAACGAAGGTTAAGAAATGTTCCCATAGTGTGAACTGTAAAAACAAATCTTTACTTAGCGGAACATCAACGAATGCTAGGTCATTCGTCTACTCCAGTCTGCGCCTGACAAACCCATTCGCATGCGTTTGGTGCCATTCCTATCATCTTTGTGATAGATGTGGACGGCGCTTTACGAAGACCAAGAAAATGTTTTTAGAAGAAATTATTCTAAAATGCAGAATTTATTAACGCTTGTCTAGTGTTACAAACTATCAGTCTAGAAGTCTTTTCACCAGTATTAGTAGCTACAAAATAAAACTTGATTGAAAATCGTGTAGTATTGCTGAAAAATCTTCTATTCAAAATCCATTTCATTGATTCAAGCAACAAGAATTCCTTTAGCTTTAGAATTCAGGTAGTCTCTTTTATATATTTCTTTAGAAACAACATTGAAACTTTTGACTATAATATCACTAGAAAATCAACAATGATTTAATTTTGGTAAAACGTTTCACATATTAAATTGTATGAGAATTTATAGTAGATACATGGTTAGATACGTACATTCCCATTGACTTCAACTTTATCATTTGAATAAATAGCTAAATAGTAGAAACTATGCTCAATTTCTGTTATAACACTAGTAGAATACGTAACAAGAATTTAATTCAAAGCAAATGCAGTTTATGTTGTAAAATAAATATAACTCAATATTAAAGCTCAAATTCGTATCATATTTTTTTTTAAAGATAATGCAAATCAAATTCAAAAAGTTGATGTCAATTTAGGAAAAGTTCTCCATCATAAATATACACAGAATATTGGCGCAAAATCGATTAAATTCTTGACATTCTCTCGATTATACCACTAACGTCTATCTATCTATCTATCTATCTATTGAATATTTATTTCGTGACTTTATATTGACGGATTATTTTTCACAACAACATCAACAACAACAACAACAGGAAAAAAATATGATAGAAATAACAACGTTCAACCAACCACTACGAATCAAAACAATTTAATGCGATTAAAACTAGTCTAAAGCACCCACGAAATCATGTAAATTACTACAAAATTGTTACTGCCACTAAAATAATTAGCCCCAAAAACCGTTTTGAAAGCTGATTCAAATCGATTTTCTAGTCTCAAGCTCAATCACAAACAACAAACAACTACCTAAACCTATCAATTTTCTAAACTGATTATAATGAAAAATTGTAGACAATATCTTTTTTCTCTCTATATTATCATCATTATTGTTATTAATTTTTTTTATTATTCTTTATTCGTTGTTGTCTATTTAAATTATGTAAAATTTTAGGTTATTTAAATGTGCAAAACGACATTAACAACGATGAAGCTGATCTAAAACGATTATAGATAATGAATGCTTTTATAATAAAATGGTAATTTTTTTTATGTATATTTTTCTTAGTTGTTTCTTGTTATTTGGTTGCCCATATTCTAATGCGATTTTAACAACACATAATGACTTGACTTACATCCAATATTGACAAAGAATAAATAAAATTCCATATTCTCTAAAAGAATTCCTTATTATAACGAATGGACTGTTGTTAGTTAGTTGAAGAATTGATCTGCTAAAGAAATAAATGATCATTTTCCGGGTAATTTTTCAACTTTTACCTAACAGTACATTTTCTTCAACCAAAACCACAATGTACACACCAGCAGCTTCCACTCCACTAAAACTTTTAAAAAGTACAGAATTCTCCCCTAAAAAAAATTTGAAAAGAAAACAAGCGAAACTTGACAGACTTCATACATATGGAACATAAGACTTCATAACTTTACTATCAACTACTCTATGTTAAGAGAACTCTTTATAAACTCGATAAAATCGCCTTTATTATTTTATGGTGAATTAAAAAAGAAAACAACAAACAAACTAACAACAATTCCTTTTGTCTTAAAACATCCATTTCCAGCTTATCTATCATTAAAACAATTATAGGTAACTTTGAATTGCAATTAAGTAATTATTGAGTCTTGGGAGATGAACACACGACGTTTCAATGGACAAGAAGATATAACTATCGTGGGCGAAACAGGCTTGATTCTTCTTTATAAAAGTACCTACGTATAGGGTTGGGCTTTTAAATACGATGGATTTCTTTATAATTTGAAAGGGGTCGTTACGGTTTTGTAGGCGTGAGAACAACATTATAACACGTGGGCTCATACAACAAATATTGAAGATGATAATGGTGATGATGATGGCTGTTGTTGTCTATCAATGATTATCGACCATAATTGTACAGTAAATAAATGTAGAATAATGCTTTATTTGGAAAAAAAAGAAGAAAATTGTTAAATATTGCATCGTAATGGTAATTTACTGAATTGGTCTATAGGACAGCTGATATGGGATAAGTGAGACGTCCTGCAGTGACATAGAGTAGTATTACCCGCACGGATGACATCCTCCTTATGGTTACGACCTTTACTATTCCTCTATCTTTCTATATAGTAAATTCGTGTCTGCCATTATTGGTATCCCTGTGTGTATTTGTATAAACTACTACTGATTGTTGTTGTTGTTATTGTTGCTGCTGTTGTTACCCATCGTTTCTACCCTAATTCACAGGACGTGTCACGTGCATGCGGGTATACACTTATCATCCTACATCAAGATAACATTCTAGCACATTCACATTACTGATAATGACAACTATTCACCTGGACTATTTATTCAATTATAACTTAATTGTTGTACAATATTGCACGGTGATTTTAGCCTAATATTTCTAAATATATGGCGAATTAAAGTTACCAACTACCATGTTGGTAAGCTGTTGTCGTCATAAACTATAAAATTTACTGTGAAACTCTATTTAAACTATAATACTAAAGTTAGTTCACATCGAGTGTTTAGTTGTCGAGAACTATAACTACAACAACAGTTTTGTTAATTTTATATTTCCTCTAATGAATAGTAAATACATGATGAAATTGATCCACGACAATTGAAATGTCAGAAAAAAAAGATTGGTACAAGTCACTGGTGTTTGTTAGTGTGTCAAAGTATATGTCGTAGAGACATATCCGTTTAAAACAAAAAGGGGCACGCGCCTCGTATATACACACTCAGAATCAGTGATCCGCATCGTTAAGGCTCGTCTTTCCATGAATACCACCACACCATCAACAACAAACAAACAACAACAACAACAACAACTACTACAACTACAACACGAAAACAACAAGGAGAAGAACACGAACAACAATCGTGTCTCGGTCGATTCCTTAGAGTCTATACATACACTATACATAGGTACATAAGCAAAATGTTCTGACACCAATTTACCGACCGTGACACAACGATGTCACCGAGGCCCGGCGTCAACCAGCCCGCGATCTCATTTACTCTCCTACCACACTTTAAATAATGTCACATCCAACTCAACCAAACATAAAACAACAACAACAACAAATATCAACGTCTTGGCAATTTGAATTTAGATCACCAAGTGTATATGCAGATAATAAAAAAATCAACTTGAATTTACTTAGACAAGCGGTCGATTTGTATTTTGATAATTGAAATTTATTTAGTAAACGGAAATGTTAAAACAATAACAACACTAGACACAGTCAATTAGTTGAAGTTAGTAAATTGACCTCACTAATGTCGGTGTCTCTCTAACAACACTGTAAACACAATCTATCAATTTCATGTAAAAGCTAGTTGTTGGCCGCAAGGAGGACTCCTCTAAAATTACTCTTAAGCTTCAACATCAGTACCTAGCAATATAGGATTGATAATCTATCTGGAAAATTAAATATAAAATTCAACAACCACACCAGACTTGATCAACATCATTATAATAACACCATATATGAGAGTGTAATTTTAATTCAATTTAACCAATTCGATGATAATAATCAATCTAACCGAAACCGGTATATTAATGTTCGAAATTTGCATATAAATACAGTCATTTTTAAAATAGGAGTCCAATGTTATTCACTCAATCTCTTATATATAAAGCGTCTTATCTGTCATGTGTTGCACTAAATATTTTAACATTCACAACATACATGTATTCGTATATTATAGACAAGAACTACATTGAAGAACGCAAAAGGGAAACGACGAGGAAACTTTAATCGTTTTTAATTTATGGATGAATAAAGCCAACTATATATTTACCAAATATGTGCAGATGGTGCAGATTACACTGCACGAGAGTCCGTGCTGCCGAAAGCAATTCTATTTAGTTGACAATCCTTATTCGAGATTTTACATAATTTTGTTCAACAAACTGCATAATATCCTTTAAAACTGTTAGAAATTTCCAAAAAAAAGGCGACTTTTATGTTGTTCTAGTGCAAATTTTGAAATTTTCACGATAAGCTCCTACAATTTTTCAGTTGATTGATCACAATTTCTGTTTGTAAATGATCGTTTGACGCGATCTTCAAATCATCATGAGACAACTGTAGATACCAACAACGAAACCCAATTCAAAATAAATCTACAGTAAAATATTCCCAATTTTATTACAGCTATATTTATGAAATGTTTATCAATAAAACTGAATCGTACGGTCAATAAATCAACAAAAAAAGCAACATGGGTAATGAATCAATTTGTATATTCTGACAAACTACTACCATTAAACTTCTTCACGTTGATAAGGATTTTACATTGGCAATCGTATAGATGATATCTTCAAAAAACCTTGAATCCCACCATAAAAAAAAATTGTGAAGTCAAATATCAATTTATTCAAATCTAAATGGTGATCATTTTTACAATTTATCACTTAACCGATACCATTCTATGAATTTTTTTTATATTTTGAATAGTTTGAAATGTATAAAAGTGAGCAATAACAAGAATAGGACGACCTGGAACAATCGACAAAAAAAAATATTTATAGTCGTTGTCAGTAACGTATTTAATTAACTTGACAATACTGACGGGCACTAGAGACTGTTCATTTATTTAACAGTTGTAAAATCCGAAATGAACCGTCTGATATTCATTTTGATTGAAATAATTTTGAACAGCGAGTAGATGTCACAAAGAAATATTTATTTATAGAATGTACAGTTCTATATACATTTGTGCGCCAATTAAACAGGAATAGAAGCATTGGAAATTTTCCATTTATATTTTGTTTTGTTCAAATTTGCCTCCCTATCCATTATTATTTGAACACAATTTTTGATTGTTGTAATGTTTTGTGTTTTTTTTGTTCGTATCAATATAACCCAATCCAACTCAAACATAAACTAATTGTGCATATTGACCAAATCGTGCTTCAAAATTGTTTCATATTTACATTCAAATTGATTTATACAGGAATTAAAATAAAAATTTGTGCTAGAATCACTCGTCTTGGTGATTGTTCGAATAGACTGTCCACGGAAATTGGGTTATTTCGTATCTTGTTTGTAAAAATCGGGCCAATTCCCTTTTCAATGACTGTTTTAGAGTGAACTTCAGATGTATAGATAAGTATATTGTCGTCTAAACTTGATTTGAAAATGCACTACGAACGAAGATCGCGCCCTCGGGTCCTATATATTGAGACAGTGAAAAACTATTGGCGCGTTTTCAATTTATCGAATTGCTTTTGGTTAAAAATCAATACGAACAGATAATATATGCAAACGATTTTGGTCCGAAGAGGTCAGGTAATCTTACCAAAAAAACTTATTACCGTATACGTTCAAACTCACACCTATCCCAAGCTTTACGCAATTTGTTGATACGTATTTCACTGGTCTGGAAAATAGACAGCCATCGAACAAATAAAACTTTACGCAAGAACAGACGGATTTAGTTCGTCTACCTTTTTTTCTTTGTAATATTTCTAGATCCGTAACAAATTTGAAATAGAAGAATGAGAAAGAAAGACGCAAAAAAACGTTAATTAGAATGGGATTACGTTTGTTGTTTTCCAAAAAAAAATAATAATAACAGAAAAATTGTTATAGTAGAGAAACAGCGACAACACGTTTATCGTTAGCGTAATTATTTTTTAAATTCAACATTTTCCAGGAAATGGAACGTTTTAGATGTAAATAATGGCCTTACTAACGGTCTGGATCCGGTGTTCGTGCCCTAGAACTATACGAATCCGCGCCAATCTCCTTTGAATGCCCAGGGGTCATACTGGACGGGATTTTTTTTGCAATGTATTTGTGTGTCCTGAGAGACTATGCGTCTTGCTGTGATGGAACTGAATAAATAAGCATCCTATTCTCTTATCTACTTCATTCTTAAGAGCTTACGAAATTGAATACTTGAAAGTTCTACCATTATTTCCATAAATACATAAAACTCGATAAAGAATTTTTTTATATCTATAGAAAAAAAAACAAAAACGTTCTCGGGTTGTTGGGATTTTGTTCCATAAACACAACAAAAGTCTCGGTTGGTTCAATTGCAATATACATAAGTGTTTTTTATTTTTATACCAGATTGAATTCAAATTCTCATTGGAATGTAATTCATTATTCATATTTCACCATGTCGTAGAAATAATAAATTATAAGGCTGGAAATTTTATTATTATTATTAAATTACTGTTTTTATTTGTTATTTCTGAAAATGGAGCAATGAGGTGCAAACCGCAAATCCTAAAATACCTTCTCATCTGTAGAACAAATGACGACAACAGAAGTTGTGTAACCACAGTATAACTGTATTTAGAGGAGTTTACTCAAACTGTGGCCCCGAACACAACTTTACAATAATTCACCATAATCGTTTATTTGACCATTTATCAACCATAAGCCTATAAAATATTTTACAACACCACCAACAACAAGTAACTTTATAAAAACAATTAATTTTCTTTTATAATTAAATCTTCAATCCAGTCATATTTGAATTTGTTGTTGTTGTTGTTGTTACTGTGCTGCTCAGGATTGGACCGCAAATAAAATACATGTTCCCTTAAAATGTCACCTTGTACAATATAGAAATTCTAATTTCATTGATATGTGACATTCGGCAAGCATGATTGATAGTATTAACATCCAATAATTTTGACACAACACCAACGAAATCGACACATGGACATTTTGTGGAAAATCGACAAACTGTGTTCATTGGTGTATAAAATAAATGAAATTTAAAATTATTTCATATGTGTATTACAGAAAAATCACGACAATTCTTTTTCTTTGATTTTGTTTTCTTTTTTTGAATAAAATACAACGTCAGGAAATGAATGTCTTTTTGATATTCCTTCTGAAGAATTGCCTTCAAGATACTCTTTCAATTCCCTATTGATCGTTGATAAATCACTGAGCCATATAAAGCAACTATTTAGAAACTATGCTACTTAGTTGCTATGTATAAGCATTAATCCTGATAAGCTTCTTCCAATCTTCTAATAAACTATCATTGATTATTCCCAAATGTATGAAGCTTAAGTACAACAACCGATAGAGCGTTCACCTTAACTAACACTTAATTAAAGGAGTTTTTGTAGAGAATTCTATACCAAACCTTTGATAGATTGGTAAAATATTAAACCACCAACATTTAAAAAATAAAAGAATTCTAAAAAAGGTTCATATTTTAGTTGGAATTTTTTATCCAAATACCTATTCTATGTTTGTTTAATAAATAGTAAAATGGGGAAAAACAGCTATATAGTATATATATTGTAGATATAATAGCATCAGATTATACAATACCTTGTCGGTGGGCCTTCCATAAATCACAATAACAATTAAATCAGTTAGACTACTATTTAAATGCTGTCAACTTTAGCACAGGGTCACCTGGACCATCCAGCTATACATCACGAATACGCTTTGTCAGTATGAAGTTGATGGCGATTGTGGTAGTAATGTTGATGGGTGGAGGCGGTAGTAAATGGTAACGGCATAATAATAACAACAGATAACAATAATAGCGGAAGCTTCTATGTTAAATCCGATTTAATAATAACAATAATAGTAATAATAATGAAATCAAGAGATAATCAAAATTCTCAACGATAATAGTTTATGATAAAATCATCGAGTGATGATTATAATATTGAATTTGATAGTAGTTGTGAACAACACTAAATATCGATTCATGAAACGATTTCATGTTGAAAAGATAGAGATCTAAAGTCAAGACAGCAGGAGGTCCCTGATTCTATAGTAGTATGGACAAATACACATAGAAAGTAGGACAATTGCAAATGTATCCATTTAGGACCATTAAGGGATTTCAACTCAATCAACTCAACCTTTAGACTAGTGAATAGCATGATTTATAGTTAGGTAGATCTACTAAGATCATCCGATTGTCTATATAATGTATACATCAATAGTACTAACATTTACACATATTAAATTAATCTACACTTGACTGACTTGATCATAAAATGATCTTTATTGTTATTATCATGAATATAACAAACGTTCAAAAGGATGAGAGAACCTCAAATTAATACGAATATATGTTAGAATTTAACAACAAATAATTTTGAAATAGTGATGTTTTGTAGTTTTCTGTTTTATCAATCTATAGTCAGCAGATTTTTTGAAATGATCCAACAAATATCATTCGTTTTGAATCGTTATAAAACCATTCCTAGTTATTTTATTGCCAACATTTTCATAGTTGGATGATATAATTTATTATCAAGAAAAATACTGATTCAGTAGGCACTTATTTACTATAACCACTATCAAAACACAATTTCGTCCACCTATAACGATCCATATAAACTCTACAAAATTGTTATCACTTTTCTATTGTCTTTTATTTCAGTAAAACAATCAACATAAATGTAAATTTCGTAAATGAAAAATTAATAATTGATTGAATATCAAATACTATACATTCATCGATTCTTCTATACAATGTCGTAAAAAAAACAAAAGATCTACATTTGTATCCAAATTTTATAGCATCACATCTATATAGTTGTGCATCAATCGTATCAAAAGTATGATAAAAATGAAATCTCTCACATAAGACGATATCTATCTACAGCTTGATCAAATTCTCAAAAACAATAAAATGAAAAGCAGACAACAACAACAACAAAAACACAATTAAATTGTATTGGGCAAAATATAGATCAAAGAATTGGCACATGGTGCATCAGGCCTAAGCAAAATAGGCAGTTGCCTAGAGACCTACCTTACAAAGGGCACCCTATCCACCATTTTTCTTAAGCAAATACATACAATTGTATCTTATCCAAAAGATCAAAATAACCTCGAAAATTTTGAAAAGAAAGCAGAAATTATTAAAGGTAAACAATATACCAGTGTAACTCAAAATAAAAAACTTGAACTTGTAAACACAATTTTTTGATGAATTAAACACTTTTAAAGACGACATGAATTTAGAAGATTTAAATTTAAATTACAACTACAATTTAGGTACTTCTGCTAATTATTTTATAATAGACAATAACTTAAAAAGAGTTCTTCCAAATTTACTTATTTTGCTGAGAATTTATTTAACACTTCTTTGTGCCAATGCAAACGATGAAATCTTTCTCATGCAGGGGTGTCCCTATAGTTTTGACCGCCCGTATGCAAAAGACGCCTTAGTCGCCCTTTCCATTAGAAAAAAAAAGGTTTTTTAAGACTTCAACATAACAATAGTTAACATACAGCGTGTCCATGGATTAAGTTGCCGATAGGAGAATTTTTTGTTAGTTTCCATCAAACTTAATTTTTCCGAAGCCCCTATGAATTACGTTTAACTATTTTACCCTTAGCCTGGCTCAACATAACACTCCAAAATCTCATGTCAATAAATGTAATCAACACAATCTATAATGAAACATCTTCTACTATCGTCAAGTCAGTCCATCAACTCACACACTGTGAAACTTTTTATAAGTAAATTACCTATCAAAATGCAAATCTACAATTCGTTTTCGTAGATATCTAACAACGCTTTGTTTTGTTTATTCCAATACTGATTGCTGTAGATTTTATTTACGTTCTGGGAGAAGTTTTACATTGAGAAATAAACGTACAACTACAAAAAATTCACGATTTTCCAAAAATGATAATTTATATCTAGCCCAACATACTTAATAGAATTAAATATAAGTATTTCTCAAGCACGTCTACTGAGAACGCCCCTGTTTTCATGTTTAAAAAGAGTTATGATGAGCTTGTTAACCCTTTCGTAAGTAGTAAAATAGGAAGAAAATACAGTTTCCATTCATCCGGCCCTGTACATCAGGATCAATTACATTTTAATTCCAAACGAAATAATCTTATCAATGTGAATTTATAGAAGAAATTGTTCTTTTATCTAGATATTTGTATGTCAAGCAATTTTAATAATAAAATGTCTGAGCAAAATAATCGATTAAGAGCACTGCATTTTCAGTTTCATCTTTAGAAATAGAGACTTAATTGAATTTAAACGAATGCTAAGAGTTGGTTAAGCTACGTGAAAAATTGATTTTCAATTTTCCAATAAGCTTCCTTTTGAAACTCTCAAAAAAAAATCGTTTCACATTGATTACAACTTATACTGAATCGAACAAAAGCTTTTTAAATTTCAAAAATCTTAAATCACATATAATAAAGTTAAATATAAAAAAAAAGAAAGTTAAAAAATTCATCCATTGTTAAATCTTCCAATTGAAACGATACTGTTACACGCTTTTTTAATTGTCGGCAAATTTAATTGCGAGTTGAATTATTAATAACGAAACGCTACCTTTTCATTTCATTTAATGTAACAAAAAAAAAATTCAATTTAACAATAAATTATCGCAACTTTCTAAAAAATATTCATACAACACATAAACAATAGCTCACCCTAAATCGTTATTATTACCACCCTACTCACTCAAAATAATAATAGGGTTGGCTATAAACATGTCCACGTCCAATTGTTGTTATGTTAAATAACATCAAAAAAAAAACACCTACTGTGATTTTTCAAATTTCATTTTGACTGTGCGATGAAAAAAATAGGGGTGCGTGAAAATTTTCCAGGTAAATACAAAAGATAATTGATATTTGATTTGTGTTAAAACCACCATCATAAAAACTCAATTTCTAAGAAAATTCACCATGAAATTGACGATTCTACCGTAAAAACGCCCCATCTGTGTTAAAGTCTTTACTTTTTCTCTATTATTATCATTATTATTATCGTTTGAGGTTTAGTGAGTAGTTTTAAGAGATATTATCATGGATAAATCGGGGGATATTTCAAAGCTTTCATCTACAGGTAAACAAAATGGAAATAGAATCAATTACGAGATAACTTTTTTAAATTGAAGAGATTTCAGTCGAGCAATTGATATACCTTTAAAAATGTCAAAACATCACGATTAATATTATTACTAAATTGTTTTCAATCGAATTGATATTTTCATCGTTTTCGATAACAGTGGATTGTGTGTTTCTGATAAATTGATAACCAACACGAAACATTTAATAAGTCTATAACTAATGTGTTGTTATAATTGAGATTTATTTTCATCCCCTATTTTTTTTTTGGGATTGCCTCACTCTCTTTCAGTTTCAGTTACAGCCAATATTATTTTTCTATAACAACAAATCAATCAATTACAAATTATTTTTCTTGTTTTAGTTGGATTTGTCTGGAAAACTAAACGATCTGTGATGCAACATTGCATTCAAAGTCTCTCGACAGTTTATCACCCCATTCAAATAAGAAGAATTGTTTTACGATCTACCTTCCTTGCTTTATTCGAATTCAGATCATATAATTTCAAGCTAGAAAACTTTGCGACTCACGTAATTCTACAGTTATCATTGTTATAAAGTGCAAAATAGATGCCCATAACTATATATGAATGATCTTTTAATATTCTTCACACATATTTATATGTTTATCACCGGATTTCTAATGTACAATCTACATCGTATGTAGCCATTCCAAATATTTATCGTAGAAGAAAAAATGGAGAAAGAAAAGAATAGATGTACATTAACGAAACTAATTTTTATGAACTTAAAAACAACTATTCAACTATTTTTATTGTGTTTAACTTAAACTTTTTCTTTACGTTTTCTTCTCTAACAACAACCGGAAAGAAATCGTAATTTTCGTAATGGGAATCTAACAATAGACAAGAAACATTCATCTTTAAAGACGGCAAAACCTCATCAATAGATACATAAAATAAATCAACGAACAGTTAAACTTTTTTTTAAAAAAAAGAGAAGAGGAAAAAATGTTTGCTTGTGTCATACAAATAATTTTGTTCGTTTTGAATTAATTGAAAACGCCAAGAATGAAGTTGAAGTGGAGAATAATCGAAAATCTTAGACGAAAACCTTGTGTTTCTATTTAAAAATGAGAGCTTAAATCCAATTTTAAGACGATATAGCTACGCCATCTATCTGTAACACTTTCAATCATTGAGAGAGCTTTCAGCTGTCTGAAAGCTGAAAAAAAATCGATTGCTTATTATTAATTTATTCTACAATCTACAATATTATTGAATTTAGATTTTCATTAATGTACCAATAAGTATCTAACAAAACTTTCTACTTTCGAAACCAATATATTATTATTTCAGTAGTAAAGAGTATCCTCTGATCGACTCTACTGACCTATAAAAGTTTCTTTTCTTGTCAACAATACCACATCGTAAATCTGTCAATTTCGACAATACGAAATTGAAAAGAAACGGAAACGAAAGGAGTTCAAAGAGAAGGTCTTTTTCAGTTGCCTACTAATAATGTCGATCAACTTTCGTTTCTGATGCGTAAATAATTGCCAACAATCACACTTTAATATACACTATACAATATTTTTTCTATGTTGTTGTTATTGTACCAGTTCGATTGTCCAAATTGTTAGAATTTAATGATTATATTGTTTCTAGTAAATTTTCCAACAATAACATATCGATTTTTATTAAGACAATATGTGCGGACATTTAGATATTTAAAAAATGTTTACACGCTTGATCCGGTGTTTTTTTCTTGGTCTTTCGTCTTTTTGGAAAGTATATAGTTGATTTAGAATTCTGAATAGGTTTTTTTTTACTCTTGTTGTCAACTTTTGAAATATCCATTTAGTGAACACGTATCGACTATCGTCACTACAGCAAATTGAAAAAGATTTAAAGTGACATTTTCGTTGAATGTTCTAAACGAAAGTTTTCTAACAATTTCTAACGAACAAGATAAAAGTTACAAGTTTATGGTAGATCAAAACAGAAAATCTTTATTTCTCAAAATATTTAATACAACAACAACAACAACAACAACCGCAGAAGTGTTTTTCAAATGAATAGAGATAAAAAACTAACAAAACTTCAATTTCTATTGTGCCAATCAATAATAATGTGTTCAATTAATTATTTATTTTCCAATTTTCTTCCAATTATCAATGTTGTAATAAATGTCAGGTTGTTGTACTGTACCGATATCGTTTTAATAGTTTTAATTAAAAGTATCAACCGCAGTTTGCGACCAATTACAAAGACAAACTCTCACTTTAAGTACGAACTTTGTTTGCGAATATTGTCGAAGAGCTTAGCTAATTAAAATTGTTTTACTAATTACAAACTCACTCATCTTATCCATTTCATGTTGATGTTCTTGTTTCTGTATCATTTCAATTAGTTTCATTGTCTTTTAAATTCTCGTACCTATATTATTATACATTAAATAATTTAATATTAAACATGAAATTTTAATAAGCTTCTTTATAGAATTTATTTATAATTTATCAAATAATTGATTTCAATAATTCAGACATTTTGACAATGACACAAAATGTATTTCATTTCAGTTTTGTTTCATGCATATTTTAAAAATCATCAAAAACGATCTCGACAATGTTTTCTAAAAGAGAATTAACATTTCTGTAAGATTAATTTTTTAAAAAGACGAACGTCTCTTTTCAAATTCTCTATCCAGTTCAGTCTTTTTCTCATCAGATGAAAAGACCAGGTTTTAAATTATTATTTTAAAAAAGAAACCCATACATCCTAGTGAATCCGTTTTGATTAGTTTGCTTTCATAATACACCAATGTTGTTGGTTTATTGTTATTATTCTTCTTTTCTATGTTGTTAAATTGCCTGTATATTGTGGGCGAAACTGTGTAACTTGTTTGAAAGCATTGCCTGTCATTAATAAACGCCTTTGAAAATTTTTGTAATTATGACCGGTCAAAGTCAGGTTTTTGAACGATAAAAGTCGTCAACAATAACAATGACGAAGAATTTACATGTGTGGTCTCCAACTGGGACATTAGTTTGTGGGAACTAATAGGATTTTACTGTTGTTGTTGTTGTTGTTGTTGTTGTCGTGTTTTAGCGGCATTTCGCGAATTATACCGGTAAATTGTTCGTTTATGACAGTTGCTACTGCCACAACAACAACAACATGTTTGAATAGAAGTGTATTAAAAATAAACGAATTAAAAATAGAAGAAAACACGAACATGAAAGTGCAAAGCTTGCAACGATTGTAATAAAGCCAGAACAGATAAGAGCTTTCAACTAGTTCATCCCTTTATGCTGTGATAACGAAAAGACTAGGGTGGTGCTGACAAATCGAACCCGACAATAAGAGAAATCCTTCTAGATTATTCAAAGATAGCAATCGGACTCCATTATAACAGATAATATTACGAAAAAATAACACTAGTAATCGTCGGTTTTATTTCTCATAAAAACCCTTAATACAACATTTAACAAATTCGACTTTCAATTAAATTTCAATGTTCATATGAAAAGGTCTACAAGTTTCACCATGTGGTTGGAAATACTATTAGAAATGGTAATTTAACGAGACCATCAGAAAGTGATTGGTCAGTAGTAATTATAGAAGTAATTGAGAGGAACACTTCTTCACGCCTTTGGAAATAGCCGGTGACCGATGGTTATTACCCACTTCTACTTAAAAGAAGGGACTAACTGGCCAACCCTAAATACAATTCCTTCTCTCTATTCTCAGATAAACCGCCATCGTTTCATTTTAGTATGACTCATTCAAGTTTATTGGTTTTTCACACCCTCTACTACATACTTTTCACCATTCACAACCATCCATACCAACAATGACAATTAATAGATCAATGACAATATAATTGGCCACTCATTGACACTACAATCAACCAAAAACAGATTTATTATTGTCTGATAACAATTTCACAAGCGCAGTCCACTTATTACGGTAAAGATGGATTGAGCATTTATCAATTTATGTTTTCTAATGTAATATAGAAGACTTCAAAATGTCAACAACCCCCCCCCCATGGAAATGTCAAGTTGTACAACTCACTGTATAAATACTTTAATTTTACAAAATTCCATTTCATATACAATTTTGTAAAATTACGTGTTTGCAAAATACGAAATACGAAAATTGCCACCATCAAGACGTGGCCACGTTCTCTTCTCTCCATGCCTTCCTCACTCTCTCTCTCTCTCTCTCTCCCTCTGTCTCTCACTTCCATATCAATTGATGCTTGTTATTCGTTAAATCGATAACAATATAGCGTTTGAATTTTCTTTAATAAAACTACTTATCCTTTAATTTCTAACACAAAAATGTCAGATTTGCGTTTGAATTTTTTTTAATAAAACTATTTATCGTTTAATTTCTAACACAAAAATGTCAGATTTAAATTAACATTAACCCATAATAAAATGGAAATGATGCATTAAACATTATTCATACTATACTAGTCATTATATTTTTCATATAACCATGATAGTGACAGGATTATTTAGATTACCTCATGAAGGGTTCATGCAAAATTGGGAATTTTCAACATTAACACCTACACATGTACACCTGCTAATACCCAATCAGGTGGTTTCCGTGTTGATTGTTAGGGGGTGAAACAGTAGAAATGGAAACTGACAAGTAAAAAAGATGGTGTATAAAGAAAAGAAAAACGAGGAAATAGTTAGTGGTAAATATAAAACAATTTATTTGCCACACCTCAACTCAATTCAACGATTACTGTTCGTTGTTTTCTTTTGAAACAATATAACGATACCTAAAGTGGTGTTGTAAATAATAGGTTTTCGTTAAAGGATAATTTTTTTTTTATAAAGTTTATAATAACAACAACAAAAATAGAGAAAATATAGACAATTTACTATAAATTTATTATGTACGGTATAATCGTAAACATAATGTAATTGAGCTATAAGTTTATTGAAATTTATTTCGTCACGCCCAGAATAGAACAATAATGGTAATCAAGAAGAATTATAGCAGAATCTTCCTACAAAACTTATTTCTCACTAGTTACATTAATCGATTCTGTTCTATTTACCGTTCTAGAAGTGTGTATTTTCAATTTTGTTCAAAAATGTTCTTCGGACAATTTGCCCGTACTGAACACGAATCCTCAAAACGTTTCAAGTTCTTAAATCAAAAAAGTCATAGTATCTAACAAATCTACGTAAGAAAATTTGTATGTATACAATGCAAATTCTACGATAAATGAGTTTCCCTACTATCAGTAGACAACGCTAATCAACAATTGGAAAAAGGACTGTATCTACTACAGTTTTACGAATGTCTGTTACGTTTTTCGAAACAACAATGATCAAACTAAATAAAATTAAAAGTACTCACTACTTAAGACGGCAATTATCTTCCTTCATGGTAGCATTTAACACTGGATGACTTACAAAACACACAATCACTAAAACACTTTTATCCATTAATGTCATAACATCTGAAAACAAACAATTATTTTATTATTATCAAAAGCTGAGACTTAAAAGAAAATTGACACAAGAAATTATGATTTTTTTTATTATTTTATAAGGATTCTTATATTTTAAGGATGTTTTGAAATGTTGTTGCCACAGCTATTTGATAAAACAAAAAAAGAACTGATTGTGTTGGAAATACAAATTACTTATATAATTCGAAAATTAGAATAGAGATGTATTTATTTTAATTTAATCAACCTAAAAGGATTTATTTAACAATATAATTCTTCGTTTTCTCTAAAATACAGGCAACCTCCGTATGACATTGCATTCTTTCAACACTATTGTGGTCTACATTTTGGAACCTAACAGTGCTTTTTATAGTAGTTCTTCGTTTCGTATAACACGGCTTCACATAACACGGCATCATTTAGAGCTAAAAATTAGTGTTACATAGGGATGCCGTGTATTTCAATACTATTTTGTAATTTTTTTTTTATATATTTATTGAGAACTGTGCGAAAGTAGAAGCTAGAAAGGTCCAGACCGTGAATGCCATCTTAGAGAGGGCGACAACAAGTCTTCAACAGTTGAATTTCTTGTTTGTCGACAATATAAAGTGGCGATAAATCATAATGTGTCCCGGGTGCGGTTTTTTCTCCGCACGGTCCTGCATTTTTACCGTTATTTATATAGTTATAACCATATTTATACGTGTTCATGTATAGATACATATGCCTTTAATATTTGAAAATAAATCAAACAACCCTGTTGTAAAAGGGATTATCGGGAGTCATGGAACAGGAACAGGAACAGGATTGCGATTTCAAACATAAAGGATCTAGTCGACTGTGATCAGTGATCACTTTAACATATACAGCTTAACCTCAATCGTACATGCAGCGTATATTATATTAAAAATATATACCAAAAGAATTTATTACGAAATAGAATTTCGTGACCATCAAAGAGATTTTGTAAAAATAAAATACAAAAGAAATGGATAAACTCACCAAAATGGCTTTGTTTTTGGCAAATTTTCTGGAACCATCTTGGAGGTCACTGAACTATACCCGAAATTATGTCAATGCAATTGTCGGAAAAATCAAGTTGGTACTATTGGGGTAGCAGGAAATACGCCACAAGGTCACTAGAGGCGCTTCATTTAGCAGTAAACTTTATTGAGGTTAACCGATGTTTTTATAGTTTTTTGTTTATCATTTTAGTGGGGTTTTCTTTTATTTTGGAAAATTTGCTTGATTTTTGTGATTTTACAACGAGATTCAGGTAATGATAGCACCATTTTTCATTATATCTTTTAAGTTGTGTAATTAAAGAGGCTTTTAATTAATAATAATAATAATAATAATAATAATAAACGGTTTAATGTTGCTAATTATTTGGAACCACTCTCAAGATCATCAACCTAATGCTACGACCAGACGTGCGTCCCGATACGTCGTATATTTAGCGCGATAAAGTTATCGGTCTATTGACGCAATAATCAACATCGCGAATTATGATTTTTCCACGTATTTATTGGGAAAGTTATTAACGATTTAACGTAAACAAGATGATGGACGACCGCATTGTATAGTTTCCCATTTTGTTGTTCAAATGTATTCGGTTGTACGCCATCAACCAATCCTTCTTCTTCTTCTTCTTCATTTCATCGAGATTGCATTCATAATTTAATTTGTCTTTTATTGTACGCCACGCATCCCCTTACTAAAATGTGTTTTTTTCGTGATGTTCATTATTTGGGCTCCAAATAATAAAGAAATTTCTTCACTTCATTCTATTATCAAATAAAACTGACATAAACATAAAACAAGTTGACGAAATGTCACCAGTTATATCCGTAATTAACGCCTATATAGGCAATAACTATGAAACAGTGTGATAATTCGCAACATTAGACGATAATCATTGGTCATATTTGCGTTTATCGCCACATTAACGCAAAAACGCGTCATTATAGACGCAGATCGTGCCGTAGCATAAGTTGCGTCAGTACAATCAATCGGTACAATTGGGGTAGTTAGTAGCAAATACGCCATAACCGGATGTACAGAAAAATCACTTATCCTCCTAAATTGGATATAAATTGAGACTTTCATTACGATTTTACCTTTTTTTTGTTTAAGTAAGTATTCGATAAAATCTATTTTCATTTGTTTTATTTTGTTGATTGTCAAAAGTGAATTTATATTGTTGATATTTATAGGAATCACTTTTTATGTGGAAGAACGTATTCCATGAATGGCTTGGTAATATCTACCATCATGGTGTTTATGGGTGGTAGTATTTAACACAAGTATGTACGGCACCACCAATCAATTTAATCATGGAATAACTGAATGCTAGTAGGGGAGACCGGGGCTGGAAGTTGCCGGGGTAAGTTGTTCCGATGAGATTGGGTACGACAGGAAAAAAGATAGCGATTAGCATGTAATGCGTCGCAAATGGTTAAGATACTGTGCCTCCGTGGCATCCTTTTTTTGTTCTCGCAACAATGGAATAGTAGCTATGTGCATTTGTTCATGCATCAACTTTTTGATCCATATTGTTTCATTAAGAACCTATTAACACGTTGTTTGTACTAATTTTATAAAAAATGCAAGTATATCCTTATTTTGATTGAATATGGTCAGAAAAGTAAGAAGAACAATTTACCGTAACGATAGAACAACCAGCCCCACAGCGGGGTTGATTGTTTCGCTTCGATATTTTTGAGAAAAATGTTTCTGGAAGGAAGATCATACAACAAAACAAATAAGCATATATCATGGAACATCGATAAACATTCTTTCAATATGTGTATAAATTGCAGAACCAAAGCTTCATTTTCATAGGAAAATTTTGTATTTATTAAAAATCGGAACTTCCGGCCCCTCTCTTCCCTACTCGACAAAATGGTACTGTTCATAATCCTCGTTTTTGCTTGCTATCAACTACGTTTTGTATATATCGACAAAATTTCAAAAGATGGCAAACTGTATGGTAGAACAGCTTGTTTCTATTTAGGATAGAGCGCATTACTAACGTTGAATAATGTTGAAAACTTCTAATTTCTTTCATTTATAAACTGTGTTTAATCACGTACATGTCTCGTTGAACACATTACATTTATTAGAGTGCATACAAAACATTTCATATACCAACACAATTTCAAACATATGTTGCATTTTCCACGATTAAATCATTAAATAATTTCTATTTGTTTTAATGGTTTCCATTTTTTAATTATTCTTTTTTTTTCTACAAACAAATCAATTTTAGTTGAAATAAAATTATTGTCTGATTTTACAATGGAATTTCGTAATAAATAATTTTGTTAATTTTCAACAAAATACTATTTCTGTGTATATCCACCACATTGCATACAATCTATAATTGAACATCTCTCTAGGGGGTGAAAACGTTCTGCAGTCGTATAACTGATACTCGTTTTATATAATACTATTCAAGATATGTGCAAATGATTTATTTGCTTAATTGTGAAGTTCAATTTATGATAAAATCATTTGAAAGTTATGTCATGTTGGTGGAGTAGAAAGCGGTTTTGTTACAAAAATCACACAACTTCATTATTTCTGTATTTTTTTTTGTTATTCAACATATTTAACTTTCATTATTATGTTATCAATTAATTAATTAAATTAATCATTTTAGTTTTGTTATTTTTGTTTTCCATCTGTTTTTATGTTATGTAAGTGTCATTTATCCACTTTTAATAGAATTAATGGATTATTTCTTTTTGTTTGTTTTTAGTGAGATGAAAATTTTACAACATTTATGGTATTCGATTCATATAAATATAAAGGTAATTTTAATCTATACATAACTAACGACACCTGTGGGATTGAGTTTCAATAGAATTAAACAAAATTACAATAGTGCTGAATATTAATATAATTCAGTAGGTAATCAAACTAGATTTGTTGATAAATTCTAATCCCAATAGTGAAATATTGGAAAATTAATTTATTTTCTAATTCGGATTAGTTTTAGATATTTCCTAATTTTGTTGAATATCTCTATCGGAAATATGACCGATTTAATTCTTTACCACAGATTAAAAAATCAATGATTTCACACTGTCTCATAACTTGGAATTCTTTTGATTTATGCTAGTTGTTTGTGATTGTTTTTACCGGTTAATTAACCAAATTTATCAGTAATTTAAGTGTGGTTTTATCCATCAGAAAGTCTTGTTAAACAAAATGAAATTACGTCCAAATTTAGTACATTCAACACCGGTTTTAATTCGTTGTGGAAACAATTGTAAAAAAGAGAGTGAAATTCAATGTTAAAACAGTGATAATGATACATTTATTTTACACAAGACTCAGTGAATGTTGTTTATATTCAAACAACAAGAGTATTAATAAATATGATAAAAATCAAGATTCGTACATATCTTATGGACTGAAGCATAAGTGGTTCACAAAATAAAATTACCAAAACAACTGACAACTGTAAAGCATCATATCGGAATTCCGGTTGAAATAATAATAAAAACATCACTGCCAACATTAGAATAAAAAATGCAAACATTAACGTTTCATCCTCTTCAACATCATCCTGTAGATCTTCATTCATTATTTTTACATAATAAAAAGGTTTGTTGTTGTTTTTTTTTGTTTTTTTGATGTTGTACACGAATAATTTATAAACGATTGACATTTAAATGTCGTGATAACTGACAATTTTCAAGTGTTACAGCTGTCACATGATCATGGTGTCATCATCATCATCATCAGTTGTATATACATATCGGTGAGTCAGCTTTACCTCAAGGGACGCCTGAAGCCGATAGGGTGGAAAATGTCCACCCTAACGGAAATACGCAGGTGTTATTTGTATGTGTGTGTGTGTGCGAGTGTGTATATAAATATATAGAAGCGGTAGTGTCACCCTTTGCTTACCTTTCTGTCGTATAACAAGATTTCAATTCAGGTCAGTTCACTCCGTTAAGTATTTTCTACGTCATATGTAAACAATATAGCAGAAATTAAAACAAAAACATAAAATAATGAAGAGATTATCGAATAATGGTATTCAGTGCGTGAAACGTGCGTTTCAATTTGTGTTTAAAATTGTTGAATCTAATATGGCAGTTGTATAAAATGGAAGGTAAAACTCTAAAAAAGCACAAACATGTTATTGTTAAATAAACCAAAGACACTACTCTCTTGATAGATGTCGTTATAGTAGACTGGCCGTAAAACCTAATTATTAACAACGTTTTATAGTGTGTAGGACCGGAATGGGTTCCTTCCTATTGGTTACTCTTATAAAAGGATTATCTTCCAACTTGCTAGGCACAGGAAAATTGTAAAATAAATATCAACATTTCAAATTACACAACATTTTGTTAGATTAATGTGTTTACACGCCCGGCGCATCCACCAAAATTTACAAATACACAAATATGATAATAACACTTGAAATCAGACTCAATTACTTCTTCTACCTCTATGTTTGCCCTTATTTAGAGATGATAAAAGTATTTTTGATCTAAACATCGAACATTGCTATTGTGCATGTATTGCTGTTGAAGGATTTTATCTTGCATTTGTTGACAAGTACATAGAAAGCTTGAGGGCAACAATCGCTTGGAGGTGTGTACGCAAGATGCGTCACATCTTCCACCTCACTTCGTCTATTTCGTCTTCTATATATATATATATATATATATTGTGCGTGTCCTGCATTTTGGAGTTTTTTGAACGATTCAGTGAAAAATATGTGCACGAACCATTCTAACATTGTATTACGTGATAAACATACACATCAACAAAAGAGAAGTTGAAAGAAGAAAAAAAACGCCGAAATCTAACGTTAAAGAGAAATATATAAACGACAAAAGGAAAAGAAAACTTTGTACAAATTGATAACAAATCTCTACAAAGTCGGTTTTGTTATTGATTTGAAAGAACGAACAAAAACAAATGAAGAAAAACAACGAATAAATACAGATTAGAATTAAAATTGTATATTTGAATGTTTGTGTAAATGTTATATAAATTAATTCGATTTTTCTGTTTTATTTTCACAAATTAGCATCGATACTAGTGTTTAATCTAAATAGATGGGTAGATATGAAGAAAGTTAGATTATACCAGTTTTTGGCTAATTAGAAAACTTGCACAAACTTTTAATTAAAAATCGTGTCACTGTGAAATAGGTGGAGACACTAACACTGAAAATTTGACACTGTTTTTTGTTTTTCTGTTTCGGTTCTGTGTGTAGAATTGGCTTCGTTGTTACACGATCTAGTGCAGCATAATCGGAAAACTATAAATAACTAGGACAGGATCTGGTTAAAAACACAGATTAAAAGGGAGCAACTTTTAATTTGCTTCACGTAGCGGAAAAGTTATAAAAAAAAATAACATAAATTTTTTGATTGTTATTTTTCTACAGTACACACTCATATGAGTTAATGAAACATGTTCATATGTTAGGGAAAACACAATTATCATTAGAAACTTTCATGGCATTTATTTTCATTTATTCATATACTGAAAGTTTGTTTGATCAACATTTATTGTGAAATAATATAACTAATGAGAATGTCTATCGATTTTGGGTATAATTATAAATGTTTAGTTTCTCCAATTCAGGTGTTGTTGACAAAAATATTCACGTTCAATGAATGTGATTTAATAATATCACCGGTTTTATTATTTAATTAAACTATTGATCTATCAAATTCTCAATTATTCATAATGAAAAATGACCGTAACTGATACTATTAATCCTATACGAGGCAGATAGAGATAGACTAAAATAGATTCTAAACAAGAATATGTAATTTGTAGGGGCTTTCAATAATAACAAAAACAACTAGTCAGAACTAAATTGGAAAAAATGTACGGGAATTGATATGTTTTCAGACAGGTCAGTTAATTAATGTTGACAGTAGATGTTTTGTTTAAACAAAAATATATAAAATACAAATATTGTTGCGATCGTTATTGATTGTAGTTTTGTTTTTTTTTTGAAACTAGAAAACATAATTGAAATCTAACAAAGAATGTTTTTTGAGGAGATTTTGTGGTAAACCTTAACAACTATGTGTGACTGATTGGTACTCGAAGTTTGTTTAAAAAATTTCAAAAGATCTCTTGTCATCGTAAAAATTTGACAATAATTCTATCTATCTACACGATTGAATACTTCAACAAAATCGAATACTAGAACTGGATTTGAACTATTCAAATTGCATTGTATTGTATAGGTAATAACGATGAAATATCTGAAAATAGGTAAAGAGTGTTATTTCATTCGAATATTTTGAAATTGCCAAAATTGAAAAAGATATTTTCCATGTCAAGTTTGGAATAGGAAATAGTTTCTGTCATACCTGATGTAGTATTAAATTCCACTTTTGCATATTAACGATGGTATATAAGCGATTTTATGAGATTATAGTGTCTACTATCAACATTCAAGACCAATCTAAATCGAACATAAATCTAGCTACATTTCGGACGTGCGATTTCCTCTAGAAACTATCCATATTTTATGTAGTTTTTTCCCCATTCATTTATTCGAGAGCACTGGAAAAATTCTGCCAAAGATTTTTTGAGAAAAATCGTGTATTTTCTAAATACCAACAGAATAAACCAGTTATTATTCCCATAGTTGTTGTCGAACGATCGAATCGTGACGATCGTGCCTTCGATTTTCATTCAGGTATATTAAAAGAACGTATTATTTTTCTAATTGGACCAATTACTGATCTAACTAATTCATTAATAATCGTCCAATTGTTATTTTAACGAGATGAATCAACATCTAAACCAATACATATGTAGTTTAATTCATCGGCTAGTATTATAATTGCTGGTTTAGGTATCGATGATAGGATGCAATTTATATTTGACGTGTTCAAGCACGTAGTATGGTGTCTTCAATTTTAACAGCTGACACGAAATGTATGCCCCATTCATCATCTAATGCCAGAATAATGATCCATTCCGATGGTATCAGCGGTCAAGCTACCAATACCAAAATTCGCATAGAAGAATCATCGAAAAATTAAATTAAAAAATCAATGATTTGTATATGACACATACAGGATCAGCATTAGAAAGAATTGAACCTGATATCTACTGTAATATTCCTTTGATCCCTTTGAAGATTTAGATTTTGGTTTAATTGATTTTATCAAATCGGCGTTACGAACTATTCAAAAATATTGTTTTTGTTTCTTTACAATCAACGATTTGTATTTTGCATCGTTTATACGGATTGTTAACGGAACGAATTGGTATTAGATTGTGAAAGTGGGTACCCTCCTCCATCCTCATTCGACACGTTCCGTTTCCGGTCTTAACTACATCCATACATATCCAGTGAAGTAAAACTAACGAGTAACAGCCGTCGAAAATCGCCCAACTGCACCCATATTCAACTACTACATGTCGTAATAATGTACACAGGGGTTGTTTGGTTGGTTAAGAAGAAACGAATATTTACTAACGTAACTGAATTTTGTAACAATGGAATTTATAATAAAACTAATTACTGAATAGCGTGTGACACGTGACCTACGCCACCACTAAGAAACACCATCAATATTATTGAAGAAGGGAGAAGAGATTCTACATTACGTGAAGTATAAACGATTATAACAAACCCCTGCAATATTTTAATAGAAAAATCTAACAAGAGGGTTGATTTTTTTGTGTGTTGTATTATCTCTCTCTTTTATAACTTAAAATAAATCAACGTTGGTGTTGAGTTAAACGAATTGTTAATGATTGCCTGTCAAAATTCCATTGAAAACTCAAAATGATGTTCTCTTAAAGCTTATATAGTAGAAAGTCGATAAAATTTTATTCAAACTTTTAATTTGATTGTTGTAGATGAAGCTTTAGTTGGAACTTGCCAATGGATGTATGTGAATATGGCATATGTGCGTAAGAACTTTGAAACTAATCCGGTTGCTGATGGAGGAATTAATTAATGTATATCGTTGTGTTAACGAAAATGTAACACTAGACTTTGTGTGAGCATAAAAAGTCTCAGGTCTTTAGTTAATTGAAATCAACTAACTGCTATCTCAAGTTGGGTCTCGATCGCTATCTTCAATTGGATCTTGACTGAGGTAAGAAATCTCACTACAGCTACTACACCTACAGTTCGGTTCAGACAAGATTTCTGTGGATTATCGAATAATGTGTCAATGACACTCAAAGGTGCTCTAATTACTTGGAAACGTCTACCCCTTCTCACATAGAAAGCTGCTAAGAACATCTCAACAAAAATGTCAGACTTTTCAGTTAAGAAATGTTCCACTTTATAAAAATGACAAGAATAATGAGTTCTTTCCATATTAAAATGAGAAAATATGATCGTAATTCTTATGAAAATTGATTTAGAAAATTGCACCAATGAAAATCTACCTGTTATAAACTTCTAACAAATAAAACTAGTTGAAATGTTTTCAATTATATTAAAAATACTAAAACTACTAACAATGTGTATTAGATATTCAACAACATGAAACCATACCACGCAACGGTGCATGGCATTGTAATTTTCAAATGCACTTCTCCATCTCTCGGATACATCAATTATTTCAAGATAATTTGAAAGCTAATGTTTATGTGGTTATTTTTGTATGAAAATAAGACCATAACAACACCTGTGAATATTTATGAAACAATTTTCAATTTTTCTTAAGTAATTTTAATAATAAAAAAATTAAATTGAAATACGTGTATACAAGTTAACATTAATTGAAGTATTCTCTTTTTTTATCCAAATTCAACTTCCAACTGTCTAGACAACGTAAAAAATGAATGTTGCTACTTTATTATTAATGATGATGACTTAAGCGAGTAATTATTTTTATCGTGTTGTTCTTTTTCTACATTTTTATTACAATCTATTTATTTTTGTCTTTGTCTGAAATAAGAGAAAACAAATTAATCTTGAACAAAACGGTATTACTGTTGAAAATCTTATGAATTTTTTATAGACACGACAACATTAATTTTGATAAGAACAAAAGCCCTCTTTTCTCCTATTTGAAAATTATTTTTGTTCTATACAGTTACATTTGGAAATCTCTGTAACGATTTAGGCGATTTATCGACATCGTTAAAGAAACACCTAACACACACTCGTACACATACACCCACCTAGTGTAGTAACTAACCACGATTGGCGGCCACCCACTTGATCTAAACCCTAACGGTTCGTATTTCCGTAAAGCCTCCAATGCGACCTCTTAATATATTATTACCTGAAATGTAATTCGAATGTTATATGGTGGTAGTAAATTTAAATCGTTCCAATTTAAAGCCATTACATGTACACAGAAACTGCGAGTACGTCCTTTAACAACAGGATAAGTTTAACTAGTTTTACCTGCATCGACAATGCTGTGAGGTCTTCTACTACTTTTCTACAAAGTTAAACTTATAATGTCGTTAAAAGCACAAACTATAGAAGGTTTTCTGAAATAATATTGCAATAGGATATTAAAGTTGTTAGCGAATAGTTTCTTGCATATGCTCCGAAATATTTAATAAATTTACATAAGAATTACTTTATATTGAAGAAAGTTTGTTTCTAATTTGAAACAGCTGCATAATGTTAAAAATAATTAATTTAAACTGATGATTCTACTGATTAAGATGAGGATCATATCATGTATGTGTGTGTTTCACGTCCAATAACTTGTTCAGTTGTGAAATTGATACCAAATCGTTGTTTGAATACATTTTTCAATATTATCATCTCACAGAGTGTTTGAAGAAAAATTCAACAAAAAAGCGTTCAATCCATATAAGGAATATTCTTGTTCCCGAGTTTCAACAACAAACTGTCAATTAGTCAATTTCAGGTTTCCACAGTATTGGATATAAACTTTGTTGCTAATTTTAGAAGAGAGAGCCCCGTCATAAAGTGAAGTCTTGCCGATAGATTTGGCAGATGTGGTGATTTATCGCCAAACTGGCTACTTTTAAACTTATGCCACTGGCGACTGACGCCAAAAATTGGCTCCTGCTGATCGTTTTATAGTATTTGTCGTATAAATACCTCTTCGTCAATTTTAATTTGGATGACTTGACTACAAGGCAAGAGCATATTAAACTAGCACCTAAAGCCCCATCCACATCTATCGAACGATCACGAAGGAATCGGTACGAACAAAAATGGAAACATAGTGTGTACGGCAATGCATACGCGATCGAATGGGTACGAAGGCACAGGAATGGCTTGAGATCCGATAGTTGTCGGTAGAAATCAATCGTTTGTGTTCGATCTTTGTGTAGCGAATGCACGGTCATTCATCTACTTCAGTCAGCGCATAACAATCGTTCGTGTTTGATCCCATTCCTTTACACTTTTGAGAAATTGTTGATTCGTTCCCCTTCGTACTCATTCCTTTGTGATCGATCGATAGATGTGGGCGAGGCTTGACAAGATGAAACGTTTGTTCGTGTGTGTGTGTGTGCAATAGATAGTATTAAACGACTGGACTCAATTAATCGGTCAAGTCGACCAATCCGAAATAGACAGCGTATGAAATTTAGTCCTTACATGGAGACAGTCTGCTGTAAACTTTTTAGGAGCAGATAACTTAGAGGTAAAGTACAAAGTGTGCTTTCTTTATAGTGGTACCCCTTGAGGCCTAATTCACTTCACTTTATTTTAATGTGAAATATTTTCGAAAATTCTCTCTTTTCCTCACTACTAGACGACTGCCAAAATAATCACCGCTCCACTTCCAGTTACTCTTGCTTTACTGATTTTAAAGGGTGTCTAGCTTGGGCTTCACAGAATACTGGCATGCATTGTAGAACGAATTCAGTGAACAACCAACACTACTCTCTAACTACCATTTTCTCTAACGAATCTTCTTTTTGTGAACTATCAAAATGGCAGATCTTTGTGGACAGACCCGCATTTAAAGAGATATCGATTAGATATTATTAGACAGATAATTTTACTGTTCGTCGTTTTGTTAAATCTAGTTTTACTATTGAAAAGTTGTATGTTGTATACAACAGATGCTTTGTCAAACAGTCATAAATTTCAAAGTTGTTTAATATACGTAATGGATGATATATTACCACCTGAACGAATTGTCGTTTACTAAGTAAGAATAACATCTTCATATTAAATTCACAATCATTTTAAAGTTGTTCATCTAACGTTGGAGTTTTGTTTAAAAGTTCTAATCGCAGATAAGAATAGTTTCGTATCTTTTATCCTTTGAAAATGGAAAAAATTTAATTAGTTTATAGTTGAGTAGAAACTGATGGTTACTAGAAAGATTAAGAACAGTCTCCAATGGGACTGATGAACTTGTATAACATTTCCCTAGGATTTAAAAGTTTTCTAATTCTATCAAAATCCTAACTGAATTAACAGCTAAACTAAAACAACTCAAATTTAATGGATTTTCATCAGTAAATAAGTTTCCATCCCTCTCAACACTCGAAAAAGAAAACCAAAACAAACTGAAATTGACCGATTAAAACCAGAGAAAAGTCGGGAAAATTCTAATTATTACAGATGTGAAAACTACCATCATTATCAACAACATGAATTGACTTTCTACAAAGTTCATTTTGGTGTAAAAAGAACGAATCAAAAGTTCAATAGAAACTTTTCACACAAACTTTGACTATACCACCATTACTGCTACTACAACCACCACCTACTGTTTTCGTTCTCTTCATTCGCTCTTTTACCAACTTTACACTGACTGAGTGGGTAGTGCTGTTACGTTTTTCTTCTTCTTTCATGTGGAAATTGCTAGTAAGTTTATCGTTACCATGAGTATCGTTATCTCGTTCCACCGGAAAAAGAAACCGACCATATTCATATAGATTGAGTGGAGTAGCTGAAAATAAATCTAACTTAACTTTTATAAAATGGATATAAATCTTTTTATTCGTCAGCGATATGAAGAAGTTTCCATTTCTAGATTTTCTTAACTTTAACAAACACGTCTGTCGGGATCGTGCAATATAAACTGATACGTTTTTGTTTGTTGATTGGTGATGACAACTGTTGAAATACAAAATTCTATCTAATCAGAACAATAATAAATTATCATTACGTGCTTGTGTACTTCTCTGAATGCTTAATCACTTCAATATAAGTGGATCTTCGTTTTGTACGATTTTTTTTTGTTGAGAAATGCCAACAAATCTCAAGTCTTACAGAAATCTGTTATTTTGGGTTGCATACTGTGCTTTTGAAAGTATTGATTTTGTATTTCATTCAAACTGGATAAAACAGTGCCCTAGATATCTTCTAGTTGGAAATAGTGTCTTAATTTTTAAACGCAGAATAAGGTTTCTTCACGCCTCTCAACTGTTTCAAAAGCCTATACTTTGATGAATAAATCCTGATCAGCCAGTTCTTCAATGGTGATTAATTCAATAATCGAATTTGACATAATCACCAAAAGCGTTAAGACCCAATAAATCCTTAATTGTTGTTCGTGTTCTGCCTCGAAATTGTCATTGATTATCCTTGTTTTTGACTGATCCAGCATGTTGAAAATTGTAGCAAATAGTTGTTGAAAGACAATTTTTGCATCCAAAATTCATTTTTATCACTTTCTAATTGTTTAATTATTGTCGGTAACACCTAGTTCAGATAGGTTTGTTTTAGAATCCAAAACCCATCCTGATGTACAGATTGCAAAAGTATTGGGTGGATACAAACATCTCCGATAGAAATATCGTGTTGGAAGAAACGAACTAACACCTCAATATTTATTGAGCTAAAGGTAAGCGACAGATTATCCAAAGATTCCAGACTGGAAATATTGTTCGGGCAGGTCAAGGATGGCGGCAAAAGACGTAGAGACCGATCGCCTTCGAGATCAGTTGACCAAGCGAAAGAGCACACAAGTGACACAATTGGAGTAGCTATTGTAAAGAATCGCTTGGAGAGACGCCACAAGTACTAACGAGTTTACAATTTTTCAGCAATAAAGGAATCGACTCAGCATAATAAAATATGTCCATTATAACAGAGCTACCATTACAAACAAGTCCATTATAGATACACACCACTGTATATTGAAACAGCAAAATTGACGTTCTTGAGAGGGTCTACTGTAAATATATTCGTTATTCTTCAATACTACTACGTGATCTGCTTAATCAAATGTTCCCTTAAATGACCACATCGCAATTCTATCGTTGAGTGAATATTATTTTTTTTTGAAATGACAATAGGAAAAACTGAAATTTTCAAGTCTAGTAGTTTGTAAGAAAACTACACTTTACGAGTATCAATAAGTTAGTGAATAAGTGTCTACTTAGAGAGCGATAACAATCTTTTTCTAAAGTTCACTTTTTTGAACTTATTTTCGTTAGTTCCACACCATTCAAAGAAGGTTGCTTATAAGGATTTTGGATTGGTGTATAATGCATTAATCGATGCCAAAACGATTCCCAGTTGTGGTTTGGGTACGTAAATGGAAATATCATCTGTTGTTGAATGTCTAATTCCAATGTTTATATTAATTGTGATACATCTACAAGGGAATTCACTCAACATAAGATAGATTAATAATGCAGTAGATAATAGGTAATACATGTCAAGTCCTAAAACTATCAATCCTTGTTAATATTTCAACATTTCAATGAATTCCCAGTAAATAATCTCAATTCTACACAACACCCAATTTTAATATCAAATAGTTATCATATCATCTAGACATTGTTTTTTTTTAATTTGTATTCAATCCACAATACACATTCGTATTATTATCGTTGGATTGTTGGAAATTTGAATGTCATCCGTAAAGGAAGTCAACATTCAAATTCAAAGTAATAACAATAAACATGACGATAAAGCCGCAATTGTCCTATTGAATACAATAGTCAAAATGGATAATAACAATAGGTAGTAATAGTGAATTCGATCGTTGCTGCTTTCAGTTGACATCAAGTTTTAGCTACAGTAGTGGACAAGCGTTAACCAGCAGATGCGTTTAATTTTAATCCGACAAGCTAAAGCAACCACAAAATTCCCATTAACTCTCTGCAATTCAGTTCGTGTCTAAATCAATAATTCGACAACGACAACAACAACAAATCCTTGGATTTTATTGTAAATGATTTGTGTTTTGATTGGACCAAATATACAGGTCTAAATAGAGAATTGCATGTTGGCATCGAATGTTTAGTAAGATAGCAGAATGTTGTCAATCATTAAAGGGGGCGAATCTTGGATTTAGCCTACCCCTCTACACTATATCTTTGCTTATCACACTAACACATCCGCGAATTCCAAAACAATTGATACAGTCTTCCGGCATTTCCAGGATAATGTCAAGGGATGAATGGAGACAATTCTGGGAGGGTTGATAAAGATTTAATCAATATCACCAACTTCCATTTGGAATTACCAAGACAACAGTAGATTGATGTTGAATTTTTGTACGAAAAACTCGATTAAAAATGACAACAAATTATCATTGTCGTTTGTGGATCGATATTGGATTGAATGCAATTTCGAGGGCATCAAATCAGGATTATATCGAAACTACTAGAGTTTATATATCAACTATTTAAACCAGATGTTTGTATGTGTATTATGCACGTTTACAATTTGTAGAATATAGAAATCGACATCGTAAATTCGAATAATTGCCATTGGCGAACCATTTACCAAACCAAATTGTTAGAGACAACAATCGCGTATAAGCTGTCTACGTTTTCTATTTCCATCTAATTCCTTCTAATCTACCCGCACAACAAATGGCTATTAGAGAGGAAAATTCAGCTATTCTATTTGGAATATTCGATAATTTATAAGGTGGTTTGATGTGATACCTGAATTCAATAGAAATAAGTCCGAAATTATTATTATAGTTGTGGAGTTGTCTGGATTGTATTTCAGTACGAATTTCGTGTGCTTTCAGTAGATTCCATTCAAAGTTTAAGTAAATTCATAAATATTTCAACTTCAATCCATTTACAAGACCGATTCAATTTTTGATTTGGAAAAATCTGAAAAGTTTCTAATTTCCAACTAAACACACAACTATTTCTAATTGAATTCGTCTTCTCTTGATTCAAGTTTTGTTTTGCTAGCAACATTTAGCATGTCTATTTACGAAAGTTGTTCAAGTTTTGTTGCCGTACAATGTCTGAATATGTTAGAAACTTTCAAATAGTGATTCACAGTTTCATTCGGATAACGGATAACGTAGAAAAGACACGTCTTTTATTGCTCTAGCTAACGGTACAAATACTGAAAGGTGTCTGAAAGACACCACTACCACGACTGCCAGATAGAATTGACAACTTTCTTCAAGCTTTCTCAGCAGGAAAATGTTGAATGCAATCATTTTCTCTTTATTGGTATAGATTTGTCTTCGGAGTAAATCGTACAAAATGCACGCATATACTCTTACTATTGTATATAATTCCAGATTTTGCTAGAGAATCAACATTTACACAATTTAATACAATCGAAGAAGCTTTCGCCAAACAGGCAACTGTATAATAATTTCATTTCATTCGCTCTATACTTTTCCCCCTTACTACATCTCCACACACACACATCGTTCTTTTCGTCTGTTTTCCGACGATTGAAAGAAATTCGATTCAATTCAATTGTATTCTATCAATTCAATTGCAATTTCATGCGCGTTAATCCATAATGCGAATTTCAAGATACAAAAGGAACAAGAATTGAATGAATCCACAATGAATTTTATTTGAACGAATGACATTAGGAATATACGGAAGAAGCGAAAGCGAAAATTTAGAGGTAAAGAAACTAAACCATTATTATTTTCAATTTGTTCATGAATTTCAAAAGGAACATAAATAAAAATTGTCGTATACTCGTTTAGTTTTCCTTTATACACTCCCAAATTTCCCAAGGAAATTCTTATCGTGCGTTTTTCGTTTTCTGTCAAATATTTTAGATAATATTATTGCTATAATGTCAATCACCTGTCATGGCTGAATTCATTTCCAAATCGGTTTTTCAGGGTGTTTCTCAGCAAAATGAAAACAATAAATAAAAAAACCACCGTAGTTACCAACAGTCTTCTCAAAAGCTTTATTGGAATTAGAGGAGTTATACTTAATGCTCACTTTGTATACATTTGGTTTTTCTTTTTTTCTTTTGAAAGAGATTGTTGCACAAATGGAGGGTATTTTATAGTAAAAATTTATCGATAAAAGAACGGAAAATCAAAAGATTGTTATTTGTATTTCCATTGAATTATTTAAAACATAAATCATCCAAAGTGGAATTGGATCATATGAAATTTGTGGTTACACTACACGAACATTATGGGAGACTCTTCATTATAGTACGGTGCCAATCAACCGTGTTATATGAGGACTACCTCTAAACATTTATACTTTATTAAAGCATACACAACTACAGTTAGTAGCTTACAATTCTTGGGCTTTGGAAATAGATTGGTAATAATCATGATGGAGATAAATCTAGGACCGTCATAAAATATTTGGCGCCCCTGGACTACTAACAATAATACACCGCTCTTCATGAGAAAATGCACGGGAGAGGAAGCGAAATCGGGGATAACCGGTAAAGTCTTAAAAATGTTTCAAAACTGTTGTACCAATAAAAAGCCATCAAGCTTATTTGAGTGCAAGCAAAACTGCCGCCCCAAAATTCAAGAGCCGTTTTAGTCCTATGGTTAGGTTAGCCCTGATTGACTCTAGAGAAGATAGTGGATGCTCATCAATTTCAAAGCTGACTGATTTTTTGTATGGCAGAAATATTCTTCAAGTTTGGTATGGAGTTAAGTTAAAAGAGATGAGTACTACTCTTCTGTCCTTGATTTGTCTTATTCCAAATAATCAGTGGAAACAATGCGTCTTTGCCTTAGAGAATTTAGGCAATAACTTACACACGAACCTTTTTGGGCTCAGTAGAATCAGAATATTTCTACATTTTACACATTTCTTTAGTTTCTTTCACCTTGAGGGAGCTTCTAAGCAAAATTTCAAAACGAATGGGTATTTCGCTCCAAAAACTTTGCTTTAGTACTTGTCAAAGTTCATACATTTCTCCACTAGAAATATTCAGTACTAACTATTTATTAATTATTGTTATGATTCTTTTCCAGTAGGCCAAACTTTTTGGACGGACAAGAACCATTCTTTAGGCATTTCTTTAATTGCTGGATCAAAATAATGAATCGAACTTTCATCAATTGTAAAAAGACTATCTAAAAAGCTTGATGTGGCATCGTTAAATTGATCGTAATACCATTAAGATGGTGTCATCCTTATTCGGTTCTGAACAGCACAAAGAAATTTGGGTAGCCACTTTGCGGACCGTTTTCAATCAGTATTTCAATACGGATTAACATTTCGCACCAAAATTTCTGTATTACTACACAATAGCACACAATAACGAGATGAATTTGATGGACATTACTTTAAGCAGTGCCGGATCTAGGGGCAGATGAGTAGGGACTTTGCCCCCAGGGCATGATTCATAGAGGGATGCCAAATTTTCTACTGTATCACAAACGACAAAATTTTAACGGAATTTAAGGTTTAAAACTTATTGGAGGAGTGGAGAGGCAAAAAGTATTCTGTTGCACTTCCTTGAAACATTCCTTGGTACGGTACTGGTTCTAAACAATTCTCATACACGTCACCTCAATTTCTATCTATTTTTATCGACTTTATAAAATTAGGACGATTACTTGTCAAATATACGAGAATTGTGAACGTAATCGAGATAGAAATACATAATTATGCAAATAATGTAAACACGCGATAATAAATGATGTTGCCTTGAACCACAATTTCGTGTGTACTAATGATCGTTAGAAAATAATAAAAATAATCAACAAAAAAAAACAATAACAAACAAATCATAATAGACAACACGCTAACAACATCACAAAGTACAGTTTAATACAATAATTCTAACTATAATTACTTACTATAATTAAATTGAATCAATTAATAAAGATTAGGGTCCAATATCGAGTTGTGTTGAAATATCGAAACTTTCCCAAAGACCGGTTTGAATAGCAGTTAGTTGTGTTTTTATTCTTAAACAACTGTTATCGCTGATCAATTTTTATTAAAGAATTTTATTGTAATTATTGTGAAATTATTTAAACAATCTGAACTTTGCTATCGCAGTGATAATAATTTAACACACGTTAATTTTTCTTAAAATTTATAACAACAATCTACAACACAGTATCATTGTGCAATCGTGATTACTTAACAGCATCTAGTATTAATGAAATATAAACAAATATTGATTGTTTAACTGTGTATTAATCATAGACGAACGATGATTGTAAATTTATGTTTGCGGTATGTGTTAGAAAAATGCTCCAAATTCAGCAAAAACAATGTGAGTGATTTTTTATTTCTCCAATATTTATCATCCATTTTAGATTGAATTGACGAGAGATAAACGGGAGGGAATTTCATTAATTTCCTTCTTGGAAATCTTATAAATCAATGAAGTAAAATTGAATTTGTAATTCCAGATACAAAGTCTATCAGCTTTACAATTTTCTTTACAACGACGAAGGATTTATACATTAGATCCGATTGATGCTAATGAGCCAACTTTTAATAAAATTTTAATAGCGAACCGAGGAGAAATCGCTTGTAGGATAATTAATACAGCGAAGAGAATGGGTATTAAAACTGTTGCTGTATATTCAATTGCCGATGCGCAATCTGTAAGTACAACATTGACAATCGCAACAAGGTTGTTCGCTATTATTAAATAATTGTTGTCTAATTAGAGACATGTAAAATTAGCCGATGAAGCAGTATTTATAGGACCATCAATTGCCTCCCAATCGTATTTGAATATGTCAACAATTCTGGAAGCAATCAAATCAACAGGTGCCGAAGCTGTCCATCCTGGTTATGGTTTCTTATCCGAGAATCGAACATTTGTTGAAATGCTAGTAAGATTCTACTGGCAACCAAACGAATTTTTGCACAACAAGAAATAATTTAGTCATTCTTTATCAATTTTAGGAGGATGAAAAGGTGGCTTTTATTGGTCCATCAGCACAATGTATAATTGGAATGGGTGATAAATTAGAATCGAAACGTTTAGCAATGGCGGCCGGTGTTAATACAATCCCCGGTTATGATGGTATTGTTAAAGATGCTGAACATTGTGTAGAAATTTCTAGAGATATTGGTTATCCGGTTATGATAAAAGCTTCAGCTGGTGGTGGTGGTAAAGGGATGCGGATTGCTAGGAATGATAACGATGCTAGGTACATTTCAACCAACACTGGGACACCTGTTCTGCCATTAAAACTATCCCCATATTAAATAGTGTTGGTGATATTTCAGGGAAGGTTTCAAACTATCAACACAAGAGGCTGCTGCCAGTTTCGGTGATAGTCGTATGCTGGTTGAGAAATTCATCGATAATCCAAGACATATTGAGATTCAAATATTGGGCGACCAATATGGAAATGCGATCTATTTGAATGAGCGCGAATGCAGTATTCAACGAAGAAATCAAAAAGTCATTGAAGAGGCACCAAGGTAAAATCAATCAATCAACATAATCACTAATTGACGTAATCCTGATAATGTCGTCATTGGTGATAAGAATGATTAGAACAATTTAACCTTTGACATCATTGAATTTGTTTAGTGTTTTTCTCGATTATGGTACACGTAAAGCAATGGGTGAACAAGCTGTGAATCTCTGTAAGAAAATCAACTATTCATCAGCGGGCACTGTTGAATTTCTTGTTGATGAAAATCGAAATTTCTACTTTTTAGAGATGAACACCCGTCTACAAGTCGAACATCCAATTACAGAATGTATAACTGGCATTGATCTTGTCCAACAGATGATTCGTATTGCGAAAGGCTATAAATTAAATATAAAACAAAATGATGTGAAAATTAATGGTTGGGCAATTGAGAGTCGTGTGTATGCTGAGGATCCATATAAAAATTTCGGTTTACCAAGCATTGGTAGACTTTATAAATATATTGAACCGGTAAATCTACCAGGTGTACGTTGCGATAGTGGTATTGAAGAAGGCAGCGAGATCAGTTTCTATTATGATCCGATGATTTGTAAATTGGTGTGTTATGGTGAGAATCGTCAACAAGCCATACAACGTAGTATTGCCGCTTTAGATTATTACGTTATAAGAGGTGTAACACACAATATACCATTATTGCGTGATATTTTAACAGAGAAACAGTTCAATGATGGCAACATCAGTACGAATTATCTACCACAAACATATCCTGATGGTTTTAAAGGACATCAATTGAAGGATAATGAACAAAAAAATCTAATTGCAATCGCTGCAGGATTGTATGCAACAAATGAATTGAGAAATCGACAAATCTTGAATAGTCCACGATTGCAAATCCATGAAAAATCCTGGTTTAAATGGCGAATTGCCGTTAAATTCAACAATAAAACAACAAATGTGTCAATTGAACAAAACAATAATTTATTATTAATGAAAATCAATGAGGAAATCCTGAAAATCAATAAGGACGATTTGAATTTAGCTAATGCAATTATTGAGGCACACGTTAATAATGAACCAGTTGTTATGCAATTAGTTGCGCGTACAGCTAGTGGTGAATTTAAAATCACCTATAAAGGTACTTTGTACAAATTAAATGTAATCTCACAGCAGGCAGCTGATCTGTTGCATTTGATGCCAACGAAAATGTCCGCTGATGTTTCGAAATTAATTAAAGCACCAATGCCCGGATTAGTGAAGAGTGTCTCTTGTAAAATCGGCGATGTAATTGCAGAAGGTCAAGAACTCTGTTCAATAGGTAAGTTTAATTAATTCTCTGCTAATTGAAAATAACGTTTGATTGTTTTTCTAACAACAACAACAACAACGAACGAAATAGAAGCGATGAAGATGCAGAATTCAATGCAGGCAGCTTCTTCAGGCACAATCAAAGCTGTCCATATCAAAGCCGGCGATATTGTAGACGATGACGAAATCCTAATAGAATTGCTTTAATCGAAACTATTCTTCTCTTTTTTTAATTTCTATTATTGTTAATAAAAAATAATTTAATTTCGAATTGTTGTGTGTGGTAGATTTGAGGGTGGATTTGAGGGTGGCTGAATAGCGACCAATTTGCGTTACCCTCGTCCTGTTGAGCCGTCGACGTCCATCTGGATTAATCTAAGATCATAGTGGAGACCCTACCCTAAAATATAGCTGTAGGGGCTGGCATAGTCGTCTGTCAATCTTTCAACTGTTGACTATAGGGCAAATTGACGTCTAGAAATATTATGCTAATATTTCCTATATATACACATACTTTCACCACACACCACTCATATATCAAACCATATTGAATTTGAAATTATATTGGGTATCACTTGTCAAGTGTTTTGGGGTTGAGGAATGGTGAATCAACCTATATACATGGCTTTCAATAATAAGTGATGAAAAACGGAAATATGGGGTGAAAATATTTGTATTTTTCGCGTCACATTAAAATTGAAAACGCTCAATTGTAAATCTATTTGTTCGTTAAATTGAGTTAATCTAGTATTTTGATGGTTTTTGTGTTGTTGAGTTGAAAAATGTGACAGGCCTCAATTATACTAAAAACGCTATATTTTCAACTTGTCGTTTGCACACACACACAATTTGTAAATGGAAACAATAAAAGAATTAAATGATATTTTTTAATATTTCTGTGCTCTGTAATATAAACGACCCTATTACACAAGCGGTCGAATGTAGTTTAACACAACAATAACATGACACCACATATGACAATTATTATAATAGCATTTTTTTTAATTTTCATATATTTTCAAATTATATACGCGCGCGTACTTCGAAAAAAATTTGCATTTACGTGATTTTCCACCCTGGCTTGTTATTGTTTCAATGAAATCCTCGCAATCCTTAATTTTTCTTGATTGTCTACTCTTTAGTGTTTTACCATCTCCCTCGCTCTGTCTCGACCCTTGTTGGATTTGCTGAAAATGCGACGACTCTCCTTCCGGTGAGGATCTAAAAAATTTAATCCGACCAAACAAGGCTGTAGGTCGTCGGCGAGTAATGCTCGTGTGAGCGGAAACATTATTAAATTGACGCACTGGGGTTTTTATGCACTTTATCCTTAACTATACTAAGGGTGGTCCCTTGGGGGGATGTGTACATATAAATATATATGTGTCTTTCTCACGCGCTCTCGCTTGATTTCAGATGAGGAAAGTGCTCTTTTCCCTGCTGCTGTTGCTGCATTGTTCATGAAGCTCTAATGAATTGTCGTCCATTGTTATATATGTGTAGCAGTACGATGCAAGAATGACAGAAACATGGGCACGATTGTCGGAAAGTATTATTACATTTCAACACAAGAACAATGATGCACAACAATCCATAATATTTATAATTTACCTGGGGAACAATAGCATGTGTGAAACAATAGAACGATTGATTAGACACTTGACAAAGGTAGGGCATTTGCAGACAAATTATACTGTTTCCAATACATTTTTAAAGATAACAACCAAACGAAATTGGACCAATTTTCAGGTTGAATTACGATAAAAAACCTACAGTTTTCATTACAGAAATCTGTTCAATATATTTCTAGATCCAGTATCATTTCTCAACTGTTAATGAAGACAAGTAAGTGTTTGTGTGTGTGTGTGTGTGTGTGTTACATAAAATTTCCCAAACTATTGCTGGAATTGTTCGTAACGGCTATTGTTCCATTTTACGATCGCAATAATCTCATTTCCTAGTGCAGCAAAAGAAAAACGACAAAATAAAACGAATTCAAACTATTGTCATTCACATTGCTTTAGAATAATAAAAAATCTTTTAATGGTCAATTCTGCTGTTGAGGTGGCTGAGTGTGTGTTTGTGTGTATATATATATGAATCGGCTTTTATCTGAAGCGATTTTACGCCAATTAGCGTCAAGATGTGACTTAGAAATTGCTGAATAGGACCGATTCTATCCACAGTTTCTCTAAACACTATTGTGTGCACCCCCATCTTTACATTTAGTCAGTTCTACATATGGCAACTTGGTAAATTTTGATTAATGGCAAATTAAACTACAACTCAAATAGAGTGGGAATAGTTATCCAAACAATTCATGCCAGAGAGACAAACATGATGGTTGAAATACAGTGTGAACTAGCAGGAATTGAACGAAATCTCCAATCAATAAATAATTATTGTATATGGTTAATATGATTTAGATAGATAGATTCTATGTTATAGTGAATTATTCACCGTCTCTGTATTGGACAGGGATATATTGTGAAAAGGGGGCGGTTTTGTGGGCGACATGAGCGGTTATATAAATAAGACAGGGCACAGATGTGCCCCCTCGATCCTATATGCGAAAATGGAAACTGTTAAATAGGATTAGAACAGATCGTGGTTGTTTGCAAATCAATACAAACAAGACTTATACATTTCACTATTTAACTATCAACATAGAAGAACAATTGGGGAAGTTTGCAAACTGAAGGGCAATTAAGCCGTTTTAATTGTACTTTTGGTAATTGAAAAACCACGTAATCCTGGAGTTGGACTAATTTTTTTTATCGAACTTTTCAATCTCTTGTTGTTCTAACATTAAAAGGATTCACTATTATTTTTTTTCGCCTTGCTTTTAAGCTGCTTGTTTCAAAACCTTGCTTTCGGATGTTCCTCTTTGTTCGTTCTTACTATTGTTTGAAGGCATTTACCCGGATATTCTCTGGAACAGTGTCAAGATTAATCGTAGGATAGCTGCTCGTCGATCTCTTACCTTGTATTACTAAATGGTTTTGATGGAGATTGAGATGACAATAAAGGTAGCAAAAGTTACAATTTCACTCCATAGACTGAGAAATTTATTGCATCCAAAATTCAAATACATTATTTTTGCTTCTATTAAACACTACGCATTTCGACATTGTCCAGAAACGTTTAGATTGGCCTTGTTGGTCTTCCTGAACTGCGACCACAGTTGATCTATTCTTCGTAACCGTTCGTCTGTTGGTGTCCCAGAAAAGATATCTTTCTTGCAAAATTGATTATTTCTCTGGGAGATTTTTCCATTTCTTCAACAGGTGACAAGTCAGAACGCCCCCTACAACTCTCACGATCTGATATGCCCAATCTTTTGAGATGATATCTAACTGGACAGTGTCCTGTTTCTTTCTAGCTTTCTACCATTTTTAGAGGAGTAGTTAATAAACTTCCGTGCCTATCGCACATTAGTGCACAATTCCGACCCATTGATTCCTGCCTTTTGTGGGTTTTGGTTAGCCCACAGAATGGCTCCGGACCTATGGGTGCAGCCATATACAAAGGTCATCAGCTATTTCATTTCCAGCAAATCCCTAATTCCCTGGCACCCATGCAAGGGACTAGCGATACAAATAACGCTTCCATTGCAAATTATAGTCGAATTCTGTACAGCATTTCAACTAAACCGCTACCTGTATTATTTGTTTAACACAGCCCAAACTGTACCGTAATTGTTTCTATAACAACACGCTACAAACAAGCGATGGTGATTAAAATGCCATTCAAATGTACATATAGTGAACGATAACTTACTGTTTGTATTAAAAAATTCAAATCGAATAACAGATATTTATATAGAAATAGGGGGGAAATAATAGAAATAAGTATGAGATTTAAAATAACGATCGCTAAAACCCCATCACATACTGCTCCAGTGACTTGTGTTGGTTGGAGTAATACAGAAGAAGTCTACTCGGCTGGGTGAACAATTTCTTTAAATTACTAATCAATACATAAAGAAATTGATTGTTTTAATCAAATTTTAGTGACGATAATCAATTATTATCATGGTCAGTTTCTACAAATCAATCAAAACGCATAACACAATTCAACAACGATTTATATCCGATCGATATGCAATTTTTACCACGTACCGGATCAACTCTTAGTAAACATGGCGACTTAATTCTGATTGTGTCAGCTGCTGGTAAATTTCATATAATGAATCGTAATGGTCGCATTGAACGTACTGTTGATGGTCATAAAGGTGCAATTCTAACTGGACAATGGAGTCATGACAGTAGTGGTCTGTTAACTGGTGGTGAAGATGGTTGTATTAAGATTTGGTCACGTAGCGGCATGTTGCGATCAACTGTTGTTAATAGTGATGGGTCGATCTATGGTGCTTGTTGGTCACCAGACAGTCAAAGTATTGCTTATACACATGGAAAATGTGTTGTTATCAAACAATTAGCACCCAATACAAAACCGTTAAAAGTAAAATCAGATTGATTTGTTTATTAATTTCGTAATTGTTGCAATGTGTATTTTAGTGGAAAGCCCATGACGGTTTAGTAATCGCTCTAATCTGGAGTGCTGCATCAGAATTGATTGTCTCAGGTGGTGAAGATTGTCGTTACCGTGTCTGGGATTCTTATGGCCGTCAACTATACTCAAGTGGTTTACATGACAACCACATTACAGCTCTATCATGGTCGCCAGCTGGTGATCTATTTGCTGTTGGTTCCTACAATACGTTACGATTGTGCGATTATTCCGGTGTAAGTTCTACGTTTTTCTACCATCGAAAATAACAGAGATTTCATTGAATTTTCACGAATAGTGGTCACGTTGCTTGGAGAAACCAAATACTGGTTCTATTTATAAATTAGCATGGTCGAATGATGGTACACAACTAGCCGGTGCTTGTGCCAATGGTCATGTAGCTTTCGCTCATATTGTTGAGCGCCATGTACATTATCTTAATTATACAGCAACAATAACAGAACGTAAAATCGTTAATGTTAGAAATGTGATGGATGATACATTTGAACAATTAGAATTATCAGAACGTGTAATTCAATTATCAATGAAATATGAATATTTAGTTGCAACAACACCAACACAATGTTATATTTATAATACAAACAATTGGAATACACCGGCTATATTCGATTTAAAAGATGGCTCAGTTATATTATTATTATTATGTGAAAAGTATTTGTATTGTTATTACAATGAAATTGATGGTAATTTTGATCATATTCTAGGCACATGCTATTAGTAGAGAAGAATACTGTTGGTCTTTATAATTATCAAGGTAGACTAATTGCAACGCCCAGATGGCCAAATATGAGATTAGAATCATTACGAGCTAATCAGATATCTTTAGCACCTGATACGTTGGTCGTTCGAGATGTTGCAGATTTTAAAAGTTGGTTATTTCATTCAATTTACTTTAATTCAAGAATAATATATAAAAAAATATTTGTAGCTGTACATGTTATCGATTTGGGAAATACGAAAAATACAACAGAATCTTCAACAATTTACCAACATTCCATGCCGATAATTCAAATAGCTTTAGATCAATGGGGCCCATCAATCACGCGTAATTTAACATTTCTAGATAGAGTACATGATCTTTATATTGTAAATATAAGAAATTCGAATAGAATTTGTTTTAAATTGGGACGCAAAATCGATTCGTTTAAATGGAATAGTGAAGATAATATGATTGCGGCCATACAAGATACACAATTGATTGTCTGGTATTGTCCAACAGCTGCTTATAATTCCATACTATTAAAACTTTCATCAATGTATTACAATTCACCTGAATTAGGACGTAATCCTAGAATAAATGATTTCATTGGCAATTCCGCATCTGTACGGCGTAGTGATGGATCTTTAATTAATACACCAATCTCACCATTTCCTTCAATGTTACATAAGTGAGTTTAATTTTAATTAATTTCGTTAATAATTAACTCATCAAAGGTATATACACGATGGTAAATGGAATGATGCTTTAAATTTATGTCGATCAATCAATGATCCAATATTATGGACATGTTTGGGTGTGTTAGCCACACAATCGAATGATGATGTTTTCGATATTGCCGAAGAAGCTTATGCGAATATCAACCATTTTGATAAGGTTTTCTATATACAATACATCAAGGTAAATGATCGAAATAGCGCGTTTTCTTTTTGATTTTGAACCATTAATTTGTAGAAACTACCAACGAAGCCCCAGCAAAAGGCAAGCCTGGCTCTTCTAGGTGGTGCTTTACAGGAAGCTGAATCGATTTTACTGCATAACGGGATGGTATTTCTTGCAATTCACAATCATATCCAATTACACAATTGGATCAGGTATTTCGTTGCGGTTCTTTGTTAATGCCAATATTAAAATTTCCATATTTCAGAGCTTTAGATCTGGCAATAAAACATAAAACACATATCGATACAGTTTTGTATTTGCGACAAAAATATCTAAATACGCTCGGTAAAACGGAGAATAATAATAAATTCAATACGTTAAAAGAAACGATACAAATCGACGATGATAAGGTGGAACAGAAGATTGAGAGCGAATTAGAAAAATACAAAATAAACGTATAAATCTATTAAAAAAAAATTATTAAATTCAAATATATTTGTGTTTATTAATTGATATTTGCTGCTTTTAAACAATCCTGGTAGTGTCCTTCACGTAACGGATCCAATTTAATTAGTTCTTGATAGTATTGGATGCGATGGTCTGTACGGTTTTTATCGAACAAATGCAGACCACCGGTTAGCCAACATTTAGCCATTACTATCCCTGAAATTGATTCATTATTGTTTTCAATTCTGTTTATTTGACATATTATCGATATTTTTACATTTACAATCCGGTTCTAATTCTTGTAATTGTTCTAAAGCATCTAATAATTCTTGATGTTTCTCTTTAGTTACATCCGGATTACTTAACACCCATCTCAAATAGAACCAAGCACTAGTATCAGCTGGATCAGTAAAGACGGCATTTTGTACTAGATTCAATTCGATATTGGCACTATCTTTATCTAAATTTCTTAATGTACTACGATAATGCCATGATGAATAATTTGAGAAATTAATATTAATACGTTCAGTTGAGAATTGAATTTCATCAACTAATGTAATACCGATTTTATTGACTAAAAGACGACGATAATCCCAACAATGAACTGAAACAGATCTCTAATTGATTTTAGTTTGACAATTTAAACGGATTTTTGATACAATTTCGATCGTCCATCGTTAAATATCTGGTGCACAAATCAAATTCTCTATTCCAATTCGGTTTGGGTTGATGGTCTAATATCCAATAACGATGGTGCCAGGAACCGTAAGATTTCGGATTTGCTATAAGGCACTGTTCAGTTAAACGCAATTCATTGTCGAGATAATCCACAAGTTTTGCTTCACCATCTAATTCGTTCTCACCACTAAAATCGACAATCTATCACAATTAATATCGCACAGATACTGTACAATACAGACCATTGTTTAATCTCAATTAAAGTCGCCTCTTTACGGAAATTCCATAGCGTATAAATATCAGGATTGATTTGTAATAATTGTGAGCACAATATTAAAGAGGAGTGTTGATAACTGTCTTGGCTGCGTGTTGATAGGATTTGTTTCATACCACGTCTGTATGCTTGTAGTTTTTTCTGTTGTTCTTTCTCTTTTTGCAATTTTTGCTCTTCAGTAGTGCGAACTTTCAATCGGCCATGCTAAAATCAACCGTTTCTATTAGAAACATGCTTTAATTAATTAATTAATTAGAATAATTAACCATTTTGAGAATGTTAAAGTCAGCTGTGAAAACAAATGCAAGTCACTTGTCAAACACAACATAACCTCAAATGTCATTGCTTCATTGATATTTAAAAAGATTGAATGCTCGTTTATTGTTTTTATTAATGAAATACTTTATTAGATAACCTTAAAATTAATGAAACAAAAGCTTAATTTTCAAGAAATGATACAAAATCTGTTAGTTTATTTAATTGATCTTCACTACTCATCTGTCCAGATTGTTCATTAATTGTCGGTATTGGATGTACCATTTTTGTATCAGCTTCAACTTGCCAACCACGTTCAACACAAGCTGTTCCACATAAATCAGAGGCCAATCCAGTCATTGCTGCTATTGTATCTAATGTTATCGATGAATAAGCTTGTGATATCAAATCTACAGCTCTACTTCTCACCATATCTACAAATATGCATGAATCATTGATTATTAAATGAATCTGGATAGAAACTATAAGCGTTGTCAACCTTGAACTTGACTCATTATGTTTGCAACATTCTCTGACCATTGTACCGCATTTAAAGCTTTATAAACAGCCGGAAAGTCACGTTTCCACATACATTGAGCCACTTGCCAAATGTTACTCAATTCAGGTGTTGCCGATTTAATTGATGGCGGTATACGTTTCCACAGATATTTCGCATTACATCTGCAAAATTAGTAAAATTGTTAATTGTTTTCAAATAACAAATATACGACATACAAATCATTTTGATATAAATAGATGGCTAATAGTTGTCCATAGATTTCTGATGGTGCTAAACCATTAGGCGACTGAAATTTGGTGAAAAAAAATGCAATTATACAAATTTTTAGGTTAAGCCCAATACAATCATACTTCCAATTCCTGTCGTTCCAGGTCCTCTGCTAATTTCTCTAAATCACTTACAACCATCACGGTCTCGAATATGTTTCTATTATTATTATTATCTCTTTAATTTACTTCTATCAACATAAATAATCGAGAAAAATGCATTTTTATTTCAAAGCGACCGGTTGAAATAAACGACTTACGAAATGTCAAAATAGTAACAACGAAAACCCCAGCGTTACCAATAGTGAAATAAACGAAAACCCTAACAAAAAACAGGCGGTAAATACAAATTAAAACCAAATCAATATGTGCTATCAGTTTGTTTGTTTTTTTTTTAAATTCATACAATATAAGATACTGAAATCAAAAATATCGCAATATAATCCCATAATTGACAAAAAATAATAATTAATAATAAAATCGAATTAGTTAAAATATAACAAAAATATTTCCTTGTCAATCAAGTTTTGTACTTAAGATCATATTGTAATACACGATTAAAATAGCCATACGTCCAACAAATTTATGACTTATCGCCTATAAAATTCGCAGCAATTCTAGTTTTTCTAGGTCTAGACATTTCTGTTCTACTAGTCGATAATGGTTCCTAAAATTTTATAAATTGGATTATTGACAATTAGATAATATTTCATTAAAAATAACCTTATTAACAACAGTATCACGATTATTATGGATTTCTTGTTTACGTTCATCTCGTTTAACTTGGTTATTTGATGAACGGAAATTTCTATTATTACCAAATGATCCATTATGTCGATTACTTTGTTTCATAATCGCTTGAAGTGGTACAAATGAATTTTTCGTTGTTGTATTTGTACGTTTTGGAGATGAATTATTCTCATTTGAATTTCTCTGTTTTAAATCAACTCTATTGAAATCACGTCTTTGATGATGATTATTATTATTATTATTGTTATTATTATATTGATAATTTCGATTTGTTGTTTTATGTATTGGAGACCATCCTGATGATTGTGTATTTTGCATCACCCATTTTACAGGTGGTTCAGGAAATTTCGGCAATACTAGATTTTGATTTTGATTCTGAAATAAAGGCGTTTTTCAAAGAGAAAAAAATTCGTAATCGAAATCAATTTTATCGTAATTTACCACATGTAATATTTTCAATAGTCCATTTGCAGCATTCTCACTGGCTTCTTCGCGTGTTTTTGCCGGTTTCCCAGTTACAATTTGTTGAGTTGGTGACACTACCTGTGCTATAAAACCATTTCTATCATTGTTTAAATATGTATATCGAGGACAACCTAAGCAATTTTCTTGGAAATAATTCATCAGTTTAGCCGTGGCACACATTGAAGTCTGAAAATATTCAACAATAATATCATTAAATTGTTTTCCGTTTTTCAATTATCATGACTCTCACATCAACAATAGTTTGATTTCTATTAGCGGAAGTTGATGGTTGATTAGTGTCATCTTGAATATTTGTTTTTGGAGGATTATTATCATCGATTTTTAATAATCTCTTTAAATAATCGGTATCGATGTCGATTTTAGTCTTTCGTCCTTCAGTTTTATCACGTTTTTGATTGAACTTTTTCTAAAATTGAACAAAATTTGTAAACAATTTAATAATAATACTAATAACAATAATACCTTCTCATGGTTTTGTGGGACAACTTCATTTCTAGATTTATTACCGAAATTTGGCATAAAATCATGTTTATTATGACTACTACTAGTTGCTATCATCATTCGATTTTGATTATTATCAACAATCGATTGTCGTGGTTCAACTGAACTTCTTCCAGGTGTTGGATTATTATTATTATTATTATTAACTTGACTCCTTTGATTCGAATTCATACGGAATTTATTTGTAACTGTATTAAGTGACATTTGAGCTCTTAATGCACCTAAAATTCATATTAAAAAATTGAAATATTTGTACTTAAAACAAAGTCTTTTATGTAAATTGTGGGACTAACTGTGTGAAGATTTGTCTGTATTTGAATTCTATTAATTGCAATGGTAAATGAAAAGTTTTAGGTTTAGAGTTATAAAAAATGAACAGATTCGTAAAAGATAGGACAGGGGCATTAACAGACAACTATATACCTGGTTTTCCAGTTTTCTGTTCCAATTGTCTACGTCCATACGATAAATTAATAAATGCATATTTCTGTAAACGATAACCACGATTCTCTGAACAATTCATTAATGTCATACCACCCATAAATGGTTCATCAAAAACAATATCATAGATTTCATCAACATTATTTGTATTGAAATTAGCATTACTCTCAGCTGAAGTATTTTTTGTTTTACGTATTGCCATAATTGTACCTTTCAAACCAAATGGTACAGTGTAGCCTTCACGTATATTAACAATACGATCAAAAAGTTTCGTTTGTACATGTGGATCCGGTGCTAAATTGCCTAATTGAAGTTCAGGCTACAAATCAATTTTATATTTATATCAATAAAAATATGAATATTGCCTATTTCATTATACTTTAAATAATAATTGTGGTTTTAATTGCATAACAATTTGTTTTGTTGTTTGTGTTAGTTTAAAGGCATCAACAATTTTTTCAATATCTTCAATTATCTCTTGATGCAACACTGGACTACTGCAAGTTTTTGGTTTAATTTTTTGTATAGGTAACGATTTTAACCATTTCTCAATTGACTGAACAATTTGAACACTTAAATATTGACAATTAATAATTGATTGAAATTTTCGAAATATTTCGATTTACCTATCTGTTACACCAAAGACATCATCAGCAATTAATTCGTCAACATCTTTATTATCTGATAAATATTCAAATATTCTTGGAAACTTCTCGATATATTCTTTAACAATATTAATGGCTTTAAGTGAATATTGCCATGTAGTATCCAATTTACGACTGTAACCAGGTATTTCTTGATTTCTTTTATTAAATTTCAAATCAAGACCAATACTTGCAGACACCGTTGGATTTGTTGTTTGTTTAGTCTTGATAAATAATGAACCCGTAATACGTGAAAATGTATAATTTGATATACCTAAAATATAATTTCATTGTAAATACTGATAATAATAATAAAAATTCAAAACTTACCAACTTGTTGAGCTGATTGATATAAATTAAAATAATCGCAATTTAATTTCTGTTCTTTCTCCTCAATTTCAGTTAAATTAGGCTCATCAGTAACAGTTAAAGATACTGTTAATCTACCATTTTTCAAACTTTCTGTACTATCCATAATCTTGAATCAAAATTCGATTGAAAATTTACGAAAATTCAATCAAAAACAATACATACTTTCCCTTGTGATCCATAATGTAGATTTGATAATGTGAAACAAGTACTATCAATTGGAAAAACATCAGAAATATCACGGAATGTTGTATGATCATCATCATAGGTACTAATATCTTTAACAATACTTTGTAATGGATACGTTGATAAGAATGATGAGAATTGTTTTTCTAAATTGATACGACCATTTGATGTAATTATATAACGACGCCCTATCATTACCTTAACATGAACGATAATGTTGATTTCTCCAAAATCGATACCCATTGCAGTCATATGACTACACAAAAATTAGATAATTAATAATTATTTTCCAATAATATTAGTGTTAATACTTACTTATTTTTAATACCCTCAACTAAACTTGGAAATATGTTTGGCATTTCCTTTTCTATAACACTTTTGTTTGGTGAATTTTCATTAAAAGTATATAGAGTTGTTTCATTAGATACAGCAACAACTCTGAAAATTTATGGTTGTTAACAAGCAAAGATTAAAAAAAAATATTGAAACCTACTTGGCTTCAACTAAATGTGGCCATCCGACAAAGATATTTTTCGTTAGTAATTCTAAAGGAACCTCCGTCTTGGGCTCGGCTATAATTTTCAAAATCATACTCTCATTTCTACTGGGTTGTTCAAAAATTTTAACTCTTGCCGATTTCAATTTACCCTAAAATACATTTTTTTTTTAAATTATTTATTCGATATAATAACCGTGCATAAAAATTTACTTTATAAACTAAATGTTTCATTGTTGGAAAACCAGGATAGAAAACATCAAATTTAGCACCAGGATAGGCACCTTTTACTAATTTCTCATTTTCAACACGTATATCCTCAATATATACTTGTGTACATTTAGCAAAATTACTTTCAATCGTTTGAAAATGATTTGGTGCTTTATAACAACCGAAATCTTCATTACTATATTGATAAATCAACATTGGCCCATGTTGATTACGTTTAATTTCATCTGTTGTTAATTTCTCATTACATGTTTGCATTGCTTCTAATAGAAGTTTTTCATCAATAAATGGTACTAAAACAACAGCTTCCCATTCTTGTTTTTTACCATTCAAATCCGTTTGGAAATCTTCAGGATAATATTGTTTAATAATTGAATTATCATCAATCATTAAATGATGATAACATTCTGGTAATAATTCTTTACTAGCTGCTGGTAATACAGCTAATAATTGTTCGTATGATTTGAATGGTTTACCTAATTCAAATTCAATTTTGAAATTTGAAAAATCTTTTATATCCGATATATATGGTGCGTAATGATGTGGATAATACCATGACCATGAACATACACCATTATAATAATAATTTAAATTCCATTGAATTGCACGTACATAACATTCAGCTTGGCTACGCATCACTTCACTAAAATCACAAAATTAAATCAATTAAAAAATAATTTTAATCAACCATCATCATAATTAATTACGGTGTAACGTTTTCGTATTCTAATTTATTTCGGTAATATTCATCTTTAAAGCTTTTAAAAGCAATCTCATCATCATCATCATCATCATCATCTGATGTACTATCTTCATCTACATTAGGGCGAAACGTCTTGAGACACTCTACAAACGCTTCCGGTGTTAAAAGTGGAGAAACTATAAAAGGATCATCAATGGGCTAAAATTATTTCTATATTAGCACATAAATTGAACAAAAATATATAAATAATGTTACAGCATCCTGTTTAACTGTATCGTCATCTTTAGTTAGATCCACATTCAAATCTTCATTTTCTTCACTGAATGTTTGTGGTTGAGTCTAAAATAATTTATTGTTATTATAAGTAAAATAAATGAATAGAACTACTTACACTAACTGGTGTATGTGCCGTTTGTTTACGTCCAGTTTTCATTTCCATATATTCTAAATTGATTCTAGCCTCTTCAAAATGTTCTAAATCCATACTAGCTAATGCGCCCATGAATTTTTCAAATCTTACCAAATTCAATGTACCAGATTCATTAATATAGCCATCTAATGTTGGTAAAATATCAATATATGCTTTATATAATTTTGGTAATGCACCATTATTAATATGTAAATTCGGTAGATTCGGTATAAAATCATTACCAACTAGAAAACCCATTAGTACCCAATCATCAATAATTTTTTCTATGTCAAATGTGAATTTCTTCGTATCATCTAATTTAGTTTTTAATTGACTAAATTCTAATTCAAGATATTCACGCATTAATGATAAATGCAATAAATAGAAGCGTATCTCTTCAGGTACATTATTACGTTTTGTTGATTTCTTACCAAATTTCACTTCTTCTCTTAATAGAGAAAAATGTGGATCATGTGTACATAAACCTAACATAATCAGATCGGCATCTAATCCATATAAACAATGTCTTGTATTTGGATCATATCCTGGTTGTGACCTAATATACCGGATATAATCCATAATTTTATGTTCACCTTCACCAGGTGTTTCATGTCCTGATAGTATAACTTTGCATTTCTTCCATAAATTATCGGTTGATATTTTTTTAACAACAAAATACTTCAATTGTTCGTGTAATTTTGCCATAAATACCGTACCAGGCGTTATACAATTCGAATCGAAACGTGCCTCTTTCGGTAATTCTTCACCTTTACGGATAGCGTCGGCTTCTTGTCGGGCAGCATCTTTAGCTGAACGAAACCGTCTGCTACGCTGTTGATTCATTTTAGCTCTTGGTGCAACACCATCAATAGCCATAAAGAATACTTTCTGTGGCCGGATCATACTGAATAATACTTCAATATAATGGAATATATCTAAGAATAATTTCTCTTCAGTGATACGAAAATGTGGATTATTATCATCTGGATGTGAACACATATGAATGATGCCATTCATGTCCAAATAAAGATTATCGAAAATTGGTATCTGGAACAAATCGACAAAGAAATTTTTTTTTTAATTAGGTTATGTTTACAATATGTTGAATATTTACTTGGTATTCGCGTACAACTTCACTGAGACACGGATAACGTTCGCTCATATATCGGAAAAATTTCGGGACACCCATCGTTTTTGGTTTTCTTTTAAATTCTGAACGTTTAAATTAATAACGAAAACTTAAAAAAATAATAATACGCATAAACGCAAAGATATCGCTCTAATCACAGAACCACTTAAAATTTCCTGTTATACGTTGGCAACATTGATATATACAGAATCGGCCAACTCTTCTAGAAACATTTGAGAAAATAAAAGAAATGAAACAGCATTATAATGCACAAGTGCTAAAAAGAGATGAGTAGTAAAAATTAGTTAACACCCATGTTCTCAATATTTCTTTTGTTGCTCCATTGTTTCTAGATTGAATGGCCAGTCCTGTATATCAATCAGTCCTATATAGTCGATTTCTCAAACATTCAATCGATTCTTCTAAATTATTTGAATCAGATTGCACGACCGACAATTTTAGCTGATTCGTCAACTTCCTTTAATGTGCAATAAATTTTTCAAATATTATAAAATCCGCTCTACTCGAAAACTTTCCAATACTATTTTAAATTTTTCTACTAGTCATTAGAAATAAATCATCGGATTAATATATTGTTTCTCTTTACACTGGCCCTTATAAGTCCGATTTGTGAGTACAAGTGATGCTCACTTTCCGGCCCGCGAGTACATGTAATACCCACTTTCCGGCCCGCGACCTTGACCAAATTGCACATGCCTTGCCTTCAAAGTTATTGTATAATAAACTGTGTTTTATATAGGATACATACTTCTTTATATTAAACACAAATTTAAACTATAAATAAAATATAATCTTTAATGTTTCCATATCTCTAATAATTGCTTAAATGTATTTTCAAATGTTACCGCCAAATACAGTTATCGTGGATTTTTTTTCTAACAGTTGGTAAATTTTTGACAGTTACATGCGTTATCAGTGGCGTACGGTATGCTTGTTTATAAACAATTAACAAGATCTCCTCAATTATTATTTTGCTACTGGAAATAAAACAATAATTTCAACATGACACAGACATATTCAACAGATTGGAATGTTGATAAATATAGAGACGATACAGATCCTGAAGAACATTGGATATTACGTAGAGAATTCATGAAGACGCATAAAGGTAATTTTCCAGAAGAATATTTGGTAGCTTTATCACGAGCATTTGCAAATATTGAATTTTTGGGTTGTACGTAAGTTATAACATCGGTATATTATTAAAATTCGATTCGATTACGAACTGATTCTGTTTTCAGTTATCCGGCACCGTTAATGATACGTATTGCTGAATTATCTAAAGATATAGCTGCGAAATATCGTGAATTGAAAAAGACGAAATTACAGAGAACCTTCGTGACGGCCTCAAATGCAGCAGAAAATAAAATAAGTATACACACACGATTTACTATTGTTCTTGATTTGTTTATGGTTAATTTTGTTATTTTCCAGAGAAAAGACCAGCATTTCGGGCTAATAGAAATGAGTACAACGATCGAAGAAAATAACATAATTATATTGGTGTAGAAATAGGAAAATCATAAATTGAGATTTCATTATACAAAAATAAATCAATGAGTATCATCTAGATCTGTGTAGATTATCGGAAAATGTTGAATCCTTCCACTGGACCATCCTATAGATAAACAAGCACCAGTTTTGAAATTCTGTTGGAAAGCTATGGTGCTTGGTATTTCAGCTTCATTTAATCCAATTATCAATGAACTGAAATTCAAAAAAATCCAATAATTTTCTCGTAAATAAACAAAATCGTTAAACTTACCTCGGTATCAATTGAAGTATCGGTAATTTGGTTACACTGAAAATCGTAATACAATTACTATCATTATACAAAATAGCTAAATGTTGTCCTTTTGGATCTGTTTCCATACAACGTATTAAACCGCCAATATTGTACCCATTTAAATCACATTTAGACACATCAAATAATGGTACAGCATGATTAGATGATGTATCATTATTGGTAGAAAAGATCATGTCGTTCATGACATTTAATCCATAAATAATTGTCTCATTAATTGTTGCAAATAATAGACTGGTACCATTATTTGCCCAACAGGCTGTTTGTATACGACCTGATAGAATCGTCCAACGTTCACTTTCCCAATTACGACAATCCCATATTTTAAAAACAATACCATCAGATGCACTAAATAATTTATCTTTAGATGGTGACCATTTCAATAAAACATTACCTGGTTCTTTAGAACCTTTCAAATTTGTTGTAACATTCAGATTTGTATCCCATACAATCAAATTTGAATCATCACCAGCTGCTGTTATTAAAAGATCACCAATAGGACTCCAAGCTGTACTCATTATCGGTTTATGTTCAATTCGATATAAAATTGTTGCATGATTAGCTGATGGTCTTGGTACTAATGAATTAAAATCAATATTCCATATAATTACACCATTTTCATGACTGACGGCTACTTCAGTGGCTGACATTGGCCGCCAATTGAGCGATGTTATATTCTTTTGTTGTTTACATCGTAATAATGGTACAAAATTACTATCATCACTATAAATTCTAACACTATCATCGCATGTTGCTACAGCTAATCGCGACATATGTGGATGCCAAGATAAACATCTAATTGAATTACTCTTCCAATTCTTTGTCTGGCTAAATTCATCAATCAAATCAATCGATTTCATTTGTGAATGTGGCTTCAAAACCAATTGTACTTTATTCAAATATCTTACTACTCCTAATACAAATTTAGCGCTTGTATTTATTAGTAAATGTTGATGATATGTAGCTGTACGTACAGCTTCAATAACACCTTGTTCTGTATAAATTTGTGTTAATTGTTTCAAAAATGGCACATTCGTCTGTACGAATAAACTTCTAGTTTCATCACCCACACCAATTGGATGTAATAGATCACGTGTTATATGAATTTGTGGATGTTTTTCGATCTGTTTTACGAAATAATCATTTATGAGACAAAATTCGTAGTTAACAACAGAATTGTAAGAAAACTTACGGCATTTGTAAATGTTGAAATCTTCGCAAATTGTACACCCATTGTTTGCATACGACCATTAATCTCACAAATTGGTATTTGCCCAGTTTCGGGGGTGGAAAAGTCTTGTAAATTCCGCATACTTTGATAATGTTAACAAATTTCAAATTAAAATTCAAGATTTTTAGGTTAACTGACCGGTTCAAGTTCCGTATCCAAGGTACATTTACAACCATGCATACTACATGGTATGTAGATAAATGCGCACGCATTAAATAATTGCGTGCCGCCAAAGAAGGTTGCCAAATTACCGCTACAACTATAATTCTAACATGTAAAACAACAGTTTGGGTTTCTGAAAATGTATTTCAAACTAGAATATCAAAGCTTCACGGAATCAAAACATAATTAACTGACATAAATTGATAAACAAATCAAAAAAGTGAGGCTGTGTATTAAATTAGCAACGGTGCACATCTGGCATCTTACTATAATGCACAGTGGTTATTGTTACCGCTTATTAATCAATCAAATTTACAGGTACAGCATTGCCAACATTGGAAATTTAGGGGAATTTGCTAATTTGTCTTATGAATTTGTAGTAGTCCGTTAAGTATTTCTGATATTTTTTATTTTACATGCAGCTCAACAAATCTGTGAATTAATAGAACAAGTAAATATTACAAGCGTCTGGGTTACAGGACCACTAGTGAGATAAATTTAGTATCGCAGTTTCACCAATACTGTAAATCTAGGGGAATTCATCAATCATCTGTCATGAACTGTCAGTCGTGTTGTCAGCCACGTATTTTGTTTTTACATGTAACTCTTGATAATCTGCTTTGGATTTGAAAAATTCAATTGCAAAAGAGAGAAAACGTTTTTGAAAAATGGTAAATTAATCCAAAAATAACTAAATTAAAGAATTTCCATTTATATTATTATTTCATTTTATAGCCTCTCCGTTTAGATATAAAACGTAAATTAACAGCTCGTTCAGATCGTGTGAAAAGTGTTGATTTACATCCAACAGAACCATGGATGTTATGTTCATTATATAATGGCAATATAAATGTATGGAATCATGAGAATCAACAATTAGTGAAAACATTTGAAGTGTGCGATTTACCGGTTAGAGCTGCAAAATTTGTACCACGTAAAAATTGGATAATTGCCGGTTCTGATGATATGCAAATACGTGTTTTCAATTATAATACATTAGATCGTGTACATGCATTTGAGGCACATTCTGATTATGTACGTTGTATTGTTGTACATCCAACACAACCATATATTTTAACAGGAAGCGGTAATTGTTTCAAACAATTTCTGTTTGTTTGTTGTTGTGTGTTGATTGATGTTTGATTTTTAGATGATATGTTGATTAAATTGTGGAATTGGGAGAAAACTTGGACGTGCCAGCAAGTGTTCGAAGGGCATTCCCATTATGTGATGCAGATTGCTATCAATCCAAAAGATAATAATACGTTTGTTAGTGCCTCACTGGATCGTACATTGAAAGTCTGGCAATTAGGTGCATCAACAGCTAATTTCACATTGGAGGGCCATGAGAAAGGTGTGAATTGTGTTGATTATTATCATGGTGGTGATAAACCATATATTATATCCGGTGCTGATGATCGTTTAGTAAAAATTTGGGATTATCAAAATAAAACATGTGTTCAAACATTAGAAGGTCATACACAAAATATCAGTTCTGTATGTTTCCATCCTGAATTACCAATTGTATTAACTGGCAGTGAAGATGGTACAATACGTGTGTGGCATGCAAATACAAATCGTCTTGAAAGTAGCTTGAATTATGGTTTTGAACGTGTTTGGACCATTTGTTGTTTGAAAGGATCAAATAATGTTGCATTAGGCTATGATGAAGGTAGTATATTAGTGAAAATTGGACGTGAAGAACCAGCTGTTAGTATGGATGCTAGTGGTGGTAAAATTATATGGGCAAAACATTCAGAATTACAACAAGCCAATTTAAAAGCATTACCAGATGATGGTGAAATACGTGATGGTGAACGTTTACCAGTTGCTGTTAAAGATATGGGTGCATGTGAAATTTATCCACAAACAATACAACATAATCCAAATGGACGATTTGTTGTTGTTTGTGGTGATGGTGAATATATTATTTATACAGCAATGGCATTAAGAAATAAAGCATTTGGTAGTGCACAAGAATTTGTATGGGCACAAGATTCCAGTGAATATGCAATACGTGAAGCCAGTTCAACAGTTAGAATTTATAAGAATTTCAAAGAGAAAAAGAATTTCAAACCGGATTTTGGTGCTGAAGGTATTTTCGGTGGTTGGTTATTAGGTGTTAGATCTGTTTCGGGTTTAACATTCTATGATTGGGATACATTAGATTTAATACGTCGAATTGAAATACAACCAAGAGCTGTTTATTGGTCTGATAATGGGAAATTAGTTTGTTTAGCAACTGATGATAGTTATTACATACTTTCATATGATTGTGATCAAGTACAGAAAGCTAAAGATGAGAATGCGGTAGCTGAAGATGGTGTCGAGGCGGCATTTAATGTATTAGGTGAAATTAGTGAATCGGTACGTACTGGTTTATGGGTGGGCGATTGTTTCATTTATACAAATGCTGTAAATCGTATCAATTATTTTGTTGGTGGTGAATTAGTAACAATTGCTCATTTAGATCGTCCATTATATGTACTTGGTTATGTGCCACGAGACGATCGTTTATATTTAGCTGATAAAGAATTGGGTGTTGTTAGTTATCAATTATTATTATCAGTACTTGAATATCAAACAGCTGTAATGCGACGTGATTTCACAACAGCTGATCGTGTATTACCATCAATACCAAAAGAACATCGAACAAGAGTTGCACACTTTTTAGAGAAACAAGGTTTCAAAAAACAAGCATTAGCTGTCAGTACAGATCCTGAACATCGTTTTGAATTATCATTAGCATTAGAAGATTTAAATACAGCAAGAATTTTAGCACAAGAATCAAATAATCCACAAAAATGGAGTCAATTAGGTGAATTAGCAGCATCAACAAATAATTTACAATTAGCAAAAGAATGTATGCAAAAGGCACAAGATTATGGTGGTTTATTATTATTAGCAACTAGTTCTGGTGATGAGAATTTAGTTGGAAATCTTGGACAAAATACGTTAAATGAAGGCAAACATAATTTAGCATTTTTATCATATTTTATGTTGGGCGATTTAAATAAATGTTTAGAAATTTTATTAAATACAGGACGTTTACCGGAAGCTGCATTTTTTGCACGTTCATATCTACCAGATAAAATCTCTGATATTATGCCATTATGGAAAGCGAAATTATCACAAACAAATGAAAAGGCTGGACAAAGTTTAGCTGATCCAAAAGATTACGAAAATCTATTTCCTGGTTTAAATGATGCTATAAATGCACAACATTATTATGCTAAACAACAAAATCGTTTACCATTAGCGAAAGATTATAAAAATATCACATCGAATCTTGAAAGGAATTTAATTGTTGAAATGAAAGCCGATCAAAACGATATTGGTGGACCATCGACATCATCGCATACAATGTAAGAACAGACAATAATTGTCGCTTAATAAAAAAAACACTGATTTATTCGATTTTGAAGGCAATCTGAGGAGAAACCAACAAAACTACCCGCACTACCAGTGGATGAAGACGAACTCGATTTAGATTTAGAAGGTGTCAATATTGACGACAACATTGATACAACTGTAAGATTAACGTATTAATATTATCGATAAATTCATATAAAATCTGATTGATTTCAGGATATCAACATTGATGATGATTTGTTGAGTGATTAAATCGAAATTAAACATTTTACAAAATCACAACCTAAAAGTATTTCTTGTATTCATTTCGGATGAATGTTGATGCATAAATAATCATATTCCACTGTTTATTTGTAATAAAAATATGAAATAAAAAAAAAGCTTAAAAATTATACAAATACGTTTGTTACGCCACTGGCGTGTGCCTCCTGTCTATCTAATTAGAATTGTCGATAATGTCGGCTTTGATTGTTATCGACCAGTTTGACGCCACGCCATTTTGTAGTTGGTTTGCGAGACAATTATCGTGTATGTGGTCGCTTTATTTGTTAGGAAAATAATGGTTTTTCTAGAAAAATTGCAATATTTCTACAACAAAATCAATTGTTTGGTGTAAATTTAACGTAAATATGCTATGAATGTAATTTCATTATGTTTATATGAAGTGCGCACTATTGAGTAAGAAGTGCACCCGGCGTCTTGCTGAATTTTATAATTTAATTGTGCTCGATTTAACAAATTCCAGTGTTTTATTATCAAAAATTCGTTTAACAAATAATTCCTTATTTATATAAGATTTAAATACAGGCTTTACGATGATGTATACCGTAAGTATTTGAAAAAGATTCCTCTATTTATAGATTTCAATCAGTCACCAATCAGACTGTCAAAATGTGATTTTTTATTGCATTTTTCCGGTGGGAAATTTTTGAAAAACGTGTTTGTTAAAAGAAAATCTTCCTATTTTTAGGGCACTACCACTGAACAAGATAATCGCTTCAGCGATAAAGAGAAGAAATTATTGAAACAAATGAAATTCAGTGATTGCCTAAGTCAAAGGGTTTGTATTGTTTTGTTTGTTGCATATCTATATATTTGTGATGATTGTCATTAAAAAGGTATATTTGTTGTATGGTTACAGGTAGATATGTCCAAAATTAAATTGGATGTTATTAAACCATGGATACAGGATAAATTAACGGAAATTTTAAAAATTGATGATGATGTTGTTGTTGACTTTGTCTATAATCAATTAGATGAAAAGGTATATCAATTATTTATTACATCGTTTAGTAATTTATTGATTTATTTTTTTGTATATTCTGATAGTATCCTGACCCGAAAAAAATACAAATTAATCTGACTGGTTTTCTACATGGTAAAAATGCCCGTGAATTTATGGCAGAATTGTGGGCATTATTGATTTCAGCTCAAGAGAATCCATCAGGCATACCAGATTCACTTATCGATATGAAACGTGAAGAAATTATCAAGAAAAAAGTAACGAATTATTAAAAAGTATTGAATTTAAATTAATTCTAATCAAATTTATTAGGAGAAGGAAGAGAAAGATCGAGAAATTCGTGAAAAAGATCGTGAAAAGGAACGGGAACGAGAAAAATCGGATAAAGAGAAGAAATACCGTGATAGAGATAGATCAAGATCCAGACGTAGATCACGTTCAAAATCACGGACAAGACAACGATCTAGTGAACGTTCAATTAAAAACAACGATCCGGATAAAGATCGAAAATCATCAAGTCGATCAACATCAAGACCAAAATTGGATGATTCTAAAAATAATGGTAATGTTAGTCCTAATCAAAACGAACATAATGGACGGGAAGATTCCATTAAACTTGAAACTAATACTGCCAATTCTAAACACAATTCGTAAGTTTGTTAAATGAATAAATGGAATATATTTTTTTGCATTTTAATTATTTTGCTGAATATTTTTTATTTTTCATTTCTGTTAACAGTGAAGGCTCCCAACCCGTCTCTAAACTTCAAGCTAAACTAATGTCAATGTCTGGCAGCAATGCGAAACAATCATCCAGATCACATTCAAAATCAGCATCCAGGTCTCGTTCTAAGTCAGGGTCCCGTTCCAAATCTCGATCAAAATCTAGATCGCGATCATCGAGTGCTGATCGTGGTTCAACAGGAAAAGATCGGAAATCACGTTCAAGATCCAAAGATGGCGATGGCAACAACAAAGAGAAACGAAGATCACGTTCAAGTTCGGATGGTTCAAAGGATAATTTTGAAATAAGGAAGAAAGAAAATAGCGTGCAGAAGAAACGGCATTATAGAACGAATAAGGATAGTTCGGATAGTGAAGCAGATGATAAGAACAAAAGGAAGAAATCATTATCGAAATCACCAAGAAGAACCAGAAGAAATAGTCGAGATCGTGATAGGGATAAGAGTCCAAGACGACGAAGGAGTACCAGTAGAAGCCGAAGAAGTTTATCAAGAAGGAGATCTACTAGTCGCAAAAGGAGTGTATCCAGAAGGTGGGATTTTTATTGTTCTTTAGTAACGCTATTTCTATCATAAAACCAAAAAAAAAACAATAAAATAATCCATTATAATGAAAATATAGGGTATGTAATAAAATCAAAATTTTCGCCATTTGGAATTATTTAACCGACTTTTCATCATAGTAAATTGTCTGTTTTACTATTTTGATAAACAAACACAATACGAAATTGATTCTATGTATGTTTAATCAATTCTATAAACACATAAAATGTTAATAGACTCGTAACAACGGTGATTAAAATAAAAATTAGTTTAATTTTGTTGTAATTTGATTTTATCTTGTATGTTATTAATTTTTACTTCAAATTACAGATAGATTTTTGCTTCCAGACGTAGTCCATCCAGGAGCAAGAGGAGCATCAGTCGTCGCCGAAGGAGCGTCTCACGTTCACGTCGGAGTACACCGCGTCGTCAGAGCCCACGTAGAAGACGAAGCTACAGCCGTCGCCGAAGTCCAAGCAGAGGACGTCGTAATCGACGCAGTAGAAGCCGTCGTAGTCCAAGTCGTCGAAGGCGCAGTCCAAGTAGAAGACGTAATACTAGCCGAGATAGGTTAGTGTGAAGATTGTTTTTTTTTGTTTTTTTTTGAGAAATTGTTATGCTAATACAATGTTATTATATCAATTACAGAAGGCTAAATAGACGTAGTCGTAGCCGTGACCGCAACCATCGAAGATTTTCCCGCGATCATCGCCGATCGAGGTCAAGAGACAGACGTTCACGGTCCCATCGTCGTTCCAGAGATCGAGGTAGCTTAAGAAGGAAATCACCAATTCGAGCCAAATCACGGGAGAGAATCCGTAAACCTAGTCCTAATCCAGCAGCAAGGAATGATCGTCGAGATCAACGGGATGATTCACGTGGAATGCGACCAGCACCACGTCGACCTGAAGAGAAGAAAGAAGAATCAATATTATTATCATCTTCATCATCATTGTCAAGACGTATTGAAGATAATAGTAATAAACGTGGTAATGACGATACGCATAAAATTGAAAAGAAAATTGATGAAAAACGTAAGGTAAGTTTAGGTGAACGAAGTGACAATGATGTGAAAATTAAAGAACGTAAAAAATCGAAATCAAGAAGTGCAAGCCTTGAAGATAATCATTTAATACCACCGTTAGGACCACCACGATATTCACGTAGTTTATCACGAACACCATCACCATTTATTAAAGCTAATGAATTTCCACCTAAGACTAAAACAAATATTGCAATTGGTGTTAATAAAGATGATAAAAAGAAAATTAAAGAAAAAACTGATGTGAAAACAAAGAAAATTGTTAAAAAACCACCATCGCGTAGCGATTCTGAATCAAATTCTAGTGATTCAGATAGCGATAATTTACAAAAAGAACGAGAAAGGGAACGTAAGAAAATTAAAGCTAAAAAACGATCAAAAAAACGAGACTCTAGTTCTAGTGATAGTGAAATAGAATATACTACAAGTAAGACTAATAAAAAAGATAAAGAAAGTAGTGTTGAAATTGATACAAAAACAAGGAAAATTAAAGAATCAAGAAAATCACGTCGTGATAGTAGTGAAGAGAAAATGATTAAAAAGCGACATCAAAGTAGTGATTCTGATGATGATAAGAAAATTAAAAAGAAACAACGTACACGTTCAGAAAGTTCAGAAAAAGTACGTAAATCACGTAAAGATGAAACAAGTGATAGTGATGTCCCAAAAAATAAAAATAAGAAGAAAATCGATAGTTCTGATGAATCAGATATTGATAAAATTGATAAAAACAAAAAACATAGAAAAGATAATAATAATAATACATCATCAGATAGTGATGATGAAACAATTAAGAAAAAGAAACGTAAAAAGAAAATAACAAAAACACCAACAGACTCTGATGAAGAAATTGAATCAAAGAAGCGCAAACGCGATAAAAAACACAAAAAGAAAAAGAAACATTCAAAGAAACATAAAAAACATAAAAAGAAAAAGGTGGAAAGTGAAGACACTGATAATAGTGATGTGGAAATTATTAATGAAGATGAGAAAAAATTAAGAGAGAAAGCTCTTAAATCAATGAAACGGCAAAATTCTAGCGACAAGTCGGAGTGAAGAATTGTGTATAATATAATAATAATAATTATCTGAAAGAAAGAAGAAGAAAAAAACAGTTTCAATTTAGGTTTTTTTTCTAATAATTAGGTAAACATGTTTAGATTATTATTGAGTGACCTGTAATTCTATTATTTCTTTGTTTTAATCCAAGTTTTTTTTTTGTCATTCATTCCGTATGTTGCTGTCTTAATAAAGTTGATATATTAATGTGAATGAATCTTTTTATGATTTACACGCACACGAGAAGAAAATAAAAGCAACGGTACGAATTTAAAATTAGCGCTTATTTGTAGGGTTTTTTTTTCGATGCATTGTTGGCGTTCTGTCTAGCAAAATTCAGACCAGATATGGGGAAAATAATATTGATTATAATTTCAGTTAGATAGATGAATGTTGTGTGTTTGGTTGTTTGTTGGTTTTAGTTATCCCTAACCTAAATTTTAGTTTTATTTTGTTTTCTTTTTTTGTTGCTTTCATTTAAATTTCCACAATAATAATAATAATGCAACTGTATTTGTAACTAATAAATGGTAATTGTTATGGTCGTTGAGAATTCATTAAAAATGATATGCACAACAACCAGAACACCGCAAGAATCTTTCTCTTCTGATGTAAGTCATATTTTGATATTCCTCTTAGAATTTATGGATTATTCGTAGATGTACGATCAATTCGACAATTTTCGATAAGGGTTTCAGTCAGTAATTTCCAATAAATCCATTAAAAAAAAACAGGAACAATTCGGCTTATTCACGCACACTTATTCTGGCGGTGTTTACGTTTAATTTAATTTTTTTTTGTTGGTTAAATCATCAAACCTGGTTTGGTTTACGGTTGGTTAGATATTTATAAGTATACAGAAGAAGAAAAAAATCTAAAGAAACAATAATAATAATAAACATTAATTAATTCTCTGGAAGAATTAGATTTAGAATCAGTCGAGCGATACAATACAGAATACAACGGAACGAAATCAAAATAACCACACGTTTAGGAAGAATTTTTATAATGTCCTTATTGATTTATTCAAGAGAATGTATAAAAGGCATTCACCTTTCTGGAATGAAATAATCAATTTTTATTTAGAAACATATATTTATTGGTTTACTGTTTTCCAATTAGATGTAATGCAAAACAGTGACGGCGACAGTGACAGGACAACAGGGCGTATTCCATTCAATTATCATTATTATTATTATTATTAATAGGATTGTCGTCAGTTTATTCATTAGCATTTATTTTTAGAAAGTTACTTCATATGCATGTGATTAAGTAATTTGTTGATTAATAATGTGTAAACATTTTTTTTGTTGGGTTACAATTGATTCCTGCTGTGGATGTATTATAGGAGATAAAAATCCCTATATTTGGTGAATATACGGTAATATAGTACCTATTTATTGACGAAAATCAATTAATTTGGGGCTTATAAAATATCGATTTCTCACAAACAAACATTTTAACAATGTATTTGTAATTTTCTAGATTGTGATAAACTATCAAATAGGTATAGTAATGGAACAATTTATTTAACCGTCACTAAGTAAAAGCTTTTAGAAATTGAAAGATTTCTCTTGTTTGTATTCAATTCAATTCAATTCCGACATAGTCATCATTTCTAAATGTTATCAATTTATTTTATCTATTTGTAATTATCGATATTATCGTAAAAAATAATGTTTGCTTAATAACTTCATTGGTCAACTGTATTATTGTGAAACTAAGAGAAATGGTGAATTTACAGGCGATTCAAGTATATGAAACAACATTTATATAGGGCTGATTCTTTTGAGATTTCTAGATTTTATCGTTTCCATTAAGTGGAAGACTATTTGCCCAGAAAAAGATCTCTTATAGGTCAATTACTTTTGTTGTTACTAGTAAATACGATTAGATTTGTTCCAAGTCATAATTCCAGATTGTATCAAATAAATACATAATCCATGATACAACGTTCCAGACGAAAGTCCGGTTCATCTTCTCTTCCTTAAACTCGACTTAAGATCGAGCTTGTCTTGAGGTGAGTCCATATCAAACGAATACGAACAAATAATTTCCTGCATCCTGTCACTTGAGTTATGTTCAACGAACTGTTTGGGAAGGCAAGATGAACCGATATGATTCAAATAAAACAGATTCCCCAACTAACTGTAGGAACAAACCTATTTAATAAATTTAAACTGTGTCGTCTATATATAATTTGCTAAATGTAAATAATACGGTACTGGAATAATTTAAATTAAATTGATACAGGTAGTTGAGAAACAAAATCCTTGAATTTCCATTTGTAGAGAGAAAGTCTATTTTAAAGTCAAGTCGACTAAATTCAAATAATTAGACTATATAATACGGCAATTTTCAAAATCACAGTATTATTATTTGATAGACTCGACCAATAAAAATAATAAATTCCTTGAAATATAGTCATCTAAATTTAATTTAACCATTAAAAAGATGATTTGTTTTGAAGTGAAGTGATTCTTGTCTATTTAGAAATTTCTATTGTCTGATTCACTATAAAATAATTTATTGTGATATTTCTAATATAATGATAAAAAATTTCTTTTTGAAAAACATTACTCAATCGATCTATTGAATTATTTAAAAAAGAAACTATTTAACATATTGACGTCATATTTATTGCATTTCCATACATGGTATAGACAAGGCAATATAATAATAATAAATAATAATAATAATAATAATAATAATAATAGTAGTAGTGGGCCGCCTTGTTTGCCTTTATTTCATCATTTCATCAAAATCTATATAGCCTTGTCAAAGTAATTATTGAATAAAGATAAACCGGGATAAATACGGACTAATTTTTCTCTTTCTTTTTTTTGTTGAAAAGATAAGAGTTTACTTAACTATGACTCATAATTATTTTAAACTGAATCGAGTTTATTATTAATATTTTATTATTATTATTTATTTCAACAGACAACAAGTAGTTCAATCTCTCATTTTCTGTAGATGTGGCAAATAAACAAAAAAAAAATTAGCCACAATTTGCAACAGTTTACGTTCAGTAATTACTTAATTAAACACAACATCATCAACAACAAAATTTCCATTTGATTTGATACTGAACCACAATGGAAAACCCTTTAATTTTGATTTGAAAACAAAAAACATCTTGTATATTGTATATTCACTACCACCATTGAAAGTCTGTAGGTGTTAGAACTGGTCGGTGAGTTGGCCTGGTTGGATCTTTTTAACTCCTTTTAGAATAAAATTGGAGACTGTATAGTTTAGACAGTTGAATAGACAGTTTGAATAATTTCTTTAAAAGTAATTTGTGGTTTTTCTTTGATTTAACAAAAATAATGTCGGGCTACAGTTATAGTCGTTCGAAATTTTCAAAATTTCCATATGATGATGAACCTAAAACTATCAATATTACCATAAATGGTATGGCTGCGGATGAATTTACCACCGATCGATTCGGTGGTAGTGGTGGTGGTAGTAATAATAGAAACGAACGAAAATCATGGAATTATATGAAAGAGGTGAGCGATTGTTGTTGTTTGAAATTAACAAATCAATCAAATATTCATTTCATGTTTCTTCTTACAAATAAAACAAAATTCATGCTAATTATATTTATTTGAAATTTAATTATTATTTACTTGGTGTTGTTGATTCGATTGTAAATAAATTTAATTATTATTTTATTTTGTTTAAAATGATGCGAATTGTTCGTGTCCTTCGATGCATTCCTTTTCATCGGTTTTTTCCCCAAATCATTCGATTTTACAAGTGACATTTCTCGTTTTGTGATAAAAAAACAAACAAACAACCAAACGAATATAAACTTGCCTCTATTCAACCATAATAAATGTCAAATCTATTACGAATTCGCATTTAAATTGTGATATAGAAAGCTTGATAATAATAATAATAATAATGGAATCTTTTTCAATTTCCGTTTCGTTTAATTTTGTTCTTTTCTGTAATAATATTCTAATGCAGTTTTGCATATGCATCTGATAGTATAAATATGTAAATATCATGCATTTTTTTTGTTTTGTTTTACAATTATATATCTTCACCGGATGAGGTGACAAATTTTTCTTTTTCTCACCTACCTATATAAAATGATGTCATGTTCTATAATAAAACTCTCGGAAAACGGGTAATTTACACATTATTTACACCATATTAGGAAGTCTTCATGTCTATAATTTTCTTGGTGTTTATTAGAGAAGGAAATTGCTTATTTATTTATTTATTTATTTATTTATTTAAAAAATAAATAAATCCCATATTCTTAACAGAAATCAACAATAAAATATTCATGGAAGAAGAAACAAAAGTATCCAATTCTTGTATTTCCTTTATATTATTATTATGCAGTGTGTTAAATTACAAATATTTGAATTATTTCCATATTGTTTTTTCTTTATTTGTTTATAGGGTGTACAAATTCGTGAAACTGATATTGGACAACCTTGTACAGAATGTGACAAATGTAAACAAGGATATGAAGCACATAAATGGCGGTAAGTGTTTCAATTAACTTAAAAAAAAGAAGAAAAACAAAATTATTCAAAACTGTTTATTCGATGATACAATCGTGTTGTTGTTATTAGAAAAACGTTTATACATCAATAGTTATGAGAGAGAAAAACCTACTTTTCTGTATGTAAATAGAAATTGAAGTAAATAGCATATTTGTAAAATCCAAGGCTGTATGCAATTTCTATCATTGGGGCTGATTTTGCGCGTTGCTGTGTATATTTGGTTGCCTACATCAGTCTATGATTATAGATCAATTCATTTTCGTTTAACAGAAATCGATTTTTTTATCATTCATTTAGTATCATGAACATAATCATTTTTATCCCTGAACAGCTAGATAAGAAGTGGAAAAGTTACAGACTTTCAGTTTAAATTTGTTGTTTTATTCATGAAATTGTGTATGGCTGAGTAACTTTTTCGTTGTTTTGTTTTAATTTGCCACAATACAACAGTTAGATAGTTGTGCAATTTATAAAGAGATATTGTTGGTAGATAGTAAAATGTTCAGAAAATTTACAGTGAATTTGAATTTATTGTTATTTAACATGTCTCATTGAGAAAGTCTAAGTTGTTTGTGCGTGAAATAAAAGATATCAGTATCATCTTCACTACAGGGTTTAGACAATTTGTCTGTTTCGTCCTTCACTTATGATCCCATCTTTTTATTGGTAATGCAACTTCTCTTCTACGGCTTGGTTTTTATGGGCGTATATATTTGTTTTTATATTTTACTGTTTTCAATTCGTTTAATACGTTCATTATATTTCTCTCTATATTCTTTTATGTTTTGTGTTGGGACACAGATGTTTAGTTCTTTTCGTACGTTTTTATTTTTTATTTGATCCATTCTTTTACATGCTTTCAAAACATTTACAGAAAATTAACGGATGGAAATGATTGGGAAAAATACACAACTACTATCCTAAACTATATAACTTATATATACATAATGTGGTATTTTTAATTGATAATTCTAACAATTCAAGAAGACTAATTCTAAACGATTCAATTCTCTGGCGTTTGTTCTGAATTGTAATTGAAATTTGTTTTTTTCTTTTATAAATGTTTTGTGGTCAATTTTTAACTGGTCATATGTGGTAAAATAAATTTTAAAAATTAATGTTATTAACCTTAACCATGAAAACGAGACATACAAGGAAAAAGTCGCTAACCGTTTGATTAATACTATGAAAAAAAAAACCCAAAAAAATTCATGGAAATAAAAATTTACGAAATACATGACTAATTTTTGACAAAATTTCACGTGAAATTATTTATTTATTTATTTATAAATAAATAAATAAAAATTAACAAAAATTTGTGTAGAATTTATTATTATAACTATCGTCAGTTATCCGAACCACTGACTAATTTACCATGGCCTCATGTCATATTTTTGTAATTAATTTTAGGCTTGATTGCACTTACAAACTGGGTACGTTCATGTGTGTTTGATTATACGAACTATTCGATTAATCGAACCATCTAGTAGTTTGATTGACGATTAGTTACAATTGATTGATTTCTATTGGTTGAGATATTTAATATTAATATAATCCGTCTATATTGATTTGGGCTGCTTGTCTTTGAACTAATACAATAATTGAGAAATTTAAACAGTTCATGAATGTCTATGAATATGAAAGACTAGTATAATCAACGAATTCTTTGTAAATGCCCGATTATTGCTGTCTTATAGTCAAGTTGATCAAATGATAATATTTAGACGATAAACAGGTAGAAGTAATGTTTCATCCTCTTGGTCCCGAATTTGGCCAAGTAAATCTGTCAATAAGCAATTGACAAACTTATATATATATATATTATTTATATTAACAACTTTAATGATAGATACTCGTATAATTAATTGAAACATTTTGATTTATTTATAAATAATTTGAAGTCTTTAATTAAATGTTCCAATGTTTTATCTACACAATAAACAATAATCTATTTAAAATGATAGTTACATCAAAAAACTATTTCAATTTAAATAGATGTTCATTTGGTTTTATTCTAAAAATAATTACCAATCTCTATTTCATTCAATTATTCTTTATCACATTTTCAATTGATTTTAAATTAATAAAAATCTAATCTAATTGAGTTTAATTCAAATTATTTGTTCGATAATTCTCTTAATCAATTAATTAATTATTAATTATTTAGAATTATTTTAAATTTGCATTCGAATATTTGTTAAAATTTTTATGTTTAAACATGAAAATAAGGGGTGTGTGTGTGACTTGATAGATTTTTAGGTGTGTTCTGATTTATTTCTTTTTTGAATTTTAAATTGTTCAAAGCACAAAGGAAATTGAATAAAAGACATCCTATTTGTTTACTATCATAAACGGATGCAATTTAATTACACACGAAAATATTGTAAATTAACCATTAATTTACACGACACAATTTCAATTTATGCACGTTGAAATGCAAAAATAAACAATCACACGATTGTTTTTTTATTAAATACGAACACCTCTCTCGATTTACACGGTATTTTTCATATGTGAATTTATTTTTGCACGGCCAATAATCCTTCAGTTGGCGTGGTACCCTTTATTTCATCATAGAGAATATCGTGTATAAAGAAAGCCTAGTCGTGTAAATCAAGGGACATAGAATTTCTATAAATATCACAAGTCTCGGTTTATACCGTGTAAATAGAGGGGAATTAATTCAAAGTTCAAAGGGTAAACAAGAAAAATATATCCGGCGCATCCACCAATTTTAATCAACTAAGATACTCATAAAAATCATTTAAACTATCCCAAAATTTGTACTTGAATTAAGCTCTTGGTTGATACCGATTTATAAAGTATATATTACAAAACCAATCTACCGTGTAATTCGAGGGTCACATATAGTTAAGGAAATTATAGTTTTGATTGGTAGATTTCCCATTCAAACTGCTTGAAAGAAATTCCATTTAATTTCCAATTAGTTAAAGGTTCAATTCATGGTAGAAAAGTGGATTTTATTAAATAGGTATCAAAATATTTTTACGCAACATTATATCGTGTACAAAGAAAACCTAGTAGAGCATATCCTTCGCATCACAAGTCGCGGTTTACATCGCTTAATAAATCGTCCTAGAAAAATAATCTACCGTGTTGATCGAGGGTTACACTTAATTGCACAATTTCATCTAAATGGCGTTCTCGTTAATTCAAAGTTCAATTCATTAGTAGAATAGGGACAGAAAATTATCACTGGGTGCATCCATCAATTTAAATTAACCCTAATATTTGAGAAAATCGGATTTTACGAAGTATTTTTAACAAAAAAAAAACAACACTGTCGAATATATCTTTTGCGTGTATATAAATCAATGGACAGATGTTATATTAATTTATCAATAATTTATATAAACAGTTAAATTAGTCGCGGTTTATACCGTTAAGATTTGTTTAATATTAAAAAAAAACAATTCACCGTGTACATTGAGAATTACACGTCGTAATTGTGGAAATTATACTTTATATATTTGATTGACAGTTTCCCCCATGTAAATCTCTTGAAATAAAAATCCCTTTTACAATTATATAATTGAAAGTTCAAAGTTCATTAAAGGGAAAAGAATTGGGTGCGCATCCACCAATTTTAATCAACTCTCTAATTCTTATTATCTTGGTTTTTTTATGTTTTATTTGTAGTTATTTTTTTTTTACAATTATTACTTATATTAAAGTTTATTTTTGGCACTTATTTGATTCAATCTATTTAAAAAAAAAATAATAATCTGGTTAAAGGTTGAGCCGTGACATTTATTATTTCCAATATAATGAACGATTTATCGAACCATTTCATTCGAAGCATTCACGCTATTTAAATAATAATAATAATACGAGTTGAAAAATAGACACAATTTACGGTGTTAACCATTTAGAAAATTATTCTCTTGATTTGTCTACAAGCAGTACAAAAAGGTGGCGAAATAAATATTACGTTTGTATATATAAATATAAAAAAACAACAACAACAATAATAATAATTCCCTATTTAAGTAATTTGTTTTTACTAGTATGGTTATTTTCGCTTTAATGGTTTTCCACCTCATTTCTCTTATTTCCTATTTGGATTATGATTGACTTGTTGTTTTAATCAAATGGTTAACTTTCTATACAAATATGGTTGTATTAATCTTTATACAGATCCGACTATTTATGGTGAAAATCACAATTAACAATGATGTTTGTTTTAATTAAATCATACTTGATAATATAACTTACGTAGTGAAATTCTTATTTTGACACAGTGATAGTAATGAAGATTTTCATTATGTTTTCATTTGAATTTACGATCTTACACGATAAAACCAGTTTAAGGGGGGTGATCATTTACAGTTTTTATAACAGTATTTCAACACCAACAACAACAACCAAAAAAATTGTAAATATTTACTAATAATTACTAATAATCGGTAGATTTTGTTGACTGATGCAATGATTATAAAAAAATTTATTAATGTTAATATATACTTCCATTATTATTCTATAATTAGTTTTTATTGGTTTCGATTTTTCATCGCAACAGAAGATTAATTAAATTCATATTTTGAAATTATACAACAAATCTCAACTGATCAATAATTGATGTGATGGTTTATTTTTAAATGGATGTTTTTGTGTTAATTATATTAAAAAAAAAGTCCATCTTTAAAAAGATTTCAATGTTTAATGATTTACGATGGTTGGATAATTATACAAATTTCAGGAGTTTGGCACACTTGTCAACAAGATTTAATATCTCTTTAGTCTTTAATATTATTGTTGAAAAATTAAAATATTTCCATTCATCTAATTTCTAAACAAATCAAATTTGTGGGGGTTTTATTATTACAATTAACGTTTACCTAAAATTTTATATTTAGAAGATAAATTTCAATAATTTCATTGTATAAAGATCAAAGTTTAATATTTATTTATTTTTGCCCATTGTGTATATATTTCTTTAATATGATGATGATGATGATGTTGTTGATGATGATTCGTTGATTTTCTTTTAAAGATTTGTTATCAATTTTGTTTGTTTTATTTGTTGATTTTAATTGTAATTTACATATGATGAAAAGTTTGGATGCGCGCACACTCTCTCTTTAATCTATCTATCTATCACTCTCTGTCTTTTACGTTTTTAGTATCTAGAACTACTAAATTACAGGACCGGCACAACTATTATTTCTACTTCATTTTCCATCTAATTCCTGTCTCGCTTAGATCGTATTTTATATATCTGTCCCCACTTTGGTGAATTCTCTCAAACAACATAAATACCGCGAATTTTAAATTTGATAAACCAAAAAAAAAAACCTTTGTGTAATGGCAATTTGTGCAATTGTATTGTGAATTGTTGATTTTTGTTGTGACGTGAATTGTTTAAATTATTGTTTATATATTTTTTTTGTCCCCGGCAAGATAAATCTCTCATTTGTAATATTGTTTCAACTGTAGTGTAGTCGTGATAATATTAATCATGTAAAATTTAATAATTTCAATAATAATAATAGAAAAAAAAATGTTAAATATTAATAATAGTAATAGTAATAACAATATAGTTGAGAATAAAGATGTGAATCCTTGGCCAGGATTAACATTGACTTGTGTAAGAATTCTGCAATTATATGCAAAAGTATTTGAACAGGATTTACAACAAATTGCAAGGTACTTGATGTAGGTAATTCTGTTGTATTTTTGTTTTGTTTTTATTCCCTTTATCCTCTTATAATTCGACACCTTTATTTATTATTTCATTCACAATTTATTAGAGTCATCACGCTAATATAACTTGAAGGACAATCTATTATAGGCTTATCATTTTTTTTTGTTTTGCTTCGATAAAATCACAGGAAATCCTCACTGATTATTATGTTTATAATAAATATTTTAGTGAGTGAGTGTTGTGTTTTTGGCAAAATATCAATTTGCGAATCGTAATTCAATTGTTTTTCTAAATTGCAATTTAAAATAAAAGGAGTAAAGAAACAAAAAACTAAACAATTTTGATTGATATCTTTCATCATGTCTATTTTGCTTTTGTAAATTATTGTTGATTGATGTGATTAACTTTGTTTATAATTGTTTCGATTTTAATAACAAATATTTTGTTAATTTTATGAATTTTTAATGGCCGGATATACACTTTGTTTTATAATTTTTCTAGATAAAAGAGTGTATCGAAATTACTGTGTGTGTGTGTGTATTATTTTCTTTTATTAAATAGTAATAATTATTCGAAAAATAATATTAATTAACGTTGTTTACAAAAAAAAGTTATATTTATATATTTAAATCTATATAATTAGAGTTTCGTGATTTATTTTTAGTGAATTATCATCCCACTTCCTATAAGCTATGACGTCAAGCTACCTTTTTCCCTTTAATGTTTTGTCAAAGAAAATAAAAATACTATAAAGTATGATAGTGGGTAATCGATGATAAAGAAATGCCTCTCAATATCGTTAATAAATTTGATTTATTTGTAGTTAAAACGAATAGTGTTTTTTTTTGACCAATTTCGCCCAAAAATATCCAGGATTTGGCGTGAATTTCGGTTACTTATAAAAATCTAGGGTCCAAAGCTGTCACTTTGACATCGTACCATGTGTTGTCAAAACATTAGTTACTTGTCTTACACGACAGAGGGCACTGCAATTTGTCCCTATTTTGACTTTAATGCTATCTATTAGCCACAAATAGTGTAATTTGGGAAAATGGCTAACTATATAATAATAAAGTTTTGATTCTCCTCTTCTATCCATAGTTGCTGAATTTACTTTTTTTTGTCACTATTAAACTAATTTGTAGTTTACCGGAAATGCACCTATTGAACGTACTCAATCAGCACTTTTCTTTTCAATCAATACTGCTATGAATTACCTTCTATCATAGTAGACATATGGGAAAACAACTATCTAATTATGATCAACATCTCAGAAGAAAAATAACAGAGTTTTAATCGTTCATAGTAGCCTCATTTCAAGCTTCCATGAGTCACCCAAAAATATCTTTACAAGAAGCGTTACGTTACGGATTTTCCTACCAAGTCGTACTTGAAAACGTATTCTGACTTCGAATAAAACACAATCAAAAAGTTAAATTTTCGACGGTAATCAAGACTAGATATGGTTTACTCAAATTATTTAATCTATAGAGAATCACCTGACATTTTTTAAACATAAGAAATTTGAAAATCTTCCACTTTCCAACCAAATGGAACCTTGACGCACCCCTTTGGCAATAATCTAGATTTATCTATTTACAACTAAAACCGGGCCCTGAATATATAACTGATTTAAATATCAATTAGCATTCAAAAGAAATTCAATACTTGATGATTTTGTTTTAAACATCAAAATACAAAACATCAACAAAAGTTTGGAAATTCTTTATTCATAAATACTGACAGGTGGTGGGTAGCTTGTTTCTTTTTTGTTTTGTTTTATTTTAATTTTAGTTCCTGCTTTTAATTGACTGAATAATTTCTTCGACTTTGATTGAAGTGGTGTTTATACAGAATTGCTATTTTAAATTTAATTTTTTTTTCTTTGTTGTTGTTACCGTGGTTTCTTTATTGTGCCTTTAAAAAAATCTACCAACGCGTGAAAAAAAGCCGGTTGAATTACATACATAAAATCCGTTGTTTTTTTATTATCTTTTAAAATTATAACAATTATTATCGATTTATTTTTGGTGTTTAACACAATAAAATAAAACTGACTATCTAATAATATACTTGTCTATTTCTATGATAAATTGACGTAAATTACTAAGAAAATATTTTATCAGACTTAATGGGAATTAATTGATTAATTAATTAGTTTTAAACGAGCTCAAAACCATATACAGGTAGAATTCTCTTACGCAATTTTTTGTATATTAATAAATGCAGTAATTTGTTTGAATCAATAAGAATTTCGCCAATTTATTAATTGTCTGTGTTTTAAAAAATCACGTAAAGACATCAACAAAAATCTATCAATACTCGATGCTTGAGACATATGTTCTTTATAACCACGTGTGTCTACTTGAAACTGTGATAATGAGGCAATTTTTGCATTTCAAAATCAATATATGAAAAAGTCACGATCGCCATCTCTACTTTTGTTGTTGGTTTATATATATTTGTAGAATTTTTTTTATCATCATTGACAAAACTAAGGTACCGACAATTCACAGTGTTCGATTCAAACGGTGTTCGGCTCTAACGATTTCAAAAATAACGAAATTGCCATAATTTTTTAAAAGTTGTCGCATAGATAGGTTACACTGTATTTTATACGCAATATAAATAGCAAAAATTATTGCGTGTTTATGCAACCAACAATACACGGGAATTGAACGTGTTGCCTTTATTTTTACATTAGAAAATTTTACAAATTTTCTTGGAAATTCATTAATTTAATCTTTCAATAATAAAAATAATAAAAAGATATATTGCCCAATTTCTCTATATCGTCATTTGGCTTTCATGTACAATAAAAAAGCGTCCGATTTTGATCCAATTAAATTTAATAAGACATCTCTCGAATGGTGTCGTTATTTTTTTATTATTTTATGAAGGCTAGTAGAAAGATTTATTAAATTATATTACATTCTATCAAAAATTTCATAATCAATTTGATTTATTCAAAAAATTTATTTATTTACAGACAAAGTTGTAAAAATTGTCGATGTTTACGTGATTCCCATGAAATCGTCGCTGAACATGGTGCAAGATCTCGTTTGGGTCTAAATCATATCAATCATGACGGTATTGATGCTAGATCATTGGGATATACATTTGTACCACCAGGACTAACAACAGCTCGACAGGTGATTTTCTACAATATTACAATCATTTCGTTTTTAATTTAATTTTGTTTGTTTTTATCCTTGCAACTAGGTGGATCAATATTATTCAGTTTTACCACCACATGATGTACCAAAATTGGGTTCAAAAGGTGAAATGGTACGTTTACAACGACTTGTACGACAATTACCAAAACAAGATTTAGCATTAAATGCATGTAAATTTATTGAAGCAACAACAAAAACTAGTTATGAAGATTTTATACAAGCACGTAATGAAATTGCATTAGATATAGGTTTAGCAAAACCGGCACCACCAAATAGTATATGTGATGGTTGTAATTGTAATATACAAAATCAACAAGTTAGTGTTATAGCACCAAGAATGGGAAAATTAATATGGCATCCTGGTTGTTTTAAATGTACAACATGCAATGATCTCTTAGTTGATTTAGCATATTGTGCATATGATGATAAGATTTATTGTGAACGACATTATGCTGAACAATTAAAACCAAGATGTGAAGGTTGTGATGAGGTAAGTCAAATTTGTTTTCTTGCACTCAAATCCTCAAATAAATTTCAAATAGTTGTAAATTACTTATTGGTAAAATCTATAATTAGAACATAATTAAAGCCATGTGTTTTAATAGAAATAACAGTATCTATTTGAAAATATCAAAATCGGTTGATGCTAGTCTCATTCTACTCTCATTTAGATTAGTTGACCATTAAGAACTATTTCTACATTGTAGAAAATCAAAAAAAAACACATAACTTAAGTAAGTATATATATAAACGAGTAATTGACCCTTATTGATAAGTATTTGTTTGAATGAATTACAAAAATACTTTTCTAACGGTGTCCGATAGTCTAGAAGAAAAAAAAATGAATTAGAATATTGTGCCAAATGTTTAAATACTTTGTAATTTGCCAGATTTTTTTTCAAAAAGAAAATAATCTATAAACGAAATTGTTGGGGACGTGTGGAAAAATCATAAAAGCCTTCTCCTCGGCTTTTTTTTCTGTCTAGTTTTTTAGACAAGATTTTTTTTCAATGGAGGAATTATGGTTAATTAAAAAGATAATTTACGAGTTTATCTGTTGATATTTGATTTTCTTTAGTTTGTTATATTGTGGAAATAAAAAATTAATAATTTCCTGTTTATTGATTGTTTGTTTAAATTACGTAATTTTAATAGAAAATTCCAAAAGTGGGATTAAGTTATTGTTATTTTTACCTTGGCATTAGTTTTATAATTTATTTATAGTTTTGTTTGTTCTTGTCAATTTGATGAAATTTCTATTTTTCGACTGGTTATAATCCTCCTCCTCTTTTGTATAACCGTCTTGTGATCACTTAAAGCTGTGCTAATTTCGATTTGTATTGTGTGTTTATTTTTCGTCATCGACAATATGTTCTTCATTTCTCTGTCTATTTTGTTTTAAGATTGCTATCCAGCATACCACCGATTTAGCCTAAAAATTGCACACGACACGCATTCTATATTGGTCCAAATGTATATTTCTTAATATCGGTGCTATTTCATGTGTTTCATTTAAAATGTTCAACATTATATCTGGTCAAGCCAAACAAGGCTTGGAGCTCGAATTGCAAACGACAGAACTATTTCTTCAAATCAAACAATCATCCTCAATAACAACAACAACAACAAATAATTAAATCAATAAATTGTGTTCTGTTATGACTTAATTAAACTCAGCAGTATTCCACCATTTAACCTAAGAGTCCCCTTAATAACAACAATCCAGTTGATCGTTTGTTGGAATCTTTCGTTTCGCTAGCATCTTGACCGAAATCGGTATGATTCATCAATAAGTTCCACTCCTCTCATCTTATATGTTAGCGTTAGCACTTGAGATTTTTGTGAATTGTTTGGATGAAGGAGAATTTCGATAAAATTGCCATCTATTTTTAACACATTTTTCCCCACACAAAATTGTTGAATTTATAAACAAATCACCTACGATTTTAATTGGTTTGTTTATCATTTTCAAATTGGAAATTTTTGAAAGAAATCTTCCAATTATTTTTAATTTTTTTTTGGAAATTAATTATCAATTAAAATTTTTTTTAGGCGTTTTTCCAATATTATCATAATATGATGTAGAGTAGAAATTCGTGTTTCTATTTATAAAAACTATCGTCATTGTCATGTCCACTCTCAATAAATCAAGGGTTCATTTTCTTTATATAGATATCGATCACGTCATTTACTAATTTTATCTTTATCTAACATTAATTAGTTGGTATACAATTAGATTTGTTTTCTTTATTGTTTAACTAGTTGATTAAATAACATAGTTTTAATTTAGGGCTAGTAGTAGACTTTAACCATTGGCAACGTGTTGAATTTGTTCGATGTAGTCCTAGAAAATTGGGATTAGTTTTCGTGTTTTTCTCTACTTGTGTGTGGATTATTTTGTAACATAATTTCAATCAACAAAAAATTGTAAGGAAAATATGTATACATCATGGGTTTGTTATTGTCAATCTTAGTAACTTGTGTAGGTGTTGTTGAACTATTGGATTTCTATTACAATATTAAACAGAATTTAATTACAACACAATTAAATAATAGTTTAACTGATATAAAAAATAAATATCGCAATGAAATTGATAAACAACAATTAAATTATCCAATAATTAAATGTAATGGTATTAAAACCAATAATGAAGAAATTGAACATCATCAATTAGAAGATGATGGTGGTAGAAGTCGATCATCTTCTCGTACACCATCACCAAGAAAATTTTTATTAACAGATAAACCAAATGGAACATTACCAATTAAACAACAATCAGAAAATAATAAAAATCTAGTGGGATTTGATATCAAAGAAAAAAAACACTATCAACAAGATAATCTGAGAAATTTATCACCAATACCATTAACAAAACAATTTCCAGTTAGTGATTTTCTATGTTCTGAAATTATATATCAAGATGATAATGATAATAGTGATCGATCACAATCACCGATACCGTTGAGTTTTCATGATGATAATGATGATGATTATTGTCGACGTTCCCCATTACCATATCCATTATCATTATTAATAAATGTGCCAAGAAATAGTATTTGTAGTGAATTACAAGAAGTTGATGATGGATCAAAATCATCAACAACACCTGAAGAAAGAGCTGAAATTATTTCACAATCAAATCATAATAGTTGTGATTATTGGAATAATAAAATTACAATAATATCAAAAGATGATTATAAACGAATACGTTCACGTACACCTGATCATATAAAGAAATCGTATAAACGATTTCCGAATCAATATGAACGTAAAAAATCAAAATCAGAATCAGAAATTTCGAATGAAATATCACAAGTTTATAATAAGAAATTTTTGAATTCGTTGGATGGTGTTGAGAAGAAGAAAACGTATAAAAATGGGAAATTAAAAAGGAAAAAATTCAATAATAAAGGTTTGTTTCTATTGACATAATTTTGATTGTTGTTAATCGAACAAAAAAAAGAGAAGTTAATCGAGAGCGCTTTTGATTGTTGCTTCGATTGTTGTAGATGACAACATCTTGTCATCGTCTAATGATACAGCTAAAACACTAACTGAAGCAGCTAATCTACTTAAAAATACCAATAATCATGGGAAGAACGATGATGGGGTGGCTGGTTCAAGTAATGATCGAAACAATACAACAACACCAGAACCATTCTGGGTAAATTCTTAGTTGGCAAATAAACGAGAAATTTGTTGTAGTTTTCAAAGCTTATATCACCACTAATTTTAAAACATCAATAAAAACCCATTTAATTGGGAAATTAGCGCTTCTATTCTTATCATTTAGTGTGTGTGTGTGCGTGTGTGTGTGTGTGTTTGTTGGTTTTTAGATTTGATACAGTAACTAGTGTTTTCTATACAACTAAAAATAAAATCTACCACGCCTGTTCGTGTCTTTTAAATGACGATTTTTCAACAGATGCTAATTATCCTGATTTAGATGTTCTACTCAATATCCGAATGTATTTGAGGAATTTCTTTTTATGATTTATTTCCTCATATATCATCAACCATCATGTTTCTTCTGTTTAGAAATTATTGAAATTCTATTTGTGTTAATATTGTAAATACCAATAAATCCATGACCCTATTATTAGGATTTATTATTGCCGATTTCAGTGGTTTTTAAAATTGACGAATTTTCTACATTAAAAACTTCAGATTAAATTAGATTTATATGACACATATTTCAGTTATTTTCAATCATTTTATAAATCTATATCGAACTGTGCCAAAATTATTGTAATTGAATCAGATCACAAGATGCTATTTGCAGTTTTAAAAATCTTAGAATGCACTTTATATCAAAGAAAATTAAACTCCTATCATCATCAACTGAGATTGTTGTTGTTGTTTCAATCCAAAAATTTCGCAATTTCTCAATTAGGTTCCTGTTTTTTTTTTGTGCGTGGATGACATCAATGGTCCACTTTTATAATACAATTTTGATATATTTTCGTATTATATGTCTGGACCAACACCACCACCACCACCACCGCCACAAATTTCTAGTGTGAAGGCACATAATTGCACCCGGCACCACGTCCCATATCATTTTCTAAAAATATAAAGGCAATAGCTTAACCGATTTACCCATCTAACAAAATTCAGTCGCTGGCTACAATTTGAACCAGAAAGTGTAGTGTTTTTCTTTTGTTGATTACCCCAACTATCATCGTCTAATAAATAGTGTTTAAAAAAAAATGGGAGACGTTGAAGTTCATTCCAATTTCACCATCACCGAAAAGAAAACGAAGAAAGTTAAAAAAACAACAAAACGACGCGAAGAGAACGATGGAGAAGTTACAATTACAGAAATTGAACGCACTAATGGAAATCAAGGGTATGTGGCGGTGATACCAAGATTATCAAGGGTAGACAATTAGAAATTTATCAAATGATTGATTTGATACATTTCTAATTATGGATATTCACCTGAAAATTCACCGCCACATACTCTTTTGATAACAAAAGGTACACATACTGGTGTGATAAAGTTTTTCGTTTTGTTTTTGTCTAATTTTTGGCTCAATTTGAAAAATCAAAAAAAAGAAACAATTCGATTATTTCGATATGTTTCTGAATGGTTCTTATGTAAATGAATTAATTTGAAATTTCTTCATTCCAGCTTATTTTCAGTGGTGAATACACCAAGGCCATGAACAAGGATTGGCATGGTCAGCATTTCTGTTGTTGGCAATGTGATGAAAGTTTAACAGGTCAACGTTATGTCCTCCGTGATGAACATCCATATTGTGTTTCATGTTATGAATCCGTTTTTGCTAATGCTTGCGAGAAATGCAGCCGAACTATTGGAATCGATTCCAAAGTATCATCCATTAATCTCTCTTCAGAAAAAAACAATCAAATTTTTAACACTAACTAAATTTCAGGATCTTTCCTACAAAGATAAGCATTGGCATGAGGCATGTTTCTTATGTACAACATGTGGTGAATCATTAGTTGATAAACAATTTGGATCGAAAGGTGATAGGATCTATTGTGGACGTTGTTATGATGAACAATTCGCATCACGTTGTGATGGATGCCATGAAATCTTCCGGGCAGGTAAAAATCATTATTTTCAATTATTGAAAGTTAATTAGGATTGCCGCAATTTATCTCATCATTTCTAAATTTGGATAATGTCCTCAAACGGATTTTTGAGATATCATTGCCAAAAATATGATCATCTGCCGGTACTTGAGGGTTTTTTTTTTAATTTTAAAACAAATATAACAAACACATAAATTGTTTATTGTTGATGAATAATTATTGGATTTTAACCAAATTAAAATGAGCAGGTGTTTGATTACAATTTATTTATAATTTACGCTAATTTAACTTGAACATATGGTTTCAATTATATCTATTTCATAATTCCAACTTTTGATAGAATCATCAATGATTCATCAATTGAATTATCCTCTAAAATGTTTATTTTGTTTTTGAATTTTTTTTTTGTTGTTTCTCATTTAAATTTATGTTGAGATATCTACCTGGTGCTTTTTCTCTCGTAATCACATACTGAAAAGGTGTTTGTTTTATTTATAATCATGACTAAAACTAAATATACACACACAACATTGTTTTTGCATATTTATTAAATAGCCAAATTGGGAGAATCACGTTATTATTTGTACAAACAAAAACCGGTTGTTAATGTACATGAAGAAAAAAATTAATAAAATTGAAAGTTTATTAACAAAAAAATATAATAAAAAACTGAGGTAACGGAACAAGAACGGATTAATGAAGACATGTGTACGTCATCTGAAAAAAATAGAACACATTTCTATAGAAACTTGTTTTGACCAAAAATGGTAAAATTTGTTATTTTTAATCAATACCATTTCAGTAATAATCAAAATGCTTGTTACGATTACATTGAAACTATTAAAATCGATTGAATTATTTAGAAAATCTCATAATTACACAATTATTCAATGTGGAGAAATTAATTAATAAATAGAACATAATTATTATCATTAAAGTTCAATAACAACACAGTTATGAAAATCGATCAATTTCCATCTGTAATTAATAGAAATAGTTATTGATTTTTCTCTCTCTCTCTCTCTTTGTAAATTTTTCCAATTAGAAAAAAATCGTATTATTGTGTTGGTGTTATTAAGTTGTGCTGAGAGAGTAGTAGGTAGAGGTAGGATTCATATTTTAACCTTGTCGAGACATAAAATTGTTGTTTGACGGATATTTCGTGAGACTGGTACGAAAAGATCTACACAGAAAGAATATTTAAAAAAAAACACAACTATATTGTTGTTGAAACGATTTTTGTGCGTTTTTATTATTGATGTGGTAACAATTCAGTGATGATTTAATAATTGTTGAATTAATTGAATTCATAATTATGGCTGGAACATTAAGTAATCAATTTAAAACTAGATTAAATTTACAAACGAAAACTGTCGGTGAGGAACGTATTAAAAAAGCTAAAGAACGTAATGAGGATGTTGCTATATTATCAATGGATTTACCCGGTGAAAAGAAGAAATTTAAGTGTTGTTTAGATAAAGATTGTTTGATGGGTGATCCGACTAGTTTAATCTTAGGTTCGTTCACTATTTTATTAATTATAATTATAATAATTAACGACCAAATAATGGTCGATTAAAATTGGTTAATTTTGAAAAAATTAACAACCATAATGTGAATGATCTCATTTCAACTCCTATTGTCTTTTAAAGGAATAAATGTGTAGGTTAAATACCTAATTTTCTTATTATTTAATCAATTTGTGTAGGTCGTGTGTTCTTGTTTTGTTTATTGTCTGATAATTACTGAATAAACGGGGTCAATGTTACCAGACAAAATATATTTTACATAACAGCGCATTAATTGATGATTCATTTAAATTAATTTCTTTCTAAGATCATGCGAAAGGTAAATCTTTGAGTATGAGACATTAAAAAAGTATTACAATCGGATAGATTTATGAAATGTTTGTTTTTTGACGACAGGCACCAAGAAGATGGAATACAAGACCCGACAATGGCATGAGAAGTGCTTCTGTTGTTGTGTATGTAAAGTACCAATTGGTACGCAAAGTTTTATTCCTCGCGAACAAGAAATCTACTGCGCTAAATGTTATGAAGAGAAATTTGCTACACGTTGCATTAAATGCAATAAGGTAATTATTTTTGGATTTTGTTGATTTCCAAATAATTCAATTAATTTTGTTGTTGTTTTGGATTAATTTAGGTAATCACCAGTGGTGGTGTAACTTATAAAAATGAACCATGGCATCGTGAATGTTTCACATGTACACATTGTTCAAAAAGTTTAGCTGGTGAACGTTTTACTAGTCGTGATGAGAAACCATATTGTGCTGAATGTTTTGGTGAATTGTTTGCAAAACGTTGTTTTGCATGCGATAAACCAATTACTGGTATTGGTGGTACCAAATTTATATCATTTGAAGATAGACATTGGCACAATGATTGTTTCTTCTGTGCATCATGCCGTTCAAGTTTGGTAGGACGTGGTTTTATTACCGATCAAGAAGATATCATTTGTCCGGAATGCGCAAAACAAAAATTAATGTAATTTAAAAGAAAACAAAACAAAACAAAGAATGGAAAAACAACAACCACGAAAATAAAGTGATATCGAAAAATACATACAAACGCACACATATACGAATTTTACACTATATATATATTTACACACCCACACACACACTATACATACACACATTTAGAGACATACAAGAAACACACAAATAAACCACAAGAGAATCAAAATATTTTTATTTTTTAAATAATCAGAATTTAATTAATTTATATTAATATTTGTTAATAATTTGTCCTTTGTTAAGAGAAATATTTATTCAAATCGATGCTTTAGCTGTTAGTGTTTTAACGATTTTATTAATTTATAACAATACTGCTTTTATTATTATTATTATATATATATATACATAATAATATCCAGTTTATTCAGCAATAGATTGTAATTCTAAATTTTTATCAAAAATATCTTGATAATAAAAAGTTGCCTTAAATTTTGTAATATTCATAGTAATTGTACCAACTATCACTATAAGCTATATGGTAATTATCAATATATTGTTATCGAGTAATTGTTATATGCTTTCTTCTATCTTCGTTTTAATCATAGATGTCATAAAATATAAATTTTGTATATTATCATATTTGAATTATTGTAGATATGTAAACAGCTTTTATAGCATTTATGATGAGAGCAGATTTGGTGCTATTTGAGTAGTTAGATTTTTTTCTATTATTATTATTATTATTATTATGATTTTTGAATATTTTAAATTACTTAGAGTATAGTTTTGAAAGAAAACAATTTATAGTTTATCAACAGAAAGCTTATATTTAATGGCCGAGAGAAGAAAATCGTTATTAATCGTTATATTTGTTTAGCTTTTAACAATATATTTGTAATATATAATACGTAATTTCTGTAACTTTTTGGGACTGTTACATTATTGTTATGCTTTTTTTTTGAAAAGAAAAAGAAACAAGAAACAAGGGCTTTGCTTTAGGGACATTGTTATATTCCTTTTAAATAAACATCAAGGATTAAAAATATTTCCATTTTAATTTCACCTTAATTTTGACAAAATAACAATAATAACAATCACTATATTATTTATCAGTATTATGTAATCCTTCAATTGAAACACTTAATTGTTCTAATCTTTGTATTAATTGACTCATTGTGTTTTGTGAACGTCTTAAACTTTCATCATTTAATGATGGTACAGTGGCTGCACCCAAATCAAAATGTAATTTTGCTAATTTCTCTTGTTGTTGCCGTATATTCGTCATTTGTTCCATTGAACAACCACTACCAAATGCACGTAATTTACCAGAATGGAAATCGGCTAATAATCCCAATAATGATCGTTCCATTTGACGTACATCGGGCACTTCAGATATAAAACAATGATGTCTAACATTGGTCGTATTATCTAAGGTTTTTATATGTGCATAAAAACAAAACAAAAATCAAAGAAATCCAAATCAAACTAATCAAACATAATATAAATCAAAAGAAATACTACCGAATAATCCATGTGCAATTTGATAAAGAAACAATCGAAAATAACAATGATAACTGACAATAAATGTGTGTAGATTTAGAATGAGAATGGCATTATTACCTTTGTGTACATTTCTGGGTCGGGCTGTTGTTGTCGTCGTTGTTGTTGTTGTTTTTGATACGTCCCGATTTTGTCGTCGTTCATTAACAAAAGCAATTCGAGAATTAGCAACATTCGAACCAGATTGTGGTTTGATACCGATTCTCGTTACAGAACTATGACTTGTATTACCCGATGAGGACATCTACAACACAAAATACGATAATTCAACAATAAATCATTCATAAATCGTTCCTGTTACTTTATGACTACGGACAGGTGATAAGATTTTGACGTCATCTTGTGCTATACTGTCGTCATTCTCACCATCTGCATCACTAGAAACCAATTGTTGTAATTCTGACGTCTCTATGCGTGATTCCATTAAATTGTTTATAATAAAATAGCACAATAATTATGTAAATTAGAGAATTTTGAGGTTATACTGTCACGGATGACAGCTGTCATTTGATAATCAGGATAGCCAACGTAACTAACGGTATACCGCTCCAAATTCAGATGTGTATTACTTGTTGACCACTTTCTAGGTGCAGATAATTTTTTTCCAGTTATTACATTATTGAAATTGCTGAAAAGTTGTGAAATTCTAGTACTAGTTTTATTTGTTTCATAACTACAATATATATGTATTTTGTTCATACTATATACGTTTGTTGCTTCATTATGGTTGGTTTATTTTACCAATATATAAGATATGTTTGTGGTTTCCATTTATTGTTACCATGAATAATACAATAAACGGATGGTCAGCGATGAAGGCGACCTTTTCTTGTGTCCATTTAGCATATTTTCTTGTTTTCATCATACCTAAAAAGACACGAAATTAGTATCGAAGTTTTTATGTTTATTTGGAGGATTACCGTTAGTTATATGTTAGTGAATACGTACTTACATGATACTTAGTTAATTTCAAACCTTAATCAAACGAATTAAGCAATTAAAGCATAGAAACCCTCGTCTGCTACAAATGTTTAAAAAATCATCAATTTCTTTTATTCATATGAGTATTACAAAATAATAAAATTATTTAAAATTCATTAATGCGACCAAAGAACAAAATTCCATTATTCTCAGTTTTTATAAATATTATGAATGGATGATCGACAATAAAATCGATTTCTCTGGAAGGCAACGCACTAAAGCTCACAAGGACTATACCTGAAAGAAATCAAATTATTTATACAAATCATCATTATTATTATGAACAATTCATGAAACAGACAGATCAGAAAAACTGTAGGTAGACATTTTATGAATTTGCAAGGCGTACGATAATAACAGAATTATAGTAAAGATAGGAGAATGAAGATAAATATGGTGTGTTAAAAAAAGTCATCATAATTTTTATTTATAATTGAAAAACTTCAAATATGGTTGTTGGATTAATTTTCTCCTGGCGCCTCCACCATTCATCAAAAAATCAATAAGATACTTCAACATGTTAAATATTTTAATAAAATCCTAAGAGCTAATTACATTATATAAAACTGTATGAAAGCAACCAAAGCTTGAACAAATATTAGAAAAAAAAATTAATTAGAACTACATTGAATCGTTTGTACTAATTGACTTTTACACAATTTGAATTTCATTTATGTCTAGTAAAACAAACAATAATTTAAGCGATCATCATTTAAATTGCTGAACAGAACCAATAAATAATGGTATGCGTTGATTGTTTAAAGCTGTTTGAATTGAGAAGATGAATGGATGATCTGCAGTGAATGATTGTGTTGGTGTAGGTGGAAAAGGAGCACTGAGAAGTGTAACAACGGCTCCTGAAACAAATACACGTTCAATTATTATCCAACAGAGATGTCTTAGATAAGAGTGTGGATAAAGTAGAAAAATTAGAAAAGAAAATTTCACATTCCTGAAATGTTAGAAAATTCAACATTGTTTTGATGGTATTGAAAACTTTACCATCAATGAAAAACTCGAATTTATTCCATATATAAGTAATTTATTTCATATATAAGTAAAATAAACAATTCAAATGTTATTAATCAATTAAGTTGTTTAACACAACCAACAAATAATGGTATACGTTGATTATTCAAAATTGTTTGAATTGAGACCATAAATGGATGGTCTGCAATGAAGGATGGAGTTGGTGGAGAACAATCAAGGCAATCGAGTTCAACAACTAAGCCTGAAACAAATACTTTCAGTTATTATTCAATTAGACACCGGTCGCACAATGTGTTCGAAGCTGTGGTAAATAAATGTTTGTATGGACAAAACAGGAAAATATATTGAAAAACAAAAGAGTAAAACATTCAAGCGCATCCGCTTTTGATCAACGTTGAACTGTGCAAAATTTAAGAGTGTTTTGAGGCAATCAAAACCGTAAAAGAAACTCGATTTATTTCATATATGCAAATCATTTATTGGGCAACGTTTAAGTAACATAAACAATTCAAATGTAATTAAGTCGTATGTTTAACTGAACCAACAAATAATGGTATACGTTGATTATTTATAACTGTTTGAATTGAGAAGATAAATGGATGGTCTGCAATGACGAATTCAGTTGGTGGAGAACAACCAAGACATTCTAATGTAATAACTAGCGCTGAAACAAATACTTTCGGTTACTATTTAAATTTATTTTTAAACTACGAAAATTTATATCAATTTGTCACTCAAATTTGTGTAAGCAAAACAGTAATAACAACAAAGAAACTATTCAAACAATGGGAAACATCCGAGCGCATCCACCATTTTACCAATTGATATAACAACATTATTTTGATACACAAAATTTGATTCAAACAAATTGAAATAACAACAATCAACAAATAAGCTACAATTAGAAACCTAATTGTTCAACACAACCGTTGTATGATTGAATATTTCGGACAAGTGTTGATTGTTATATTATAAAAAAATACCAATCCGGAAAGGTGCACCCTTTTCCGGTAGAAAAGTGATGTATTAGTAAGAAAACAACGATTATTTACAATAATTGTAAATGTTTACTATTCATAACAGTATTCAATGATAAGAGAAACGGGTGATATACAATAAAAGATGGAACTGATGGGGGTTTCCGATTAACATCTGACAATACCGGAGAAAAACTTGAAATAAACAAATATTTCCTAAAATAAATCGATAAACGAGTAAATGGAAAACAAAAATTCAATCAAACAAATTTATTTCTTAAACTGGAGCCAGCACAATATTATCGACATAATTGAATCAAGACATCAAATATTTGCCAATAAAAATATTGATCGGTGTATTATGTAAATAGTATTGGATTACGAATAAAAATGGATGATCCCCTATAAAATCCTTAGGTGGTAGAGGTGCAGAAGGTGGTTGAATTACAATACCTGAAAACAACGATAGAGAATTCACTCGAATAAATCAACGAAATACAAACTGAAAGAACTGTAAAAGCTCCAGCTACAACTGTTCTGAATGAAATCAGGAACAGTTTGAAGCAGGAAATAGTGTTAGAATGTTAAATGAGCAAACAAGATGCGAGTATATCGATTCCACACAGCAATGGTATCAATGAATTGCAATATTCTCTCAGTTGAATAATTATGTTTACATTCAATCGTTAATAATCCACTAATAGCAAATATTATATCTCAGGTTTAGGGTTTTCACGCTCAGATTATGGTTGATCAGCTAAAAATCATAGACAAATACCTTATCATTAATTCGCTTGCTACTTAATCAAAAACAGAGAATCGCTTTAATAAAAATAACGTTGATCCACAAATGATCAGTATATACACATAAGTATTTATGCTACATCGTTCTATACGTGCTCACACGAATATGTTGTAATTATTTATATCAGCATTAGAAATATCTATTCCATCCCTCAACAGCCTTTTACATTTAGCATTGTTCGTTATTTTTTCGATGTTACATTAGTGTTAGCGTTAGTAGATGTCTTCAGCAAAATCACACTTAAAAACAAATGTTGTACACCTCATAATTCTGCGTTGCCTCAAATGTTGAGGCTAGATTTTAGGATACGAACAGCTTTCTATGATACAAACAGAGCCACAAAATTAACGATAAATGTTTATTTTTTCATGTATATTATAGAAAATGAAGTGGAAATCTAAAAGCTAGAATTTTAAACTATAGATAGTCGCCCAAAGAAAACCGGAAGTTTATTCGGTCCAGCAACTACAGATACAAAAGGTCTATCGACATTGAAAAATATTCTTTGTCTAGTAGCACTGGCAGAGAGTTTCATACGTATAACAATACCTGTAAATAAAAGTAAAGTAATTTTGTATCTATTTTAAGATTTACAAAAAATACATTTATTATTTAGTATTTAGTTAGTGTTGAAATCAATCCTATAGAATGTGATTTTGCACCGTTTTTAACGCAAAATAAAAAACTATATCCGCAAGTCAATTGTCTTTATTTATCTGAATTTACATATTCCAATATAAAGATTGTATATATTTTCAAAATTTGGACACACGTCCAATGAATAGCGCCACTCTATTTACATCGGAAACAACGAAAACAAAAGGCCTATCAGCAGTGAAGAATAATTGGGATGGTGGTCGGTAAATTGCTGAAATTGGTACGACAATGAGTTCTGGAATTAAAACCAACACATGGTTTACACTTTTATTTAAACATGATGTTAATGCGATTAATATAATTGAGATAATTTAGGAATGCCACACAAGGCTGCCCATAAACAACAGAATCTTGTCAGGTCGAAGAATACCAAAAACAAAAACATGTTCAGCTTTAAACCGAATCTTTTTCTACTGCTACATAAAATAAAAGTAGACAAACAATAATGGTAAAAAGCTGTCTATATGCTCAATGCTACATTTATTTATCAATTCATTGTTAATCAAATTATACAAAAAAATATACAAGTGTCTCAAAATTTGTATACTCTTCCATTAAACAGTGAAAGTCTATTAGGTCCAGATACTATAAAGACGAAGGGCCTATCGGCAACGAAAGAGACTACTGGTGCTGGTGGTTGCCAATTAATGCTTGTAGTCACAGCAAAAATAAGAGCTGGAAAAAATATATAATTAGCTAATGTCACCAACAAATAATGTTGTCAAGTAGATCTTAAAAGAAGGCCAGACAAAATTAAAGCAAATTCAAAAAGTTTCTTTAATACCAGCAAAATTAAAACATTATCAAAAATAAAGGCAACCTTAACTTCCCTCATTCCCGAAAATTATGTACCTTTAGATACACTTAAACAAAATGGCACAAATTAAATTTTAGTAGTTTTACCAGAAGAAAAAGAAAAGCTCAAACCGAAAAAAGGCAATATATTTAAGATATCCTAAATGAAAGCAAGATTTCCAAAAAAAAATTACGAGTGGTGCGTGGCACATGAGAAAATCATAAATTTCTCAAAATTACATCAATTATCAATTAAGGAAGCTCAACACAATTTATGAAAATCGTTACTTTTGCACATTCTAATAACTTGTTATTAAAATTTGAACTACCGAAAAATACCCACAAGCGATTTAAAATTTGGGTACACGGCCAGTAAAAAGTGGAAGTTGAGTTGGCAAAAAAAAATACAAACGCGAACGGTCTATCAACAATAAAACATATAACAAGTAGTGGAAACCGCTAAACAGAAGTTGTTCTAACAGCACCAATAAGAGCTAGAAATAAAAGTAATTCATTCAATTATTTAGCTACATACCCAGAAGATTGATAGACAAAAAGCTCAAGAGAAAGTGAAATGTCAACTATTGGAATAACATTTGACAATTTGGACATCTTTTTGAAACCATCAGAGTCGTTTTAAAAGTGACAAACTAACGGAACCTATGATTTGTATTACCATTCCATTATTCCAACAGGACCAGTAAGAAAAATTACAAATTACCTCCAAATAGTATGGCAATTAATACAAAAATACACTTCTCTCAATATATATTTTTATTAATTTATCAATTGCGTTGTATTTACAACATAAGGATATTTTCAAAATTTAGATACACGTCCAATAAAGAGCGGTAATTTATTAGGCCCAGAAAGTAGAAATACAAAAGGCCTATCAGCAGTGAAAAACAACTCAGGTTCTGGTATTGCAAGTGAATCTGTTACAAAAACAAGAACAGCTGAAAATAAAAAAAAAATTATATCTATTTATTTAATTCTTCCCAAATAAAAGATAGAAATATATAAATCACGGCTTTATACAGTGTTAATTAAAAACTCTTTATCATATTAGGTTGTTATAGTAAAACTGAATAGAAAATTGTAGAGTTAGCAACCTAATTAGTTCTACTATAATTGAAAGATTCCCTAATGACATGGATTTTTGGCGGCCCCGTAGATTTTCAGAAGGATGACCAGCTTTAAGTCAACAGCCTCATATTTTAAAATAACCATTCCACCAGAACTTAAAGCAAATTAGTGTAAGATACTCATATATTTTTTTTAATTAAAAAATCAACATCTCTGGAATAGTATAGTTTTATTTGATTTTATATATAACAAATATAGAAAGAATTAACAAATTATATAGTTTAAGGCTTCATGTATCTGCCCAAAAATAATGGAACTTTGTTAGCACCCAAGATTCCAAAAATGAAAGGATGGTCCGCACTGAATATAAATGGAATTGAGGCTGAATAATTGACGAATTCCATAGCTAAACAACAACAAATAAAAAACTTGACTGTAATAATTTGTTTCAATAATCATTTTCAATAAGATTATATCCCCATGCTCTAAATTAAAAAACAGAATTTTAAATAGAATCAAGCAAGACAGTAAATAACTGGTGGGTTCAACAGACACACATGGCGTTAAGTCCCAAACAACATAAAAGAAAACGAAAAGTTCAATCAAGCAAGTTTATTTATTACACTAGAGCCAGCACAATATTATCGACTTAATTGAATCAAGACATCAAATATTTGCCAATAAAAATATTGATCGGTGTATTATGTAAATTGTTTTGTATTACGAATACAAATGGACGATCCCCTATAAAATCCTCAGGTGGTTGAGGTGCAGAAGGTGGTTGAATTACAATACCTGAAAGCAACGATAGAGAATTCACTCGAATAAATCAACGAAAAACAAACTGAAAGAACTGTAAATGCTCCAGCTACAACTGTTCTGAATGAAATCAGGAACAGTTTGAAACAGGAAATAGTGTTAGAATTTTAAATGAACAAACAAGATGCGAGTATATCGATTCCACACAGCAATGGTATCAATGAATTGCAATATTCTCTCAGTTGAATAATTATGTTTACATTCAATCGTTAATAATCCACTAATAGCAAATATTATATCTCAGGTTTACTGTTTTCACGCTCAGATTATGGTGAAAAATCACACACAAATACCGTATCATAAATTCGCTTGTTACTCAATTAAAATCAGAGAATCGCTCTAAATAAAAAGTGTAATAACGTTCAAGTAGCGTGGATTCTTTCTCAAAATACTCACCGCCTAATGACAGACAATTCAAGCTCTATCGTGATTCTTATAATTCTTCAACGTTACGATATGACTCCAATAATCACACAACAAATGAAATCTAATCCTTATGCAATAAAGAATTATGAGTCGATTGCATAATATCCGGTCATTTTTTAGCAAAAAAAAAATTAAAACAACTCACAGCAAATAATCAAAATATAATAAAAAAACGTTTATTGTTACAAAATTTCAAGAGCAATTTCCAAAAAATTAATGTTCTGCAGGATTATTAAGTCCTCCACTAAACAAGCTGTTGCTTGATCCATCATTCAACTTGTGTACAATATGGAATATAAATGGACGATTTATGTTCATGGAAAATATTAAACGACCACTACGAAGATTGTAGTTAAGTCCTAAGATAAATGTAATTAAAATCAAATTTCGAATTAATAATAATAATAAAATAAAATAATAATGAACAATGTTAGATATGAATGCGCAACCATTATTGTTACTTAGTTTTTATTTGTTCCAAAATTAGTGTAATGTAGGATTATTAAGTCGTCCAGTGAATAAACTATTCTTTAATCCATCATTTGACTTGTGTACAATATGGAATATAAATGGATGATTTATTTTCATAGGGAATACTAAACGACCAATACGAGCACTGTAGATTTGTCCTAAGATAAATACACAGTTAATTAATTAATCAATCGATTAATATTAGAATTAGTAATGGAATGTTAAAGTGCACCCCATCAAAAAATTATTAATGTTAATTAATGAATATCCTCACCAAATGTGCAAAAATGAAAAACGATTTGATTAATACAAATGTTCATCAGTGGCGCGTTATCCTGGCGCACTCACAAAACATGGCGGTATAATAACAATATCTGATTTCCACTAACACTATGCGAGGGGGCCACCAAACTCAAATATTCCTGAGGCCCCATGAAGAAGTATAGCGAGCCACTGAACTTTATCGGATAACGCCAATAAGACACAACGAATACAATGATGATGGACAATGTACAGGAAATACTTCAAGAGGAACACAAAAAGTTCGAAGAGAATGCAGCAAATTTTTCAGATACTCAATCTTTGATTCTTAAATGTTTGTATACCGCGTCGAAACAAAGAGAAATCACTGTAGAACATAGAATTGAATAGAAACATTTTTTTGCTAAATTCTTTATTGATTTTATGAATTCCCACTCAATCTTTATTGAAAACTGATAATAATTAAAAAATAAAGAAGAGTCGCAATACAACTCGTTAATTTTCTATTGAAGGATTATGAAGACATCCAGTAAATAAAACATTATTTTCTCTCAAATCATCGGATTTTTGGATAATATGGACTGTAAATGGATGATTCATTACCATTCGGATTGACGGCATAAAAGATCGATCACTGTAAATTATACCTATAGACAGAATATAAAATGGTTAATTGGCTTTCATTTTGGTTTTAATTAAATTTAATCAATTTTCTGTGAATGTAAAGCACTGTAAAAACTATGAATAATTATTAACAATAAAACAATGAAATTTCGAAAAAGAAAGCTGTGGTACTTGTTATTTACACTTACAATTAAATACATTCATTATACGTATATTTCTATAATAATTAATCACTAGCGCAAATCACTAGAATAAATGCCTGCGACGCTCCACAAACCGGATCTTTTATCAACGAATTACTGTAGTAGATAAGGATATCGAATTTCTTTCAAAGATAGCAAAACACTGCATACATGGGCCCCCCAAATTCAAATAATGAAGCTATAACGCGTCGCTGAAACAAATTTTTGAAGCGATAGAGAGACGTGGGTAGAAGTGCGGACGCTCCAGTAAAGTTTGGGGAGAGAACAGTTGCCGAAAAGACAGGAGTTAGATGGGAGGAAGTGATGATCAATTGGCAGATGATAGAAAGCAATGGAGGGAGATATGGAAACAAGGTCCTACAAACCCAAGTCCAACATAGCTTTAATAAATGTATATAATTAATTAACACAAGGTAATTATTCTGTTAAATGTTAATAAATCCATTTAAGACTTCGCATATCTGCCAAAAAACAATGGAAGCCTGTTAGATCTAAGAATACCAAAAATAAAAGGATGGTCTGCTGTAAACCAAATTTCTCGATGTCGAAATGAAGGGCTCATAGCAAAATACACATGGAGCACTAAAGATTAAAAAAAAATAAACAGATGAGCTACCAAAATGAACTTTAGGATCATTATCTACAGGTACAGTTACAGGTCGAGATTGAGGCATGTGTGAGGTAAAATAAAATCTTTATTGGCTTGATCCACAATTGCTAACATATACACTTAAGCATTTATGCTACATGGTTCTGTACGTGCTCAAACGAATATGTTGAATTGTTTTTTATCAACATTACAGATATCTATTGCACCCCTCAACAGTCTTTTTACATTTAGCATTGTTCGTTATTTGTTTGATGTTACATTACGGTTAGCGTTAGTAGATGTCTGCAGCAAAGTCACACTCAAAAGCAAATGTTGTACACCTCATAATTCTGCGTTGCCTCAAATGTTGAGGCTAGATTTTAGGATACGAACAGCCTTCTATGATACAAACAGAGCCACAAAATTAATGATAAATGTTTATTTTTTCATGTATATTACAGAAAATGAAGTGGAAATCTAAAAGCTTGAATTTTAAACTTTAGATAGTCGCCCAAAGAAAAGCGGAAGTTTATTCGGTCCAGCAACCACAAATAGAAAAGGTCTATCCGCATTGAAAAATATTCTTTGTCTAGTAGCACTGGCAGAGAGTTTCATATGCATAACAACACCTGTAAATAAAAGTAAAGTAATTGTGTATCGTTTTTTAGATTCACAACCAATACATTTGTTAGTTAGTTTTTAGTTAGTCTTGAAATTAACCCTATGAAAAGTGGTTTTGCATCGTTTTTCGCAGAATAAAAAAATTTATCCGCAAGTCAATTGTCTTTATTTATCTGAATTTACATATTCCAATACAAAGATTGTATATATTTTCAAAATTTGGACACACGTCCAATGAATAGCGCCACTCTATTTACATCGGAAACAACGAAAACAAAAGGCCTATCAGCAGTGAAGTATAATTGGGGTGGTGGTCGGTAAATTGCCGAAATTGGTACGATAATGAATCCTGAAATTAAAATCAACACATGGTTTATAATTTTATTTAAACATGCAGTTAATGCGATTAATATAATTGAGATAATTTAGGAATGTCACAAAGCGCTGCCCATAAACAATAGAATCTTGTCAGGTAGAAAAATACTAAAAACCAAAATATGATCAGCTTTAAACCGAATCTTTTTTCTAATGGAATTGATTCATAGAAGAAAATGATACTTTCTACTGCTACATAAAATAAAATTGGAAATCAATAATAGTAAAAAGCTGCCCACATGCTCAATGCTACATTTATTTATCAATTCATTGTTAATCAAATTATACATGAATATATACAAGTGTCTCAAAATTTGGATACTCTTCCATTAAACAGTGCAAGTCTATTAGGTCCAGATACTATAAAGACGAAGGGCCTATCAGCAATGAAAGAGATTACTGGTGCTGGTGGTTGCCAATTAATGCTTGTAGTCACAGCAACAACAAGAGCTGGAAAAAATATATAATTAGCTAATGATACCAAGGCCAGACAAAGTTTAAACGAATTCAAAAGATTTCTTTAATAGCAGCAACATTGAAACATTTTCAGAAAAAAACAATGTCAATTTCCTTCATTACCGAATCAGCTACAAATGCCATCTTAATGCTCAAAATATACTGGAAGATTATATTTTAGTAATTTTATTAGAAGAAAAAAATGGTCGAACCCAAAACATTTAAACTGTCCTAAATGAAAGTAAAATTTACAGGACATTTTAGGAATGGTGTGTGGAACATGGGAAAATCATAAATCTCAATTATCAAATAAGGAAGTACAACACAATTTATGAAAAGCGTTACTTTTGCACTTTTAGATTTGAACTTCCGAAAAATACCCACAAGCGATTTAAAATTTGGATACACGACCAGTAAAAAGTGGAAGCTCATATGGTCCAAAAAAACTACAAATGCGAACGATCTAACAATAATGATATATATATATATATATATATATATATATATATATATATATATATATATATATGTATTAAGTGGCGGAGACCCCTAAACAGAAGTTGTACTAACTAGCAGCAGGAACATCTTTCTGAAACTATCAGAGTCGTTTTAAAAGTGACAAACTAACAGAGCCTATGATTTGTTCTACCATTCCATTATTCCAACCGAACCAGTTAGAAAGATCATAAATTACCTCGAAATAGTATGGCAATTAATACAAAAATACATACACATTCACTAAATCTATATTTTTATTAATTTATCAATTGCGTAATATTTACAAAATAAGGATATTTTCAAAATTTAGATACACGTCCAATAAAGAGCGGTAATTTATTAGGTCCAGAAAGTAGAAATACAAAAGGCCTATCAGCGGTGAAAAACAACTCAGGTTCTGGTATTGCAAGTGAAGCTGTTTGAAAAACAAGAATTGCTGAAAATAAAAAAATATACAAAAACATTATATCCCCATGCTCTAAATAAAAAAAAACAGAATATTAAATACAATCAAGCAACGCACTAAATAGATGTCGGGTTAAGTTAGTTGCCTACATTACAGACACAAACGGAAATAAATATAACCGCCTCAATTTCCAACATTTTTCTTTTGAAGTAAACAAGTAAGGAAAAATGTATATTCTCTCAAATTTTAGATTATATTTTCGAATATTAATTAATATAAATCAAGTAAATGAATGGGGTATTCCAATTAATCCATAAACGAATACACAATGAAGCTGACTTCGTTTACTACAGAGCTTCAACAATTTATCATCCAATATTATAACATTTTCAAAAAGAAAACAACATTATTCCCCGAATTAGCTACAAATGTCCTCTTAACGCTCAAATACACTGAAGCTTATGACCTTCTAGATGGAGTTAGATAAAATGGAACAACACCGATTTCAGTAATTGTATAGAAGGGGAAAAATACAAAACGCACATACCCAAAGAAAGACAATAAATTTGAATTGTTCTAAATGAAATCAAAATGTATAACCCTTTTATGCGTGGTGTGCAAAATTACCCCAATTATCATATTGGGAAGCTTAACACAGAATTTACGAAACGCGTTACTTTTGCAGTTTTAATTGATTTGTTGATTAAAATTTGGAAAATACCTACAAACGTATCAAAATTTGGATATTCGTCCAGTAAAAAGTGGAAATCTATTAGGTCCAGACACTACAAATACGAAGGGTCTATCGACAATGAAATATATTATAAGCGGTTCAGGTTCAAATTCAACCATACTTCTACCAACAGCTAAAATAAGAGCTGAAAATAGAAGTACTTATTAGATAATTCATTTATTTAATTTATTGATAAACATTACGATGAATTTTGTTAGATTTTATTCTAACAATTCTCAGAATTAAATTGCTAGAGCAAACGAGGCAGCAATCGGAAGCAAATAACATATTAAACCACAACAACAACAACATGCGATAAAATGGATGTGGAATTGTGTAATTCGAACATATATCTTGGAAGGGACATCATAAATGCGCCAAAAAGAATTGTAAACGGAAACTGATTTAATTTTGTTCTTTGTAAAAAATAAGATAAAAATTTATGAAAAAAAAAGTATTTCAATGAATATGAAAGTCTCCATAACATAAAGATTTAATTTATTCCAATAACAGTTTTTGTCGACTAGAGCGTTACTGCTAAATATTTTATTATTTCAGAAGAACTCTGAATAATTCTTCTTCATAGAATATGTGATTTTTTTAACTATACTAACAATCATTGAAATAGTCTGAAAGTCTCTGAAAAAGTCTGAAAATGTTTTATTTCTTGTTCCGCTAGTTCTTTCAAATAACTCTGAATAATTCTAAATAACTCTGAATTGTTCTTCTAGAAGAGTCCGAAATCTTGTAGCAACTCCGACGTAAAGATTTGTTAATTTAAAAATTCGGACAACTTTTCGCATGTTTTATTACCGTTAGTCAAATGTTAGGGGAATCTGAAACGCAACGTAAGAGCAAAAACCTTTAGAATCTGTGATTTGTACATTCCAAAAAGAGCCAAAAATACACCTACATACATGCTCTCAATATATCTGTTTATTAACGATTTATCAAATGCCTAACATTTACAATCAAAATCTAGATAGACGTCCAATAAATAGTGGTAGTTTACTAGGTCCAGAAATTAGAAATACAAAAGGCCTATCAACGGTGAAAAATAACTCAGGTGGAATTGGTATTCCAATTGAAGCTCCTAACGCAAAAAGAACAGCTGAAAATAAAAAAATATATGCAAATCAGGTTTTTCTGAATCGAAAAAATTTTTTTTCTTCCATATTACAGAGGGACAGAATTAAATAAATGACGGTTTTATACGTGGTTAGCTGAAGAGTCCTTAGTACCCAAATCAATTTCAGATTTCAAAACAAACCACCATTCCACAATAAATTAAAGCAATTAAATCCGACTGGTTTCTTTGAACTAAGAAATCAACATTTCTGAAATAGTATAGATTTATTCGATTTTGTATATAACAAATATAGATAGAATTAACAAATTATATAGTTTAAGGCTTCATGTATCTGCCAAAAAATAATGGAAGATTGTTAGCACCCAAGATTCCAAAAATGAAAGGATGGTCTGCCCTAAACCGAACGTCTCTAGGTACCATTGCAGCTGAATAACCGAGCAATACCAAAGCTAAACAACAAGAAAAAAATAACTGTAAATAATTTGTTTTAATAATCATTCTCAAAAGGATTATAACACTCATATTCTAAAACAGAAAACAATATTCAAAACAATCAAGCAACGCACTAAATAGGTGAAGGATTAATTAAATTGATTGCCTAAATTACAGCCACAAATGGAAATAAATATAAATGCCTTAATTTCCAAATTTTTTTGAAGGAAAATAGTAAGGGATTATATTTTCCAATATTGCGCTTAATTCTAATGGCAGTTAATATAAATTAATTAACTAAATAAATAAGGTATTTTAATTAACACATAAACGGATACATAATAGAGGCTGACTAATTTTACTTCAGAGATTCTACATAAAGCAACGAATTTAATTAGTTAGGTACAGATTGAATGAAACGACCAAAAATATTAAAGCATTCAACAATCCATTTATATTTATAATAAAATAAAATTTAAATGAATGTTCTGCTTTATATTATAGCGTTTCGAATGCACATATCAACATTACCATTCCTGTTCATAAATTATAACAAAAGTTCAAAAGACAACATAAGCAAAACAAGACATCCGATTAATTAATAGAAAAAAAAACAATAATAATCATTAAAGTTCATCATGATTATAATTCGACTGTAAAACTGTCAATTTTCCATAAAACAAAATATGAATTTTATTGGAAATTTGTGTTATCAATAAAAATATAAATGGATGATCAGCTGTAAATTCTCCAGGAATAATGAGGCATTTTGTGCGTTTAATGTGCACACCTGTAAAAATTCAATCTATTTAACAACATCATCAGCAAAACAATTAAAGAAAAAAACTATAAATTACATAAATAGCAACAACAAGAAACTATTATGTATTTAATAAAATTTAATCATAAACAGGTTCATTTCAACGACCATAAAAAAGGAAAGTCTTTAAACTTCCTGAATGTTCAATTAAAAAAAAAACAAATGGATGATCAGCATCATTGCCATTCCTAATTAGAAAATGTTATCAAAATTCGATTTAATGATTTTAAAAGATTATTAACAAAAAACATAAGCGGACAGAGACCATATAAACGTTACGACCCTTTAAATTCTGTGATTTTATACATTCCAAGAGGACCAAAAATACACCTACGATTTCACAATTTACAATTTTATTCATTTATCAATTGCGTTGTATTTACAAAATAATATTTTCAAAATTTACATACACGTCCAATAAAGAGTGGCAATCTATTAGGTCCAGAAAGTAGGAATACAAAAGGACGATCAGCGGTGAAAAATGACAGAGGTTGTATTGGTCTTGCAAGTCCACCTATTATCAAAGCCTGGACAGCTGAAAATTAAAACCATATATGTATTTACACCTATTGTTTTTCTCAATTAAGAAAACAACAACTTTATTTCTATTTGATTTTCGAATGTAGATTTATTTAATTTTCCGCATATGAAAGACGGACAGAATTAATAAAATGACGATTTTATACACGGTTAGCAAAAAAGCCCTCATGAATTCGTATCCAAATCAATTTCAGATCTTAAGACACCTGATAAAACAAACAACCATTCTACTATAAATTAAAGCAAATAAATCCAACTCTTATTTTTGAACAGAAGAAATCAACATTTCTGAAATAGTATAGATTTATTTGATTTTGTATTTAACAAATATAGATAGAATTAACAAATTATATAGTTTAAGGCTTCAAGTATCTGCCAAAAAATAATGGAAGATTATTAACATCCAAGATTCCAAAAACAAAAGGATGGTCTGCCCTAAACCGAACGTCTCTAGGTACCATTGCAGCTGAATAACCGAGCAATACCAAAGCTAAACAACAAGAAAAAAATAACTGTAAATAATTTGTTTTAATAATCATTCTCAGAATGATTATAATCCTCATATTCTAAAACACAAAACAATCAAGCAACGCACTAAATGGCTGAAAGGTTAAATTGATTGCCTAAATTACAACATAAATAGAACTGCCTTCGTTTCCAACATATTTCTTTTGAAGCAGAAAAGTAAGAGCTTATATTTTGCAATGTTGCTCATAGTTCTAATGGCAGTTAATATAAATTAAGTAAATAAATGAGGTATTTTAATTAACACATAAACGGATACATAATACAAGCTAACTACTTTTACTACAGAGCCTCTATATAAAGCAACGAATTCAATTAGTTAGGTACAGATTGAATCAAACGACCAAAAACATTAAAGTATTCAACAGTCCATTTATATTTATAATAAAATAAAATTTAAATGAATGATCAGATGTAAATTTTTCAGAAATTATAGAAGATCTTTTGAGTCTAACTAATGTGGACGCCTGTGAAATTGCAATCATTTAAACATCATTAGCACAACGATTACTTACTGAAAAAAACCATAAATTACCTAAGTAGCAACAATACGAAACTATATTTGTTTTAATAAAATAACCAGGAGGTTCATTTCAACGACCATAAAAAAGGAAAGTCTTTAAACTTCCTGAATGTTCAATAATAATAAAAAAACATAAACAAATCGATGATCAGCTATGAATTCAGGAATTGCACATGGCCTTATAAAACTGCATTTCACCATCATTCCCAATTAGAAATTTTTATCAAAATTGGATTTAATAATTTTAAAAGATTATTAATTAAAAAAAAAACGTAAGCGGGCAGAGACCATATAAACGTTACGACCCTTTAAATTCTGTGATTTTGTACATTCCAAGAGGACCAAAAATACACCTAAGATTTCACAATAAACAATTTTATTCATTTATCATTTGCGTTATATTTACAAAATAATGATATTTTCAAAATTTAGATACACGTCCAATAAAGAGTGGCAATCTATTAGGTCCAGAAAGTAGAAATACAAAAGGACGATCAGCGGTGAAAAATAACTCGGGTTCTATTGGTCTTGCCAGTGCACTTGTAAATAAGACATGAACAGCTGGAAATTAAAAGAATATCGTATATGTATTTATACCTTATGTTTTTCTAGATTAAAAAAAAGAAACAACAGTATTACTATTTGATTTTCGAATATAGATTTATTTAATTTTCCCCATATTAAAGACGGACAGAATGAATAAAATAACGATTCTATATACGGTTAGCTAAAAATGTCCTTATCAATTAGTACGCTAATCAATTTCAGCATTATACTATGATTAAAAGTTAGCAAAATGATACGGATTTTTGGGATGACCATCTCTGATTCCACTTGTCACACATTTAAAGACTCCTAACAGAAGAAATAACGATTCTACTAGAAACTGAAGCAAACAAATCTATAAATTCTTGAATTACACAATCAACATCTCTGAAATAGTATAGATATATTCGATTTTATATATAAACCTCATATTCTCCACCAGAAAGCAATCGAGCAACGCACTAAATAACAGAAGGATTAAATTGGTTGCCTATGTTACACACGCACAAACACAAGTGGAGAAAAAATACTTCGACCAGAATATCGAACATTTTTCTATTTAAGGAAAAAAAGTAAGGAAAAATGTATCTTTTCTCTCAAATTTTAGATTATATTTTCCAATATTAATTAATATAAATTAAGTAAATGAATGAGGCATTTCAATGAATACATAAACAGATACATAATGAAGCTGACTTTTATATAAAGCAGCGATTTTTTTTATAGGTTGAATTAAACGATCGAAAAATATTAAAATATTCAACAGTCCATTTATATTTCCATTTAGATAGAATATAAATGAATGATCAGCTTTAAATTGAGAAATTACAAGTGTGGCCTTTCGAATGACATACCGTCATTACCAATCATTAAATTATAACAAAAATGAATTAATCTTTAGAAAATTAATTACAAATATTATAAAAAGAAAACATAAACCAAAACAGGCATCCAATTCAAAGTTCATCATGATTATAATTCGATTGTAAAATTGACAATTTTCCATTAAATAAAATATGAATTTTATTATAGATTTGTGTTATTAATAAAAATATAAATGGATGATCAGCTGTAAATTCTTCTGAAATAACGAGGCATCTTTTGAGTCTAATGTGGACGCCTGTGAAAATTCAATCTATTTAACACAACATGATCATTAACACAACAAACAATTCAAAAAAAAAGACTATAATTTACATAAGTAACAACACAATACGAAAGTATTATAAATATGATTATTTTTTAAATAGGTTGATTTAAACGACCAGAAAAAAGTAAAGTATTTGATCTTCCTGAATTTTCAATCAAATAAAAAACAAATGGATGGTCAGCTATGAATTCAGGAATTGCACGTGGCCTTACAAGACTGCATCTCATCATCATTGCCATTCCTAATCATAAAAATTTGATCAACATTAGATTTCATCATTGTAAAAGATTATTAATTTTAAAAAAAATCAAAAATAATAATGCAACATAAATGAACCAATAAATAATGATAATAATAACAAAGACGAACGTCACAGTAAAAGCGTACTTATAATAATTGACAATCAAACATTCATAGAAACCTTTAAAACATCAAAAATCACATTAGAGAGGGTACTTTAAAAGTCGATATAACCCTAGAGAATATATGTGTCACACGCGGTCAATAATAGAAGACAAGCATGCGAACAATTAGATAGTCATCTATAAACCTCAAATAGTTTAAATTTCAATCAACAATAACAAAATATTTTACTGCTGATAGTATCTACCTGCCTACCTATCTACCTACCTAGTACTGCTAATGGTATCTACCTACCATTAGATTAGATCATTTTGAATTAATCCAAGTTTATTAATACATCCAAAAAATAAGATATTCCTTAATTGTTCTGATTTTATAATTAAAGCAAATATAAATGGATGATCAACTTCAAATATTGGAGTTGGTGGCTTTGCAATCATTTTCTTTTTCATTACAATCCTTAAACCTTTAGAAATGATTTCAAACATTAAAAGGCATCTTACGACAAGTTATTAATCAAAGAGAAAACCAAAGCTATAAAAGCGACAATTCTTTGTTTCATCTTTGCTTTCTAAAAAACTCAGCTTAAGATCGACATTAGATTCAATCAACCAAAAAATTCCTTGTAAATCTTGTTAATAAAGAAAACCAAATGTATAATAAAAACTAATCTTAACATTTGTTTAAAAACGATCGTAAAATGTCACAATATTAATCCACCAGTTACAACAATAAAATTAGCAATAAATAATTTAATATCGCATTTCTATCGCATATACATACCTTGTTAAAACAATAACAAACAGAACGATAATTATCTATTTCCATGTTAATGTTATCGAACTTTTTTTTTTGAAATAATTACTAATAATAACAACACAATAATTAAAAAGCAAATAAAATGTTGATAAAAACATACCAGAATTACTTGAACACATAACAAAATAATAAAACAAAGACAAGCAAGAAAGCAATGATGTTTGTTAGGAAATAAAAAGCAATCGGCACTTACCAGTAGCGGCAGCAGCTTCAGCACCTTCTTCATTCACTTCAATAAAAGCTTTTTGTATAGCTTTGCTAACATACAAATTTTCATCAGCTGCTAATGGTATCATTCCTCTGAAATTAGCTTTATTTTGATCAAATATGATACCAAGACCCAACTGTAATTAACAGAACAAGAAAAAAGATTATATTAAATGCCAAATTTAACAAATTAAATAAAGCGTACTTTTTCTAAAGAATCTTGCAAATCGATTTCAGTTTCAAATTTGAATTTCGGTAAAGCAACATTCACTTCAGTTGACCACAAACCTTGTGTTATATTACTTAAATCAACTTTAGCTAATTTTTCTTCTAAAGCAGCAATGCCATTCTTATCATTTGGTAATATAATCACCATACTATAATCAGAATTTTGATAGGGCATTTCTAAAATTTGTGCACTCAATTCATCATTTTGTGTATATCGAAAATCAGCTTTAATATGCATCATATCAACATCAATTTTATCATTTTCATTTAGATAAAATGGTTCTTTACGTGTTAATTGTTTATTGAATTGACGTGCCCAATTGCCTTTGAAATAGATTGCATTTACTAAAACTAATCGTGTTAATGCACTCAAATCATCAGCTTTAATTAAATCTTTAATTTTATTATTTGTTTTATCTTCAACCCATTTATTTATTGTTGTAGCTGCTTCAGCATTTTTACCAAAATCTAATAATTGCACTTCAGATGCGAATTTTTTGATAACAGCATTTTTAAAATCATCCAATAATTCATGGCCATCTTTTAAAAAGATCTTATTCGCCATCAATAATGTTATATTTGGTGCATTATTCAAACGTGTCATTACTGATTGATAACCATCAGCAACAATATTGTTGTTTGCTACATGTAATGTTTGTGCAAATGCATCTGATGTTGTTTCTTTGGCACCTTGCCATGCCATTGATAATACAGCATGTGCACTGATTGGTGAACAAAATACATTTTTACCGGGTTGGGCATCTGCTAGCAACTTGTACCATTTATTGGTGAAGTGGCCATTACCTCTGACAACTTCTAATTCTGATGATTCTTCAGCCATTGTTGAACTGACCAACGCAAATAACACAACACTGAGGAACACTGAAAATGGAAAGCAAAATAAGAATTAATTAAATTCGAATCGATAAATTCCCGTGTAAATACAATACAAAAGTAATACCAAATATAATTATTGGAGTCTTCGGTACAGTTCGAATATGCAACATCAATTGAATTGCCAACTATTCTCGGAATACAAATATTTATAAAATGTACGTACAGGTGTGTCTCATCCAATTTCATGTAAAAATAATAATGACGTGTTCAATAATTCGATGAAATGTTTTTTGATAGAGAAACAAAGCCGACAGCGTATCAATGTTTCAAGGTTAGGAATACGCCCACTATCGGCGCCAGTACTATTTAACATAACAATAATAATAATCGCCATCATTTGATTAAATTATTGTCAATAACGTGAAATTTTACATCAAATTTCAACGTGAATATCAGGGAAATATTTCAGTATTTACAGCTTTTTCAAAAGAATTATTTCTATGTGACTTTTTGACTTTTGACAGAAAATTTGCTCGAAATGTTCAGAGATGGCGATGCCAATAAACAGACTATCTAGTCAGGTCCGTATTCTGTATATTCGAGCCTAACAATCTATTTATTTTGGGTATAAAATAAATTAGATATAATGATGAGATATCTTTGTTTAATTCAATGTTTAGGATAAAGATAGTCAACAATGGATTGAACTGATACACTAGACGAGCCGATCCTGTAATGTAAAGACCCGTCCACATCTATCAAACGATCACGAAGCAATTAGTACGAACGGAATAGTGTGACGGGCAATGCAAACAGGATCGAATGATAACGATGGCCACAGAATGGCTTAAACGCCGATCCGATAGTTATCTTCAAAAGAAATCAATCGTTCGCGTTCGATCGCGTTCCCATAGTATGGACTAGAAAAACAAATCTTTGTTTAACGTTGATTCGTTCCCCATTCCTTTGTGATCGTTCGATAGATGTGAACGGGGTTAATATGGTTGGAGTATGATTCGTGTAGTTGAGACGGCTTTAAGAACATCAAACGAATGGTTGCCAACTGCTCGCCTCTACTCATTTTCGACAAGGAGTAGATTGCAGGGATCAACCTACCAGTCACCACCAACAGATCGCGAGATGTTCGTAGTGTGCATGTCAAGAAAATTTTCACTGCGATCATTCGACTCGGCTCGCTAGCGTATCTCCAACCTAACCCCTCACCAACGCACAGGGTCAACCTTAACCAGGCTGGGGGAAAAAGTTATTTTTGAAATCTCGGTCTAACGGCAAGCCTTCCCGACGAACGCAAATGGAAACACGAACAAAGACAAAGGAACATGGTGACCAGTGATCTGATTGATGTATAGAGATATCTCTGGCCCAGGAACGTACTCGTTCGCATACGCTCGCGCTTCTGCAGTGTCCAAATGCTTAATTTAATGTACGGATTGATATTGTTTATTACATAAATAAAAACTAGAAACTAGATAGTAGAACACAAGCGCATGCTAGTTTGTGACTGTTCGCATTCATTCGCTCTCATTTATTTGCATTTGTTTGCATTCGTTGTTAATTGCTAGAATAGAATTTGTAATATTAAAAACGTTTGCCTATTATTTTATCGTTTATTTATTTTAACAGGTCATCAAAATCATGAACCTTGACTGTAGATAATTGTAAAGAATATTAATTGATTAATCAAAAAAACATAATTATGTAACGAATTTAATTATTTTACAACTACTTAATTTTAAGAACAGAAAACAAAACAAACAAGATTCCATTATTATTATTATTATTATTATATTGATTAAACGCTAATCTCGCATTTGACCTTTTTTAAATAAATGATAAAGATTTATCATTAAAATTCACGAAGAAAAACATCATTGTTAAGATGAATATATTTCACAAATATTTATTCATCGAAATTCAGCATCGGATTAAAATAACGACTAATGGGGCGCTTATATTAACACTCGAATAAAAATTGTCAATTTTATACATCAATTAATTATACATAAAAAACATCGATTTTATAAAGCGACACCAAAAAATTATTATGCCCAAAATGTGAGAAATATCCCAGTCCGGCTCTGTCTACCTACATCTACATAATATTTATGTTTCCGATTATATAATATTATTATGATTCGAATGTTGTATTACATAATACTAAAAAATACGTAAACAATCTATTTTTATCTAATCCAACATTAAATAAAAATTGTTAAAAATAAATGGAAACCGCAGAATTTTTCCGCATTTTTCTACCGCAAACGCTAAATTAAAATAGCTGTGTTACCACATTTGCCGGTGGTTGTTGTTGCGATAATGTAGAATTTTACTATTGTTTGGTAGTAATTTTGGCAGTTTGTTAGTAGAAGTTAATGTTGGCGTTTGGCGTGCGGAAAAGCGTTAATGTTACAGGTGTTCTACTGAAATTTCCAGAAAATGTCCACAAACACGGCAATTACCTATTATTGTAGCCTAACACACTATCTTGGAACAACTGGTTGTCCATCGAAAATTTCCGATTTATTTTTAATTATTGATCTGTTTACATAAACAGTTACGCATGGCTGTCATATAATCGAATAGAAAAAAGTTCAAATATTTGGCTGGAAACCAACAATTTAAATCGCTAGAATTTCCTGCAAGTATTGGACAAAATGCGAGCCCTTTCATTTAATAAAAAAATCACACGGAAATTTTAGAAAAATGTAAACGATTTCTAAACGATCCCGAATTGCCGCTGCCAATTATAATGATAACAGATAGGATTATTTACCTTTCATCTTCGTTTTGGTGTCTTTTGAGCACTTCACACGAAAACCAACAACTGACTAGTTCTTCGATATTGCTACCATCGAATAAATAGGCAATTATCGCGTGACATTCAACTTAAAAGACTATCAGAAATATTCCCAATTATTCACAGATTGTTTATGCCATAATAAAATATGTTTTTTTCAATCAGATAAAAAGAGATAGATAGAGTGGATGGAGTGAGTTTTAATTGTGATTTTTTTTATGTATGTATAAATTGATGTTTCTGGTAGGGTTTCCCCAATGGTTTTTTTTCGATTATTTGTATTTGTTTATTTTTTATCCACGTTTGTTTTATTACCTAGTGTTTTGTATTATACAACAGTCGTAATAATAATTTAATATTTTTGTTGTAAAGAGAGATTTTTTATTATACTATTGTTGTGGAAATATTGATTTCTTTAATAATCGAAATGACCCTCGTTCATTATCAATTTAAAATCGATTATTGCGTATTTAAAGAATTTTAAGAACGAATTTATTTGCATAAAGGTGCTCCGCAGTTTAGACGTTACCGTTAATTTTTGCGTTATAAATCAGACATGCGCAGTTCTTCTTGTTATTAGTGTTGGGGTTGATTGTGACTTGTTTGTTTTGTTTCTTTGAATAATTATTGGACTTTCCCCACTTCAAATGTTGAATTCAATTCGTAGTAAGGAAATATTTACAAATGTGTACCGTTAGCGTTGTGATTTGTGGAAGACAAGCTGGGAATTACCACAAAAGTGCAATGGTTTTATTAAATGTTATAACCCTCGTCATTAGCCATTAAAAATCGATTATTGTTTATTTAACGAATTTTTAGAATTCATATTTTACAGTATTCTTCGGAAAGACTTTCCACAGATCTCCGCAAACGTCTACGTTGCGTAAATAGTAGAAATTTAAGCGATATTCTAATGTAAGAACACATCTTTGAATCGAGAGCGTTAATTTAAAGTCACTAACAGCTTTCCAGGGCCGCCCTTATCCCGAGCGGGTCCCAGGGCAAAATTATTTTTAATAAACGACGTTGCGGGGTACTAAAAGTACGGGACCCGTAGCATGGGCCCCACTCGCCCCGTTTTAAGGGCGGCCTTGGTTAGGGTTATCGTTCCCATATTAAAATGTTAAATTTAATCTGAAGATACGATTAACTTACAATTGCTAGCAACTTTCCGCAGTTTTAGCGTTAGTCGTCAGACATGCGTTGTTTTTCTGTAGGTTAGGTGGTAATTTTTAACGATAACGTCAATTTTTAGCGTTAGCTATCAGACATGCGCTGTGGTATCAGTATTAGAGTCATCGTTTATTTTAATGTTTTTTTTTTCAAGAATGACTAACGTTATCGTCTAAATTGCGGAGGTAAACGTGAGAATTACCACAAAAGTTCTTTTACGTTATGTAAATAATACCTATTTAAACGGTATTCTATTATAGTTAATTTAGACGTTAACGTTAATTTTAGTTAGACAAATTCGAATTTGGTCGCGCCCATCTACAATGTAGAATTCAAACATGTTTCTCTTTAGATTAAATTCGTCATTTTTACTGCAGTGATGCGCTTTTGATGGCCGTCCATTTGTGGGACATCAGGCGCTTGCCCTTTTTGCACATAGTACAACGCGCCACTGCTAGGGTTATCATTTTTATCGTTATTTCACAACGATTCTTCTAAGTTAGAAATTGTAGATTATTTTCGAAAATTTCCACCATTTATCTATTATTTTATTCTAGATATCCACCTCTCGAATTAACATACATTAAGTAATAATTAGATTAAATTAACTTACTTACACAGACCCCACCTACATAATTGAAAGAGCATCTTGAAGAGAATCGTTTTAAATATGTCTCATTCATAAAATAACAACAATAATGTTGTGCTGTTACAGTGAAATTTTGATTATTTTAAATGCTTTAAATGCCATAATGGCATTATCACCAAATTATTATTGTGCTGATATGTCGCCGCAAAGATCAATTAATATTGCACAGGTAATTAATTTTTTTATGCAAAAACCAAAATAAAACAATAATTTCGCCAATTATTCTATTAGCTAATGGGTATGTGGTACGGTATAGAAATTTACGATCATAATCCTGAAGCTGAACATTATATTCGCACAGAACCATCATGTCCCATCATTCATATATCAGAAGATTTATCATTTTATTCAATCACAGATAATCCATTATATAGAGATTATAATTATCAACGGAATTATGGTGATCAAAATCAACAAATCCACCAAAAGAACTATCATTATAAACAGGAATTAACATCAACAACAACTAATTATTACAATCGACGTTATGGCGCCAATATACCAACAATACCAACAGATACATGGTTGAGACGGCAACAACAACAGACCGAAGAACGTTATCTGCGGATATGGTGGGATGAGAATGGTACTGGTACAGAATATCGTGTTAGCTACCATATAAATACACCGGGATTTTGGAAAAGTACAGGACCAAGAAACGGTTCTGAATTGGAACCGCAATACAGTCATTTTGCTGGTACTGTACAAGTATTAAAAGCTGTTGGTAGCCATATGGTATTGACATTTTGCCATCAAATGCCTGAAAGACAATTGAAAACAATCCTATTATCCAGAGAGAACACATTGGAATTTGTTGAAATCAATGGTGTACACGATTTGTTGCATCGTAAAGGATTAAGTACGAAAAATATTAAAAAAGTCTGTTACAACAATAGCAATTCAATTCATTTCAATTTCATCTCATTATTTCTATCTGTCTTTATCAAATTTTTATTGTTCTAATTAATTAGAATTACTCAATTAATTGTTATAGAAATTATCTCGAAAAATATTCCACCTACAATAGTTTGATTATTGTTATCTAGCATCGTTGTTGTTTAGTTTCCTAAAGCCCACTTATCTTAATGTACAAATAGTTAATTATTTTCAATAATTACATCTTCCTGTTGACAATAGAAATTATAAAGTGGTCCATTTTGTGATGGAAATTTGTGGTGACACATCATCATCAAATTGAGATACGTAATTGAATTCAAATCACGCGCCACATCTCAACCAATCATAAACGATATTATCGTCATTTTTATTGGTTTGATAAATAACGGGTTTATTTCGAAAAATTGAATGCTAATAGACCACTAGAAAATGTATGGTTTTTATTTATTTTTAATAATATTAATTAGGAAAACTGTGTATTGGAAATTAAATAAACATTTTCATATAGACATGGAAATTTGATTTATTTTTGTTTAAGTTTGGCGCTTTATCGTCTCCAATCAGAACTGACATATCGATTGTTTGATTGATTGTGAAGAAGCGGCAATTTTGAATTTCGAGGTATGATGAAACGTAAATTTTTGAATCAAATACAGATCGAGATGATTTTTTTTTAAATAAATATGCATTTCGAGATTGTTTAGTTTCTTTGGAAGGTATTTACGTCAGAATAAATCTTGCAAACTTGTTTAGCATTCCATGGTAAAACAAGACATGTTATCGTTTCACAAACGAAATTGTCTTCCATGGTCAAAAACCAGTTCCATTATGGTAAATATTTATTATAGAAATCACAGCCTTGGAACAAATTCTTATTTAAATACGATTATAATTACAAAAATATGGATTTTTATTTACAACGACTTGTTATTATCAAAAATATTTATCGAATCATAACAATCAAACGAATAACTATTTCGTATAAATTATCACTTTTATTAAATAATTTACAACTTCTAGAAATACTTGGATAAATAATTTTAATGGCTTTCAAAATTCAACTTACCGAGAATTTAACACAACAACACACTGGAGATTCTAAAGATCATTAAAGAATTTTATCTTATTGATAGTTTATTTTTTAGGTGCGATTGCACTATAATATTTTACTTTTGTCAAGTTCGCTTGTATCAGCGTAGATAACTTGTCAAGTTCTTGTCATGCTACTTCATTGTTTCTAATCGAGTGCGAGAAGTACAGAAAGATACATTTTTTTTGAATCAATAATTGTAACAAGCTCTTGTTATTCTCGCACTCGCTAGAAACATACATGGGCCATTTTGAAACCTGCAGTTTGGTTCAACTCACACTGGCTACCGGATTCCTTTAGAACTGAAGGCTTCGGCACCACCGAAAGCCCATCTATATCTCTACTGTCTTAGTAGGATAGCTCCCGAGCAGCTTTTTCGGTAGCTCACCCGCCGTGAGCAGTTGCTGCCACTAAGTCTTCTCTACTCAGCACGAGTTTCAACGACCACCACCACGAATCGAGCCTCATAGAGCCAACCCAGTAATGAATCCTTAGGGGCTGCATGAGCTCCCATGGTACCAGTTCCGTCAACATCTTTTCATTATTATATTCGACAAACTATAATCGTATAATGATTTCAGTCTAATTTAGATGCTCTAAATTTTTTTCGTTTTAATGAAATTGTTATTATTTGATAATTTACATATGACCAGTAATTAACCTTAGTTGTTTAAATTACCACAGAAGTGATTACGCCTACATTAGTTATTGTAGTTCTAATCGTTTGTTCTATCTTAAATTTAGAATAGGAAACGTAACATTTTCTATAGAGTATTCCGGGGAAAACCGCCCAACTTTGTACAAGTCTTCATTCGTGTTATCTCTTATGTAATAAGACCTTAGGCATAAGATAAATTATGGCCTTGTATCAATTTATTATACATTTATTTAAATTTGGATAACAGTGTTTTTTTTGGGGGGAAATTTGCATAAAGCTGCCACTCTCAAAAAAAATTTAAAAGTTAATTATAGAAACTCCAAATCAATTTAATTGATAATCTCTATTGGTATTTTGTTGTTAATTAGACAATTAGTAGATTGTTCAAATAATAAGTCGGTTGGTTGTTGATTTTACTCAAGTAAAAACAAGAGTTTGTTGTAAGAATTTTGAGCAGTTTCTTCGAGAAAGTCAAGGATTTCACAAAAAAACACAAAACTTGTTCCCATCGCTATTAATAATCTTCCATTTGTAGTTTTATTTTTGTATTTCAATTCAGAATCAAACCATAAAGATGAGTAATGCGTCTGTTATCAGGCAGAACCGGCATCTATAAAGGTTGTAGAAAAGCAGATGAAGATCATTGAGAAAGAAATCAACATCCCGACTCAGATCAAGATTTGTTTACAATATCATTGCTGTTGATTGTGGAAATTCTTCTTAAAACCGTGTTTCTTATTAAGGGTTTATGAAGTGAAGGGAAATTAATATGTGCACGATTTTCCATTAAAATAACAAATTTTAATGACCTCTTTGTAATTTTATTCCTGTCTTGCAATTAAGTTTGAAGGATTTTGTAGTTTAATTGAGAGTGGTGCCCCTCCATAGATCAAATACTATGGTGGTACCGAACGACTTTTTTGGTGACGATGATTACTAGAATATACAGGACTGGCGTTGCCATCTAGAATCATTAGAGCAACTAGAAGAAATGAAACAGTCTTATGATATGCAGAGAAGATGGGTGGTTACTAATATTGACTACTTATCTCTTTTCAGCACGTACATAATATAAGGATATTTCATTTCTTCAACGTTCTCAAATGTTTCTAGATCAATTGGCCGGCCCTGTAGAACAACGCAAATCTGTACCAAATCGTCTTATTCAGGATCGGTATGATAGGTTCAGCCGCAAAAAAGCCCTAGAAACATGCAAATATGATTTAGTAAACTGTCAAGATGAAGATAATACCGCATCGAATCAAGATTCAGATTAAGAACAAGATTTGCTTAGAATCTCTCTCAAATGGATGGTCGGAAATTGTTGATCTTTATTGAAGATTCGATGGTTGCCCCAATTTTCGTTGAAAAATCGAATAAACATTTACTACCAGAAAGCCATAAAATCTGTGACAATAAATATAACTTTCATTATATGGCGAAATTCCCATTTCTCGCCCAATTCCAACAAATCAACTATTTAAGTATCTGCGTCATCTTTGATTCCAATTAAAAATCGTTCCCAAAATAATTAACAAATGTAATTCGATTGTAATTAATTAAAAAAAGAAAAGACGAATAGATTAAAAGCATTGTACTAGCATATGCGCATGCGATCAAAATCACACATACACATGTAGTCGTACAAAAGAATCGTCATCTTTAACGTCTCGACGCCGGCGTCGAGACGCCGATTGGCCGTAAAGACGACCGTATTTATAGTATCCTACCAGTTCTACAATTCCTCATCGTGACGACAACGTTTTTTTGTTCATTATTATTATCATTATTATTATTATTATTGCCGTTGTTGTTTCGTTTAAGAATTATGAAATATTTAATTTGACAAACAGTCTTGATCGCCCCTTTTCGCATCATCAATATTTAAATTAAATTCGAGCAAGAACATAAAAAGAAACCATGAAGAAAAAATCGCGATTGTTATAGATTTTTTTATAGAATTCAATTTTTTTATTTGCATTAACTGTGGCTGCTATCATGGATGCTAAAAATACGTGTGATTATTATTAGTCGACATCATCATCATAACCATTCTAATGTGGCAATTATTACAAAACGTTGAGTTAATAAAATACAGGTGAGATTAGATGGATAAGATATTGAAAATTGTTGACGTATGCGGATTAATTCCAGGTAATAATGGCTTTGGTTATGCTACCATGCGATCTACCATGGTGGGATGCAGTGAAGAAACATTACAAACGTTTATTACAAACGAAAAATACAACAGAACTGATTGAGGCCATGCAGAAAATCCATGAGATTTGCAAGTAAACTCCATTCAAATCAACAAATTGAATTCGATTTGCTAAATAAATTGCTCAAATGTTCTAGTGTTAGCTTAGATCCAGATGAAGATACGAATGATCCTGATATATTTGTAGGTCTTTTAAATTTCTTAGACAATGATTTAACGAGTGAAGAACGCAGCAATTTCCTAAATAAAACCCTACCAATCATCATACAAAAAGCATTAAAATTAAAAGAATTCAAACCAAAAGGTGGTCTACATTTTAGTTTGCAACAACAACGTAATTAATAATTGATGATATTTTTATATATATTTATATATAAAAACGAAAACATTTCCAGCTGATTGTACCGAATTGGAATATTCATTCATATCATCATTAATAGCGAATGCATTCTTTTCAACATTTCCAAAACGTACCGATAAAAGCCATCCGACATTATCGAATTTTAATTTTACACATTTCTTCAAACATCTGAATAAATCCGTGCAGAAATCCAAATTGAAGAGTATCCTCTATTATTTCGATTGGTTAGATGACAATGATGAGAATTCAAAAGGAACGTTAAAGATATCGCGACAAGTATGATTTCGATAATAATTGTATTTAGTGTTGATCGAGAAAAAAAATCTTCTTCCAGGTGATGACTAGCAGGGAATGGTTAACAATTGAAGATTGGCTCGAATGCAGTCTGCCATTATGTCCTGTACAAATCCGACATGAAGGTAAATTAGAACGTACCGAAATTGATGCATTACAAATATGTTTTGCTAGTACAAAAGTCGGTGGTAATGTACTGATTGATGGTAGTACACAAGAATCAATAAGCCTCACAACATTACCAGAAATGCTACCGATTCTATTAAATGTTGAAGCACTTGAAGATAATGAAGTGTTAACAATTGAGAATCTACGACATTTTTGTCGAATTATCGATCCGAAAAATCGTGCAAATCTAGAAAAATTAGAAATACCACAAAAAACAACCATCTGTTGTATTGATGCTGATGATTATAAAAAATTACCAATAGGCCAATATGAAGAGGACAATATACTCAGGGAATTGAATAAATGCCTTTTAGCTTTCCAACAAAAACAATCTTCTTATACCAACTCTAATAATAATAATAATAATAATGAAACAATACAAATGTCGCAAAATTATAATCGCCATAGACGTTTATCACCAATTGGTGAATCCGTAGGATCCACACAATCGGATCAATCATTAAAAATACCATTAATAACACAACAGTCGTGTAGCACAAATCGCAGTATATCACAATGTGATGATAATGATGATAACAAACTTAAAGTACAATTACGTGATTCACCAAAGATGGAACGAATCAATAATGAAACGTTAGTGAACAATCGTCGTGGACGTTTTATAGTTTTAGGATCATCCGGTGAATGTTTGCCTGTAACAAGAAAACCATTAGAACATTCTAAAAGTATTTATTCAAGTTGTAATACGAGCGATGAAGAATTTCACAGTGCCAAAACAAGTTTAGATGATGGTAGCGATGATGAGAATTACCATAAACGTTATAGTATTGATTTGGAAACACCAGAACGACGACGTACGTTTGCCCAACGTTTACGGGATGCTCTACGGCATGAAGTGAGTAATAGTACAAGTTCGAGTGAATCCAGTTATGCTGTTGGTATATCAGTGACTGGTTGTAATGTTGATGATCGACAAATTAAGTAATTTTTGTAAATAATCTGTAGGCGAGTATAATAATTATTGGAGTGTTTGTTTTGTAGAGTCCGACGTGGTGGTTCTACAGGTTTCGCTTTGAAAGAAGACTCACTCGATGAGCATTTCCTGCAAGATTCCCTACAACAAGAACAACAATGGATTGATAAATTCAAAAACAAACGATCCGTATTAAGTCGTAAAGAATCAAATAAATCATCTGAATACAGTTTTAGTACCGAATACAGTTCAGAATTAGAAGAAGTTTATGAACAATTTTCCAGATGGTTAGAGAATCCGGTCTTAGAAACTGATATTGGTATGAAGAAAGAATTAGACGGTAGGGAACTAGCTGTTGTACAATTTGCTGGTTCATTATTAAAACGCACATTAAGTGAATCATTTGCTGGCGTACCAGTACCATTAACTGAATGTACTGAAACACAAACAAATCCAGCCGACTATAATACGAATAAAAAAAACAAACTTGTATTGAGTGCGAAATCGTTGAGTTTGGAATTGGCACGGCACAAACATCGATTGGCTGCTCAATTAGTAAGTGTTTTTCTTTCATTTCAATCAGTCTTGTGAAATTAGACAAACAATTTTGAGAAAGGCATGCTTTAATAGATCGAAGATAAACGAAACGAAAATCCGCCTTGTTGTAGTTTAACAAATAAAAAACCTAAAGCTTGGTTTGTATCCTGTGTCACTGAGGCTGTAGTACAGATTTTAGAAGATATCCCAGTTACTCTTAGTTTGCCACAACAAAACCAGGTAATTTCCAATTACTGTAAACTAACATTCAAATGAATAACATGCCTTTCTCTTGTTATATCTGATTTGTTGTTGTTGATTTGTTTGTAAGAGAGGAAAAAAAACGTTGTTGTGTTTAGGTGTCGCAAATTATGCAGAAATCTTCAAATGGCCTCAAACCTGTATCTACCGGTAATTGGGGTTGTGGTTCATCGAAATGTGGCGATGTACAATTGAAAGTTATAATACAATGGTTGGCAGCTAGTGTTGCTGGTATACCACTCTTACAATATTACACCTGTGGCCATCAGAATCTAACGAAACTCGATACTTTATGTCGAATACTTCTTGATCGTAAATGGAATGTTAAAGATCTTGCTCAAGCTACATTAAGATATTCCAATCAAATTCTACATGGTAGTGTTGTTAATGGTGATCTATTTGAGGAATTGATAGGCTTTGAAAGGACTGTTTGAACAAAACTATAGAAACTGGACATTATTCACTGGAAGTATATTGGTGCTAATCCTGGAAAAAAAATCATTAATTTGTGCTTCCGGTCTCAATTGCATATCGATGATAATTGCAAAACTAAACTATTTTCTTACCGAAAGTTGTAAAACACAAAACACCAAACTTAACGCTTTCTGTTTCATATTTTAACAATTACAGGTCTTCCTCCTTAATTTTGAACCATTTTTGTTTTCTCTTTGATAAAAAAAAATAAAACTGCCGTTTTATGTGAAGCAAAAAGACAAATTTATAATCAAGGATTGTTTAATTTTTAATAAATACACGAATTTTAAAAGAATATACCACGCATTCTTCGACCTAAACCTTGTCTATCGTACAATATATTAAATTTATTAACGAATTGATTAAGATCATTACAGCCTTTTGTTAAAGTTCCCAAATAGGTCATTAAACCAACATCGTTGCATTGCTGCAAAAAAAATATCCAATTAATCAATTATGATTGGATTAAAACAAAATTAATATGATTACATTATAGAAATCTTGGCGAAATCTTGCACTTTGTATAACAGGTAAACGATGACATAACGAATAGGCTTCACGTAATATTTCATGATTTGTTGTTAATTGTCCACTTTGTACAGCTTTCATATATTCTAATACTAAACGTACACGTGAATGTAGCATTTTTATAGCACTATGCTGTGCTGTTAAATGTTCAGCAACTAATGAACTTTCACCGGAATCTGTTGATGACATTCTAGCAACATGATCAACACCAATACGTTCAGCTTCTTCAGTTGCTAAAGTATACGATAATGACACGAATAACATTGTTGCCTCACCACTAACTAAATCTATCACAGACTCATATAAAGATACCGGTAAATGCTGAAAATTATACAAATTATACGAACATAACAATACTATAACAAACAAATGTACTCACATCAATATTTTTATCGTAAGGATTGAGTTTTAACATAATCGGCGATTCATTGATATCGCAAATTTGTTTATGAACTTTAATATCTGAATTATTTGGAACATCACCTGTTGTATACCAACCAATAAAATCCATATCACTGAATACTTGTTTAACTAGAAAAAGAAAACTGTTTAATTTAAACGTTTGATTACTGTAATAAATGAATGAATCTCACATTGTTCCTCTTTCATATTATAATAATCTCGATCGATAATTATATCGCCGCCAATTACACGAAAAACTAATTCAAATGAATTCATAATTTCAATATTACGACCTTTTTGTTTTCCAATCAAGGCTCCAATAACTGTTGGAAATAATTAAGGTTATATTTAATGTTTCGGGAATTATATATGTGTTTTTATTATACCTTGTTGGACTGAACCTTCTTGTGCACGTTCACGTGTCCAATGTTCAGAAACATTCATTATTACAAGTGGATGTAATGAACAAGTTATAGAACCGACAGCACCTGATGCCATTACATTTTTTGTTGAATCAGTTTCTGTTGTTGTTGGTTTTGATGGTTCTGTTATTGATGCAATATCAACTTCCATCTCCATTGATTCTTTTGTTGTACTCATTATGATTTAAATTAATTACTAGAAGGGAATATTTAAAATTATTTGCGAAAGTTTAGTTTTGACGTTTATACCAAAAACAAATATTAGACGCAAATGTCATTAGATAGAAACTATTGCCAACATAAATACAACTCACTGTTGTCAGATTTATTATTCAAATACAAAAAAGTTTTAAAAGCGGAAAATCCTTAAAATTTTGTATGAACTCTACGATTAGAAAATTGAGTTTTAGTGAGTCATACTTCCCGGTATTTTTGTTCGTATTATATGTTGTTCCATAGGTATATCTTTAATTAACACGTAACACGTTATTTTAACGATAAAGTGTAGGGCCGTATAGACCTTACAAATCTTGTAAATACCCTCTTGGAGTCATAGGCGGATTAAAGCATGACCCCCTTCACTATAACTTTATACAAGACTTTGTATAACCGATTCCAGCAATAAAAAAATACAGTTTTTCAACAAAATTGTGAATGAGTTGCATAATTAGTCCCAGCTTGGGTTAGCAGGAGTAGCGACCCTGCTGGTTTGGATGCAGCAATTTCGCGGACCTCAGCCAGCTCACTAGTGCTAAGAATTGCAGGACTCAACTGGTAGTGGCAAAGATTCACGAAGCAGTCCACCAGTGATGCTGACGAACTGGTATCACGGGAATCGAAAGAGCCCGGCCTAGAGTGCTACGCGGGCTTGGTTTTTGAGGATGATTTGTAGTGGTGGTGGTGGTGGTTGAAACTCGCACAGAGTAGAGAGCAGCTGCTCTCAGCTCAGATGCTGTCTTTGCCATAGCAGCAGATATATAGATAAGCCTCGCCTCGGCCAATAGGCAAGATAGCAGAATAAGAGATTGGTAGTTAGGCTGAATACAAGGTCCAGTGATGCTGGTCGGCATTATCTCGACCCCGCGCTCTGAGTGCCGTGTGCGTTGAGCGATAAGATAGCTGGTATCGCACGTAAAATCTAAATGTAAATGTAGGTCAGATCAAATAGTACTTAAAATTTGCCCAATGACCACTTGGAATCGGAGAATTCAATGCATTGTGGCACTCTACGTTATAAATAATTACAGAAATTACGGTTAGAGCTGTATTTGACCGTCTTTTAGCCTGAATTAGGAACTAAAAAACGCGTGTTGACCTATTTGAAACAATACCGACCTTATCAAAGGAAATATTTAAATATAAAGAAGCTGTCGCTTTTCAACTGATTAGATGACATAATGATAGAATGAACGACAAAAGTAACTATCAAAATACTAGCGGAATGACATCTTGTAAAACAAATTAAGAAATAAATTGGTAGATTTACTGGAAATTTATAGATATGGCATTGCGGTACCAACGTTGGATTAGCGAGCGAACTTCACGCGAAACATTTGTGGCGCATGCGTATGATTTTTTTAAACAATTTTTGTTCAAAAAAAAGTCTTTTTAATAGTGTTTTTGTGTATTGCACCGCTATTAACACACCTGCAAAGGTAAGTCATTTTATTATCCTATAAATTCCAAGAGAAATATTTTTATCTATGTCGCCAACATACGTTTAATATTAATAACAACAGAAGGTTTCATTGAAAGTGAATTTGTTATAATCTCCGTAAAATTCTGATAATAAAAATAAGAAGAGAATTGCTAAATTCGATTGAAACAACAAAATAACCCAAAAAGTATTTATTAAAAATCTGTACCGAAATCATCAAAATCACTATCCATAACATCACTACCATGATCATCATCATCATCATTAATTTTAAGCGAATGGAGCTTAGCTCTTAAATCATCTTTGTCATCTGTATCATTTCGATTCTCTGTTTCTTCTTTATTTTTCATCTTTTTATTCATATATCGTAGAAATGTTCTACGTTTACGTTCCGATAATGATTCTAATAATTGTTTCATTTCATTATCTAATTGTGATTGATCTTTTTCATTTGGTGGTGGTACAATTAATTCTTTCTTTTCACAACATTTCGTACACAAATCCAATTTTCTACCACAATCTAAACACATAACATGATAGGCATGTCTTACATTTTTTTGTTCACATTTCACACATTTTTTTGGCTGTGTCAATGGTTTATATTTTTTATATTTAATCTTCCATTCAATGATTTGTTTACAACGTAAACAAACATCACTAATTTGTATATTATTGATGAATTTCGTACGGCCACTTGTGTCGTGCAGGTTATTCTTGAATGCTGATCGATTTTTATGTTTTTGCGGCCGGGTCCGTGTCGAATTGCCTTTTTGCGAACTCATAACCAGTGATAAACTAGAAAAATTAACAAAGAAAAAATAAACAAAATTTTTATTTATATCGTAGATTGTACAATATTTTGTTTATGACAATTCAATAATTGTTTCTCAATTTGTTTAATTTCGATTAATTTATTTTTGACAATTTCATCCAATTCGTTTAGTTTATTGTTGATAATTTGTAAACATTCATTTTCATTACAAATCATATGTAAATTACCATTATCTAACATTTGTTTTAATGTATTTAAAATTAGTATTAGATTATTGAAATCTTGATTTAATTCATCAGTAATTGTTCTTGATTCGATTAAATCATCCCAACGTTGTGATAATGGATCTAATTTCAGGTTTTCTTCCATTATTACGATTTGTTCTTTTAAAGAATCTAAATACTTCAATGAAATCTCCTTCAAATCATTCATTAATGTATCCATGAAATCAGTGATAGATTCTTCACCGTTTTCACATGCTTTTTGTAAATCCAAATCGAAATTTTCCATAAATGTTTTATTAATAAACACGCTGATATTCATCAATAACATCAATCTCTTATTTATTGTATTATTGATAGCGATTTTATTATATTTATATAATTTATTACCAATATGCCATAATGGGAATTTCTTTGATAATTGGACAAAATTGCGCAACATTTTTGTTGTTAATTATCCATCAAAAAAATAGAGACGAAAACAACATCCAAATTTTGACTAATTAAATCATGTCAAAAAACCACCAGTTGTTTTTGAGAAAGTTAGGTTAGAATAACTAATCAAAAACATACGTTTAATGTTGGATCATTACGAAAATTGTGTAGTAGACTGCGTTAGTGTAATTATAGCACGTGCGAGCTTGATGAGTTTTTTTTCAAATGTGTTAACCTTACTTTTATTGATTTCCAAGGAAGAAAATCAATTTTAATTTGATTTCAATGTAATAACGAAATGAGTTTAACAACAATTTATCGACGCTTATTAAAAAGTTACCCGGTAGCATGTCAATCAATACAAAGTGGTATTTTAATGGGTACTGGTGATTGTATTGCACAAGTTATTATAGAGAAACGTACAATTAAAACATATGATTTCAAAAGGACCGGCCAATTTGTTTGTATGGGTACATTTATTATGGTATGTGTATTATGAAAAAAACTTACCGAAATAATTAATTTATATACCGGATAATATATTGAATTATATAAGTTTGATATTTAATGTCTAGAGGGCGTTATATGTATTGTGGGCGCGTAATTTAAAATTTCATTTTTGTTTTGTTTTTAGGGGCCAATTTTAACGAAATGGTATAAATATTTAGCGTATCGTTTTGGTGATGGTAAAGAGAATAAAATTACAGCAATTAAAAAAGTATTATGTGATCAATTATTATTTGCACCAATTGGTTGTGGTTTATTTTTAACAACAATTAATTTAATACAAGGCAAATCATTTGATAAAATCAAACATGAATTCGATACAAAATATTTCGATATATTAAAAAATAATTATAAATTATGGCCAGCTGTGCAAATTTTCAATTTTTCATTAGTATCATTACAATACCAAGTATTAGTTGTACAAATTGCTGCTATAATATGGAATGTTTATATTTGTTGGAAAACACAACAACAAACTTGATGATTGTATGGTCGCTTTTGTCTTTTTTTTTAAAGAAAAATAAATAATTATTCTTTGCTCTCTTAAATTTACCCCTTACAATTAATGAATAGCTTAGAAAAAGGTAGAAATCTCGATTCAGTATCTTATGTTAATTCAAATTGTGGTTGCAATTAGAATAAAAAAATCGAATCGAGAGATTTGTTTTGATAACAAAATACCAATTCAAATGTTCTTTTTCCGTCCATTCTTCTATGTTTTAATCAGATTCAGTGTTTGTCTGATTTTGTATTTCAATCAACCTATTTACATTTGTTATTGGAAATTCTTAGGTGATGGGTTATGTGTATTGTATTTTTTTGTGTGCTTAATCAATAATGTTAATGTTTTGCTACTTGATGAATTTCATAACTGTTCGTACAACTTGGTTGGTTTTATATATAATTCATTTTTTCAATGGCTAATCAGTTGTGAAATTTAGTCGGACACAAAGCGTTGTTTCGATGCATTTTAAGAAGCAGAAGGCTTTTGGGCATTTTTCTAGATTTAATTGCGACTACCCTCAAACAACTTAACGATGTGAATAATATTATTCATTCCAAATAGACTGTTGCTCAAGGAGCTGAACACAGTGTGTGTATATTGCTGAAAATGTCGTGAGTATTTACAACAAATCGGAAGTGGAATCCGCCTTAAGACTTCACGATTGGTGGTCTGATGAATCAAAGTTTCAATTGTGTTATAGCGATGGCAAACGAAACGTGAGGTGTCCGGTGTCCTAAAAAGGGGAAAATATCGATCGCAACTTAGTAACAGAGGAATTAATATCTACAGATGGTTTTATTCATCTGGTGTTCTGGTAAAGGTATAAGTAAATTTGGATGGTCTCTCTCGTTGAAAGGCTTAATAGAGAAATTCATGCTTCCATATGCTCAGAAGAAAATGTAGAACTATCTAATCAGTCTCCAGATCTGAGAGACGAATCGGCCGAATCGGTAGGAATGCGAATCGACAAAAATTAGAAGTATTTATTCAATAATCTCTTGAATGAATGAGTGCAAATACTACCAAACGCTAAGCGATATCCTTATTGGATCTATACCACGACGGTGTGCTGTGGTAATTGCTGCAAAATGATATTAAATGCAATTTTAACTTACATACTAATTGATTTTCTAGTTGTTTATTTAATTTTTTATGTTCTCTTAACAATAAATCATTTGGTTTGTGTATTGTGGTTTTATAACAAAATTCTATGTTTAAAAATTGGATACTTTTGTTCCATTCATACGAAAGTTATGTTCTTTGTTGCTACTGTTCATATAATTGGTTTCATGATCAGTATTTTTGTATTGAGTTTCTCTCTATTCAATGTGTTTTCTTTGCCTTTATCCCTTGATATTTCATCTACTTCCTAAATCTTTCTATATTTAATTCAATCACTAATTGGAATAAGTGTCATAGGGGAATTCGAACAGATGGAAGGGTGGCTAGTGTGAACCATAAAAGCGGTGTGGTGTTGAGAATAATAGCAGAGTTGTGGAAAAACGTTTTTTTTTTAAAATAATTTGCTCCATTTTAGTCAAAAATTTTGAACTTTTCCAAATGATTCGTTGAAATTTTGAACAATCATCGAAGTTCTAAAGTCGGTAGCTCAAAATGTCGTTTGCTAAATAGATTCCAATACGATTGACGATTTGATCAGTTATTGATCTGGCGATTATTTTTTAATTGAAAGTTTCATTGTAATCCTTACTTTCTTAATTCGCCACTATTAACCTCTTATTCTACATAAAACAATTTAATAAATGATTAGATTACTCCCTTGAGTGTACAGGTGGGTATTTGAATTTTTTAAGTTCAACGTCTGTATATAAGATAGTATCAGATAAAACTTTAATAGTAGTTCATTTTGATAAAGAAACGTCGGATTAACTGTGTGTTGTAAATTTTCAGTCTTAAATAAATCCCCATGTTCTACTTGAGATAGAAACTTTCAAACTTTCAATTTAACTATCTTGCTTAATAATAAGATAACAAAGTTGATTTTGTAAGTCTATTACATCACGTATAGTAAAATTTAATGCGATTCTTATACATAGATAAAGAAATATGCCGTAAGAAAAAACAAAATAAAGAAATGTAATTATGGTAGATTTATATTATAATTAATAACAAACAATTTGTAAAACAACAGTTAAATGATGCGGTTTAAATTTTATAAAAGATATTCATTCAATCATACTTAGGTAGTAAGTAGTGGATTTGTTTGAAAAGTAGGTTCATTTTTCATGAATATAACAAATTAAATGCAACACTATTGTTTATTATTCCATTTATTTTTTTGTACATCGTATGATACACATCGGTAACATAAAACATCTATATTTAAAAATTTATAATTATTAAACATATTATAAAATAGACTATTTATGTTTTTTGTTTCAAATTTTTTGATTAAATTTCTTATTTCTTTCAAAAATTAACACAATATATCTCTATATAAATCTATTATTACAGAAACAAGTTATACAGATGCGAACAGATAGTCGTTGTATGTCCACAAAAAAAAACAACTAAGACATCTTCATTCTGTCCGACCGTCATTTTTTTTTTGTTTGTGATTATTACTGTTTGATTTTAGCGAATTGTGGACATTTTCTTTTCAAAAATTATAAATAAATAAAGAAAGTTATGTTTATGCCTGTTTTAATATTGTATATAGGCCGATAAGCTTTTTAACTATTGTCTGGAATTATGCGATAAATGATTAAAGTTCCATTTTTAGAATTCTGTGTGTGGGTGTGTGTTGTTTCTTTGGATCGTTATTGTTTATTGTTGGGCTTTGCTTTTGCACAATAAAAGAAGTAACAGAAAAAATACCAATTGAAACAAGACAATAATGGAACTATTATTGTTATTATTATTATTATTTGAATTTGTAAGAGAATAATAACTAGAAGTGCGACTATAGTATAGATTTAATGATAAATAGTAGCACTTCCGTTTCTATTCATCTTATATAAACATTTTAACTATTGTTTCTTATACACTATTATCATATCTACCATTATTTCTTGATTCTAAATACGCTCGTTTACCTAATGATAATAAAATTTGTCGATTACGATTTGCACCTTCTTTAGCTTTCTTTCTAGCAATTTCCAATAATAAACGATTACGTAATACATCCAATGAATTCACGATTGATAATGATGCACCACCTTCACCACCACCACCAATACCACCAGCACGTTTGCTTCGCAATTCAGGTCCATTCTATAAACAAAACCAATCGTTTTAAAATGAATTAAAGCAACAACTGATACCGTTACATTGATCAAATTGGTGTTAGAAACAATAGTATATTGTAATACTTAAGGTGAACGCTTACTAGTCAACAGCGTGAAAACTATTACAACCTTGTACAGTAGTCCGCAACGTATGCATCATCAAACTGCAGAAGGTCAGCAAATTCCCAGTGATGCATTCGAATGAACATGCCACTAAACACCATTAGTACTCGAACGTTTTTATTTTTCTTCATTCTCTAATAATAAACAACTGACAACAATGTTCTTCTCTGTCACATTCCGTAGCTCAAAATACGACACTGAAATACGCGAATGCAATGCGATACGTTTGGTGCGTACGGTGCTGACTAATGAACGTTCACCTTAATATAAAAACCAGTCATTGTTTTATAAAGCTAATTTCGTAAATACAAGAGAAAACACGATCGTGTGGAAATTAAATCAATTTTGATATGAATACATGATATTTTGCCATGTTTAAGGATCCCATACACCAATGCCGGACTGCCGAAGCGTTGTGTACGATCAGATGTAAAATACGGTTCGTAGGCGATAAATATCGGAAATTGTTATTCGCATTGTGTCAACCAATCGCTCAAAAATGTCCTCAGATGAAGATCAGGCCACATTATTATTAGATTTTGCAAAATTCTTTTCCAATTGGGTCGCAAACTTTATTCTACTTTCAATTAATTTTTTGTATACACATAACAGTGATGCATGCCAAAATAAAACGCTGTTTATGCGAGACTAGGAAACGGGTGTGTCTCACATTGGTGTGTAGAGACCTTTAATGTTTCGCTATTCACAAGACAATCTGTATAAGAAATTTTTTACCGCAAATCTTGTAATAACGCCCCAAAGAACGGTAAGTGGATTTACATGGGGTTATATTTACATATTTGAATAAAAGCCATTGGATATTTCATTTAGAAAGTAAATAAAAAAGTAAATAAGAGAGATTACACCCGGCGCATCCGCCAATTTTCCCAAACGCTCAACCATCAGATTATTAAAAGACACTTTCACAATCAATCAATTTTATTGGCATCTAGTATATAGAATAAATATTGTAACAAAATTAAATAAATATTTAGGTACATTAAATTAATAATAACAATACTGTTTGCAATAATAATATACTGTACGGCAAAAATTAATGGATCCCTTAAATGACTAGCATCACGACAAATTGCACAATGTTTAATGTGCACTATTAGTTTTTTTAATATAATTTTAATAATACACGTCTAAACCGTTATAATAGCGCATTGGATTGTTGTGTACTTTTATTGTATTGGGCTGATACAATAAAAGCACCAAATTCCATTATGTATTTATAGATTTATATATTTTTTTTTGTTATATTCATCTATTTGTCGAATTTCCTTTTTATGTTAAACGACTGAGAAACTCTCGATTGCGTTCCATTTGTTTTCGGGCATGTTCTTGTTGCCATGTCTTTCGTAGAACATCAATTGGTGCTGCTATGGAAATTGTTGGACTACGCCTTTGTACATTACGGCCCACCTAAAAGAAATTCATTAGATATTATAAAGCTTTAACATTGATCTACAATAAAAAGAAATTTATATGAGAAACAAAACAAGAAAGAATTGTGCTTTATTGTGTAAAGTGAATGAGTTTAACTAGCCCTTACAATAACAAATTTTGTTGCATATGCATGTTTGTAAACTACTACATAAAGTGTGCAAATCATTTCAACAAAAGTGCATGCCTTCTAAACACGTTCACATTCATCTACTTACTTTATTTCAGTCAATATTCCAACAGAATTGCGAGTTATCACTAAAACTCTTAATTAATTTTGTTTTTTAAGATAAAAAGCCAATTAAATTTAGGGCTAGATCGATACGAGATGCTACGGAATTTTCGTTATTCTATTTAAAAACTTCTAATTTTTGATATTAAAGATGATTTGTGATAAATCAATATAAAATGCGCTTTATTATTATTATTATTTCTATATTTATGTTTACCTGATGGTCGATATCATTAGATTCCATTTCTGTTAAAACATAAAATCTTGGATCAGTAATACCACTCCAATCGCTATTCGGTCTATATTTAGCTGTTAATTTTGGTAATAGATAAGTGATAGTTTCTTGATCAGCAGCTACATCAATTGGTTCCAAATAACGTCCTCTATAATAATTGGATGTTTCATCATTGGTTTTTACAGTAACAATCAATGCTGCACATATTAAATACAGAGGTAGGCGCATCTTATAAGCCTGAAACAACATTCAGTTATTAGTTCAGGTGTTAATTTACAAAATAAATAATAATTGTCGAATAGTAATTACGGCTAACCCTCAGAGATACACATCGATGATTGCGGCAACGTTCTGACCTATTTACGCCTTCATGCTAGCAAATGTTTTATATCTACTCATGTTATTTTATCTATTGACTGTAATGAAGACATTTTTAAAGATCTATTCATTTTATTGCGACCTGTTCTATTGATAAACTCAAATCCATTCAAGCTTCCGTTCTATTCTTTCAATAAATAATGGTCACCTTTTCGAATGCTCTGTTTATCGAACAAATCGACATGTTTGTAATTCAATTTTCACCAAATAAAAGCGACAAAAGATGACCAAGATGGAATGCAATAAAGATTCAATGATGTTCACACACGACACGTATTGCTATAAATTCAAAGAAATACGATTGATTCAATTTGTTTTCGTTATATCAATATCTCAATCAACAACACACGGTAACGTTATTATTAATGAATCAAATACAATTATTATTGTTTAGATAAATTGAATTGAAATTCGTGTAAATTAATATTTGTGGTTTCATTTTAGAATGAATTGGAATTTATCCAATTAACACATACGAATGATGATAAAAACGAGATGATAATTGGGCAATTGAAATTTCATAAAATATTCGTTTAATTTGATGGAATCGTTTCGTTTTGTTTTATGATTTCAACGTTGAAATTCGATAAAATTTTAATTTATGTTAATAGCAAATAATAATTGTTTAATTATTGAAAATTAATTTAATATTCTATAACTAATTGCCTATTAAGTTTCCATTTAATTTTATAATTGAAATTAAACGTACCTACTACACCCACTTCTGCGTTGACATCTATTTGTAAATCGAATATAAGAAACGTTAAAGTTCGTAGTTGAAATGTTGTCATTTGCAATTTGAAAAAGTTGTAATCAAACGGAAATTACAAATATTATTAACAAAAGTAAGTGGAAACATTCGTCTGTCTCGGCAAGTGTAAAGTTGCGAGTTCGTATCCCGATGGTGTAGTTGATTTTTTTGTTTTTGACATCCTCAATATTACTTTCAATATATCACAATAATAATACCTCTATTTGGGAATTTCCGTATGACTGATGTTTTTTGACAGCGAAACGTCCGCTTCAGTGTGCAGATAGCTTAAGTGCTTTCGAACTGTATGAACAATCTGTAATTACTTGAACTATTTGGGAATGTTTGTTGCCTTTAACTATCAGGTTTCTAGATCTGACTAGGAATATTGTGAATATTCTGGATTTGCTACAAATTAAATACTGACCGTCTATAGTTAACAAGGTTAAATTACTTGTTTATAGTTTAAATAAAATTTATTGAATTGATGCAAGCAAATAATGAATTATTAGAAATCGAAGAAATACTATTTTCAAATTGATGATAATTTAGATTGTGTAAATATTAATAAAGTTATCGTAATGTCAACAGACGGTCGATCGGTCGGTCGGTCAATCACGTGTTTGGCATTCCTTGGATGATCCTCCAAAGAATCGTGTCTTTTTTGTTTGTTTTTTTTATTTTACAATGTGAATATATATAAAAAAAAACGATTATTGCATGAATGAATTTGTATTATCTGCAATTGAAACTATATAGATCTATTATAGATATAGATGTATAATACAGGACCGCCCTTAGACCTGGACGAGCCGCATATTTAGATTTATGAATGAATAGAAGTTTCGGATCTATTATAAAATAGAAATTACAAATGATGAAAATTGATAGAGCTCCAAAAATCATTTTGTTGCGGACCACGCACAGGTTAAGGACGGTCCTGGATGTATACATACGAAATATAATAGCGAGCTATGTCAATTAGAGAAGTTCAGTCAAATTGCATTCGATTTCCTCGACTGTAGATAATTTTCAGAAATTTCAGAAGACTCACAGTAATAGAAATGTTGTGAGGAAAGGGACAACAAATGGTTAAAAATCACCTTTTAATCAATATAGTGAAAAGCCATAATGAACCGGACGGAAAGATGGTGAAAGATTAAATAGGATATCGTACGCACGCTATTTTAGTTATCAAATAAATAAATTTAGATTTAAATAACTACACATTTCTGTGAATTACGCAACAGAAATATTTAAATTATTATACTTCGTTTATTATGACTTGACTAACTTAACGGGAAAGCAACTTTATTTCAATTTATTGCATCTTCGTTTTGGCTAAATCAATACAAGCGGAATTTGATCGATTTGGAGTTTTTGTTATTAAAGAGAGAATTTTTCCGTTTCCGTATCAAGTCGACTAAATCACAATAAACCAACTATATATGTGTCGTAATAATCGATTTATATATGAGAATAAGAGAGTGTTTTATAGGTTGTCTATTTTGATTCACTTAACTTGACTCTTGACAAATATCAGAAACAAACCATCACGCCTATATAATTCGAATTCAAAGCGTAAAAATATATATTCCTCGTTATTGGTCAAGAGTACTCAAACAACTAAATTCTTATTGACTGAAGTCGTAGCAGCTACACTTTTGAACGGGTGTTAGGCGAAGATCTGTTACAATTGGTCAAGTCGATCGATTCACTGTGGACGAGCTATAATAACTTTTACAGTTTATATGTTCAGATGACAGAATAGGGAAGTTTTTTGTAAATCAATATGGAAAATTTGTTAGTTAACCGATAAAACCGATAAGTTGAAAGGTTACTATTACTAGACGATATTTCATCAGAAATATATAACAGTAATTTTTATTTATACCATCAATGTTAATGAAAATTATAGAATGTGTATCAATTAAATAAAATTTAATCTAGTATCTAATTTTAGAATAGATTTGATAAAAATACTAACAAAGATTCCACAATTGTTAAATCTAAAAATAATCACAATTACATATGTTATTCTAACATATTTTATCATGAAACCCCCATTATTTATTTACTTATTTTATTTATTTATTTATTTCTTTATTTACTCGAGTCACGATAAAAATTCACCAAAGTAATTTTGGATGGGATTGCGCAATATTTCTTTGAAATCTGAATTAAATTAAATATTGACTGAGATACAATCTTGAAACTGACCTTTTTCAATTTGAATTCAGCTGGAAAATCACCCTTGATTTTCAATATTTGGAAAGCGAAGAATCCCTTTCTCTATTCTGTTTCAGTCACAAATTGATAACTCACATTGATCATAAATTATAATTTAAATAATAACAAACACATACTGTCACTACTAGAGTAAGTGCCATAAAACTGCTAATTTATTAACAATAATCATAATTTTCTTATTTCATTATGGTTTTAATAACAATAATAATAATAAAATTGTTGGTGATAAAACGACTGAAATCGTTCTAAATAATTTCACAATTCTTATATAGCGATCTCTGCGAAATATCACGTGATTTTTAAACTTCTAGAGAGAACAAAATGCAGCATCATCTTATTTGAATATAGAAAAACGATGACCATCATTGTCAAATAGTCAATGAAACACCTTCAAACTATTATCTTGTTATTAATATTATTATTATTAAAAATGTTCTTACAACTGATTTTGCAATAATTAATAATCGTAATTCGTATTTTTCGCATTTTAATTGAAAACTTATCCTTTTAATTCTCACGTGTTATAATTTTTCATACGATAAAATAAATGGAAAATTGTCAATTTAAGTGTTGAATTAATTAAAAAAAAACAAACAAACGAGATCTTGTGATATTTATAATCAATATTTCGATAATAAGCTCGTGATTTATCCGCGGCCGGTTAATTAATTCTATTGTTAAATAAAAACGTATCGAGAAAGAAAATAAATATTTATTTTTAATTTTAGTAAATAGCCTAATTTATAATGGATATACGTCATATTTTATATTTAAATAAAAATATATATTTTCGTTGCTTCAATTAATAAAATAATTGATAAATTAGTGTTGAAAATTTTATAATTGGATTATTTCGTGTATAATGTTTGTTAATATTGGATAAAGTTGGGTAAAAATAATTTTAATCAAATTGTTATCCATTGTGTTTTTCACTCCACTAGTTTCTCATTCTTCTTATTAGCAATTATGGGATAAATTTCATTAGAAATTTTGTTTAGTATATATACAGTGGCCGTCGCTTAATCCACCAACATAATTCCTCTTTAATTTTAAGATTTTCTTTATAATATTATACGAAAGCGATTTTTATCAAACTAATCAAACCAGAGCCGGACCGGTAATAAATTGCGCCTGGACCAAACATGAGCTACAGTCAATGTTTATCTATAAAAAATCAGACTTATATGATTGGGTGTCCCTTGTGCCCCCGCCCCCCAGCTCCGCACTGAATCAAACAACTTATTACAACAACAGACAACATTGCAGTGTATAAAAGCAATGGTTAGGAGATAACATTAGTACAGGCTGGACGTGAAATGGGCTTCATACCCAATTAGGAATGGAATCCCGTTGCTATCAATTTTGGCGATTCCCCGATGATTCGTCTTCAACATAACACTGCGTAATGTTAAGTTGGTACACCAATCAACGTTTTGTACAGAGAAATTCGATACACTTCATCTAACTGAAAAACATCAAAATTCATTGAAGACCATTACAATTGAATTAGATACATTTCCAGCGGAATCGGAAGTGTTATAATATTGTTAGTCAAAGTGTAGCATCAACAAATTCCAAAAATTAATCCTTTTCCCAATCTTCTAGTTAGTGCCGGACCATGGGGAGGGCTACAGGGGCACCTGCTCCGGAAGTGGTTTCCAATAGGGCGCCAAATCATATAAGTTTCAATTTTTATTATTCAACATAGAATAAAAAGGGCACGTTAACTCATGTTTGCGCCGGGTGCAATTTATTCCCTGTCCGGCTTTGTTACTAGTAAACATCGCTGTATTTACGGACGTATGAAAATTGTCAATCGAATTTGTGATTGTGCGACAGTTGATGGCACTGAAATTTGTTCCTGTTTCGGCTGCAAACGTCGAAAAAACGACCAAATGAATGAGTAAAGGAAAGAATTCAGTCTAAGAGTCGGCCTGTATAATTCGAAATCTTCTATTTTATTCTATTTTTTCCTTAATTTTTTTTCTATTCTATTGAATATACAGTGGTCGCCGCTTAATACACCAAAATTAATCGATGATGATAATAATAAGCGAATTATAATGAACTCATTAATCAATGATTTGTGTAATTTTTTGTTCAATTGTTTTGTTTGTTTTTTCTTCTACAATATACAAAAACTTACATTAATTGTGAGTAAATTAAGCGGCGCTAACTGTATTTATTTTGAATCTCTGTGTTATAATTATCTAGTAACAATGCAATCACCATCAAATTTCGATTAATGTTCCCAAATTTTAGTTGGATATATTAAGCGAATAGTTTCTGATTAAACAAATCAAACAACTTATTACAACAACAAACAAACAAGATTTTGTATTATAATCATACGTGGTTCACTAATCAAAGGTAATAAAATGTTGTTGACCTACATGTCCATTAAGCCAAGAATTTATAAGAGACCTATTTACAAATCCACCCCCTCTTGTATTCTCAATTAAATAAACTGGAAATTTTCCATTTTTACCATTTAGTATACACAGTTTCATATTGTTGTTAAAATTAGAATATTTTATTATGAAAATCTAAAGCATTCAACCCTTATAGCTACATTACAGCTTTGATCTCAACTAGTTCGACATTGTTAACAAAGCACATTGCTATCAAATAGTTGTGCAACATTACAGGAATTATTGTGTATATATACATAATTTTTTGTTGTTGTAATAAATGAACGCCAGTGTAGTTTAGCAATTTTCAGTGCCCCAAGCACGGTTCAAAATTCATACAGTAATCTGTGTTTCTATTTCAAAATTCAAAGATACAAGTGTCGAATTTTATTTCAATTCTTAAATATTGGAGTATTACTATAACACGATTCACTTAATGCATGCTTACAACTTTAGTGTTTTAATACTAAATCGCGTTATACGATCTCATGTATTCCGTGTGTAAAAAATTGAAAAATATTCGGATTTGTTTATAGGGTTGTATAGGTGTTAAATTATTCGAACAAAATATAAGGAAGCAGTGCGGGGTGTCCTACAGGCGAATGGCGCAAATACTTCTGGCCCCACAAAGCGTTGTTCTATAAACGCATTACTGTTGTAAGAATATTTAATTTAAGACATTGACTAAATATATATATATATATATATATATATATATATATATATATTGTTGATTTTTTTACCAACAGTAATCAAAGGAAAATTGTTTTGCTAGTTCTTAGTTTCACTTAACACGATTTTGATTAACACGTTGTTTTTTTTAAGTTTGAAAACTGATTTTGCGCACCATACTGATCGATAAATCAACGTATCTATTTTACCGACATTGTCAATTAAACGTTCAGTTAACATAACCTAAAATTTCATTAATTCCGCTTGTTTTGTTTTGTTTTTTCGTAATAAACAATGAATCGTGATTCAAAACAATGTTTTACCTGTTTAGAAGATATTTCTAATGAATTTTCGAATATTACATGTTTCGATAAAGATCATGTGTCATATTTGGAGAAATTGGAAATTTGTATTGTAACACAATTGGTGAGTTGTTTTTTTAGGCGATAACAAATAACAAAAGATTTTAAACAAATTTTAAGATTTTCGCTATTTTAAGATTAAAACAGAAGAAATGTTGATTTGTTCGGATTGTATAGAACAATTGAGAATTTGTTATAAATTTAAAAAATTAGTGTTAACATCACAGGAAACATTGTTGCAACAATTAGATTTCAAACAGGACGAAATGGATAATTGCGAACGAAAAGAGAATTTCGATGATGAAATTCTAAATGAGGCAGATCAATTTTTGAAAAATCATCCACAAAACAATTATGAAATTGGTTCGAATGATGATGAATTATTAGAAACTGACCCAAATAATGCATCGGATATTGAAGAGTTCTATATAGAAAAACTCTCAGAAGATCAAGAATCTAACGATATTCTATATGAGTGTGATCTATGCAATATGAAATTCAATAAAGAATGGAAATTGAAACGACATTCAACACGTATCCATAATATTGTACGTAAATATATTTGTGAATATTGTCAGAAAGAATTCAAACAAAGTTTCCATTTGAAAGAGCATTTATCATCGCATACTGGTGAAAAGAATTTCACATGTCGTATATGCGAGAAGAAATTCCAACGTTTATCATCACAGAAACGCCATGAACGGGCACATGATCGGCCAGTTGGTGAAAAAACGAAGAAAACACCATTTTTATGTACGATCTGTGGTAAAAGTTTTCCATTTTCAAATGGTGTCCAACGACATATGCGTGTTCATTTAAATATAAAAAAGTTCGAATGCAATTTATGTAAAAAACGTTTTAGACAATCAACACATTTACATGTGCATATGCGTACACATACTGGTGAAAAACCATTTATCTGTGATACATGCGGTGAGAAATTTTCATTAAAATCGTTATTATTAAGACATGTTAAAAATCAGCATGAAAATAATGTTAAACAACATGATGATGATGATGATGATGATGGTGATGAAGATGACGATGATACGACAACAGTGGAACTTGTTTATTTATCAAAGGAGATTGGTGATTGTTTATAAATTGTATTAAATGTTAATTTCATTAATATAATTATTAGTCAGCTAGTATACAATTAAGGGTTTGCTTTATTAATTGATTTTAATTAATTTTATTGACCTGAAATAGACTATTTATAATATTATAAAACTTTCTATTTTACCTGAAATACATCTAAAACTCTCATTTGAAACACAATATTTAGATACATATTTCATATTTTATCACAGATTTTCACCATATTCAATGTTTTGTACAAAGAATTGATTGAAGCAGATTTCAAATGAATTAGAATCATTTCCGGCGGAATCGGAAGTGTTAGTCAAGGTATAGCCTTGAGTCCTGTTCCACATCAACAAATTCCATTAATCAGCCCATCGCTATTATTAACATCACTGTATTTAGGGACGTATGATTGTGTCTTGTGCGACAGATGGCACTGCGATTTGTTCCTACTTCTATTGAAACGGTACGTACCGGAAATAAACGAAAGAAATGAATGGAGCATGTCCAAGTGCCGGCCTGTATAATTCGAAATTGTAAATAAAGTAGTCCTTATATTTTGTTTCTTTTTTATCTATTTTTTTTGTTTGTTTGTTATATCTGTTATTATCGGATAAAAATAACGTGAATGTTCGTTTGTCTGACATCTGTCGTGAAATGTTAAGCCGCCATTTGTGGTGTGCCAAAAATGATCAAATCGTCTAGTTAGCCTTAACATAAGTCGTAGGACTCAAATCTGAAAACTGTCAATAGATATGAACATATACCCAACTCAATTCTAGTACCAAAAGAAAAAAAGACGGCTTTATTTTCCTATTTCCACGTCAACATCACACTAACCGTAATTTACTTTTAAATTGGAATTTTAATTATAAAATGGGCTAAAAATTATTTTTGTTAGTACTCAGGTCATAAATTCGATTCAAACTAATTGAAAATTTCTATTATTTTCCTATTACATCCATCAGTTTCAATTAATCTAAACGGAACACTACAAGCATGAAAATCTTTTGACATTATTTACAAAACTGTAAACGATCAACACAACAACAACAAAAAACAATTATTGTACATCATTATGATTTTTCTATAATTGAAATTTACGAATTGATGTCTGTACTTAAAATGGTAACAATTGTATGTATTTTTGTTCAATGTTGTCCCCAAACACTTTGTCAGAAAACGAATGAGCCCAGGACTGCCGAAAAAATCGGCGGGCCCCGGGGAAACCAGTGTGTTCGGGCCCCTATATAAATATATTTATACGTACTTATGTAGATGAAGGGCGAAACAGGGGCATACGTTTTTCCCTGAGATCGTATAAAATGTTCCACAAATTTCAATCGTTTCATAAATCCTGTTTTCTCTATATTATCAAATTATACACTTCAAATATGTGTTTTAGAGCAGTTTTTGTTTCCAAGTTTGCTCACATTCCTCTCACCTGGAAAATTTTATATGGAGAACGAAAAAATTTACGCCGGACGATTAAGGGCCACCTCAGAATAGCCGAGCTCTGGGGAAAATACCCAACTTCGCCCATCTGTATTTGTCGGGCCTGAATAAGCCTATATTATTGACAAGCAACAGAAAACATCAGAAGATTGATATTTACTAGATTGCGGCTACGATTTGTCATCAAACTGACTCAAATTGTAATGGAAAATCTGATTTTACACACGCATAATTATTGGTGAAAATAATGCCGTCTAGCACTCATCCTATAATCAAGTGATTTCTGATTACATTATTTTTAATAATCCCGAATTTTATTAAGTATATCGAATCAACTCAATCATCATTTCAATTAATTTATACGACAGTTTTTTTGTTCTCCCAGTAAAGCCGTTTTTAGTGCGTCAGGGCTAAATAATGCGCTTCAACGATATTCACAGATCGTTTATCAAACAAATTGAAACTGTTGATATCGTTGACCTTTATCTAATAATCTAATATTAATTTATTAAACTGATAATAAGGAACTAAACAAATGACAAATAGATAGAGAGAGAGAGAGATAGTGAGAATATTTAACATTCAATAACTAAATTAATATGAACGGAAAGTTATTTAATTTTATGAGTGGAAAGTTGTGTAATTTTTCACAATTTTCACCGTATACCGATTATGAGTTGAATATTAATGTCGTGTTTTCATTTAATTTAAACTGTGTGCCATTCGAAAAAAAAATATTATTAAGCGGAATGAATTTCTTACAAATATCTCCATTTTTGTGTTAGAAGTCTTTTAATGATTCTCTTGATTGAATTGAAAACCTTGCGACTTTGATGTTATTGAAGAATTCGTTTTTAAAAGAATCATTCTATTATCCGGAAGACAAATGATGGTCATCGAAATGTTCCTTTGTCGTAAAGGTGTTTTTCATCTGTGTGCAAGACAACTTTCTTAACTTTGTTATTGATTGGTTTCGAAAAAATGAAACTCACCTGTAAACAATTAGAGAATCTTGTATATCATTCAATTTAGAAGAGTAAATACAATGTAAATGTCATTATTTATTGTATTTTGAGTTAATCGAACAATAGAACATACACCACAAAACCAACAAAAGAGAGGCCAAATTGAAACTGAAACTAGAACTCTAAAACTGTACGATTGTTTGATAAAAAAAGAAACGAAATTGGCTAGTTTGATAAATGAAGAAGATCACCTGGTGCATCCATTCATACAAACCATTGTTTTTATAATAGTTCCAAATACAAAAGGATGTCGATTTTTCGAAGGGTTTTCTATAACAGATCAAATGACATATTGCTGTAAATAATAAAACTAATGAGCCACACGAGAGAAGCATAACTACTTAAAGACTTGATTGCTCATTAACGACAACACACATAAATTAACAAATGCCAACTAGAAACTTGCACAAAATAATTCATCATTATTCAAAGGTTTGCATTAATCTACCATCTATTCACAATTTTCCTTACTGATTTCAGTTTAAAGTCGACAATTCTATTTACAAAAAAACGTATTAAAACGGAAGTGAAAAAGGGAATGTTTCTCATTAACGGTTAAATTAACAGGATACTAAAAGTATAAAAGATTGTTTCCATTGTTTCATATACCATCATCATTCAAAAGTTATCATATTTATCATCTTATTTCTTGTTTTTCTTCTTCTATATTTATGAAAGGTGAAAAATAAGTTGCGGAAAACCACCATTCATCTGGAAACGTATCTATCACGTGGCACAGGTGACTGTTGGAAAATACTGGTGTTCTCGGACTGTATAATTCTTTTTCGGTTGCTTTTCTAAATTCCATCTGTCACTGTTTCCATAATTCAATCCCACTATTTTTCGGTTGTTGTTTATTTTTTCGATAATCAACACCAATCGATAGTCAAAAAAAATAAATATGGAAATTGCACTGCACGTTCCACAAATGTTTTCTAGTTTTTTAATAGACTGATTTATGGTATTCAACTGGGAAATTCGTCTAATACTGAAAGGATTTCTTGTTGTTGTTTTTTTACCTGTTCTAGATTTCTCTTAGGTATTACGGCAATAATCAATCAAAATTGTAATTAATTCAGACGCAAATCGTAATGGTGTATGATTGATTATTATATAAATACGCACAATGATTGCGCAAATTTTTCTGAAAATTTCGCTTTTGTTATTCAATCACAACAAAGACTAATTAATTATCATAATGGACTTTTTTAACAACTGTTGCACGATTCAGGAGATAAGACGAGATAATTTCGATCGTTTACTATAAACACAACCCTTGAAAATTCGTTCTTTATAAACCGTTGTCATCTTTCCGGGCTGGTTATTCTTCCTCATTTTTATCTAATTTCCATATCGATCATTTCTCAAATCTAGTTGAAATCTAATTCAGATGCGCCGAACAATTAAATGATGTATTAATCCAATATTAAACCAGTTTAGTAAACTGATTAATTAGTTTTATTACTGTAGTAGCCGGGGTCTGCGTTTCTGTCCGGCTAATCCTTCTATATTTCCCCTTTACTAAATTATTAAACGTGTAGATATGGTAGCGTTTTTAGTTCGTTTAAAATGAATGTATCACTTACTAACCGTTTATTTATTTGATAATTTATGATATGCAAATTTTCTAAATACTCGATTGAAAATTCGTTGTTTTTCAATTGTAAAATGACACTTCTAAATGTTCACTAAGGTCCCAGTTCATCTTGGTTTCGTTATTCGCGACTTAGGTCGAGTTCATTTTGCTTTCCTTAGAACAGTTTGAGGGCTGACCTTGTCTTAAACGATGCTAAGCCGGAAATTTGCGTTCATCTTGGAAATTTAAGAGGGAGAGCGCGATGAACGCATTGCCATCTGTTTATTTTCTCCTAAATTAAACCGACCTTAAAAATGGAATCGAATAAGGGACGGAAGATGAACTCACCCTTAACAGCGTAAAGTTCCTACTTTATTAAAATGAGCCGTATACTCAAATAAGAGTGATTTTCTTTTTTGGTAGGGTAAATCCATCATGGACAGCCGGAGGGAAGATATTCAATTCCTCCGGATAATGCCGAACTCCTACTGGCTAAAATCCCTCCTTTATTCTTCTTGCCCACTACTCGGGACCGTTGGTGTATTACTTCGAGATATGATCTATGACAAGATGAACTATTCTGAATCGTTAAATATCACTTGACTGTGTTACTCGATGCATTCAAACTAAACTTAAAATACCTTGAAAGTAACGTATAATTCAACAAAAAAAGGACAATTTAAGCGTGCAACGTATAACCGGCCCTTTAGAAAATCCATCTATTTTCAACCGAATTATTTTATTTAATCATTTAATAAAAATACTATGAAATTCTGTTAATTTTGTCTTAGAAAATCTGATCGAAAATTGTTTGAATGTTTTTAGAAGCTTTCCATCGACAGACTATGCAAATATTTGCTTAAATCTAAATACAATAGAGTTGATAAGATTAGCTCTAGAATTCACAATTGTTCGAAGAAAAATTTAAAAGATTTGATTATCATCCAAGCAGCTTTGAATTTTGAAGAATTTATATTCTCTATAGAAATTCAAAGAGAGATTTCGTTTTATTATCGTAAATAATCACGGTGTTTAGGAATGCTACACCTACATTCCAACGGCGGCCACTTCAAATACTAATTCGTTTGTAGTTGTTGTTCTTAAAGTAAATTGAAGAGAAGAGCAAAAAATTCTAGCAGATTTTTGTACGGTTTCCATTTTTTTACGCTCTACTTTCACGTTTCAGTCAAGTATGTGGATGCCATTCGGAAGGTTGCAAACGATAAAAATTTATCTAGTTTTGGAATAATCTTAATGAAGCCACATTAATTAAATTCAACAAATTTGAAGTTTTAGATTGTTAAGTTCTCTAATCACTAGTGAACTCTCCTGAACACACACAGTTGAATGACAGATTGAACAGGTGATTCTCACAAAACTTTAAGTTTGTCTAAACTAATTCAAATGGAGTTGTAATAACGATCTAACAAAATTTTACACAAGGGAAATCGTCGAAATTGTTCTATTTTTCATTTCAAAAATCATTGAACAAAAATATGGAACAAGTCTTCTTTGTTATATTAATAATTTCTGACATTTCATTCTGTATATAGAATATTAAAAATGCATACGAACAGACTAAGAAGAAACAAACAACAAAGCTAATCTAACTTTTACATATTGTTTTCAACATTCTAATTTCAGTTTTGATGATTATAAAGCGACAGAAAATCATCGATTTCAATCATAAAAGTGATTATTTCTCCACTTCTATTAATCATTAATGAAACATTCCAATTGTCTTATGATAATGAGCGAACAAAATTTCAAACAACAATCATCAGTATTCTGTCAACACACCATTATCGTTATCGCATACTGACAGAATATCGATATGATGAAGTATCATTTTCAACAACAATCATTTGTATTTTGCCAACAACTCCCAATTTTAATTTTTAAGAAAAATTGAGATGAATATAAAGACGTCACACTAGAATACCAATGAATATCCATCCAAGTTTTATGATAAAATTCAATCTTTTCAATACATTCCAATTTCGTTTAAACATCAAAATTTGGGATGATTTATCGAAATATACATTTCAATATGGAACATTACTTGTTTAACGTTGGAATCTTTTCCAATATTTTTTTTGTTGCTTTTCATTTCGTTACATTCAAAAACGAGCCACCGCAACATATTCGGAGTGATATCAAGACAATAGCAAATAGCTAGGAGGTAGATAACTGTTATCATTTCCAAAACCAACTGCGAAACATCATTTTTCATCGGATGTATGCGAATATAGAAATTGTATTTGATATTCCAATATTAGTGCGATGATCAGTTTGTTGTTGTTTTTTTTTTGGCACGTGTCAGTAATATAATTGAAGAGACAACGATCAAATGGCGAAATCACTAATAAAACCAGATACAATTTTCTAACTTAATAACAATTGTAAAACTTTAACTAGAACTAGATTGAAGTTTCAGTTAGATACGAAATCTCGTAAAAAAAATTAATTGCATTTATGCCCACCACTACGATAAATTGGTTTCAAGAAGTTCAACTACATCGTTTCTAGTTATTGTAATTAATCTTTCACAACAAATAGAAAATACTGTTTATATTGAATTGTATTAAATGTATCAAATTGAAAAATTCTATCAAAACGTTGTTTATTTACAATTTGATGGAGTTCTCTACACCATTTCCATTTAAAAGGGATGTAGCTTGAAATGCTCCTCATAAAATAACTGAATCGAATGTTGTTTCACTTTATGGAATACTTCGAAAAAAATTACGTGTACAAGCTCACAAGCAATGTTATATTGTCGACAATCAGAAAAACGTCTTGCTATAAGTTAATAATAATAATTGATGAATGTTACACATTGATTGATAGAAAATTACAATCGTTGCTTTTAAGCAAAACGCTCGTATTTCAATGATTTTTAGATTTTTTTTCCAATATCGTCTCCATTTAAAACTTGTACAGATTTTCTTTGAGGGGATTTTCTACAAATATAAATTCCCCCAAAAACTGATGAGATCGACAATATTTACTTTTATTTAAGACTTTATCATCTGCAGGATTTTAATCGCTTAGGAAAACCGATTTGCATTCCGTTACGGATCCTCATCGCTATCTGGCGTTTTAAACGAACACTAATTGTGACAGATACAGATAAGGGGTCGTCATTGAATGATAACTTTCTACCGACTTCAACCCAATTATCTTATTATCAAAAGTAGATTATATAAATGTGGATGTTATCCATTCCTCTACGCGTTGAAAAGACAGAACGTGCGGTAATTTATTGATTCTTTCAATAATTCCTCCAAAATAATTCAAGATGAAGTTTTTGATAAATCTCCAACAAACGAACCAATTTATAATTCACCCTTGTTATAAGATCAAAGCAACAGTTTCTTATTATACAGTACATACCTACATCCGATAAAACCACCTAAAACAACCCAAAACTTTGTTTACAATTAACCAGTTGTAAATCTGGTAAATTGAATATAAATCACGTTAATATTAAGCAAGAATGTTGTTGGTATGTGAAATTTCGTTAAAGAAAATCCCCCCAAAACCCGTATGAAATAATAACAAAAATAATTAAAAAACCGTGTTAGAAATTACATTAATTTAAAATGCGGTAAAAAGAAATAATCGTAATTAACTTTCACCCACCGAAATTTGTTATTTCAATTTAAATATTTTTGTCGATGATAGATTTGTTGTTGTTGTTGTTGTTGTTGTTGGAGTGGTTCTATCTGTGTTTCGTAGAAACATAAATTTTTGATAAATAAATCTGAATTGATTGTCATGATTGGGGGGTGGATTCGTGTAATTAAAGCAGCAGGATTTTGACCCATTTCCCAAGTGGTGTGCAACACACAAACATAAACACACACACACACACAACTGAACAAGTGAATCAACTTTTCCATATCCGTATTATTATTGATGGAAATCACATTTATTCGAAAGTATTTCAGGAAATTCCATTTCATTCTCTAAATAATATGAAAAATCAGTTTAAGTTCGATCTTTTTCCCACATTGTGTTTATCATTCAGTGGAATTGTATTCGATGTTGGTTAAATCGAATATTTATTGTTGAAACTGGAATAGATGTTTTAACAATAGAAAAAGTCATTTTGTCGCTGATGAAACAAACAAAATGTTAATGCAACATCAACAGTAAGTCGACGGAGAATTTTTCCAGTTTCATTTTATTAAACGCAAGTATTTCAACATTTTTTATGTAAGACATTTAAATATTGAAAAATTGTTACAATTTACATTCAGAATGCGTAAGAAGCGAAATTTAAAAATAATACCGATGGTAATTTAGTGTATGTTAATTAGCTTTGAGTGGCGAAGATAAACACAGGCAACTGAAGCAACGTTATGCAAAGCTACAATAACATTGCTTCAGTTGCCTATAATTAAACGACTTCTACTACTACTCTACTTCATTATTATCGTTGTATTGAGGTTAACTTAAGAATTTTTACAACTACAAGGATTCATCAGTGTCAAATAGTATTTAGATACTGTTTATACCGCCTGTCCTGTGTATGACGAAACATTGCTTCTGCCTGTTTGAGACATTCTAAAATAAACTAGACGTGTGCTTTGTTCGAAACTGAATTTATGTAATATTTTGCTATTTGGAAGACGATCTGTATATTTGAAAACAATAAAAAGATTGAGTCATGCGTCATTTTGGATTTCTTTGTATTGTCTACAACGCTCTCTCTAATTGGCACTTTCACTAATGAGGAGCGATGTTTTTTTTTTGATTAACTAAGGGAGCACAAAAAAGGGCTGTATTTGTGCCTCAGGAACGATTTTTTTTGGATCAAAATCAACTATAACAGTGCAATTTGTTTATTGAAAGCAACATTTTGTGGGATGCCCGATATAGAGATTCTTCATCAAAAAAAAAACGGTCTCTCTTTGATGATGTCAACATCTTTCTTTCAATTAAAATTACCGGATTTATCTAAAGAAATAAGGGGAAATTGGTTAATTAAACTTCTTTGTTAATTCATTTTTGAATAATTAACAAAAATTTCCATTTCTTTTATGTCGACTTTCTTTCTCAACATTTGCACATTTTAAATAAAATTTCAACAATAGTAATATAGCTTTGAATGTTGACTTTGTCCCACAAAAATTCAATCTAAATTTGAAAATATTCATTTTAAAACAATATTTGTCCGTTATATTGAAATGAAATCGATCGAAATCTGGTTAAATATTGACACAACAGCTCAAGAATGATTAGGTGTTATTTTTGTCGCTTACTACAGAACGAAAACCATCCTAATTCAACTAATGGAACTCTATTTTCTTTACAATTACCTATTTAGAAGGTTTATCAATATTTATATTTAACAAATGTTCTTACCTTAATGATGTTGAAATCGAATATGATACGGTCCCTATTCAACAGGTTGCCGGAGCAACTTCCTCAAGGAAGCTGTCTGTGTTGTGTTACGGTTTTACCGGTGGTTGGTAAAAGTTTCAAAAAGTCAACAGAAGACGCCGAGATGAAGACACGCGAGACGCGATGAATTGCTCAAAAAAAGACAACAAACAAAAACTAGAGTTTTTGGGAAAATAAAAACTTTTATGTTTAGTGGCGTAACGGCCGAACTTTGTTTGATTGTTGTTGTGGTAAGTTCGGTGGATGTTCTGGTGATCACTTACTGGTCTGATGCTGGTAAAGATCACGCAGGTTATGGACGTCGTGACGCTGATAGAGCGTCTTTATAGGCGTGTGTCATGCGCGCCGGTATGTTTCAATACGCTTCTTTTTTTTCAATACTTTATCTATGAATAAATAAAAAATATAATTAGCGACAACATCAATATGCATCATCTCTCTATTGGAACATTTCTGTTAAATGGAATTGATGATCCGGGAAATTCTAAACAAAAACAAAATGGAAAAATAACGCTATTGTATGTGAGAAACGTATTCGATAACAGGGGGTGATATTCTTAAGACCTCTCTAAATAAACAATCTTATATGGTTTTAAATTTTCTTTCATTGAAATAACAAGGAAGTTATTTTGTTCAATGCTGTTTCGTTTTTTTCTTTTTGGTAACGTTTTTATTTACAATTGGTGGTGGTAAATCACGTTCCGGTAGAGCGTTTATATTGGAAACGTACAAACATCTGGATTACATAAGGGAAGCTTGTCGAATGCTTCGTTCTGTTTTTGTTTTTGTTTTTTTTTAATTAGTTTGTGTTGACGCATAATCGACACCTCTTAGGTGGACTATGCGGTAACTATGTGAAGAGTTGTTTCAGATATTCATTTCGTTTGTATTTACAGTGGTATTCTCATGGTAACAGTAGAAATGTTGTAAACAGTATAGACTGTGCTTTATATTTCCACTATTCCAAATAATTAAACATGTAAATCATACTTAAATCAACAGATATCCGTACAAGCCGACAATACTGAATAATGATGAATACTATGATGAAATCATATCATAATACAACAGAAATCTACTTTGAAATACAGGACCGTTCTATTATTTTTTTTCATAGTAATTCCAAATTAAATCATCATAATTCTAATTCAAAACATAAACTTTATTGAATACGCTTCAAATCTGTCTGTTCGTTTTTGTTTAATTACGTAAATTAATCGAAATGTAAATTAGTTTGGTTCATGAGAGATACTTTTACTTTAAAATTGAATTTAGATCAAATTCGGTCCTGATTTTCGCTTATTTCAGCGAATCTAAGCCTTTATTATAATCTCCACCAACTATTGTTGGCTAGTATTAGTTAGACTAGATTTAGTTAAAACATGCAAATTTGAATTGGTAGTGAATAGAGTGGAAAGTCCTTTATTAATGTTTAATTCAATGGTAGCTCAACGTTTTTTATTTAAGAAGTATCAAATTAGATGAGGTGATTAACAAAAAAGAATGCTAATCATGTATGATTCAACTACTTTCAAATACAACCTCTTTGCCAAACAACAAAATCGTCTGGATTTTAAATACAACAACAAAAAAAAACAACACGTACGTTCAACACCCACACTCTAATCTAATCTAAAATAATCGTAACAGTTAGTCAACAGGATAATTTCAAATTTGTCCCCATATCAATCAAAATTAGAAAAATTACGAAACTATTCAACTAATTCATTAATTATTGCCGCTACGTGGATTATGTAATGTTGATTTTTCTAACATTTACAAATACAAAAATGTTAAATGGATATTAGACAAGAAATTGTGTAGAAATTATTATGGGAAATCATACAAATGGGGTGGAAAAGTTAAATGGGAAAATGGTGGATGCGCCGGGCCATGTCAATATTATATCTTCATCACCGTCATCATCATCATAAAACTGACAACGATTGGAAAGATTTGTGAAAAAAATTCAATTTTTTTGTGTTTATTCTGTTTGAATTGCGATTATTCACAGTTTATTGCGGTATTGATAAGATTGTAATGGTCGATTTATTAATGCGTAAACAACATTGAAAGGGCGGCTAAAGTAGAGAAACCCTCGAATTTGTTTGAGTTATTAAACAGAAACAGGCTAAATAGAGACATAAAAAGGGCAAGGATTCGATGATGGTGGCCACTGCGTCCGGTATTGGTTCTAATCCGTCTCTGGCTTCACTGCTATTCAATTCTGTAATTTGATAATGATGGTAAGATAATCGGTACGTGTGAGTGTTTACAAATGTAATTCGAGCAGAAAAATTAATTGAACTATAAGAAAACCATTGTAATAATAGTTGTGGAAATTCAACAATAATAATTAACTTCTAAATACGATCCAATTTGATTTATTATCAATAAATTGTTGATAACATATAGAAATATTCAATATAAATAGAATTTTTATTACAGTCTTTCCGTTCGATTGCTAGCCACAAAATCAAATACAAATTTGATGATCTTTGCTTAGGTTTTTTCCTTTTCTTTTCTTTAATTCAATCATTTTATTATCACGTATAGTTTATTGCTATATGTATGTTTAGACATTTTAAAAGAATTGTTGTTATCAAATTTCGTTTTCGATCGTCTATGATAGTCACGATCTTGCCTCAATTTTACCATTTGATAATGGTGTTACTTGGTATAACGACCATTGTAAAAAGAAGCTAATTTTGAGAATTTCTCCATTCACTTGCTTTACATAATTGTATCTTTTTTATTATTCAATTTTCCATCGTTTTATACTGTTTCATTTACCAAAAATAAGTACTTTTAAATTGAATAAACTAAGAAAAAAATACAATAAACGGTAGAAGCGTAGTAGAAGTTCTGCCCAATTTCTCCTACATTACATTTTGAATCTAAATTCAAGGTAAATACGTGCATGATTTGGATTGAACGTGTGAATGGGCAATTTTTTTTTGTTTGTTTTGTTAGAAAAATACACTCAAATGTAGGACTATAATGGCAATGGAATAAATAGAAATATTTTGGCAGTATAACAAGATCTCTTTATGTGTTAATCCTAGTTTATATCTCGGTTATGATGGTTTAATAAAACTTTTGAGAAGCTTTCGAACTTCCGTATCAGTTCACTCCTACAATCTACAGAAAAACAAACAAAACAAACAAACTAATGGAAAAACACACGAGAACTAAATTTCCATCATAAAATTTTAATACAAAAGAACATCAACGAGACGATTAAATAAATTTTATTTATTATTGTGAATTTCATGGAGCATAGTCGTTATAAATGTGCATTGAACAGATTTTCTAGATTCAAAAGAATATAAACGTTACATGCAGATAAAGAGCTTAAAGGATATTGATGATGTTGATGATAACAATCGAATTGTTAATTGTAAAATTGTATTTGTATGATATTCAATTGAATTGTGTTTTGGTTGGTATTATGTTATATATATATATATATATACTGTTTTTAGAGTGCTTATTCAATCCAATTTCTAGCTCATCACGATCTCAACCAACCGGTTGTAGTAATAGCATAATGTCTGTTATACTGTGTCTATGCTGATTTGGCCGACTTGACGTTAATTAAGTAACTGATTCGCTCGGATTTTTTATATGCACAGGCGCAATACGATGGGATATCAATAATAAATAGTTGTCCTTGACGATTTCTAGCGGACAAAAACAAATTGTGCTTAAGCCCTTTTGAAATTTTAATTAAAAACTATCAGCGAAATGTGTACCCAAATGACACAGCACTGGTCAAAGGCGAACATTTCAATTTAACAAAGCACATTAAGTTTTGTCGACCGCCTTGTTACGATGGATCGAGCCGTGAAATTTGGGCATACTGGGCTAACACTGTGGGGTTAGTTGTTGCAGCCACTCATTTGTCAATTTCGTCGAGAAACTTTTTATTTTTACTCTTTTATAAATAGGAGGGTTTTGGATATGCAAGGGCCTTTTAATTGAATGGGTATGCAGCCTATAAAAATCCTGTCTAAATGTGTCCCTGCTCAGATAGCATGCATAATAGTTGTAAAATTTTTAGGAACCGTTCTTTGTTCTTTTTATAAACTATAATACGATTTTTTTTGGTAAGTTAATTATTTCTGATTTTGTGTCTAAACCGGTACATTTTGGGTACTCATTACATATCAAAACTAATCAGGGCTGAGAACCGAAAAACCAGTACAGTCCTGGTAAAATCAGTACTAGCGGTCACCTTACTAAGCAATGATAAAAACAATATTTATTCTCAGATATGACGACGATCACTTGAAAAATAATAAAATTCTCAATGTAGATAACTGAGTGCCGGATTGTTAAGTTTACCTTACTTAAGCCCAGCTTTAATGAACCATACATCTAACTCTTCATAGTTGTCACAAAAGTTGAATTTTTGCGGCTGTACTATGTTGGAGTAGTACTGTGGCGTTGAGTTGGTAACGTTTGGTGATGATGACGTGTTGGGAATCGGGCTGATTTTATTGCTCTTTATTATTGTTACCAACCTTCGATTTTGATGAATTTTTATTTAAAGTATATCAAATTCTCTGTGTTAATTTTATTTTCCTGAAAATATTTGATTAAAAATTTGATTTTTATATGGAACTTTTGAGATTTTTCCAAATGAAATTTACATAATCGAACATGAAGAGGCCATCTAATTTCTGTACACAATATGGAATTTATTTAAACTTACAATCTATATTCATTAGCTAATTCAAGCGATGATTGTTATTTACAATTCGATCTGTTTTGATTGATGTTATACCTACATTGTTTGACATCCAATTTACAATATAATTATCTATATACACACTCACACACACATACATCTCTCAACATGACAAATTTCCGTAAATTTTCCACAAAGATGAACAAAAATTTCCTATAAAATTAAACTATTTTGTGAATCAAACAATTAAATGGAAAAAAAAATGTAATTTTAATCAACGTCCAGGTAGAAAGTTGCTAATCAAGATCGCAGTTGTCGCTTCTAACAAGCACTGCTTAATTTCTTTCAACGTTAAATCAATTTAACGATAATAAGCAGCATTTATCCAACAGAAAAAATAAAATTAAATTAAAAAAAATAAAAATAAATTGAACTATACAAATCGTATTTTTATTCGTCATTGCTTGTTCAACAATTCGTAACTATTATATCAGTTTTATTCGCTATTTTATTATCAATTTGTATCAATTTCTGAAAAGATATAACATTCAAAGGTTATTATCAATTTATGGCAGTACGATTGTGACAAAAACTACACTGAGTCAAGTTGTTTAAATCCGATTTGGATGACTACCAGGAACTGTTGCGAATCCAATGAATTAACGACCAATCGTTTGCAATCTTGTTATTTTATTAAATTTTTTTTTGGTGATGAATCAATTAAAAAAATCTCAATTTCTATAATCCTGATTTAATTAAAGTTTCTATAATTAAAAAATATTTTTTTGAGATACAAAAGTATGGGCGTTACTACGGTTTAAATTTACTTTCCAAACCGTTAAAAATCGTTTACTTTTTGTTAATTACATTTTCAACATGTATGTTAATAATGAAATTACGAAGATTAATTAAAATTTTTACACTTCCTCTCTACCTGTTTGTGGTTTTAACTGGTTAATTTACTTGAATAGTCGAATCTTTGATGTGGTTACATCCTCTTGTTGTAACTTTTGTAGTTTGGTAGGCTCAAATTTATCTTCTGTAGAATTAAACGTATTTATACAGATTGTCCGGTAATCGGCGTACTCTATATTTAGTGCTTGAAACTTACCGAAAACGAACAACATTTCAATTCGTTCGATGTACAGAAGAAACAATCTTGATTCACCGCTAGCTAGTTGGTGTGATTGTTGAGGAAGTGTTTTGTTATACACTAGCTACGCCTATTAGCGGACACGTCGTATACATATAGGAAAACATATTATATTTGATTGTGACGTAGATTAGGGAAATATAGATATGTAGGTGTTCTGATTACGTCAAAAAAAAATCATTAAATCACCTGTCTCATATGTAGTTTAATATTTGTATTTGAATATTTCCGTCATATTTCTATTTTAATATATATATATATATATATATATATATATATATATATATATATATATATATATGTTTGGGTTTAAAGTTTTCCACCCCCACAGGTATTTTAACTGTGTGTTGTGTTTAAGCTAGACAAGAGAATCTTTGAAGTACTTCAAAGTGTTTAAATGATATACGATGGGAAGTTTCGAAACTTAGATACACAAACATTAACTTGAAGATATCCGACCACTTGTTACTAAGTTAATTGCATTTTCTTGGTTTATCAGTCTTGTTGTTTTAGTTTTCACTTAATTGAAAACAAATGTATGTAAATAGTGTTAAAACTAAGATGCCTGAAAACAATTCGAAATTAATTATGTACACACGCATATTTACATACGAATACACACTACAAATCATATATTTTATTATTGACAGTTTTCACTTTCACCAGAAAAAGTTATCGTTCAAGTGCGTATCTATCTATTTTAAGTTACTTGGACTAGAAATTTGAAATTTAATATATGGTAGGTAGATGACGTAAAGAAGGTGTAAGTAATAGTTTACAACTGGTATGTTCCTATCACTTATATGTGGTTGCTTATTAGCGATTTCACGATTGATTTGTGTCTTAAATTATGCTCTGCAAGTCATCATGAATGAGTATTGATTGGTTTTAATCTCAATTTAGAATTTGTAGTAAGATTACATAAAATTAGATTAGATTATAAAGGACGATTGGCCTTATTAGCCTTCGTAAACTGCGACTACAGTTGATCCATTGTTTTTAACCATTCGTCTGTTAGTATCCCGAAAAGATATCTTTCTGGCGAAATCGATTGGGCATTTCCTCCCGGGGCCCGGCTACTCTGAGACGGCCCTTGATCATCCAGAGTCAACTTTTTTGTTCTCCACAGAAAATTTTCCTGGTGAGAGGGATGCGAGGAAGCCCGGAGACAAAAAAAACTTTATACGATCTCAGTGAAAAGCAACTGTTCCTATTTTGAACCCCCTTTGCATAAGTACGTATAAATATATTTATAAGGGGGCCCGAACACACTGCTTAGACGAATAGTTAATGAACTCCTTTACCTGTCGCATATCTGGACATGGTCTTCAGTAGAGAACCTTTGGTTTCATTTCCACTCATTGCTATCCTCCCTTCTGTGGATTTTGGTTACCTCACAGAATGGCTCGGCTACTTCATTTAAAACACCCATGCAAGGGTAAGTTTGTGATTCTGTGCATATTTGCTTTAGAATTGCCAGGTGTTCTTGCCCGTCTTCTGGTTTGGAGATTACAGTTTGTGGCAGTTTCAGGGCAACAAGAAGTCCTTCTTTCCGTACTTGTAAATGGAGCGGAAGTAGGTCCAATAGTGTCTCCTTAGTGGCTATATCAGACTGTTACATTTATATTATTCTTTATTGATTCTTTGTTTTCTGGTACAGTTGGGGAATGTGGCAAATTCACGTTCTAGTCCCGCTGGTGGTATTCGAACTTTTTCAACAATAAAAAATTGAACAATTGTCTTGTTACTTTCATAAATATTTAAGTTAGATAGGTAGGTTGCGTAAATCTCATTTACAGTCGCTTAAGCCCGGTTTATCTTCCTTAAACAACTTAAAATCATCCTTAATCGTAATTTTACTGTGCCACACACATGTGCCATGATAGTAATAAGTCATTTTAAACTCTGGGCGCTTATGCCGTTTCGAATGGATGGTTATTGTTCATTTCACCAAATCCGTACGCTTTTTCGATGATGGGGATCCTAATTAACAAATTATGTTAAGAGAAGTGAAAACTTTCGAAAATCCTTTTTCATACGGTACCGGAGTTTGATCTCTAGATATAAATTCAACGCATTTACCGTCGTGCCATTCGTTGATAAAAAGACTTTGTATAAATGAAAAGGATTTTTGGCTACATTCCATCCAGTAGGGTCGCGGTGTTGCTAAGCAACGACCAATAAATACTAACATGGAAAAAGGTCTCTCATTGGGTAAAATCTCCATTTCCACACACATGCTTCGAAAATGGTCATTTTCCACACGGCTGCAGATGCTAACATAACAGCAGCTAACATGTGCAATTAGGAAAAAGTGCGAAAATCGCTTCAAAACACGTCTCATTCCATCGTACGTGGATTTTTTTCAATTGAATTACATACAGGTCGAATTCTAGATTTGGCATCATCTCCAAATGTTTTCAATTTGTAATCTCATGACTATAGAGACTTTCACGGACTTTTACGTTAAGTAGTTGACAATATTACTTGATGAATTCGGATAACTATAGAACATGTAAGTGGCATTTGGTGATGATGACAAGTCCGCAATTGCATCAATTTCGTGTTTTTTTTTGAATAAAAACCAACCAAAAAAATTCGTTCGAAATTATTAATTTAAAATTGATTTGTTCAATCTACAGGATTGATATTAGAATGGTTATTTCAGTTACAAATCATAAAAAAATCATAATTCCATCTATTGTAAATCAAGTAGAAAAGTCCAACAAACAAGCACAACAAAATAATAAAAATAGAAGTAAACTATCCGCCCAGTAAGAAATAACCGTTTCTACTCCAATTTCCTACATGAATCTATCTGTTGCTCTTATAAATTACTTTCTATATCACTAGTCATCCTAAATAGAATTTATAAAATCTTTACTATAAGTCACTTTCACGTATTTTTTTACGTGTCGTTAAACTGTTCGAGAACATTAATAAATTATCGAACGAAATAGAAGCTAATTATTGTTCATAATGAAAAACAAATAAGTCAATTCTATTATAAAAGACTTTATTAATTAATTAATTCTTATACAATAAGAGTGAACAAATAGAAACGAAAATGGAATGATGTTATTTATCACAAAAATTTCAATAAACTTGATACACATCACATCTTTTTCGTTATGATGATAATGGAGCCAAATAAAGAAAGTAAATATCAACGATGATTTGGTTTTTTACTATTATGCACTTGTGCATGGAATCCATTCTTCCAATCAGCATAATATTTAACAGTTCTAACATTACCATCATCTTCTAATAATGAATATTCACCACGTACAACATCACCATGTCGTTCTTCTTTATGATATTTCACATCACCAGTTTTATGATCATTCACACCATATTCGAATTGATAATGGATATTTGATTTCTTTTTATAATACGAATCACCGTGATCATCACCACTAGTGTCATGATGTTGTTGTTCAATGTTTTGTGTTGATTGTTGAGCACTGTGTGTCTCATCATTATTGCCCTGTGTGTTTACTTGATGATAGTTCGATTCATCAGCTTGGTAATGATTCTGGAATTATTATTGTTAAAGCGGGTGATTATCGAAAAAGTGCAACGAACCTGAACGCAAGGCTTGTAATGTTGTTGTTGTTGTTGTTGTGGTTGGCAAGGGCCGCAAACTGGCACATAAACCTGTGGCGGCCCTAGATACTGTAACACCTTGTCGTTTGCCAAAATCGACTTATCATCATTACTATAATGATAAAGACCGGATATTTCACAATTGCAACATTCTAACTTTATTGTTAACACACACAGTAAAACTGATATGGTTATCTAAAGAAATTACAACAAAATTAACAAGAAATAAAGCACAATATTGATAAGAGTTTGCAAAACTTACCAATGTTAAATTTGCCATACTTTTTTTCTGCTTTAACCAACCCTTCAGGTCTTTAACTAATCAACTAAATTAATTAAGAACAATCTACTGGCTTTTATATCTTTTAGGAGATTTAAAGGGAACTTGAAAGTTAACTATTGAAATGGTCCAGAATAGCTAGCATAGGTGGGGGTGGCATTTATTCATGTACTTGAGAGAAAGGTAGAATTACTGTTTGTTGAAAAATCCAAAAGATGATTGAAACAAATTTAGATTAAGTTGACCATTTTTTTTTAATAATTATCCAATTACTACCTGATTTAACCAGGTTTAACTCTTATCTATTCATAGTCAAGAAATAACATTAGAAATTAGGCCGTTTGTTTTTTCTAATCTCTAAAAATGAAACAATCTTACATGGTAGATAAATCGATAAATATATATCGGTTAGCTTTGTCTTGATCATTGTAATGCTGCAACAACTTCAAACAAGTGGAACAGAGATCTGATGATCTTCCACCGAATTAATCAAACTCTCTATATCTTCCTTTTACTTATTGTAGTTTAAATTGTTTTCGTTTAGTTCATTAAATGAGATTTGTGGACATTAAAAGTGGTAAGCCTAATCCATCTCTGGAAATATTGCGTTTAGAAATTTTTTAGCTCTTTCATTCAGTTGTTGCCGCTAAAGGCAACTCGTAATTATACGTTGTCCTGATGGAAAACACCTGGAAGAACTATTCGAAATAATTAATAATAATAATTCAAATTGAACAATTAAAATCTAATTATTATTATTAATGACTTTCACTGAATTTATAATTTATCAATGAAGAAAAATCATATGTTCGATAACAGAGAATTCAATCAAATCAGATGGAAATTGGAGATATTTTTTTTTAATGAATCATTCGTGAAAATTCTACCTGATAGCAATTATTCATTATAACCTAGGACCGGATTTTGGTTGCCTAGGAAGACCAGGGCCGTCCGTAGACCAGAACTTTCGGAACCATTATAACAATGGTATGCCTAATTCAGTAAATTAGAAATTAGACAACATCCATAATTCACTTAGTAAACACCACGTGACTTACTTTTCTATTGTTAGTCTCAGTTTCTCTTTCTCTCTGATTTAGGAACACCAGTACCGGTCCAAGGAAGGACTACAGGGGCACCTGCTCCGGACACGGTTTCCAATGAGACGCCAAATCATATAAGTTTGAATTTTTATACGTAAATATCGACTAGAAAGGGCACCTGTAACTCCTGTGTGCCCCGGGCGCAATTTATTCTCGGTCCGACTCTGCGCAATACTTTTCCCATTCAGAATGACATACATTCACAACATGTGATTTATTTGCTTCAACAGATTATTTGGGGCGAAACTTCTTGTGACCAAGCATTTGATTCTTCATCTAAGAGAACAGAAAGAAATCATTGTGTGATAAGCTAAATAGGACCTGATTTTGGCTCCCTACACGTAGTTGTGACGTCAGCACAATGTATGATAGTACAATTGTAGGGAACATACAAGAGATGCAGACATGTGATCCATTAGTGTGCTATATAAGACACAATCGTGACTGTAAACTAAAATCAACGACATAAAAATGGTTGATGAATATTTCACACAATGCACAATAACCAAGACAATTTAATAATATTACTGAATGGTTGTAGATTTTAAATCGAAAATGTTGAACTACGCCAATGGTCAGTCATTGCCGCGCGACATTGGTACGGCATCCGCACGCCAAGTAAAGGTCCGGTCTCTAATTATAACACACACACCCACACACACATGACAGACTTTCCAAAAACATTCAAGTCAATCGAAACCAATTCATTTATCAACATTTCTAAGAATCAGAATACGAAATTTTCTACAGTGATCATCTTAGACAAGTTTCACTGTAAATATTTTTCAGAAAAACGAATTTTTGTAGCATCTATGTTTGAGTAGTACAACTAAAATAATGAAAAATTGTAGATTTCTATTTGAACAGTTCTACTATTGGTCAATAGATGTCAGCTGTAGATTTCAAGGTTAATTTTATCATTTTCTTTTATCATCTGTCAAGTCTCACAAATTCTGAATTGAATTTATTCGATAGTTTAATTTGAATTACCACTTAAGTTTTGTGTGAAATTAATGTTGTCATCGTTTAACGAATTATTGCTTTGTAATCGTCTGTTATCATATTGCGCAATTCATAATTTTTTTCTCCTTTTGTATAAATAAAAGCAGAGAATTATTGTAATTAAAGGTGTGCGATTATTATTGTTATTTCTGTATTGATAAGTTTGTTCATTTACAATAATCTCTAATAGTAAGATTAAATTCATTGGTAAATCTGTCGATAGTGTTTGAGATAAATCGTTTCGAACCAGATTGATGGGTCTTTTAACTGAAGGCAGTCCCTTATCATGGGATGAAACGAAACAATTATCAGAACATGTCCGTGAACATGGCATCATACAATTTATCAATTTATATAAAAAACTACGTGATCGTCAAGGTGATGTATTGAAATGGGGTGATGAAGTTGAGTATATGATTGTAAAATTCAATGATGAAAATCATACAGCACAACTTAGTCTACGTGCACAAGATGTTTTGAATGAATTAAATAAAAAAGAATTAGAAAATCCAAATGGTGTACGTTCATTATGGCGACCGGAATATGGTGCTTATATGGTTGAAGGTACACCAGGCCAACCATATGGTGGTCTATTAGCACATTTTAATATTGTTGAAGCTAATATGAGACATAGACGTGAAGAGGCTACACAATTATTACAAACAAATGAACGTTTAATGTCGATAACAAGCTTTCCCAGGTAGGTCTATTGGTATTAATTTAATGCAAATAACGGCACGCACGTTATACCTGTTTTGAAGGCCCTTGGAGGCCCCCCTTTTGCCCATAGGAAAACGCGCCAATGCTAAATAATGATTCAGCGAAATTGATTGTTTATCTAATTCAACTAAAAATTCTTAGACACTAATCAATCAAGGACATCAATCGAATAAAAATCACTCATCTTCAATTCTCCGAAATATACGCAGATTATTATTAGATAATTATCATATGTTCATATCATGTATAGATAATTATTATCAACATCACTTCCTCGATTAATTTTTAATGATTTTTTTTCTGTTTTTCTTCCTAAATTTAGATTGGGTTGTGAGAATTTTACTGATCCAATTGTAAAACCAACACCAAATGAAGGTGCAACAAGATCATTATTTTTCCCGGATCAAGTTGTTTTTCCAGGACATCCAAGATTTGTAACATTATCGCGGAATATTCGTGAGAGACGTGGTGAAAAAGTTGCAATTAATTTACCCGGTATACTCATTAATATTTGTTATCAATATTATTATTATTAATAATAATATGAAATTTTTTTGATAGTTTTTAAGGATAAAAATACAAAAGTTCCCATAGAAAATTCACAAGAACATTTACCAGACCATGTTTATATGGATGCAATGGGTTTTGGTATGGGTTGTTGTTGTTTACAATTAACATTTCAAGCATGTAATATCACAGAAGCACGTACATTATATGATCAATTAACACCACTTTGTCCTATCATGGTAATAGAATTTTAATTGTACAGGGTGATGTTCTAATAGTGAGAAGTTTCTTTGATTTTAATGTAGTCAACATATACAAGACTATTCCATGATTGTCAAATAGATTAATCATTGCCGAACAACGCCCTGTATTTGTAATGAATACAATTACTAATTATTTTTGTTAATTAGTTAGCTTTAACAGCAGCATCACCCCTATATCGTGGTTATGTAACTGATGTTGATTGTCGTTGGAATGTAATTGCATCGTCTGTTGATTGTCGTACAAAAGAAGAACGTGGTTTATTGCCATTAAAAAATAATCAATTTGTTATAAATAAATCAAGATATGATTCAATTGATTCATATTTATCACCAGAAGGTGATAAATTCAATGATGTTAAATTAATATACGATAAGAATATTTATCAAAAATTAATTGATAATGACATTGATCATTTATTAGCACAACATGTTGCACATTTATTTATTCGAGATTCTGTATCATTATTTTCTGAGAAAGTTCATCAAAATGATGATGAAGATACTGATCATTTTGAAGTAATCAATTCTATTGTGATTTTGTTTGATTGATTAATTATTATGTTTTGTAGAATATTCAATCAACAAATTGGCAAACTATGCGTTTTAAACCACCACCACCACATTCAAAAATTGGTTGGCGTGTTGAATTTCGACCATGTGAAATACAATTAACCGATTTTGAAAATGCTGCAATTGTTTGTTTTGTTGTATTATTAACTAGAGTTATTCTATCATATAATTTAGATTTCCTTATTCCAATTAGTAAAGTAAGTATTATTCGTTTTTTTTTTATTTACATTATTAATTAATAATATAATTATTGATGAGAAATTAAAATTTTCAGGTTGATGAGAATATGCAAAATGCTCAAAAACGTAATGCTTGTAAAGACGGTAAATTTTGGTTTCGAAAAGAAATAACAACACAAATCAGTCCACCAGAAGCTAATGAATGTTGTCGTAAAGGTGCAATGAATTGTGAAACAACAAACTGTGATATTTACAATCTAATGACAGTCAACGAAATTATAAATGGCAAGGTATTTATTTCACAGTAACACGTACGAAACTGTATGTACACGCAGTGTTGAACGTTTCCAACCAATTTTTCAGTCTCATTATCTAACAATAGTTTCTGTTTTAATTTAAAGGAGGGTGAATTTCCCGGCTTAATATCGTTAATTAATACATATTTGAGTGGTATGGAAGTTGATGCTGATACACATTGTACAATACAACAATATTTGAAATTTATTCAACGGCGTGCTTCAGGTGAAATCCATACAACAGCATCTTGGATACGGAAATTCGTTACCGAACATCCAGATTATAAGTAATTGATTGATTTTTTTTTTCAATATTTGATCTATTTTTTTTTGTAATTAAATAATACAATTATTGTTTTAGACAAGATTCGAAAATTTCCGAATTGATCAATTATGAATTATTAAAAACAATGGATGAAATTCAAAGTGGTAAACGTGAATGTCCTGAATTATTAGGACATTTTACAATGTCGAAAACTAACGATAGTATACCGTCTGCGTTATCAAAAAATTGATTACTAATTAAAAAAACAAACAAACAAGCACATACATCGTTTAGTACTTTAAAAATTTAAGCTTGAAACACAATTATTTTTTTAAAAACAAACCACTTTTGATGTACTTTTTATTTTCTATTATAGATAGATTGTTTATCATAGATAGAAGTTTATTGTCAGTATTTTGAGCATTTAGAAATTGTTAATTTTGTTTGGATAAAATAAGGAAGGTTTTTAAACACTAATAAATATTTGCCTTTTAAACAGATTAATCTCCGGATTATTTTCAAATGAACATTAAACACTAGTAAAATAATTATTAATAATCAAATATCACAGGATTGTTTAAAATTTGTTTTTGTAACAAATTATCGATGGCGTGCTTTTTTATTATTATTTTTCTTTGCACTATTCTGTACATTGAAATTCTTTTGTTTTGCTGATGAATTATCACGTGCCGGACTGGAACGATGATGGTCTAAACCATTTTGTGTTATCAAATTACCACTATTACTACTATTACCATTAGATGTGGCAAATGAATTTATCGATTGTTTACCAGCTGTTTTGATGCCGGTTTCTGTGTGGATTGCTGTTGTTGTTGTTGCTGTTGGTGGTGGTGGACCAACATTTGTATCACTTGAATCTTCATTTGTTTGTGATTCTGTATCACTATGGTGCTCCACTGATTGTTGATTGAAAAAGAAAAGATTATATGTTCACAGAAATTTAATAATTATTAGAAATGGTTTAATACCTGGACAGAAAAACTGGTGGATATTTATATCAAATTTTTACATTAATTGAATTTGTCGTAATTTTTCTGTTGAGGTATTTTCTATTAATACCAAATAGCTAAATCAAATACTAACTAATAATCAGACATGCACAACAGAACAGTTGTTTTGTTTTTTAATAAATTAAGCACTATAATAAAAAGGTCGTGTAACAAATTTCAAACTACACGTGCAGAAATATGGAAAACTTTGAAAAAATCAACAAAATCGTCTATATTTAAAATAACTAATCAATTATGATCATGAGCCTCATGTGATGTCTTACTTTTTTCAGGATTTTGATCCACAATTCCACTTACAGCCTATAAAACAATAGAATATTAGATTCCATACATATACAAACAAAATTCAAATTTACCGCCATCGATGTTATGGAAGATTTCGAAAATAATCGTTCGGCTTCTTTGAATTTACGATTCCGCTTATCGGCTTTTGAATTTGTTGTTTTATTACTCGATAAATAACGGTCCCATCCTCTAATTATATTACCATACAATTGTGTATCTTCCAAATATGAGCCTTCGAAGGCATAAATTTGCCGTTCTAGATTTGCCAAAGTCTCCTGAAACGTTGCGTTTCATTTTTACATCTATTCACTTTATTTAAATTGTTATCAATTTATAAATACAAGTCAATAATCTTACGTACCCCAATTTCTGCCTTCCGTTTCACTAATTCCGCCAATTCCTGTCGGGCATCGACACTAATATTATTCTTGGTAGACATATTTCGCGAAATTTCGAAGAACGTATGATTGTCGGCTTATAAACGCACAGGAAATTATCAAAATTTTCCCCGTTTTTGTTTATTGTTTTAATGAAATTTCCAGAAAATCACAACTGTCATCCGCAGAAAATGACGCCATTTATCAATGCTGCCAACATAATCATCAAATTGTCATGTTGTTACTACCCTCAAGGATGTTGAGCACAGCTCAGTACAGTAAGGTTGAACGCAGACTGACACAGCAAAAACGTTGTTAGTCGGAACGGTTTTGTTCGATTATGTCACAATCTGTTTTTCAAATGCTTTACATAGTAACCAACGCACACTGGTCAAACAGCACATCACAACACAACACAACACAACACTATCGATCAAAATGTTTTGTCGTAGGGCATTTTCGTTTGATCAGTGTGTGTTGACGCCGAACAAAACGTTGTTATACAAAACAGACCTTCTTGTATAAAGATGTTGCGAGTGATGAACGCCAGACACCAGCCAACACTTTACGACAGTTTACAACATGTTCCTCGTGCAAACACTGACAATGGTTTGATGAGCGTACATCAACGGACATTTATTATTTTGCATGTACTTAGCCGTTGCATTCGAGCTTAATTACAAAAATAGCAATTGGTATACATTTTATTGATATAATTATTTGAAACAAATTCTGACTTACCTTATTTGAATTAATTCGTCAGCACAAATTGGAGCATATGCTGGGTTTTTGTAAAAAATTTGGTGGGTGCGCCCGGTGAAAATTTTGGTGGCTGCCGCGAGCGAGAATTTTGGTGGATGCGCCGGGTTAATTAGTTTTTTATTTTTCTAAAATAAAATTTGGTGGATATGCCGGGCGACAATTTTGGTGGATGCGCCGGGTTAATTAAAATTTTTCTTTCCCTAAAATAAAATTTGGTGGATGCGCCGGGCGAGAATTTTGGTGGATGCGCCGAGTTAATTTGAAAATTTGTCTCCGCCTAAAAACACAATTTCCTTATTACAAAAATCTGCAGTCGTCACCCATGTTTTATCAATGTACGTTGAGAACGAACAAAATGTTTGTCACACCAACAAAATATTGGGTATCAGAATGCGTTTAATGTATTAGTCTGCGATCGGCCTAACTTAGAAGATTGACTAAAATTTAAAAATCGAAATTTTGTTAACAAATTGTCAAATTTTCGATTTTGATGAAGGAATATTCAAACAGATATGGTGTAGCCATCAATGAACATTTCTATTAAGAGTTTGCAAATCGACAGGAATCTTTCTTTTCTGGTAGAAAATTTTAGATCTTTTTAAAAAAGACGATGTGAGGCTGTATGCAAAGTTTCATGACAGCAGCCCAAATCACACAATCAAAATCGAATAAACAGAGAATAATCGACAGATTTTTATAAATATCTAATGAGATTATAAACAAATAACAGCAGCCGATTCGTAATACCCCATTTTTGATGTTGTAAATCTAATTGACAGATCAATTTGTTCTAAACTTGTCTTTCCAAAATAGTAATCTTTATATTTTTCTAAAATATAAGTAGCATCAAAAGATTCTCGTTTATGTTCGCTTTTCGCCCGGAGTTGGTACTCATCTTTTTGCCGAAATAGAGAATTCATTAGAGTTACATGAAGTTTAACACTTTCATATTGTTTTCTAACTAAACCTAAAAAGAAACAACGATTTATATATTTATTCATTCTCTAAAACTAATAACGAGGTCTACCATTTCTGTAGAAACAATTTAAGATTTCATCAGCTAAAATTTGAAAGTTTTCTTCACCATTTCCACTATCCAATTGTACTTTCCCATATAAAACATTAACTTCACTAGGATCATCGTTCATAATTTCTAAACCTTTCAATATAATCGAATTTTGCCTATTTGGACATAAACTTTTGAATGTTTCCCTAAATGAATTCAAAACAATTTTCGCTTTTTCTATTTCAACCTCATCCAATAATGTTAAAGTAACAATAGTTAAATGTAATTTTTCCGGTTTTTGGAAAATCGCCTCATTTACACCTCTTGTAGATGGTCCTCTAATCACATCATCCTACAATCAACTTCAATTATTTCTAATTCAATTACTACAGTTAGCTATAAATCACTTTAAATTTGATAAAATTCGTTTTAATTTCCTGCGAAATAATTCGTATTGATATAAAATGTGTTATTGACATTGTCTCGCGTTTCGTTAATAGAATTAATGCAATTTGCGTACGAGCTGAGGCCACACTACGTTCACTACGTCCAGTAATTTTAACATCACCAGTCTCACCAGGTTTCGGTACTTTTATTAATGTCCCTGTATTCTCCTGTAATTCCCTTAGGCGAATCCCACGTGAACCAATAATCACACCATGTAATGCACTGGAATTTACCGGTTTTGTTTTTTAATCACATTATTGGAGAATTTTGAAAAATCTTACTTTGGCACATAGAACGACGTCATATATTTGCCTGATTTTGTTGGATTTATCTCATAATTATCCTCCAAATCGCCACAATCAAGTAAATCGCCTTCGTTATCTTCGTACGGTGCTAAATTCGGATAATTTGTTGGTTTTTGTTCACTTTTTGGCACATCATTTTCCACGGATAACATCCAATAGTAGTGATTTGTTTTACCATTTTTTAGATCAATAAGATCAACGTGTTCTGGTACAGGAGCAGATGATGAGAAAAATGAATTTATTTCGTTATCATTCATTTTTTTTGTGGATATTTTAGGAAAAATACAATTTGAGGTTAGGTCTGGCAGTTGATATAGGCAACACATAATACAACAGTTTTAGGGGATTTCTTTGATTTAGAAACAGTTGGCTACACTTTCAAAATCAACATTCTGCATATTTTTTTTAAATCTAATGATTTATATTTAAAAAGTAGTTACATTAAGTGAAAATATGGATTAATATTGGATACTACGTTTAGTTTGGATATCATCAAGAACTGCTTGTAATTCTTCATCTTCGAAACGGCCTTCCAATGATGGTATTAGAGATTTGGCTTCTTCTGTTGTTTCAGGACACAAATTTGCAATTGCTGCCAATTCAAATTTATGCAATTTCTTCTGCATCAATAAACTGCACAAAACAACAAAATAGAGAACGTTTGAGTATGGATATAAGCAATATTCTAGTGTAACGACATACTTTCTTACAGCTGAGATGGTTTCTTTATTTTTGAATTTCCTAAAACGATCGGTGTATGTTAATGTTTTCATGAAAACATCAGAGAATTCTTGTTCGTCTTCAGCTGATTCATTTTGTGCTTTACGATGTTCCAATAACATGTGCACTTCAGAGATCAATAAAGTTTCAGCATTTTCGAATTCTGGAAAATTTACAATAAATTACAATTAATTTTGAAAATTTACAACATCCACATACTTGATGATATTAACTAATTAAGATCAAAAATAAATATGTACAAAATCGTAGTCAATTGATAATATATTAAGATGCAGCTTTATTAATGTAGCCCTCTTGAGCTAAAAAATCATATAATCGTCTAGTTTTATTCACATCAATCTTTAACATTTTCCTTGCTGTTTTCAATTTAACCGAACCAATCTTTTTGTTTTCATTGATTAATAATTCTTTTAATTCTAAATATGTGATTGGTACTAAACGTACATTTCTACATAAATCACGTTCAGCTACTGTTAATTTCTCGTAGCCTGGCATACCAATTATCTCAATTGGTGTGAATGATGATCGCTTTTTTTGTTGCAGTAATAATTGTTGTTGTTGCTGTTGTTGTTGTTGTATAATCGTTGACATATTACAATCGTTTTTATTGTTAATTTGCCAATTTAATTTCGTTTGCATTTGAAATTCTTTCAATTCATTCTCACATTTCTCATATAACGGTTTCAATTTTAAATATAATCGTGCATCAGCTAATGTTTTTATACCTTTACGTCTTAATTCGCACAACCTGAAAATCATGAATTTTAATTTTATTACAACAACAACAATAATAATATCAACCTTAGGATTTGTATTTTCAATTCACCACTACGATGTAAGCCTTCCATTAAAAATTCAAATTGAAATGGTGTACAGAATTGCATGAATCGTATTAATTTCTCATAAACAGGTTTTGTTATTGTTAAATCATAACGATGTAGCCATGCATAAATTTTCCTTGAAACTAACAAGCCATGATCGCTAATAATTTTTTTCCAACGTTGACGTTCTTGTAAACGTCGATTATATGCACGTATTATACCACATTGTAATTCACTCATTATATTATAATATGGATCATCTATATCCAATAATTTCAAATTTGTTAACATATCTTCAGCATTTGTATCGTATTCATTTTCAAAATCTGATCTAGCTGGATTATAACCGGCTAAATATTTATAACCGATTGTATTTGGTGTATATCTAGGTGGTTCATCTGTATCTGTAATACGGAAGCGATATGGTACAATTGGTTCTGGAAATACAGCTGTTTGATTTTCTTTAATTTTCGGTAATTCTTGCCAACCATTTCGATCTAAATAATAATAATCGTAATGTTTCTTTATTTCACGTATAGTACGATTTGGTAATTCTTTAGCAACTAAATTCCAATTTTTATATCTTAATAATGAATCTAATAAAATCATTTCTTCTTTAGCTGTCCAATCGCTATTTTGATATAATAAATAATCATCACGTATTATTTGATAACAATGATCATTGTGATGATTTAAAAATTCACAACCATTTGAAAAACATTGTAAACAGATATTTAATTCACATGGTACACAATAAATGTACGGTGTTATTAATTCATTTGAACAATTTGTACATAGATCGATGTCGTTAAATTTGAAATTCGTTCGAGATTTCAATGTTGGACTACGGTTACTACATGGGATGATTTCTGAAAAATTTTCAACAAATTCATGCAATATCCACCGAATAAATGTGATTCCATTTGTTAAGTGTCTGCCATTCAAAATTTTCATAAATTTTAGAACTCACCTTTTGGAAATTGTAAATCGGCAGCATCTTCTTCTGTTAAATCGGTGTTAGTATTTGCCATGTTTCTTTTTCTATTTCAAAAATATTGCCTAAATTGGGCAACCGAAATCATCAGAAATAGTCCCACAACACAAAATGTTAGGTTATGTTTTCATTGACGTCATTGATGGCTGTCAATGACGTAGAAGTATGGCAGATGGCAACGTTAAGGTGCGATTCCAATGAGACGGTAGACGCGCACGGTCGATGCAAGAGGTGCGTTTCCTATGAGCATGAGTTATGTACGATCTTTGGTAGAGTGGCTGACCTTTTATTGCCAAAATTGTTACTATTTGGCTTTATTATAAAAAGGGTTTCAAGTCATAGAAAAAGGATACTTTGATATCGTTTCCTATAGTTTCTAATCTTCTGAGAATGGAAATAACATTTTCACGATAGCATTTATTTGTGATGTCATTACGAAAACAATAAAGATAAAACCATAGATAACTACTCCTCCTGCCGCACGACGCACTCTACAGTTGAAGAGGTGCCGCCTGATATAACCAAGCGATGTCAATACCGTCCAAGAACCTGCGACATTGTATCATTGTATCAAACACCGTCCACATCTATCAAACTATCACAGATGAATGGGATTGTTATGCGTAGGCTGAAGTAGATGAATGGCCTTACACATTCGCTTGTGTTCCGCTAAACATAGATGTTTTTCCAGTCCACACTATGGGAACACGGTCAATTGGCGACAATTAACGGACCAGCGTTCACACCATTCTTTGACCCATTCGATCTAGATTGCCCTCCACACTGTGTTTACATTCCCGCTCGTACCCATTCCTTCGCGATCGTTTATCACGTGGACGGGGCTTTATTTGTAGGGCATATCCACCGACACAAAACAAGTTTTTTTTTATTGGGATTTCAGGAAGAAATGATGCAAACAACTGTACAATAAGTCAACAATTTATTTCAAATAAGATAAATACAAATCTTTATAAAAACGTTAAATGAAATAATAATGTTGACTGAAGCTGTTTTCTTTTTTGTATTATTTTTTCTGTCTCTTAATAAAAAAACATTCTAATCATCTTTCTTTGACTCAACTTTACCACCACGAATAAGACCAGTTCTTCTGGCAGCAATAAGACCAACTTTACGACCAGCAGATGTACCACGTCTAACTGTAGATGGTTTACCAATATGTTGGTGATTACCACCACCGTGAGGATGTTCAACTGGATTCATAGCAACACCACGCACTTTAGGCCAGCAATTACGTTTAGCTTTATATTTATGATAAGCACGACCGGCTTTCAAAATTGGTTTGTCAATACGACCACCACCAGCAACAATACCTATTGATTTGATTAATTTCTAATTATACAATGGAAAAAAAACAACAACAAAGAGAAACTATAAACACTTACCGACCATAGCTCTGTTATTTGATGGAATAACTTTTTTAGCACCTGACGGTAATTTAACTCGCGTTTTCTTTGAATCGTGATTGTGTGCAATAACAGTTGCATAATTACCAGAAGCACGAGCTAAACGGCCGCGATCGCCGGTTTTTTCTTCTAAATTACATACAATAGTACCTTCAGGCATTGAACCAATTGGTAATACATTACCTAAAACAATAAACAATATTGAAATTTCCACTCAATTATGATTAAATTAATAAAACTTACCAATTTGTAAATTAGCTTTTTTACCACAATAAACAAATTGTCCAGTGTACATGCCTTCTGGTGCAATAAACAATTCTTTCCTAGTTTGGAATTTGTATGGATCACGGAAATGTACAACAGCTAATGGGGCACCACGACCTGGATCATGGATGATATCTTTAACAACACCCTTCATGTAACCATGACGTTCAGAATAATCTAAATAACGTAATTTTGGGGCGCCTTTCCTTCTTGTTGTATGGGATTTGAAAACTGATCCCGCACCTTTACGTTGTGCACGAATAACACGTCCCATTATTAAACCAACACTGAAAACAACAAATACGAACAAATCACAAACATAACCTATAAAACCAATATATTGGAGTTTAAAAAAATACCAAATGAAAAACGTGAAATAATCGTTGGCGAGTTGAAATTAATTAAGTTAAATTGAGGATGATCTAATTTCTACGAAATAAAATAAGAATTTTGTTAATAATAAAACATTCAACATACCCTGCTTGGAATTGACGATTTCAGAAAGAACTAGTTGGGGGATTTGATTGTTAAAATTCCCTAAAATTTTGACAGTAATTCAAAAAAAACGCGCCACTACTACTAAAATAAATTTGATTCTGATTAATTAAGCAAAATCATAATTAATTATTAACACCAACAATATGATACAGGTAAATCGCTAACATGTAAACAATATTGTCGCAAATTGTAAGTAACTGTTATGGTTAAAATTTGTAGGTTATTAGTTTTGCCGCCAATTTTAATCAAAGTGGAGTTGTTTACAACAAAGTGAAAATTCAGTGATTATTGTTGAAATAAACGAAATTCTTTCTAGAAAATGAGCGATCAAGGTTTATTCTTAATTTGAACGATTATTCCCAATATATTTCAGTTGTTGTTTTCAGATGAACAAAGACCAAAACGACACAAACGGGATTCATCATATAAAGCTAAAGCTTTTGAAAAATTCAAAGACTTAAAGAGTGGTAAACGTAGTAAATATGAAGACGAAGTAGTTGATAATGTTTACGATATTGTTGAGGAATCTGTATATGTGAAACAAGTTGTAAATCGTCAAAATGACGACTGGATTGTCGATGATGGTAAGTTGTACTATTTCTACCACAATAACAATGGTTAATTACACATTCTTAATGATAGATGGTAGTGGATATGTGGAAGATGGTCGTGATGTATTCGATGATGATCTTGATATGGAATCAATAAATGCAGCATCAAGTTCACGAGGGAAAAAACGTAAAAAGAAATCTCTAGCTGAGAATGCTGGTAAAGGTAAATTACAATACATGTTATCACATATGCCAACAAAGAAGAAAGACGAGGAAAATTTGAATAATGATGATGTATTGAGTGAATTATTAGAAGAAATCGATGACTCAACGGGCACAACAACAAAACAAATTAAACCAAAACCGATCACAAGTGGATTTTCAACGATCTTAGCTAATAAAAAAGCCGAAAGAGATTATATGAAAAAGCTTACCATCAATAATCAACGAACGGCAACTGTGGAGAAATCAAATGTTTTTGAAAAGACTGAATTCGTTGTTGAAAATGATGCAACTTTACAAGAAATCAACGATGAACCTACAGAAACCGAAACACAAAATACAACAATACCAACACAAGACGATTGCTTTAATGACGATCTGGATATGACACAAATCGATGAATTTGAATCAACTCTTGATAATAACGATGATAAAAACAATGATGATAACATTGGAACGTGGTTTTCTAATGATTTTGAAACAGGCGATAATATCGATGATAATATTGAAACAACACCAATAATCGATGATGATAATGAGCCAAATGTGTTTCGTTTCTATTGGCTTGATGCTTATGAAGATTCTAATAAACAACCAGGTGTTGTTTTCTTATTTGGCAAAACATGGGATGAACAACATAAGAATTACGCAAGTTGTTGTGTTGTTATTAGGGAAATTGAACGGAAAATCTATTTTCTACCAAAACCATTTGTAAATTTCACATAATTTCGTTTTTACAAACTGACTAATTTGTGTCAAATTTTAGAATGATCAAGGTGCAGAAATAACAAGTCAGGATGTTTATAAAGAAATCAATGAAACTATAATGAAACCGAGACAAATTAAACATTTTAAAGCACGACCAACAACGAAAAAGTATGCTTTCGAAGCTGGTATTCCTGCTGAATCGGATTATATTGAAGTTCGATATTCGGTAATTAACGTTAATTAACGGTTCTAATGACTAATTACCAATCAATTTTACTTGAATGCAGGCACGAGATCCTCCGGTTTCTAGTACAACACAAGGTCGTACATTTTCACGTGTTTTCGGTACAGAATCATCATATTTAGAAATTTTATTATTAGAACGTAAAATAAAAGGTTCTTGTTGGTTGGATATCACAAATTTCACAAAAACAATAAATCCAATCAGTTGGTGTAAAATAGAAATTGATTGTTATAAATTAAATGATATCAATATAACAATATGTAAAGAGAAAACATTATTACCACCACCATTAATTGTTGCATCAATCAATATGAGACGTTGCATCAATGCGAAAACATTGAAAAATGAAATTATCATGTTGTCTTGTGTTATAAATCAGAAATACATTGTTGATAAACCTGTACCAAATGTGCCATTTCAAAAGCATTTCTGTGGTAAGTGTTCACGATTGATTTAAATTAAATTCAATTAATTTCATGATGGTAATTCTAGTGTTTACAAGTCCAAATCAGCAGTTTATTCCGATGGATCTGCATGCAGTTTTGATTAATTTCAAACGAACAACCGTACAAAAAGTCGATACAGAAAAGGCTCTATTGAATTATTTCATAATACAATTATCGAAATTCGATTGTGATTTAATTGTTGGTCATGATTTAATCGGCTATCAAATGAATATAATTAGTGAACGTTTATGTTATTATCAATTGTATAACAATTTTAGTAAATTAAGTCGTTTGAAACGTACACAATTAATACAAAAGAAGTTAGAACGTGAATTATTTTTGGGCCGTTTAATATGTGATATCAAACAAACAACAAAAGAATTAATTAAATGCCGTTCGTATGATTTATATACATTATGTGAGAATGTATTGAAATTAAATGATAATCAATATATCGATTTAGAATTAGATGATATACCGAAAATGTTTCAAACTAGCAATGATATAATCAAATTAATACAATTAACAATGCAAGATACATTATATATTATGAAGATCATGTATCAATTGAATATGATACCGTTATCAATGCAAATTACGAATATTTGTGGATGTATTCTATCAAAAACACTACTCGGTGGACGTTCAGAACGTAACGAATTCTTACTTTTGCATGCATTCAACGAAAAAGGCTACATAGTTCCTGATAAAACCCACAATTACACTAAGAATTATTCGGATAAAACGACAACTCGCAAAAAACCGACGTATTCTGGTGGTTTAGTTCTAGATCCGAAGATCGGTTTTTACGATAAATTAGTGTTATTAATGGACTTCAATTCGTTATATCCGAGCATCATACAGGAGTATAACATATGTTTCACAACAATTCCGATGGATTTGACCGATGACAATATGGTGTTGATCGATAGACATTTACCATTGGGTATTCTACCGACGGAAATCCGTAAATTGGTGGAAAGTCGGCGGGAAGTTAAGAAATTAATGAACACACCCGACTTGAGTGCAGATTTAAAACAACAATACAACATCAGACAGATGGCATTAAAATTAACAGCGAATAGTATGTACGGCTGTTTAGGCTTTATCAATTCACGATTCTATGCGAAAAATCTTGCTGCTTTGATCACATTAAAAGGACGTGAAATTTTAACAAATACACGCGATATCGTTGAAAAAATGAATTATAATGTTTTATATGGTGATACAGATAGTTTAATGATATTAACAAATATTGTTGATTATGATGGTGTTTTTAAAATTGGTAATAAAATCAAACAAGAAATCAATAAATCATATAAACAAATCGAATTAGATATTGATGGTGTATTTAAATATTTATTATTATTAAAAAAGAAAAAATATGCAGCAATTAATTTGATTAAAACACAACAAAATGAATTGAAACAATGTATCGAATATAAAGGTTTGGATATTGTTAGAAGAGATTGGTCACAATTAGCATCTGAGGCTGGTAAATTCATTTTAAAACAAATCTTCACCGATATCACATTAGATGAACGTATTAATATCATTATGCAATATTTAAAAAAATTGAAAGATGATCTACAACAGAACACAATACCACAATCATTATTGATTATAACAAAACAATTGAATAAAAATCCGGACTTATATAACGATAAAAATACATTACCCCATGTACAAGTTGCTATTCGTTATAATAAAGATCATGGTGGTCATTTACGTTCAGGTGATACAGTACCATATCTAATATGTGATGATGGTACAAATAAACCATCAACACAACGTGCCTATCATATAGATGAATTAAAAAATAATCAATTATTAAAGATTGATATTAATTATTATTTATCACAACAAATCTATCCGGTGATAACAAGGATTTGTGAACCAATTGATGGTATTGATAATGATCAAATTGCTGATTGTTTAGGTTTAGATATTACCACAACGAAAAGATCACATCATCATCATCATCAACAACAACAAAATATTATTGGTGAAAATATAACACGGCCTGAAATTAAATTTCGTAATGTTGATAAATTTAGTTTTAAATGTGTGATATGTCGATGTGTTAATACAATTGATGGTCCATTAGAGAATTCACATAATGTACCGTTTGAGAAATGTTTGAATTCTGATTGTAATGCAAGACCGTTGGATTATTCGACAAATATACAAAATCAATTGATTTTAAAGATTAATTCATATATTGATCAGTATTATTTGTATGAAATGTACTGTGAAGATCCTATGTGTACAAATGAAACAACTAGAGTGCCGATTAACTTCCTTGGAAGATTCCCGTTGTGTACATTGTGTAAAAATGGGGTTTTATTGAAGAAATACACCGAAGCAAACTTGTACTCGCAACTATCATACTTTCAATATATCTTCGATTTAAATAAATCAAACAAAAGTAAGTATTTTCATTTGCAATTTTCGATTAATAACAACAATAAAAATTGATTGTAGAACCGATTTTGGATCAACACATCGAGAAATTCTACAATGATTTGAAGGAAATCGTTGAGAAACGCCTAAATTATTGTGCCTTCTCTATTGTAAATCTTGATGAACTTTTTGGTGGATTTAAATTAACAGATAAAGAACATTATGCGGTAATTCCAGAAAATGAAGATATCGATGCAGATGGATAATTACAGTTAATTTTTGTTGCAAAATAAATTCTTTTTCAATGGTCCATGTTTGAATTTCCCGCTTTTCTGTCAAAAACTTTCAGTTTTCCATGCGGCTACAATGATGCCTAATCGACAGTTATTTTGGCAACTTTAAAATTGTGTCCGACATTTTGAGATATGTTCGAATTTCGAATTGTGCCAATATACCACAAGTTTGCAATAATTTGAGCAATGGAAAAATGATAAATGTGAAAATTGATAGGATTTGTGTTGATTGGTTTGATTTTTTCGAAACTACGGATTTGTTGACTTGCCCTAGTGATTTTCGGCGGGTTACACCTGGCAACATTGTGCAATTGAGCCAATCAAATCGTCTATAATGTTTGACATTTTTGATGAAATGTCGTGTTAAAAATTTTGTGAAAATTCAGTGAAGTTTTCTCCGATTTCCTTAAAGAAACTGTGAAAATTTTTAATTAAAACGTGACTATTACGTACACTTTTCAGTGTTTTAATATTTGATTAAAAAAAACTAATATTTGTTACAATAACCTTCTCATTTTTTCTAAATACGCATGCGCATTTGACTTATTGCAAATTCCTGAATGAGAGCTTCTATTGTGCGGTGGTGATTTCTATTAAAGACGCTTTTCGTTAAGAGTTTTTTTCCCCTTTAGAAAAAAAAAACTTATTAATTATTTGTTGTGTTTTACATTTTTAAGTGTTTTTCTGTGTTGTTTGTGATTGAAGAATATATTTATTTTGAAACATAAACAAAAGACTTAAAAAAACACAATTTCGATTTGTAGTAATATGAGTAATGCACCCAACGAAAATGGATCAGGTCTAGAGCAGCAGGTATTTATAATAATGGATTGTTAATTTATTTTAGTGAAACATATATGTGGTAGTTAACAAGTTGTGTTATATTAACCCTCATTTTTAATACCACGTTTCTGGATGACCCGGAAGCCTTTGACAATGGAGGTCGTTATGTAGGCTGTGTGCAAGAGAGAGAGCATACATTTGACTTCCACATAACTATTGATCCACAATAAAGTTACAGGATCGTTTTACAAATATTTTAATGTTTAATAACCAATTCCATAATTATCTACTATCTATCTAAGTGGTGGTCTTTTGTAAATTAATATTTATAAAAATTTTAATTGTATTTCGTTTTAATGAAGAATCAAGATTAAAATCTCACTTAAAAAAATACACTAAATTGCACCTATTTTTGTATTTAATTGTTCACATATTATGTAAATATTTTTGAAGATATAGATCGGTGTATCATTGGTTGTATATATAGCAGGTGCAATTGTATAGTGATTGTTTTATTTATTGTGTTTTTTTGTTTCGATTGTTTACAGTTTGCTGGTCTGGACTTGCACGGTGGCGGGTCTAGCGGACGTTACGTGCCCCCGCATTTGCGCAACAAGCAACAACAACAACCACAACAGCAGCAACAAGCTTCTGCAGATAACAATTACGATAGGGATCGTGATAGAGGTGATAGAAGTGGTCGTAATAACTATAACCGAGGAGGTGGTGGTGGTAGTGGTGGTGGTCGTGATCGTGATAATCGTAGCGGTGATTTTGCCAATTTCAATACAAGGTAATGCTGAAATAATTTTTGTATGTCTGTGTACTTTACGATTTATATTGTTTTGTAAAGGACTCGTCGTGACAATTATCAGAATGGTGATGCCTTTGAACGAGATGATTGGGGCAGAGGCGGTGGAAACAGCACTAATAGAGATGGTGGCAATAATAGCAACAATCGTTACCAGGAAAGAGACCGTGACATGCCCCGTAATGATCGTTGGCAAGAACCAGAGAAACGTGAAGGTTCAGGACGTTGGAGTGAAGGTGGAGGTGGTGGTAGTGGAGGAGGAGGAGGTGGTAGTAGCGGTAATAACAGATGGAATGAAAGAGAACAACGTCGTAATGAAAATGATTGGACTGTACCATTACCAAAGGATGAACGTGTTGAGTTACAATTATTTGGTACTGGCAATACTGGGATTAATTTTAGTAAATATGAAGATATACCTGTTGAAGCAACCGGGGATAAAGTCCCGCGTCACATTACAACTGTAAGATTGTTATTGGAATGTTTTTGATTAATTTCAAAATTTAATAATTTTTTTGATTTTAGTTTGAAGAAGTACAGTTGACTGAAATAATTCGTAACAATATTAGTTTAGCGTGTTACGATACTCCTACTCCAGTACAAAAATATGCGATTCCGATAATCGTTGGCAAGCGTGATGTAATGGCTTGCGCTCAGACAGGTTCAGGGAAGACTGCTGCATTTTTGGTACCCATATTGAATCAAATGTATGAAAATGGACCACCACCAATTCCTAATCATGGACGCAGCCGTCGTAAACAATACCCATTAGGTTTAGTATTGGCACCGACACGTGAATTAGCCACGCAAATTTATGATGAAAGCAAGAAATTTGCTTACAGATCAAGAGTGCGACCATGTGTTGTGTTAGTTTTGTAAATATTCATCATTTAATTCAATATTAATTTTTTTTTGTAACTTTATAGTTATGGTGGTGCTCATATTGGAGATCAAATACGTGATTTGGATCGTGGTTGTCATTTGTTAGTTGCTACACCAGGTCGTTTATTAGATATGATCGATCGTGGCCGTATTGGTTTAGATTATTGTCGTTATTTGGTATTGGATGAAGCTGATCGTATGTTAGATATGGGTTTTGAATTACAAATACGGCGTATTGTTGAAAAAGAATCAATGCCAAAAACTGGTGAACGTCAAACATTAATGTTTTCAGCTACGTTCCCATCACCAATACAGATGTTGGCACGTGACTTTTTAGAAAACTATATTTTCTTGGCTGTTGGCCGTGTCGGATCAACATCTGAAAATATTACACAAAAAGTAAGATTGTTAAAAACATTATCAATTATAAATAAATTTTAAAAATAATTTTTGTTGTGATTACAATAGGTGGTGTGGGTAGAAGAGCATGATAAACGTTCATTTCTTTTGGATATATTAAGTGCTGCACATTTAAATCAACCATCAGCTGAAAGCTTAACATTAGTATTTGTTGAAACAAAGAAAGGTGCTGATTCATTAGAAGAATTTCTTCATGTTGAAGGTTATCCAGTAACATCAATACATGGTGATCGTAGTCAACGTGAACGTGAAGATGCATTAAGACAATTCCGTTCTGGAAATACACCAATTTTAGTTGCTACAGCTGTAGCTGCACGTGGTTTAGATATACCACATGTAAAACATGTTATTAATTTTGATTTACCATCAGATATTGATGAATATGTACATCGTATCGGTCGTACTGGACGTATGGGTAATTTAGGTTTAGCAACATCATTTTTCAATGATCGCAATCGTAATTTATCTAGTGGTATGTTAGATTTATTAATTGAGGCTAAACAAGAATTTCCAAGTTGGTTAGAAGGTGTTGCCGCCGATGGACGTATGCCAAGTTCTGGTAGACGTGGTGGTAAAAATCGTTATGGTAATAGTAGTGGTGGTAATGGCGGTGGTGGAGGTGGTGGTAGTAGTTTTGGTGGACGTGATTATCGTCAACAATCTGGTAATAGTGGTGGTATGACAAGAAATCAAAGATCTGGTAATCAAGGATATGGTGGAAATAATGGTTATGGAGGTGGTGGTGGCGGCGGTAGTAGTGGCGGCGGCGGTTCTGGTGGCGGTGGTAGCCATTATGGTAATATGGATCGTGGTAGTAATTTTGGTGGAAATTATAACAACTCTAATTCAAATATGAATTGTCGTGATGATTGGTGGGAAAATTAATTTTCTTTTTTTTTAAAGAAATCTTTATTCATCAGAACAAAAACAAACAAAAAACATTGAAGAATAATTGAGAGATGAAGTTTATCTAATTATTATTAGCCTTTGTAATTTTAATCATCCAGGCATTAACATTATTATTAATTAAATCATTGTATAATTCAGGGCCATTATATTTGAAATTGACAATTTTGACCCATTATTACTATAATTATCATTACAATTATGATTATTATTATTATAAAATAATTTATTTAATGAATTTTTTTCCCTTAATCTAGCCTGGATTTAATTATTTTTATCTTTAATTGGATATTTTTTTTCACACATGCATATTTTACATTAATTAATTATTAAAAGGAAAACAAATACAGTAGGTGAATTTTAGAATTATTGGATAGAGCTAAGAGTTTACAAACAAACAAAAAAATAATTAAAAAAAAAATAAAACAAAGAAAAACCATATGTTTTTCGTTACTACTATTGATTTTCTCCACAAACAATTCGTTAATGAATGTTTGCTTTTCTTTAATTAATCTCAGATTATTATTTTTTGTATATTTTGCTATCCCACGATTTGACGATAGCAAGTGATTGAAATTGCGAACTTTTTAAGTATTCATTGAGCCAAATGTGTGTGTTTTTTTTCTGTGTTTAATTATGTGTATGTAATTTATTATGATTAATTCTTTTCTTTTTTTTAAGTAGAACTCTAGTCTCACTAACACTGTGTGACAAGATATTTGTTAATTAATAATAATAAGGATTGCTGATTGAATTTTTGATTAAACTGTTGACGATGGAGTTGAAGAGAGGGGTGGGGCTCAAGTAGCGTTGCAGTTACAGCTGTTTCGGGCGCTAAGAGAGTATTCTTTGTAATATACGACTGTGATATTTTTACCAATCTTAACCGATATATATTAAAATAGGTATCTAGTTTTATGATTGGTCATTAATACTAATGATAATTGTATTGATTTTTTTTTGTTAATTTAAATGAGGAAAAAAAAGAAGTTTGTTCATCTTAATACAGTCGCATTTAAACTGCGAATAAATCTTAGCGACTTTATTTAAAGCGAATAATACACGATGGATTTTGTGTAAAAAATGTTAGAGTGGGCACATGTTTTGTGCCTCTGTCGATATTTCTGTCTTTAAAATATCTCTCGTAAATCAATAATTAATAATAATAAATTATTATTTTATTGATTGTAAAATGAAAATAGTTATTAATTATAAATTCACTAATCCCTGTGATAAATGGTTAGAAAATTGGTGCCTATTCTAACAGAATGTGTTGCAACATTCTTAGAGTTAATTAATAATAATAATAATAATAATTAATCCATATTTTGGAAGTGTTTCTAATAATCATTTGGATTATTATAAAATATTTCCATGATATAAATTGAAATAATACTTCATTATCAACAATGGTGAATTACAAAAGGAGCTGTGACTGCAACCATGTGTTTATCACAATGGAATAATTCTACCATATGGTGGAAAGCACCAGGGTAGTGTTGTTTAAAAAAGAATTGTTTAAAATTAAACAATCGAACATTATTATTTTTTGAAATATAATAATAAAGGGATGGCAAAATGCTCCGTTTTAATAACTCTTATAAGAACAAGAAGACACCTCAGTATTAACGAAGGTGTTTTAATTACATTTATAAGTAATTATATATAAATAATACAGAAATTAATTTAATGCATTTACAATTTATCATAAGTTGTTTTTTTTGGTTCTGTTTAATTTTCTTTATAGAAGAATACTTTGAGAAATACGAACGTAAAATTACAGTTTTGTTGGTCTTTTTTTTGTCTACACAATGTAAAATGGCGTTTTTCTGATAACTAATAAAATAAACGATATTTGAACTTCGAACTGTCTTTTTTTCCCCCGTTAATTAATTATTTTTAATTAGCAATTAAAACGATACTACATAATGAAGAGCGACGTTTTTACTTAACGATAATTAATTTCTCGAAATTGTCGCCATTTTGTCGATGGTTTAAGTGGGGCTTACCGGTACGGTGATTGGTTGTTATATTGAATAGGTGGGCGTGTTTGTATATTTCCCAATTGAAATTTATATCGTTAAACAAACATCACCCTGTTCTTAATTTATTTGATTCGTTTTTACCCTTAGGTTTTAATTATATTGTTGTTGTTAGTAAAGCGGAGGAAATTCATTTGCATGAATTCAACGTAAATCTCATTAATTAAGTTGTTGAGTCGGCAAGGCTGGTTTTATTTGGTTCTATCTACCAACAATTCCGTTCTGATTTATTTCATTGCGTAACTAATTTGTAAATAAATGTTTCATTATGTTCAAATTGAAAATCATCAACTTTCTGTATCGTTGAGAACAATCAACATTTTTAGATATTATAGTTTTTGAAATTGGCTTAAGCTGCACGCTCATTGTAATGGGAAACGCACTGTTCCGTGTGTTTATATACACGTTATTTATAAAGACGTTTTAACGATTAAAAAATAATTACCATGTAAATGATGGGATACTCTTCTATCTATTTAAATTAAAAATTAAATCGTAAAATTTATGTTTTGTACGAGTCTATTAAACACGAGCGATAATTAATGAATGACATGGTTGAACTCCGCCCCCATTGGGCTGTGCCGTTATCAATACCGTCCCATTTAGTGCCTAGCATCGTCTGGTAGACAACAGTAACCGTGTTGGTTTATCGCCAGTACACACCTGAGCCTTAAACATCGTTCAATATTATCAAACACATATATACATCTGCTTATTATTACCGACACTTCTACACACATGAACACAACAACAACGGAACAGAAAAACGATCCGTCTATATAATTTGAACTATATAAATAATAAACGTAACGTCGCATAATACAGGTACACTATTTCAAATAACCACGTGACCGGAAATTGGCGATAATGTGATAATGATAATAATTAAACTGAATTAGTGGGAGTGAATGAATCGTGGCGGTTTGGAACAATTATTGTTCCAAACAAACAAAAACAATAAAAGTAAGTCGTTTTAATTATTTAATAAAAAATAATTTATGTAAATTTATTTGCGAATTCTTTCAGTTTCATTTATGCAAAATTTTTGAAAGATAACTATTTTTTAATTATCAGTAAAACGGAAATATTATTATTTATGTTATAATTAGTTTATTATCTGAAATTGTTTAAATAAACGTGTATTTTTTTTTGCTATATGTATATTCGTTGGGCGATGATAGTGGAACGTAAAAGAAATTACCATAATTATAATGAAAAGTGTCGTTTAATTATTTTTTTTGTCGATTTAAAACAATTATAATTTTTAGTATTATCAAACGACTTGTCGATAAGAGAACAATTAACAGTAATTTTTGTCAATACATAATTTGAATTGGTGGAAAATTATCGAATATAAACAGTATACAGTGGTGGTGAAAACAAATAATGACGCCTATAATTATTGTGACGTACCTAAGCAGATATAAGCATTTTATATAACGAAATATAAGTACAAAAGCGTCTAATTGTTTTGTTGTTTAGATTTTCAAACGTAAGTAAATAGTACGAATATGAGAATATAACGATAATAAATAATTGTGTTGCATTTCTTTGAATTAATTCAACGGTAATTACTTTTGATTAATTAATTAATTTTGAATTTACAGTCTAATATTAGATAATACAACACTAATCACTCTTACCATCTTATAATTCTCAAGACAATAAAACAATTGAATATTATCAGTCAATTTTTTACAAATAAACATTAAAATATCAACAATTAAATTATGAAAGTATCAATTTATTACAATTTGATATCCTGGGCCATCCTAACCACATGGCTGAATGGGCTGCTACAGCACTGGGACGTCAGCCTTTTGGGGCGGCAATGCTGCTTGCACTCAAATCAGTTTGCCGGCTGAACATCACAAATTGATATTTTTGTTTTGTTCTTTTTTGTCTATTGGTAAAAAAGTTCTGAAGGGTGCATCATTGTTAGTAGTTGTCCACGGGTGCCAAATATTAAAATATTTACGCGAATTAATTCATATAAGCAGCTATGAAGAATATTGTCATACTGTTGGTAATACGACGTGTGTATTTCAGGCGTGCATTTTGTACCAATACAATTTGTACAAATTATTATTTTTGGTTCTATATAGGATAAATAGCGCAAATTTATATTTCGTTTACTTGCATGAGGTCGACGTGACTTTAAGAGGATTTAAATATAGGTACTGACTGGTCCGTTAAAGTCAAGTTGACTAATTGTTAGTTAGAGCAGATCTGTACCTACCAAAAATGCATTAGATTCTGTCTCCATCCAAATCAGGTCCAATTTTCGGTCAAATTTTGTTTTGAAGTCGGAATATTAGGGCCACAGCAGATCGTAAAATTCGCTTGAGTTGACTGATATGTTTCACAAATCGTTAAATTTGTTCGATTTAGAGCTAAGTTGCATCGTAAGTGCTAACGATTAAGTATGGTTAAAAAAAAACAACCGCCAAGACCACAGTATCGCAATAAAGAGAGCTCGTCATGTGGTCTAATTCAAAAGTCTCATCTCATTCCTATTATCTTCCGAAAATTCAAATTTGTTTAAAGTTTTTATGAGAAAAGTTGTCTGTTACATTGAAATAAACTGATCTCATTACGTAAATTTATATTTATTTCGATATAACGGACAAAATTCTCATTTGTTTTCGCAATACTCTCGAAAAACTGCAATTACGTTATCGAACAGCATAATTTTTCTAAAGATTACGTAAAAGACAACCAATATAAGAACAGATGTTCATTCACATGGGACAACCTGTATAAACACCGACCTAACATCTACATGAAATCGTGATAAATTTCTATAATGGATAATTTTAGCATAAAGAATCATTTCTAATGTAGCGATCGATTTCAAACAATTTGCAATTCATTGTTGGTCATTAATAAAAAAGATGAAAAAGAATTAATTTAAAAAAACAACAGCCATTTTTTACCAACATCAACAATATTCTTGTATTCCCAAGATAAAGCCATTGTGTCTGATTTGATTATTTTAAAATAAAACAGTTTAGAATACCGTAAATAACGCAAAACACAACGACATTATTTCATCATAGACTAATAACATTAAACTATCTACTATAAGATTGAATGTAAGGTCCCGTTTCCACTGGCGAGCAGCTCGCAGACGGACACGCGCGAATTATACGAACTTTTCAGCGACTTAACGCGAATTTGTTGCTAGATAGCTGACCAATAAGCTCGTACGAATTTTTATACGTTTTTCTATCCGATAGAAACTCGCACAGATTTTCTCGTTCACACGCGCCCTAAGAATTGACATTACATTATAAGTGAATTACGAGCGAGAAATTGTTTTGATCGATAGAGTGTTTACATTTGATCAATAAAGGGTGCGGATTTTCATGCACAAATTTTCATGTCCAGTGAAAACGGGGTTTAATTTTACTTTTTGTATGTGCCATACAAACTATTTTATTCCATGTTTTTCCTTGGAATTTAACCTTCCAATATTTAATTCTTAGGCTGAGAAACTTGAGTTTCTCGCCAGTACCAACATGTCTTTACTATACACAAAATTTTCTCGCCCAATGGTAATGGGTGTCTTATTGTCCGGCCATCTTTGTAATCTAAAAATTATTCAAATCTTAAACACATACTTTGTTAATTACCTTGTTCTTAATTATTTCCATTGTGGCATTGTTGTTTTATCTTTAATAATAATTGTCAACGGACAAAAATGTTAATTATTTTTGTGTATATTCAACGAACCATTTAAATTACTTTTACATAGAAAAATTCTAGGAAAAATTGTTAAAAATCTGTTTGAATTTCATTTTTAGATAGAAGTATTTATTCATCATTATTAAGATCGGATTCGTTGATAGAATAATAAATGGATGGTGAATTGGTGGAAATGGATCTTAGTGTACGGCCAAGGGATGCAGTAGTGCCACCGGATAATATTTGTAAAATGCGCGTTGCCAAATCTGTATTTTCAATAAGAAGTTTAGTTGATCTAGGTGATGGTACTGATAGTAGTACGACCACAGATGGTAGTAATGAAACAACAAAACAAGGTAAGCTATATTTTAATTTTTCTTCATCAATTTGAATTTATTTTAAAATCGTGCCTGTCGGTTATATTACCCAGATATAGTTGATACAATTTAAAACTTTATTATTGTTATTTTATTCCATTTATTATTTGAGATTTATACTTATAAACTCACCATTAAATTAGTTTCATTTTTCTTATGTCAGCAAAATGTCTATAAAAGAAATCAAAAAGATGGAAAATATCGCGATTTGTCGTGACTAAAATGCGTGCCTTGTCTAATTGTAAACATTAATTCCATCAACAGAAACCCATTTTACCTAATCCTTAACTTCTTGTTCGGATAATAAAACGTTCAATTATCCACCTGGAAAGCAAACAAAATCATTCACTTATTATACCTGCACACAATAATACAGACAATAAACCGAAATTAAACAATCGATTATTAGGGGAAGATGCATCTAGATACGTAAATCAAATCGTAGACAAAACAATTATTTTAATGATGACAAATAAAAAATGATTTGAAATACAGGTGTGATTGTTGTGACAAGAAATTGAAGAAATAAATTGATGATTTTTTTCTAATTTATAAAGTGAATTCCTTTGTATATAATTAACGAAAAACAATTTATTTGTCAAGATATGCAAAACGACGACTATTTAATGGCCTGATAATTCACGTTGTTTTGTTTTTAATTAATAACAAATCAATTCAACATTGAACTTGGAGGCATTATTGATTGTTCGTTAATTTGGTAATTTTCGACCAATAATTTAACAGTTGTGTACATGATGTTTCAACCAATAAAATTTCCGAATGTTACAGATCAACCAATCATTAGTATTCCTTCTGTGTGATCATGTGACGCAAATAATTGGCGGTACATTTGAATTATCAATCTTAACAATAGAATTGTATGAAATCAATTAATATCATTATTCGTATTTCCTGTATATAGAGTGTATTTATGTTTTGAATAACGGTCTTTTTAAATTACTATTGTTATTATTATCTTTGACTAATCAATTACAATCGTTATCGTTTCGTTTATATTTCCCATACATACATGTACGATATGTATGCATTTACTATTATATCTATATCTATATACATGTGTGGCGAAGTTAGTAGTCAGTTATAGCCAGAAAGTTAAAGTGAGACAGAACTGATAGGGTACAAAAATGGGAGAATCTATATTCTATCTCACTTTGACTCGTATGAAAGTTGTAAAACAGTGTATTGCGTGTCTTTCTGCCTATGTGGCTAGTAACTTCACCATTCATGTATATAATTTGCGTTTTAATTTCAAATAATTCCGGTAAAACAATTCAATTTGAAATTGTAATTGTTTTTATTAAGCTTTTCATTATAATTTATTATTCTAGAAAATTGTATTTGTTTGGCTTTCCGTGCATAATAATAATAATAATAATAATAATAATAATAATAATAATAATAACTGTTTTCCATTGCAAATTTAGTTTTTTTTTATTTTTTTTTATTTTTTACCGATAACGCCGATAATTTTATACCAAATTTGCAGCAAGCACTTAACGACTTATATCTATGAATATTACCAAAAAAAAATTACGAACAAACAAGTACTGATTAGGGCGCCAGTGATGGCGTTAGTGTTGGGACGCAGGTTAGATCAAGTGCGCCCATCTCAGGACCCACCCAAAGGACCAAATACATTTCTTGCTTACCAAGCTATTTTATCTAATAGAAATTATTCAAAAATAAATAATGAATAATGAAAAATTAATAAGAAATCTTATGTTTCTTCAGTGCGAAGGGTGGCTAAGCCGACGATTTCGTGCCCCTTTTGTGCCGTCACTGAACGCTTACATGACGAAACTTTGATCACTTAAATGAGGAAAACTGAATCATTGTTTATTTTTAATCAAGTGCGTACACACCTTAATGTGACCAATCTATATTTAATGAGTATAACCTAAAAATACGCGTAGCGATAAGAGTGCATTTACACAAGGAAACTTTTATCTGTTAAACGTTTCGCGTGAATCATTGTTAACTTTAGTTGATGAAAAAGGTAGGATCATTATAGGATAGGCGATAAAATTGTCCACGTGTAAATGGGCCTTAATGTAGTTTACCAATAGTTTTGTAATGGAATGGCCGGTTGTTCTTCACTCAAGCGCTACTTAGAATTGGATAATTCTCAAATCAAATTGACACGACATACTGTCTTCTTTCTTTCTATCTTTCCAAGCGTAGTCATCCTATAATTATCGAATATCGTAACTTTTTAATAAGGATAGTTGGTATTAAATTACATTATAAATTGTTAATTATTTAGTTTTTTGTCTATAAAAGTTAGACTCTAATTTTCTAATGACCCTTTTTTCAATGTGAAGTTTTGCCGAGCGACATAGAACATCTTCTATCTATTAGGTCCTTCTTTTTGTTGATTATCATGGAGGGCAACAAAAAAAATAATACTCCTAATTTTTTCGACGAAACCTTTAATTAATGTTTAATCATGTTATAATGACTTTATATGGCCAATTAAAGTTACCAACTGGTGAAAAAATGAAATAAAGAATCCAACAATAAAACAATATAACAGCTTGTTAGCTGGCGCTTTGTGTAGATATACATAGGTACTTTGTAGAACTCACGCCTTCGAACAAGTTCTTTAAAAAAAATAAAATATTTTTACTGTTTAATACAGGCACATACGTATACTTAACATATAAGAAATATCTAATAACAAAAAACGATAGATATAGGCAGTGCCGGATCTAGGGGTGGGCAGGTGGCCTTTTTTATGCACCGGATGCATTCTTTATAATGGGGCCCAAATTTTAGACATTGTCACAGACAGAACCGGATGAAAGTGTTTCTGTCCCCGAAGTAAAATACCAATCTAGCGCCCCCTACAAGGCTTCAACTCAAATCAAAAAACACTTATAACTAGCGTTAAATAATCGTATTTAAATTTAGTGATTTTGGCGTCACCGTAGATCCGACACTGGTCATAGACGACAACATTTCAACAGAATTTTCAATTCAATTGTTTGAAAGATAAAGAAAGGCTGGGGCGCCTAAAGTATTTCGTAGCCCGCTTGCAACATTTCTAGGTCCTGCACTGGATAGAGGGCTAATAAAATCTGAAAACTAACTCTGTTAATTGAGTAAAACTAATAACGGCAAGATACAAATTGTAATTTATTTAGAATACAAATAAAAACATTTAAATATTGATTGGACAGATAATTAGAAATAATGTTTGGTCTTGGAAAAAATCGGATTTTTCCGAAAAAAACACACAAGAAAGAATGAGACTACATCAATAAACTCAATTAGATAGAAGAGGATAGATAGGTATAGATGTATATATTTAAGAGTTTCTATATTAAAATCATAATAAAGTTAATTCGAAGTGTACGTCACATTAAATACCGAATGGCGGTCATAAATTCTAATCAAGCACCATAACAACAAACGTCTTTTAACCCCGGAGCCAGAAACGTCAATTAGTAGTTTACAATTGGCGGTACGGCGGCGGCATACAAACACACACACACACACACACAAACATAATCAAACAAAAGAAATATAATCAGCCATTTTGAATTTATTTATTTTTAATTTAGTTTAATAAAAATATTCATTCGATAATTCGTCACAATCAGGCAATTTGGGGAAAGAGAAAAATTTACATACTGTTAATGTAAAACAAAAAAAAACACACAAAAACAAACAACAAATGGTAATGGGAGATTGTCGCGTGCCTTCTTATCAAAACACTTCTAGTCTACCTGTAATAGACATTAAATAGAAGGATTTTTGAAGAATTTCAATCAAAAAAAACTAAAAACAAACAATCAAACAAAGACAGATAGATAATGGGAAAATCCAATAATAAATAAGAGTGAGATAGATAAAAGCTAATTTTATTTTATTTTTTTATAAATAACAAAAGGATTAAAAACTACTGATTTATGTGTTGCATTAACATAAAATTACTAATCAACATGTTTGACTTTATAACAGATTTAAATGCTTTTAAAACTTTTCGTTCTCTTCTATATTAATTTATTATTATTGTTATTATTTTTTAAATTTTTTTTTTAGTATTTAAAGGAGATAAATTCATAATTCCATTATTCGTTATCGTCTTGATTTTATTTACTTCTTATTCTTTATTAATAATGTCTGTCTATCTCTTTCTATCGTAATTATTCAATATTTAATTAGATAAACGGTTTGTCTTTTTTTTTATATCGGTTTCGGTTGATTTCTACACAAGTTCATTACCGTCAAATAACGGATAATTGTTTTTCTACAATTATTTGTCGAAATTTGGTAAATGATCAGTTTTTCATTTAATCGACAGTTAACTTAAGTTGCGATTAATACAATGTATTCGCTGATTGATAGAGTGTCGCATTGTATAAAAACGTCAATTATCCGAAATCGCCCCCTGTAGCCTCTTTAAGCACTCTTTTTAGACTCATCTGTTATGAACTGTGAACGTTTTCATGCATGCTAAATTGTACGAATTATTTGATGAAACATATCACTTTAATTTGGATAATCAACGTTCTATTGTAAGCAAATAGAAAAAATTCATCGATTTTTTGCGATTATTTGCGTCAAAAATCCATCCGATATGTATGTACTCTTAAGGTGAACGCTCACTAATCAGTACCGTACGCGGTGCGGTACGAATCTGCTGTTATTTGTCGTACATTTCGTATTTCATTCGGAGTGAACGTGTACGCTTAGTGTGTTGACCCATGGAGCTTGACCAGAATATTTATTTTTAGAGAATTATCGTTTGTAACATTGAAGTACATAATACACTTTAGAGGCGAATCTGGTATGTCTCCACACGCTCCACCTATGGGCCTTTGTGTAATCAGTTCGCTACCGTAACAGATATTCACATCCAGTGGCGTGCGTGATATGATAAACGCCATATTTTCAAGGTCAATATTATTGGCGATTATATAATGACTGTACGCCTAATGTTTAAAAAAATTCCAAAAACCTAGTAGGCAAAATTGTGTAGTATCTACTATCTAGAATATTACAAACGAAACATAAATACATATTTTGCTGATATGCGATGCACACGCTGCTGACTAATGAGCGCTCACCTTTAATTTAACATACTTAATCTGGAATTAAGATCGAGCTTATCTAAAATGAACCTAAAGTTCCAAGAACATCATATTTATTTTACATGGCACGCACTTAAATCTACTTTATTAAAATAAGCTTTATGCTCGAGCAACATATGAATGTGATTGAAGGCAAGCTAGAGTTTAAGTTGAGAATAAATAAGGCAAGATGAACTGGGCCTTATATAGTAATATTTTTTGCCGGTATTAAAAACGATAGATGAAACATATGTCAACAACGTCAATTACAGGACATGCTGTAGATGCGTTTAACATCACGTCTAACAGTAGCTTTATATAATAATAATAATAATAATAATAATAATAATTATTATTATTATTATTATTATTATTATGCTATCTCTAACAATATACGTAACAAATCCGATTTTACCGCTGAAACAATCAATCTATAGATGCGACCATAATCAACGAACTAAATCAAAACAATTGACGGTTGTTTTTCTAAATTGATTTAAATTGAAAGAAAAACAAATAGGAAGTCAAACTGTAAAAATAAAAACAATTAAATCCGCCTTGTGGTTATTTGTTTGTTTGGTTTTTCTTTCTTTTAAATTGAAATCTGTTACTTATTTAGATATCTAAAACAACATCATCATCATCATCATCATCATCATTATCAATAAATTAGCAAGAAAAATTATTTTTTGTGCATTCGCACATATCCAAATCGTCCAGATACACTTCAATTGCAGGACTAGTCCGGAAACTAACAGTGGGATTTTTTTCCAATATTCAAGTTGGTAACATCACTTTTTGTCAATTTGACGTATCGAATAACACGTTAATTAAATATCAATTTCATGCAATTAATTTAATTTAGCATTAAATGTGAGTACTTAGGTATAATGAATTAAACATGTAATTATTGCAATTAAAAAATACGAAGAAACGAAACAAATGAATTTGATTTAATCAACGGCAAAGAGGGCACAGGTACGTTGATTTCAAACTCAAATCGTTCGGTATTGCCAACATGGAAGAAAAAATCCCTAGATAATAGCAAATAAGTTTATTTTTATTTGTATTTGAGGAATTCACACAAAAATCAAACGAAACATGAATAAACGATAAAAATGCAATTATGATAATACAATAATGATTTATCTAAATAAACATTGCAGTTTTCGAATATATCATTAGATCACTTTTAGGTAAACCTGTATTTCTTCCAACAGCTAGTAGTTATCATTTAAGTAAATCTAATAGAAAACGTGTCAACTAACGGACAATATTCAACAAAATCGTGATTATGTTTAATATTTAACTTCCTTGATTCACTCTCCTCTATCTAACATTCAACGTTTTTTTTTCTTTCTTTGAAATGTTGGTATAATTGTGGGAGAGACGGAATAATATTCATCATATTATTGCCACGTTAGAACAATTAAATTAACTACAAAACGGCAATAAATTCTAAAGTATTTACGAAAAACGAAAAATTTCCTAAATGAGAGAAACGTAATAAAATTAACAATAATAGATCTATCTACAACATGTTCAGTTATACGAAATTTGCGTGTCACACGCCAACATTGTTATATCAAAACCAATATAACAGAGTTGTTTAAACTTAATAAAATTTCTATACGCTTCAAATTTGGAAATGCAATAATACGAAATATTGAGATAATAATAATAATAAAGCGTTTTAATATTCGTATTGATTTAACATAACCCTGTTGTTTATTTGTACAATTAGGTTATCTAAATTGACATATGTCACGTGATTCGTTAATAGTTTAATTTGGAACAGCCTGTATAAATTAACGAATTATTCGATGGGGCATATTGTAACGATACGAGACAGTTGATTGGTTGTCTTCCATTTGTAATTTCATGCTTGATAATTGGATTTCGAAATAAAATCGAATCGTTGATTAAGGGTAACAGAACAATGGGGGACATTATTTTCTATCTAATTTTACGCTAACACAACGATTCACTCGAATTATAACCGACGAAAATTGAGTGATAAACCTCGATTACCGGGGGGACACACTGTATATTATGTGTAACTTTCTTTTTATTAGTTATTAGTACTAAAATACAGATCAAATCAGTTCGAATGAATGAACACACTAAAGAAGATTTGAAGATGACGAAAAAACCACCAACGGAATAGAAAAAAAAAGATTGTTAATGATTGGTGATGAACGCGTGCGTATTGTGGTTGGGGATCTTGTAGAAGAAAACCACTAACTATCAACTTGGTGTCTGTTTGATTTTGAACAAATCAACCAAATTCAATTGTGTACATAATAAATATATTTTAACATTCAATAAATTCGATTTGGTCAACTTTATATTATTTTGTTATTATAAAAATGATCTGTTGTTTACATATTAGATTTTTTTCTATTATTGATGATTGGTACTACGTGAAATCGATTATGGAATGAATGAATTTATGTTGAGACACAAAAAAAAACCAAATAAACCGATTCTCTACTCTATTATACACACATACACATACACACACACACACACACACACACACACACATACACACAATTCAGTTTTCATTATAAATTTTACAGTAATGGATTAATAAAAATTAACATCTGAATAGCGTCCAAAATTTGAATAAAATCTCTTTGAGGACACGTCCTGAATATTTTCTATAGAAATAGCCAATAAAAATCTGATTTATATTATTACCGACATTATCCAATATTATTAAATTATGTTATAAATAATTTACATAATAATTAAAATTTTTATAATTAAAAAAACCAATTTAGCGATTTTGTCGGCGTCAAGTTGGTAGATATATACTTATCTAACTATTTGAAGACTTTCAGCATGACACTTCTACCTGTAATTTATGCAAAAAGATCACGAAACTCACTGTAAATAACCGTGTGGTTCTAAAATTAAAAAAAACAAAAAAGAAAACAACAACACAAAACCGTTAATTATATGCCCGCACATTTGATGGATCTTCAATCTAGTGACTTTGTTGGTGTGCGGTTGGTAGGTTCGATTTGAAAGTGTACAGCCTTGTAATTTCAAATTTTACACAATTCAATCGTAATCCTAAACGAATTAATTTCCTAGACATAAATAATCTTATAATTGTAAATTTTAATCGAATTATTTGCCAATATTCATAATAAATTCGATGGTTTTATTTATGTCAAGTTGGTAAAGGCAATTTGGTCACATTTATGTGAAAATTATGATTTTATAAATTCAATATTCAATTCAAACGAATCACGAAATTATCAATAATTTCCGTTAAATAAACAAATAATAGCGATAATGAATTTGGTGGATTCGTTGATGTTGGGTTGGTGTGCTTGATTTGGCGCCATTTACTGCACATTTAAAATTCCAAGCACGGTATTTATGTAGAAAAAAACACAAAATAACTTTTGAATTTAGTTATAAATTACGTTTTTAAACAAATAGGCGCCATCATCTCCCACCTGTATACACCAATTATGGTTTATTATTACGATTTTATAATAGTCTGATGGCCAATTTGTCAGAAATGTTTTTTAATTTCAATGTTCAGACAATTGACGTATATATATATATATATATATATATATATATATATATATATATATATATATATATATATATTTATTCCTCTTTCTGTTGTTGTTTTTAGAGAAAGATAGATATAGTTTAAACTCAAATCAGTGAGGATGTTGTTGTAAAACGTTGTAGTTATTGTATATTAGTCTAATGTATAGTGTGGCCACATAGAACCTATGATTAAGGATAGTTAACTAATCAAAACTCGATCTTGATACTCACGTACAACACATTTCTCTTTTAGGTTCTATTATTGTTGATTTCTTTCATTATTATTACTTTGTGTTGTTGTTTTTTCTTAATTCTCAATTTTCAAATTCTTTTTATCTATATAGATATAGGTACATGCACATGTAAAGCATAAGAACAGGGCCGGTTCTAGATTATTATTATTTTTAATACAATAATAACAACCTCATATCATCAATGATTGTAGAGTAGATAATTTTACGAATTTCTATAATACAGTACTGAATTTGTAGATATGCAGATGATTTTCGTAATTTTTTTTTTAATAAGGTGGTAATTCTATATATTAGTCGGATTGGGAATGATTGTAACATTTCACCTTTGGCCTAAAGTTGTTTTATAACATCTATCTTTTTGTTTTTTTTTGTTCCAATAATACCAATCGTGACTGATATTAAATGCATAACCGTCTCAGGATTGGATGAGAAAAATAAAACAAACAGAATGTTAAAAGTGACAAAATTAGAAAAATATAGTGTTAGAGATTTAAACAAACGAGAAAGTACAGAGCGTCCGGCAATTTGAAAGATTGACCGATTAGCCACAGAATTATTCTAAGGCGGCGTTGGCACACTGGACGAGAAATGACAGCGACTTTTCAAAAGCTACTCAGCGAGTGTGATTTATCTCGCCGAATAGTTGATTCGTGATTAGCGCCAGTGGAAAATGGGTAAAATTAGAAATCTAAACAAAATAAATAAATAAAACCAGTTTGTATAGTACGTCCGGCTACTGAAAAGACTGACTAATTAGTTGAAGAATAATTAACGTTAAAAAAATCCTATCGTGTGTAATCGGTGATGCGAGAAAATGCCAGCGAGTTTTTAAAAACTACTCAGCAAACAACAAATTCTCGCCAATCAACTCACAATCTTTTGTGTGATTTATCTAGCCGAGAAGCTCCCTTAAGAAATGCTTAGAAATTCACGAATAATGTGAACAACGATAAAAAGAATCTAGCGAGAGATTCGCGCGAAATATGCTTCGCAATTAACGCCAATGGAAATGGGGTAAAATTCAAGAAAAAATATTATTAGAAATCTAAACAAAATAAATGAAACACACGAATATGTATAGTGGGTCCAGCGACTTAAAAGATTGACTAATTAGTTGAAGAATTATTGTGTTTCTAGCAGATAGAAAATCTATCAGGTGTAAGCAGTGATGCGGAAAAACCCCAGCGAGTTCTGAAAAACTACTTAGCGAACAACCAATTCTCGCCAACCAGCTCACAATCTTTTGTGTGATTTATCTAGCCGAGAAGCTCGTTTAAGAAAAACGTAGGAATTCTTGAATAATGTAAACAGTGGTAAAAACAATCTGGCGAGAGATTCGCGCGAAACTTGCTGCGAGATTCTCGCTAGTTGGTTCTACATTTATGCAAATACAATGAGACTCGTTAGAATTACCAATTGGGCACAAAGATTCTCCAATATACACAATTACTGTACTACGAATATGTAGATTTAATACTTGACTACAGTCAATTTTAAAAGTTATTGGACGGACTGTACACAATTTTCTAATTTTTAGATTGTTTATCTTCTTTTTTTTTGTTAAATTCTGCCCATTCTGCTTTCTCTTTATAATCGTTGTAAATAGATGGTTTTATAATGTTTAATCCGGCCCGTAAACAACAACGAAACAATTAACAATAATTGAAATTGTACACAGACATATCAATGATAATGAAAAAATAAAAATAAAACAAAACAAAACACAAAACAAATATTGTAGATTATAAAATAAATTAAATGATAATTTAGATATCCATTCAATTATAATTGAATAAGTTCCATGTAAACAATTCTGATTATTTTGTATTGTCAATAGAAATTAAATATAATTTATTTAATTGAGTTTATTTGTTTTCTATAAATTGATTATAATTGGAAATAATTAGAAATTCACACTAATCAAGTAAGAAATAAATGAGGTAAATAAGCAGCACATAGTTCGCTCATAACGAATTAAATTGAACAATCCCCATCGCAAAAATTGGCTCGTTATAACCGCTATTACGTTATATCCGTCAATATGAGAAAACGGAGAATCCTGTACCAACATCAACATTATCAAAAAAACTATTCACAGACACACACACACACACACACGCACATACATACAACACACAATAAATGACTATCTTATAATGAGTTTGAATACATTTACATAATTTCAAATGACTGGCGCCTTATTCAACATATTTCAATTAAGTTAAGAATGGGGCAAACAAGAAGAAAAAATCCCACCCTATTTAAACAAATCTGTTAGACTTTTAAATATTAATTTATACACGGATATATCTGTATTTTAAATGGATTGAAAATTGGATGGAATTTAACCAAAATGAGAATTGTTAACTTATTAATTACATTACATTAAAACACAAAACAAACAGTTGTATTATCTCCACACATGCGCACTAGAATTGCACGAGACGCTTCTCTGGTGACTATAAGAAATTTCGTGTGAACGCACACTAATATTCATTACATCCCTAGGTTAGAGAGGACTAAGGGCTGTAATTTGTTCAACTAACAGATTATCTTTGATTGTTGATGATTAGAGATGATTAATTATAGATCGAAATAGTCAATTGTATTTGTTTGTCGACGGACAACTTCAACAACAACGGCTACTACATTGTCGTTTAAAATCGATTAATCATATCATCAAACAAAATGAATAATACTACAATTATTCTTTATTTTGCAATTTCTGATACCTACTACTATGCAATAATAATAATAATAATAAGATTAAAAATTGAGGAACAAAGTAATTTAACAATTTCACAACGAAACATATATAGCCTATATATAGCCTATAATGGCCTTCAATTAACTACAAAAAGCCGACTTTATGATGATTTCGATTTATTAATAATGTGTACCGGTGACATCCGGTATATATCTTCAACAGTTGTCATCATCAACAACAACGGCAATCTTGAAAACGCATCATAAGTATAGGTTATCTAACAACAGCGTGGGAAATTTGATGTATTTGCCACTTTTTTTAATTTGTTCTTCTCTCATCTATTTTTATCATTGCTATATCTAAATAAAACCGTTAAATAAATGATTGACATCAAGATAATTTGGAGAAAGGAAACACCCTGTATATTTTTACACAGTAATTTGTTGACAATATCATCCTTAATGTTCTTAATGTAAGACCTATTAGATTGTGTTGTAATATGCTGTGGTCATTTGTTGGTTGTAAAAGGAGGTCCTGTCTAGGTGGTTGGTAGATATTTATCTTGACAATTCCAACACGAAAATCGCTCATTTACCGACAGCTACCACAATTCAAGCTCACCAACAACAACAGACAAATTAAATAAAAACTACTTTTATTGTATAAATATGTATCTATCTCTTTTTGTATTGTTTGTTCTTGGTTAATTCTCTACTGTTTGAACAGCACTACTAATTTCTTGTTGTTTATCACCATTATCAATAATAAATTTTATTACATTGGAGGATGTTTAGTGAATATTGGTCTGACATTTCAATTTTATCCTATAGCCAGTCACAAGCTGTTTTATCGGCTCTATTTCACTCATCTTATATGAAAACTGGCCATGTTTTTAACGACTGATGTTATATTTATACAACAACAACAACAAAAACACGAAAAACAGAATAAAATGAATGTGACACAGTTGGTGGCATTTTATACATTTTATCCGCTATCAGCTATACACTAAGTATCTCTCTTTACTTATTTGTCCTTTCTCTTTTTTCTCTCTCTCCATTTTTCAAAAAATACCAATTTCTTCTTCGATTTGTTGGTTTCATTTGTTTGGATTATCGAAAAAATTTGATGAAAATTGATAAAATCCACAGCAGTCTTTTTGTCATCAAACCATCAATCTACTAATCCATGACTAATTCCAAATATAATTCTGTTTATATATATATATATATAAAACCGATTTTTAAATGTGAAATGAAGCGGATCGTACGTGCCATCCACATCCGCTCTTATTTTATTTTTATTGTTGTTTGTATTTTTTTTGCTTTTCTTTTCTTAATGTTGGGTAGTCGTTTTATACTTATTATTAACATTTCCATTAATTCTTTAACGTGTTTTTGTTTTAGTTATTTTTTTATCAATAATTTGTTTTAGTTTTAAACATTTAGATAATGTTCAATCAAAGTAAAATTGATACAAGTCAAACGCTTGTTTTTGAATAAATCTTGAAAAAAAAGATACGTTGAAAGCTATAGAAAAATCGTGTCTGTATACAGGTTGTTTTCTCTAATTGTCGGATTCTCAATAAAGGAATTGATACTATATAGAGCTAAGTTATCTGGAGAGAAATGGCATTAAGTGCTGGCAGCAAGCGACAACGGACACAGTAGATATGAATTTTTGTTTGTTCTGCTTGTTTTCTGAGATCGTTCATGCTCCCCGTCTGTACTGTACAAAGAAGATCGAGCACAAACGAGCAGTTCAAGCACATCGATAACAATATCACCACCATGGGCTTACAAACATGCGTGACAATCATGTTCATTGGTTTTAATGCGTTCATAACTGATTTTTATTCAGAGTTTCATGCGATTTTTCCTTATTTCTAGGCAAGTTACATGACTATTTCCACCGCTTAATTAGACTTTAAATGTCACACAATCAATACTTAAAAGTTTCCTTAAATTCATTCACAAACAAGCGAGAAACTGGAAATTATATAGGTATTCCAAAAGACAACACATTGTATAGTGAAACAAATTTAACTTGACCGATTGACTTTAACAATAATAGAAATCCTAAAAGAACAAACAAACGAATTGAGCAGTACAGTTGCTCGGAAGACAAAAATAAAGACAGATATATCGATCCATTATTATTATTATTATTATTATTATTATTATTAGGTGCATTAGTGAAGCAGTGGTTCGGATAATTGACGTTCGAATAATCACCGCACTACTGTATAAGTTTTATTTAGTATTCTGTATTCGTTGTTATCCTAAAGTCAAGTTGACCAATTATTATAAGTAAAGATCGAATTAAACAACTAAATGAGAAAACGGTCAACTTCTTAAGTCACTGGACGGACTATATTTTACATAATTCTTTTCCGTATTATTACAACAACAATAATAATAATAATAATAATAATAATAATAATAATAGCAAATCAACACAATGAAAAAAATTATTTCTAGTTAAAATATAATCAGTAAAAGTAATTTAGCCTTTTACCAATTGAATTATAGGTAATTATTATTTAATTACATTACATATGGGTACATAATCATAATAAAATTTCCTATAATGTGATAGTAACGATTGATAAAAACATGTATATAATGGATCATAATAGCAAGTTATAAAACAGAAATATCGAATTTCATCACCATATGAATAGAATTTTTGTTTGTTTGTTTGTTTGTTTGTTTGTTAAAATGGTCCATTAATATTGAATATAGGTACATAATAAGATAAATCGTTACAATTTCACTGAAATAATCAACATAATCAAAATAATAACAATGCTATATAGTAATGATGATGCAATTTGGGCTGGTGCTGATATATAAGACGTCTTTGTGCAGACAAGCCTTTAGCGTCCCTTCAACACCACAGTAATCATTGTGAGAATCATTATCCATCATAACGTGACATGTTCGGATCAGTGGAACAACTGCCCCTAAATTAAGACAAATGAATAAAAATGCGAAGTAGTGAGTTAACTCACTACTACATAATTAGATTCAAACAGCGCCTATTAGAATTTCCATAGAACTTAAATTTCGACTCGGGTTGGTAACACGTGTGTGAAGTCGCAGAAGTACCGGGTTCAAGCCCCGGCAGTTGACTCGAACTTTTTTACGCAATACGAAGAATAATTGCCTTCATTTATAATACTTTAACGAATTATAGAAAAAAATAATATTACTATTATTATTATTTCGAAGTTATTGAATTTGGCGTACGCCGCTCAACTGGCGCTAACTACACGCAACTTTAATATCCGATTACGCCGGCTCTGAATTGATCTAAGATGTGATATTCACTACAGCGATGTGATGAGTTGATTAGAATTTTCGAAGAAATAGAAAACCTTCCAAATCTGTACTGGCTCGACAAGCAATCAACCAATAATAAGAGCATTATTATCAAATAATCAGTATCTATACAGAACATTATTGTATTAGATAATAACAGATTTATAATAACATTATCATGACTTTACTAAAAAAAAAATTTTTTTCTCCCAATCCTATTATTCCAACAATAATAACATTCTTAAGTAGATTCTATAGATTACAATAGTCCGTGAAAAATACTTATATCGTTTTCGAATCAAATGGAACGAATTTAACACGATATTCTTTGTGATCGGCTTTTGTTTACCAGTGAAAATGTACGGTAGCACGTTTTTTTTAAAATTATTTCAACTTAAATCTATTGTCCGTAACATTCTAGTAATACACAATTTTGCCTACTAGGTTTTTGAAAATTTTTTATACAGCCGTCCCATTAGGCGTGGATTAATTACATAATCGCCAATAGTGTTGACCTTCAAATATGGCGTATTACATAATCGCCAATAGTATCGTCATTGCAAAAATGACGTTTACCAATTTACGCACGTCACTGGCTGTAAATATTTGTTATTTTTCTACCTTAGCGACCTCAATACACAAGACCCATGGGTGGAGCGTGTGGGGACAACACGGAAACGCCTTAAAGTGTATTACTTGAATGTTACGGACAATAATTCTAAAAATTCCAAGTATTATAATCTAAAGACAAAAAAAAACAAGACAACGCCAACTATTAGACTTGAATAAACAAAATTAAAGTTACTACGTACATTAAAGTTCCTTTGTTTCAGTGTAATTTCATGAAATTCAAATAATTTTATCTTGATTGTATTTTGGAATAATCACAGAAATTACTTGATAGAAATCTCTTTGTATTTCGGGATAGAAATTAAAAAAAAAACAATCGTTTATAAAATTTAATTCTAAATTCGAAAATATTGATTTCGCATCTGGAATTAATTTTAGATATTTAAAATAAAAATTGGTTAATTTTTTGAGATGTGCGTACGGGCGCACAAGTGAGAACCACCCATTAATTTGTTTTATAATCGTGTAAGTGACTCCGCCTATTTAAACTGTTGATTGGCTAGTAACTGACACCATATATATAAATGGTACGATATGATTGGTTAGAATGAAATAACAATATATCGAGGATACTCTTCTACTTGTTCTTGTCATATAGACAACAGTTGCGTTAAGGTAGTGGTGTTATAAACATCACTATCGTGCGGATGTTGTTTTTTTTATACATTGAAATTGTGTTTTTTTTTAATTTATTTTGTTATTTATTTGTTTTGTTCAGTTGTTTATTGTCATTTAAATAATTTATTGTAATTTTATATAATTGCATTAAAACCTGGGTAAGTTCCAGTTTTCTTTTACTTATACAATTATTATTATTATTATTATTAATGATGATGGCGAAAACGAAAGTAGATCGATTTAATTACGATAACGGTTATTGGCATGTTGTAAAAATGAATTACGCCCCTTTCTCACCAAACATCCATAATTAGCGTTTCCCATATTTGGTTTAGCATTGAAATTAAAACCATTACCGTTTCGATTTTTCCTTATTTTCCAATTATTTTCCAATAACAATTAACGATTGTTCTTACAGAGATTTTCGTTCAAAATTCTCAATCATAACTGGTTTAGAGCATATCTATAGCAAATAGAAATTTATGTTTACCGTCGGAACAATTCGTTTCGTTTCCTCATTATTTTTTGTTGTTTAATAACGTTGTGAAGTGGATGAAAATTGTTTATAAAAATCGTGTGATAATAATGTAATTATCATCAAATTTTGTTATTATTGAAGTTTAATTCAATTACGTAATTATTCTTATTGGATTCTTTGCATTTTTAGTAATTTAAATAATTTTTCCTTGTATTTCTTGTTGTTGTTTGAATTAATTTACATATAGAGAATGTAATACGTGTGTATAATACTTAATTATAAGTTACTAATTAATTGAGTTACAGGTACATGACTTATTTAGATACCTGCATATTTGTTACATTGTAGTTTAATTATAATAAAACTAAACGAATTCCTTTATTAATTACTATAAGGGTTGTTAAATTGTTTTGTTAGACAGCCTGTAGGGCAAACCTCTAATTAGAATCATAATAGAATTTAATTAAATAATTAATTGTATTGTTCGAGTCAATGCACACTGGCTTGTTTTGTGTCAATCAATTGTCTTAGGCAGTACGTACATGTACACGATTGTATACCAACGAGTATAGGCGCCAAAAACAAGTCAACATTTCACCTTTACCGAATCTATTAGCAGATTGTTAATTTGTTTGAAATTAATCTAAATTACGGCCAATTCAAAATAATCCAAATACATTTACAGTGAATAAATTCAGTAATGTTAGGATTATGTTCAAATTTTGTGCTTCATCATAGACAATCGAGACAATAATGCAACTTTTTCGGTTCACGGCACCTTTGATGAATCAAGGTGTTCCCACGGCGCCCTAAGTCAAAGTACCTACATCAACTAACGCCACAAAAAAAGTGTAATAAACATACAATGAACGTTTGCACCACTGCACAAACGTACCTATAATCATAATTAGTGGTAGGGATGAGTCTGTTTATCATTGCATTTAATAAAAATAAGATTTTTTGTGCGAATCTTGAGGATATAGGGCACTTACTTTGGTAACCACTGGATTAATCTATAAATTTATGATGTGAAATGTGTGTGTTACTGATTTAGTTTATATTTTGTTTAATTGCATCGTTAAAATGTATTAAAATCTTTCAACTTATGTAAGGGCCCGTTTGCGCGAAACATGCTGCGAGTTTCTCGCCAGATTCTTTTACCAAATTAAATTACTGACGATTTTGTTCGTTACTAGAGTGTGAAATTTCTGGAGAGTTTTTAAAAACCCGCTGGAATTTTCTGGCATTACTGTTCTATCTGATAGAAATTCGCATAAATTTTGCCCTCCGTGTGGAAAAGTGGCCTTATCTACATAATAGCATTGATAACTGATAGTAGATCCAATTGGACTTGAACAGCTTGACTTTAGGACAATAGATGCAATATTAATAGTAATAACGTGTATTCATACTATGTGTCTTTTTCATTTGATTGTCTCTTTTGTTGTTGTATTAAAGGCAAATCGGTCAAGTGAAATGTGATTCACTATAAATTAGTGGTCAAAAGCCTAGCAACTTTGCAAAAATATCTTATTGTCTAGGACCACACAGCTCTATCGATGCGTGTAGAATAATTATTGGCGCACCGACAAGCATAGAGGCGAATCAGTGATAGTTTGGGGCTCCTTTTAAGCATAACTATGCTTAAAAACAGCCCCAAACTTAAGTTATCGAATAAATTTTAAAATCATTTAACAGAGTAATTTACTCCCAATACAATTTCAACAGAATAATGACAATTTGGGATTAGTTTAAGGAGTAAAACATAGATATAATGAATTGGCACTCTCAATCTCCAAATATAAATCGAATTGAAAATATGTGAGATTATGATTACAATCTTCTTGAAGAGCAAAATGATAGCAACTTACATCACAGACTCAAAGAAGAACGATTGACAAAATTTATACTTATTGAGAATTGGATTAAATCTATACAGAACGGTTGTGAAGATGTATTTAACGCAAATCTACACTCAATTTCAATTGAACACTACGCAAACATTTTGGTCTAGCGCAACGCTGGCGTAGTCTTCAGTTTGTTGTGTAAAGGGCCGACAGGACTGGGGGCGAAAGCGGAGGATTTCTCCCCGGGACCCGGCTACACTGAGGGAACTCTTGTTCTCCATAGAAAATTTTCTTCATGAGAGGAAACAAAAAAAAATTATACGATCTAAGGGAAGAGCAACTGTCCCTGTCGTGCATAAGTACGTATAAATATATTTATATAGAGGCCCAAACACACTACTTTCCTCGGGGCCCGCGAACACCCTGGTTTCGCTCGGCGGCATTGCATGCGAAGAAACTCAAGCGCTTTTGCCATCGTCTTACGGAGGCGCCAAATGTAGTTTTTCCTTTGCATGGTTCTGGTTTTCTTGCAAATAAGTCGTCAGAATCTCCATTATCGATAAGTCCGTATAAAAACGATCTGTGATGTGCTCTCTAAAGTCACCTAAATGGATAATCAGTTTTGGAAACAACCAAGTAATTAATGTTAATTTATTAAACTTGTCCTCTTGTTTATTATTATATATTTAACTAAGTACCTATGTATCTATATTTTTAAATCGAACAATTTATTTACATAACTTTCAACACGAAAAAATAACAATAAATAATTGAAATTGTTCAAATAACCTAAAAGAATTCTTTTATCAATATCTATTTCTACCTATGTCTTCAAGTTAAATTGCTATTTTCATTCCTGAAATTATTACAAGTCCTCATTGATGCATTTTTTTTTTCAGTCAGTAAATAAAACAGGAAATTAAGAATTAATAATAATAATAACAATAATAATAATAATAATAATAAAATTGATTATAGAAAAACAACAAAACTATCATCTAGTTATAAATAAACGTTTGTTAATTGTTTACAATTAACTTAATTACAATTTTTATAAATTAACTTCATTCGAAAAGAATTTTATCTGTTTTTTTTTCTGGTTTTAAAAAGGGGTTATGTAGTGTTTCCGGGCAGGAAGTAGAGTTTCCTTGTCTATTTTTTTTTGTGAATATACAACTATCAGCAGTAGGTTTACGTTGTATTTAATTTTTGTGTTTTTATATATTGTAGTTGTTTTATTATCTATGCACAAAAAAGATGTTTTAATGTTGTTTATGTGACATATTGAGTTAGTCATTTCGTATATATGTATAAAACTGATAATACTAAAATCTTACCATTAATTCTTTTTTGTTATTTCTGCACAAGTAAATGCAGTCTTCTCAAACACAGATATAGACAGGACAGACAGGATTAATTCCAAGAAAGAACAATGCCAGATAAGAATTAATTTCATAATTTTCCAACAATTTAAATAAGCACACATTTAGAAAGCGCTTAAAAGTAATCAAAAACAAAAAAAAGAAGACAGAAATGTTGACAGTTAATAATAATAAATAACCATCATCATCATCATCATTTTGATGTTGATCGAAAAATCGTTTGTTGTCGTTTCTATTTTATGGAAAGATATAGTTAATGGATACGAGCATATTATCAGGTGCACCACTATTGACTTGGCTAATTGTTATTTTTGATAAACGAACAACAGTAGGGATAGAGTTTGAAAATTTGAAACAATGACAAAGATGAAAAAAGAGCGACCAGCCGGCGACTTAACTTGACCACAACCACATATAAAAAGTGATAAGAAGAAGTATTTTTTGGACACACACAAACACATTCTTCTCTATACATATACATCCAGAGCTGGCCTTTACATCTAGACACATTGGAGCAACTATTGTCCGTAACATTCTAGTAATACACAATTTTGCCTACTAGGTTTTTGAAATTTTTTTATACAGCCGTCCCATTAGGCGTGGATTAATTACATAATCGCCAATAGTATTGACCTTCAAATATGGCGTATTACATAATTGCCAATAGTATCGTCATTGCAAAAATGACGTTTACCAATTTACGCACGTCACTGGCTGTAAATATTTGTTACCTTAGCGACCTCAGAAGATCCATGGGTGGAGCGTGTGGGGACAACACAGAAACGCCTTAAAGTGTATTACTTGAATGTTACGGACAATAGAAGAAATGAAACACACATGTGCAGATTATAATGCTTTCATATCTTCTACTTTCTCAAATGTTTCTAGATAAGTTGGCCGAGCCTGTAGATATATAGGCATTTTTTTTGTTTTGTTCTCAATGTCATTTAAAATTGACTTTTTATAGTTTTGTTAATGCGTAAATAAATAAAATAATTAATATAATTAAAAGCTCTATTCAATTAATAATAATGATGATTATTGATTGGTGTTAATTATATAATTTAAAAAAAAACACTACACGTATGGCAAACAAATTGGGAACGTAATGATTTTTTCGTAGATAGGTACATGGGAGAGGGTGTGATGTTTATAGAAAGATCTGAGGGTGAGTGCTGTCACGTGACCGCCTATTTGTTGTTAGGATGTTCCTATTATATTTGCCAGGGCTGTATATCGTTGCACATTGAAATAGAACAATAGCAAAATTCGAGAGATTCCCATTATTGCCCTTTAAGAATTGTCCTTGTTTGTTTTTTTTTTTATTACTTTATAATTGAAAATGTAAAGAATGTCCCAATTGTCGGCACTACCATGAAAATTCCCATTTGTTTTAATGATTTAATTGTACAAAACTGTTTGTATGCTCAATGCTTGTCATGTACTATACGAACCATGAAATTAACTTTTAATTATTTTGAAGAAAATTAAAGTCTTGTTTGTTTTTTGTTTTGTTTGTTTTGTAGGGTATAGATACAATCCGAAAATTTCCAAGATTTTAATCTATTTAATTTTTACACACACACACACATATAGACAGTTTTTTCCGGTTAATTATAAATTGAAACAAACAAAAAAAATTAACAAACATATTTATAATAGAAGAGAAAGAGATAGATGATGTGGAGGAATCATGTCATATTGTCGCCGCCACCACCACCAAGAACAACAACAACAACATGTTGTCAACAATTCCAGATACTTACAGCACTTAGGCCTATCTCAGTTCACCTTTCTAGCTAATGGAGTCTTTATCGAATTGGATGTGAAGAGGACAAAGCCTATCGTCATCATCCGATTTAACTCCCTAATACTATTTCTTTTACTTGTTGTTGTTGTTGTTGTTTTTTGTTTTTAAACTCTAGATCTTATTTTAATTATTGACGCCAACTGAAATTCTTGGAATTTCTCAAATTTCTCCCAAAAACTAAACCGTGTACCTACATTCGGTCTAGATAGATTCGATCGAATTTATTCGTAAAAATTGTGTTGTTTTTTTTTACTAAGACACCGGCAAACGTGGCAACGCTGTGACGGTCAAGTCAAATTAGACCGAGTATAGTGATTGTGTACGTATTTTTTGCTCCATTCCCCTGTCCTTTTACAATCAGTTTGTTGAAGTTAATTGACTGGGCAATTATGTGTCGTTACTGACGCACTTCCTCGGAACGTAGATAATATAATTACGTTAATTAGAGATGCCTACCCGCATTGACAGTTGTACCACACCACGATAATTTCAGGAACAACAACAAATAAAAAACAATTTTTATAAGATAATAACAAAGTAGATATAATTATTTCTCAAGTCAATCACCAAATAGAAAACGAAAATGTCAATCTTTTAAATCGTTGTACAGACTATACACATCCGTGATTTGTATATTTATACAACAGATCGTTTGTAACAAATGATCCATTTTGAACCGTGACTGATTAACTTTAATGTATCATATATTACAATATCTATCTTTGTTTCTCGCGCACTTCCATTATTATTATTATTATTATTATTATATCTCGTATGTGTTCCATTAGAAGAAGCTTAAAGAAACAAATAGCCTACAGTTGTTGTTGTTGTTGTTTTTTGTATCTCTTTTAGAGCAAATTAACGCGAATATTACCTTGCTATGGGCGGATATATTTAAACAGAAGAATGTTAACGTTGAAACAGCCGCCTCCGGACCTAAAACAGACTTTATCTCACATAACAAGTTGTTAATGTGTAAGGCTTGTTCCAGTCATTCAAATTAATTACTAAATGCAATAAAATTAAGAAAACAAAAGAGCAAAAACAACACAATTTCCCAAAAAATATTGTCCATACAATTAATTATATATCGAATTTGAGAAGAAAAAAATTCAAAAAAAATAATAAATAAATACGAATTGACACCTGCCTGTGGTTGGAGAGATCCACAGCATCATCTTCTCACTCTGTTCATAAAATGCCAGAATATTAAAATGTTGAAGAAAACACGAACAAGAGATCTCTCAACTCACGGCGGGATTCTTGTTTTTCTGTCAATTTAGAGTGCCATAAAAATCTATAACGAGTATTAAATAAAAAAATACAAGACGTTAATGTAATTATCCTGTTTAGGACGCTAATCGCGTTATAAGATTTACAATTCAAGTTTCGATTATAATTAAATACGGGCGTGTTAAAGTTCTGTTGTCAAACAACATTAGTCTCGAACTTGGAGACTTTATACACATCAATAATTCGAGTTGTTTTTTATTGTTGTTGTTGTTAATAAATCAAGTTTTGGCGATTTGTTCTATTTTAAATTGGATTAATCCTTAGTTGGGAATTCTCACGCATAGCCGACCGAATGCGACTAGACGCACAACGGTTTTGTTTTTATCAATCATTTGTTTTGTGTAGACAATTCAATTGTGGCAACATGCGATTCTGTTAAATTAAATGAACTAATTATTAGATACGTCCAACGGACGATTCAAGTTTTTCTATTGATTTTACAGACTTGCTGTTTTATTTATCGGCAATTCTTAACATGAAAACTTGATTGTGCAATGCAACTAATTACGAGTTTTCAATTATTATTATTTGTTGTTTGAATAGAATCGGTGTCTATTGATCATACGCCTGACGTGATGGGTGTATCGGAAGAAGTCAACCCTAGTGCAGGTATGGAGCCACGGGCTGGTCCTGAACAAAGTGATGGCAGTGATCCAGAACCGGATGAATTTGCACCGAAACGTAAACAACGCCGTTATCGGACAACATTCACCAGCTACCAATTGGAAGAATTGGAAAAAGCTTTTTCGCGTACCCATTATCCGGATGTTTTCACCAGGTAAGGTGTACATTTACAAACAAATTGTAGACAAATGACAAATTTGACCACCTGTGATGTGATACGAAATTCGATTAGTTTTAATCAGTGAATATAATCGATTTTGTTGATTTTTTTATATCAAAAATTACAACTTTAGATGTCTACCCTCCTATTGAACTAATCAGAGATCGACAATATTAGATAAGAGACCATTATGATTAGTTAATTTCACGAAATTACAGAATTAATGGTCGACAGAACACGCAAGCTACTGTTAGAAATGACTGAATCAAACACTGAAATATAAATATAAAAGAAAAAAAAATTAACGACTATATACCAAAATACGATGTTTAACAATCTGTTAGAATTCGTAATTAAGTCATTCTTAATTAAAAAGACTTGTTAAAATAAAATTTAGAAAAAAACACACACACACATACAAATTAAAACTATCGAAAAAATAGACAACGTTTTAATTGGCAATATTTTAATCACAATCAATTATCATTAGTAATAATTATCAACTATTATTTAATAATAATAAAAACTCAAGGAATTTCCTTTAACATAATTGAATCGCCGCATTAATTCAATTAATTCGCATTACTAACATAAATCATGGATTTTTCCAATAATTTACCTCATTTTGATTAATCATAAACAAATCTCAACTTATATAATACGCAATTAATTTATTAACTGTGGATTACTGTACTGAGTTGCTTTCAAATCAAATGTACCAACAACCAAAAAAATAAACTAAGCCAACCTTCAAAACTGATTAATTCGATTTAATTTAATGATTATGAAAATCAATTAACTCAAATATTCGTGAGACATGTATATATTCAACTCTCAACAGGTAGAACATTTGGTTCGAAAATTACACACACGTACACACCCAAACATCGAAGATCTATTAGTTATTTAGTTCAACTTCAGATGTTGAACTTGAACTCAATTCAACATTCAATTTAGGTTAATTTTTACACTTGAACTAGATGAAAGCTAGGTTTTACAAAGCTAAGCTTAAGTGTGAATTTTTGAAATGTTACCAGCTCAGTCTCTTTATTTAAAACATTCAATTGTCAACTGTAATACACTTGAATATTTGACTGAGTTACTAGCATTTAGCAAATAACCAGCTTGACACTGAGGACATAATTTGACGCCAAATTGGCCGAATCGTAATAGACGGACTATATTTTTGAATCTATTATTATTGGTGTTTAATTATTTTTTTGATGTCGATTCCAGGGAGGAACTGGCAATGAAAATTGGATTAACTGAAGCTCGAATTCAAGTAAGTTTTTTTTTCGTTATTATTATTATTATTATTATTATTATTATTATTATTATTATTATTATTATTCAACCTTACTTATTTTTATAAGCGAAGAAAAACAAAAACGTCAAATTGATTCGATTTAGTTTTCGACAATTCATGTGAGAATTTCGTAAATTGATTCACAATGGTGTTTTTTCTTCTTGTTTTACATTGAAAACAATTAGGGAAAAAAATGATAAGGATTTTAAATTGCGAATTAAAAAAAAGAGAATGTTGAAAATTATGATTTTCAAGGTCGTAACAAGATTTGAAAAACTATAAATAATCGATATAAAAAAAAATGAAGAAATAATAAACAAAGTCGAAGAACTGGATGGTGTACAATAGAACTCTACAATTAAAGATTATATTGTTTATTAGCGTGTCTATACACATATATTGTTCATTTCTAATTAAACTCTCTATACACAGTCTTATTCTTCTTATTTATTTATTTATTTATGTATTTATTCATTCATTTATTTATAAAGATTCATAATAGAAATATACCCACGTATATACACGATGATCGAATCAACAACACGCAACTTTTCTCCTATTTTCTTCTCGTTTTTTTTTGTAAAAAATTTTTAATTACATTCCACGATAATATATAAATTTTATGTAAACGACAACAACTGATCGTGAGTGAGGTATATCTACATTTAAATGTTGCAATCTCAATTAACATTAAATGTTCTATCAGATGGATCAAATAACATCAACATTTCCTGGATGGAATAATAATGATCTACCGATAATTCTTCAATAATTAAATATGAACCAACTTTTATGTTATCTAATGACTCTAATAAATCGTAATGGCTTTGCAATTTCCTTAATACTTGCCTGTAAAATTGCAAAAATTTATATTTATTTCTCTGCCAGCCCGCGCGCGCGCTTCCCCCAATCTTTTATACAATTTCTTGATTATAAAAACGAGTTTCCCTTTATGGTGGTGCAGCTTGTAACGACTTTGTTGAATATAAGCAAAAAAACACACACACACACACACTTAACGCGCCAATTAATTAACGAAATAATTAATTAACGGAGGATAATCGCAGCAATGAATTGTTTAAAATTGAATTTCAACACTGATCAAACGAATTCAATTTGTTCTAAATAAAAAACAATTATGAAAGAACAATAAAAAAAATTATAAACTTCAAACTTCTAATTATTCATTCCAATTATTAGAAAGACCAGTTGTTAATGGATATCGATCAAGTTGTGAAGTGAGTTAATTAAAAACAAATGGTGAAAGCAAAAAAAAAATCAAATCGCCCTTATTTGTTGTTTTTCTGTACTTGGTGTTTGTTTTGTTATTAGTATAGCAACAAAAAATTATTATTTTTGATTTCAAATAAATTAAATTAAAATGTGAATAAACAATAAATAAAACAACAGCAACAATCAAGGTTGAATTCTACACCTTTTAGATAAAGTTGAGTAATTTCTATTCCAATTAATCATGAATAGTTATTATTATTATTATTATTATTATTATTATTATTATTATTATGCAATTTAAATTTCAATCATCTTTTTAATTAAATTTGAATTTATTAGATTAGTAAATGTAAAAACTAACAACAAAAAAATCGTTTATACTGAATGACCTATTAAATGACGTATATAGATACAAGATCCGTTTCTGTTTGGCGATTATTTATCATTATTCATGGCATAATTGAGAAATTAATACAGGCTGTCCTCTGACAGGTAGAACGAATTAAATAAAACATTCATTCTTAATCGTATAATTACTGATACCTGGGTCATGTGAGATATTCTGTACATTATACCATTTATACCGTCTGTCCTGTAATTAGAGGAAATGTATTGAGTGAAATGTACTACAATAATACAATAATTTCAACTTTATGATGATCAACAGTTTTGGTTGAAATCTACAGAATCGGCCAACATATTTAGAAACAATTGAGAAAGTAAAAGAAATGAAACAGCATTATAATGTGTACGTGCTGAAAAGAGATAAGTAAGAATCAGTAACCACAAATCTTCTCTTCATCTCTTTTTAGCACATGTACATGATAAGACTGTTTCATTTCATCTAGTTGCTCAAATATTACTGGATGGAAAGGCCAGACCTGTATGCGTGTCTATGATATCTAACTAAATGATTTTAGTTGGAAATGTTTCTTCATCTCGACTTGATTGGTCGACTGTAACGAATTTGCATTCAAATAATTCTTAGATACAGTTGATCAATAAAGTAGAAAACAACAACTTTTTGATGGTGAAGTAAGCGATACGCATTTTCTCTGAAGATTTATTCTACGATTTTGTTGGACAACTATAACTGAGTGTCGATCAATCGCATTAACTGGTACCAAGCTGGTTGCTTGGCTTTGAAGTCTTGACAATCGAAAAAAGGTGTGCATTTGCGTGTATGTAAAAGAAACAGATTCTGCACTTGAATCAAGCAATCAAGTCGTCTTCATTATTAAATCAGTACAATTTCAAAATTAGGTATCATTAAAGTTTACTAATTCAGTTAAACATTTCGAATTCTTCATCATCATCTTCATAGAATGTTGTTTGACAATTTTACTGGTCAAGTATATTATGGTTGATTTTTAAATGACTTTATTTGGTATAACAAATTTTCTATGAAAATACCAAAGTTTGAATCGTCATCTCGATTTCATTGATCGACTATCTAGAACAATTTTTGTACGTTTTGAAGTTAATTCAATTAATTCCTAAATACAGTTGGCCAATAAAGTAGAAAGCAAAAAAAGCGCATTTTCTCTAAAAACTTATTCGCTACGATTTTGTTAGACACCTACATAAAAGCGTCGATTAAACGAATTCATTAATTCTAAAATGGTCGCAAAAGTATGTGAGAGGATGGATGCAGGTAGTACAGCAGTAATAACTGACAGTCAATAAGACAATCAAATTTGATTGCAATTGAAACTGAAACACTAATTTTGCTCTGTTCACTTCGATGGTCCATACTCGACTCCGGCAAGTCGCTGCGCAAGCACACTTTAGACTTGTTAAAAAAGCAAATACGATCAACTCACTAGCGGTTAGATCGAGATCAAGATCTAAATTGTTATAGAATTGGAAATTGTATGTTGAAGTTCGTTGTACATGTTAGATACTCTCAAAACATTTTTCAACATTTCATTTCCATCTCCAATCATCTTTTAATCAAATTATGTCATATTCATTTCGAAATAATTCCGGATCTTGATACAAATTAATCTTGACAATTTCAACAAAAAAAAACAACAACAATTTTAATTATAATCTCTTGCATAATTTATTAGAATTATTTTTCGTTTATTTTCACGTCTTTCTCTTTAATTCAACTAAACATATACATATTAAAACGGAAATTAATTATGACACTTTTAAAATAATTAATTATCTTTGTTTTATAATACCTAATTATTTTTGTGATCTATTCGCTTAATTTCACAAAACCAACACGTTAGGCACAACAAAAAACAAAATAATTACAAACAGAATATACAAATACCGATTTTTCGTATAAAATCAATCAATGGAACTTAAATAATTCGTTTTTCTTTGTTTAATGAAATTTCTGAAGAAAGGACTCTCGGTATTAGCAGCGAGGACAAATTTCAAGTTCAATGCATTGGAGATTACAAAATTTACTGGACAGGATCGACATAATCTACTGTTTTTGTTGTGATTGTTCCATTCCAGCAGATAAATTCATTTAAATACGGATCTGATGTTTTTATTTGAAATATTAGAAAGATTTCTCCACACACATACACAAAAACACACACGTCCATCCAGGAAATTGGTAATTTAATTATAATTTCCACAATTTCAATACGGTTTTATTTGCGTGTGTTTGTTGTTGTTTTTTTTTGCGGTTGTTGTTGTTGCGTCAACTTTATTAAATTAAAATTATACGTTAAGGTAGTGATTTTTTTTTGTTAATTTTGTTTAACTTTCATTAATTCACTGAGTCATTAAATTTACAGTGAAAATAAATAGAGACGTGACCGCATTTTATACAGTGTAGCCTCTCTATGTCGTTTCTCTTTGTTTCATCAAATGATTCAAATTTTAATTGAATTAAAAATTTTGATTGTTTCGGTATTTTTTTGTTGTTGTTGTTGTTTTTTAATCGAAATACAAAAGGGTCCCGCTCTGATTTGAAACAATATGTTAGTTTGTGGTAATGGGCACTGTAGGGTGTCTAACAGCAGGGCGGCATTGAGCCAATTTCGGCCACGGCAGGAGATCAGATTATTGTACCGCCCCTATATTATTATAAAAACCATCTTATTTCAATATTTCCCGTTAACCATCCACAGATATTTATTTTCATTTCAATAAATAAATTTATGCAAAAATACTCATTAATTGGTTTTAAATAACAGTAATAACTGAAATATTGAATGCTACATTGTTGTTTAATTAACATTCAATGTTATAAATAATGACCTTTTTATTGATGATTGATTTTACAGCGTCATAAAATTAAATCAATCGGTCGAGATGCCGCATTTTACTACACTTTAAAGCTGGATAATATTTGGACAGCTGTTGTAATTGATTTTGATATCATTCAATTTATACCACAACTAATTCGTGTTGGCCAACATGACTCACATTGTGTCCATTATATAAATGGCGGATACTATTGTCTCTTTGTTCGTTTGATCAAATCGAAAGTGTCGCACGTATATAAATGGCTGAGTTAGAGTTAAACAGGCCAAGATATTAATAGAGACATCAATTTGCTAATTTGAGCGCTATTAGATCGAAATTAACGATAAAATACTTATTTGCAAGTTTATTTTCAATAATTTCTTTAATCTATTAACTACTGTATTATCCTTTTATGGTTTATAAGCCGTATAGAATTTAACGAACACAAAACGTTCCCTTTATAATGAGTTATCGAACAGCTTATTTTCGAGCTATCGTCACAGATTTCATGGTTGTATTATTAGAATTTAATAAAACTGACAAAGATCGCAGCACGCCGATATTATAAATTGTGTAACAAAAAAAAACGAAACAGACAATGATCTTTTGTTACAAGATACATTAAATACAAAAATTTCAAAAGTTAATAATATCGTCTTCTCAGAGAGTAATTGCCTCGTTTTTCTTATCTATTCAACATTATATTGCTATCATCATCATCATCATTATTATTATTATTATTATTATTATTATTATTATTATTATTATGTTATGAATCGAATCAAAATAAAAATTTCGCCAATTCTTTTCAACAATGATGGAAACAATTATTAAATATCTAAATAGCCGAGTACTTTGAAACTTCATCTCCTTTTCACTAAATAATTACTTGCCCATCAACCGAACAATCTCTATCAATCTATCTCTTTCACTCTTAATAAGAGCAATAGAGATATAATTTATAATAGAAGTATGCGGGTGGTTTTTTTGTTGTTGTTGTTGTTGTTGATTTTCATCAAACATCTCCACAGTTCCTTTTGTTTCTAATACGAAAATCTGAACAAAGACGGATGATAATTGGATAGAAACAGAGATAATAGACACCTGTTGTGTGGAAATGACATACTCGGAAAGGAAGCAAGTCATTTTGGAAATGTTTTGTACTCTGTCTCTCTATTTATTTATTTTTTTTGATTGGTATTGGAGAGGTGTAGTATACAGTCACGGACTTGGGCGATTAGGCTTAATTAAATAAATTACATGTCTCTATTTCACAAGAATTGCGGTTACTCAAGGCTACAATTCTACACAATAGTCCAGGTAGATATATGGTAAATTGGGATGCGGTTTCTAATTTATTAAGATTTTTCGAGTGCTTTAATTCCCTTTAGTTTTGTCGAAAAAAAAACACATTCGTATAGGATACAGAGAGACGGTTGGACTTTTACAGACCATGGACCAATTACAGGTAGTACTACTGGTTTAACGCCAGAAGCGTGACTGTGCACATTTTTTTTATTGTTCGGTTCTTATTGTTGTTGTTGTTGTTGTTGTTGTTGTTGTATAACTCATCTTAATCGAATATGTTAGTTATCGATCTATTCGATAGATCGAACAAGTGATCAAAATATCTGATACGGATTAATTGGCTTCTGGCTAACGCACCATTTATTTGTGATTGGTTGATTTGGTCAAGGGGCATTATACTTTCATCGTTTTTATAACAACGTCATCGTTATTTAGACAATGATTTGTGTATTTCTTCAGTATACCAGAGCACGCTTGTTTTTTATTATTATTATTATTATTCTATTTATTTAATATACTTAGTTTAATTTTGGATTGTTGTTGTTGTTGTTTTTTTTTGGTTATCTTCAAAACTATAATAAGACTTTCAAAATAACTAATTATATAGTAATGATGCATCTAGATTGATCTTATTGGCCTGTCATATAAATGAAAATAACCAGTAGTTAAAAAGAATACATGCCGGTCATATAAGGTAATTAAGAAGGAGTGACTTGTCAAAGTTAATGGGAATATTTCGCAAGGCTATCAACAAGACTATAGTTTAATTTAAGAAATAATAATAATAATAATAATAAATTATAGAACAATAATAAATCAGCTACTTGAAATTTATAACTGTACAAATAAATCAAATCTTATTATTATATAGAAGGTATAGTGGAACTTCTCTAAAACGACTCCACTTGATAGGTACCTATTCCAATTTAGACAGCCGACAATAACTAATTCATTGATTAATTAACCTTCACTAAAGTATTGTGAACTATAAAAAGATAGTTTTCACATACCAGGGACATTCAAAAACTTACCAGAAACTGTAAGATTGAACCTATATAGATTAAATTCGTAGTGCCTGATCGACTAATTTGATGTGGATTCAACCCTACAACAGTTAGTAAAACCGAAAGGTTAACGAACAACGTCCCGACTAGAATTTATTGTATGGACCTGATAAGGACATTATCTGGTTAACCATACAACCTGAAAAGGTCCAGATCGGGATTACCCGATGAATACCTGATAAGGATGTAACGCAGAAGATCCATAAAGTTCTTATCGGGATTAATTAATCCTTAGAAGTTCCTTAGATAGACCTGATCAGGACAACCCAATGGGAAATAAATTTATTTTCAGTGAGGCTATCCTGAAAAGTTTCTTAGATGGACCTGATGAGGATAACCCGATGGAAAATAAATTTATTTTCAATAAGGTAATCCAGAGAAGTTCCTTAGATGGACCTAATCAGGACAACCCGATGGGAAACAATTTTTTTTCAGTAAGACCATCCTGATGCGGTCCTTATCTGGAACTTGTCAGGTTTGCACTAATCAGGTCAACCTTATTGCAGCCTGATAAGGTCTTTATGACACTTTACGGAAATCAGGAGGCTCGAGGCGATCGTCTTTTCATATTTTTTGTTTTTACCAAATTGACTTGGCTAAGCTAGAGATCACCTTGTCTACCTTAAAACAGTTTGTGGACCCACTTTGTCTCAAACAATGCTAAGCCGCAAATTTGGGTTCATCTTGGAAATTTGTAGGGAGAGAGCGCCCTTAATAAACGATGAACTCATTGCCGTCTGTTTATTCTCTACTAATTTAAAGCGACATTAAAAATGGAATAGAATAAGAAGGGACAGGAGATGAACTCGCCCTAAGTTTCATGATTTTGTTGTAAATTTGTGCAAGAAATGCTTAGAAAGAGATATGGTGTGGGTTACTCAATACGCTACTTTTAATGATTAGTTGGGCATTTTGTTCCGTCGCAAGTTGAATTAAGCGCTTTATATTTCATTATTTGTTCCATTTAAGTTCCAGCAGAGATCAGTGTTCATTGATTCTAGCCACTGCATTAAAAAGCGTTTTCATTTGATCTATTGACTACCAGCGTACTGCTTTAATGTCTTCTTTTTTTTAATTGCAAAGTGAGTCGGCTCGTTATCGTGGTCGAACAAGATAGCGTTTTGTTAAAATTATTTCATAATAGATTGCAGTAATTGTGACCCTTTTATAACTCTATTGCTTTGACTGTTGTTTGCCTTTGGGTTAAAACTGATTGATCCAAATTTCATCGCTCGTAACAGTACTATTTAGAAACCCGTCAGAATCAAGTGTGTTCAAAAATTGAAGCGAACAGTCAACACGCAACACCAGCACCTCTTCACGCAACAATTGCAATAGCCATGTAGCGTGTTCTCTTCCGAAAATAAAGTTAACAATCCTCCACTACTACCATTACTCATAAAGAGTAGTTCACTTTAGTGCATTAGTTCTATAAATATCTGTGAAAGCCTTAAAAGTATCAGGTTTTATCGAACTCAATTGTACAGCCACATGAATTAATGCAAAAAAGTGCATTACATTTACTAAAACTAATCACTGCTCGGAGTTTTTTTGAACTGCCACTTTCGGGTCCTCCTGACAATCATCCAAATCGCAGATTCTATCTTGTTATTCCAGTAATATTGCTCAATCTATCATCAAATAGAGATCAAGCTCTAGAGCAGGCATCTTCAACTTGGTTAAGGGCCGGAAAGTGGGACTCGCTAGCCAGACTTGTAATTCGGGCTTATAAGGGACAATTATTCTGATGATATATTTTTTATGATTACCAGAAAAATTTAAAACAGTATTTGATGCAAGATAAAATAACTGATTAGGTTTTCGGGAACCGTACGTTGCACATGTCTGCTCTAAACTCTACAGTCTAAAGAATCATTAGATCATTAGCACAAAATTCCACGCCCAAACAGGACTCGAGCAGTGCAATATTTGACTTATTGCAGTAGAGTATTAATTACCGAAAGCTCAGGCGCACCTATTCTCAAATGAATTACTTTCAAACTTTGTTTGATCTCTTCGGAGATACACAATAGAAAAAAAAATTCAAATTAAGGGTTAACAAATAAGTTTTAAATATCCTTCAGGAATTGGGAGCCCCACAATCTTCAACACCTAGTTGTTCCGTTAATGTTTAATACGCTTTGTTAAACGTTTTTGATTTGTTTACACCTTCTGATTCTCATCAATAAAACAAACAATATTTTCCCAATTTTACTCAATATAAAACAATTGTTATTATTGGCTCGGATACAGTCGCCCCAGAATGACTTAAAAGCACCATGGCTTCGATACATTTACAATTTTTGTAAACAGAACGAATTTGTTAATTATAAAGTGAAAGAATAACCTCGATTTCATCTAAATAATGCACACATATACAAAACAATTAAAGGTGAAATTTTTCAAAAAAGGAGCGGTCAATATTAATACCAAATAGAATATTATAAATGTTGTTTTTTTTTTGTTATTCATTTAGAAATGTATATTATGTGTGTAGGTAAGTTATTTTATAGAAAATAATTGCCCCTGTCGTTTCATGAATGGACAATTTGCGTGGGATATAATTTAATAATGAATAATGATATGTTAGGGGGCCCCGCATAAATACATGTATTCACACACACACACACACATGCACACATGCACACATACACGCATATATCTATAGATACATATTATTAGTTACATACAATATTTATGTATAGTCATTTTTATTGCTCACCTGGTCTTAAAACACATTATTTCTCTTTTTTTTGCTTCATTCTTCCTCTACTTATTGTTAGTCATAGTTGGTCTTTATTAATTTAACCGACCGTTTAAAATAGGGAAAATTCATAATTAGAGATAATTAACAGGAATTAATCGATTGATAAACAACAGGAAATGATGAGAGAGAAAGAAAGAGAGGGGGGAGGGGGTCATTCGATATTCTAGCAATTATACAAATAAAAAACGTATCAATTACTAATAACGACATGCAACGGTCTCCATATGCTATTTATAGTTGTCCCAAGATGACATACCGATCCAATTTTTGGGTCACGTATAGCTTTATCGATTCCGAAGTCATCTCGGTATGACTATAAAACTGTACTCATATAATCTAAGTAGGAGCGTGTCCGATTTGGAATCTGTCGGCGCCAGTGTGAAATCACCCTAACAATAACACTTAATTGCTGTATGTATATTTTGAATAGTTTTCAAATCGGTAACGTTTAGTTGTGACGACGGTTTTACGAAAAAGTTATTTAACGTTAATTTTTTTTCCGTTGGTCTATACAATTAATCATTTAGATTGGTTTAAGTTGAATAATGATCTTTAGAACTATTAGTTTTCTAGATAACTTTCTAATCGGTATTATGTTTAATAAATGGAATAAAGAAATAGTGGTTTTTCGCATTAATCTTTTGATTGAAACAAGACAGACGTATATTGATTTTTTTTGTTATTAATATTATTATTATTATTATTATTACCATTTATTTTGCATTCGGTTCCACCAACGCAAGTTAATCGGATAAAAAACAACAGTCCGCTTAATCAACCATTTGATAAAGTCAACTTATTAATGGCATTTATCGAAATGTATTATTTCACTCACTGAGGTAGTAAGAGATGAAAGAAAACCAAAAAAAAATTGCTGTAGATACCTGTTATTGCATTAATAACGATAATTAATTATTTTTAATTGAATCAATATTTCTGGAAAACGTATTTTTTTTTAACTTGTCGGCTTTTCCAATAAAAAAACTCATTTAAATCATCTTATAGATAATTTTCCCAGAGCAAATTACAATTAACTTTGATGTTTATCTTAGATTTAATCAATTCCTGTTTATAATTGATTCAATATATCTTCCTCTTTTTATGTATTAGTTAATTAAATTACAATCTTTTTTTTTGTTTGTTATCTAGGTATGGTTTCAGAATCGGCGTGCGAAATGGCGTAAACAAGAAAAAGTCGGTCCACAAGGTCACCCATACAATCCATATTTATCACAAGCAACCAGTGGTAGTGGTCCACCAACAGCATCCGTTGTTACACCAACATTACCAAATCCATTTAATTTACCATTCGGCTTACGTAAACCATTTGATACATTAACATTCCGTTATCCACCGCATGTATTACCTGGTTATTTACCATCACCACCACCACCTGGTTATCATCATCGTAGTAATGCAGCAGCAGCTGCTGCTGCTGCAGCATCTTTATTACCACATTCAATGGGTTTATATCCGGCTAGTTCATTTCAAACATTATTAGCAAATATTTCCGCTGCACAACGACCGAAATTACCAACACCACAAGAATTTGCATCTAGTAATAGTGGTGGTGGTGGTGGTGGTGGCGGTAGTGGTGGTTCACCACCATTATCACCGAATAGTGGTGGTAGTAGTAGTGGTACAACACCTAGTGGCCCATTAACAAGTGGTGATATTGATCGAAGAAGTTCCAGTATTGCTACATTAAGATTGAAAGCGAGAGAACATGAATTAAGATTGGAGATGTTGAGGCAAAATGGTGATTTAATCAGTTGATTTCTCATTTAAATATGGTGATAATACCACTACAAGACTAATGTGATTGTTGTATTCTCTAACTACTCATCATCACCACCGACTTATTTGATTTGTTTCAAACAGATAAATGAGTTAAATGACATTTACAAATGATGAATACATAGAGAATACAACTGATTGTGTGTATGCGTGTTAAACAACAACACCAAATAGACAAAAACAAGAATACGAATACAACAAACATCCTGTCATTTGTATAATAACTTGATTTAAATATGCCACCATTGCAATTATAAATATTTATTGTTATTATCATTGTGTGTGTACCTATGTGATGATTATAATTTTAAAAAAAAATGGACTGCAATTGAAGAAACCTACCGACTGGTTTCACATAAATGTTATCATAATAACACTAATTAAATAATTTTCATACGTACTTAATTGTGAAAATATCAATTAATATTAAATTCTAATAATTAATTTACAATTATCTTTTAATATTTTAGTATTTATTCTTTAATTACATTAGAACAACAAAAAATCATGTGAGAATTTGAGTGTACTATTATTTTATTTTTTTTGTTAACTCAACAGACTCCGATCAAGTGACGGCAATGTTACTGTAGCAACCGTTGTCATAGCAACGAAATCAACAATGTGGCGCGCGTGCAAATGACGTTGCCTCAATTACCGGTGTCTATTTGGGAACGAAAACAAAAAAACAACGCTCTAGCTTAACGAATCCGTCCTCTAATTGTACCTATTTGTAATTAATTAAAAAGCAATAATAATAATAATGATGATGATGATGATGATGATGATGATGATAAAATAAATATTTTCCAAGAAATCTCTCTTATTATTGTCTTTATTGATGATCCCAACTCTATAAATTCTCCTTATAAAATTAAATGTTAGACAGGATTTATAATTAAGAATTTCGTTAGTTATGGGTAATATTTAAACAGAATCTCTAACATTTTCCCATTACCACCATGTTATTAAACATTAATATCAGAGATAAGAATAATTAAAATCATAAATGGTTGTAATTATAGGTAGTACTCATTTGTTATATATACACATAGGTATGTATGTGTTGGTCAAGTTCAATTTGATCTCCATTTGATAACAGGATATAGAGTTCAGTTCATGTTTCGAATAGGGCGGCACTTTTGTGTGTGTGTGTGGAAATCTATTTAAAAATCTGTCTTAAATACTTGTTTGAGTTTGTTTTTTTTTCATCTTTTTGGTGTTTTCTTAATTTATTTTGAAAGCATTGAGAGAATGTTGTGTTGTTATATTTCACTGTTAACTGTCAGAAACGTCCATCTATCTACATATTAGTGTTGTTGTTGTTGTAATAATATACCTGATGTTTTGGGGATCGCCTTTAAGCAATTATCTAATTAAAATTAATGCCCCGTTTAAAATGTTGAACTCATCAAGAGTGGAACACTGGCCCACAGGTTAGTTCGTTACAAAATTAATCATAGTATAATCGAGTTGGGGCCCCAAAATATGATGGATATTTTTAATTTAATAAATAATGAGAAATATATTAAGGTCTAGTTAACAGGTGTATAAAAAAGGCAGACCTATACCTATTTATATATCGATGTAGTGTTGTGGAAAAACAATATTAATTCCAAATCGAAATTTGTTGTTAAACAATACAGAAAAACAGAGAGAGAGAGAGATAGTGAGTGAGAGAATTATAAGCAACAATGATTGGGTGCTTTTTTCAATTAATTAACTGCCACGAAAAAAATCTCGACCATAACTAGAAGACCACCAATAACAAAACGAACATTAATTACAAATTCTGACAATACAGGTGAATATTATTAAAATTTAATAATAATAACAATAAAAAAACTAAACTACAATTAATTATTGATAAATATCAATATATGTATCAATATCAAAAAAAAATGCAACATTTTTTTTCGTGGTAGGTAAATCAAAAATTCCAAGTAGCGTAGATGATGATGATGATGATGATAACGGGGTAAAAAGAAAACCACAAAGAACATCGTTGGAGTTATAACACGTTTATGAAAGATAAGCTGACATGCCCTCGGTTTGATCTTGATGCTGCCCTGTAATCAGACTGTCAGTGGACCCCACCCAGTACGACCCTGATGAAATTAAATTACATGCATTTTGTAATTATTATAACGTCATCTATATATCCATCTTTATTTATAATAAATTTCAATCATTTTTAAATTATAATAAACATATGTTAGATAAAGATAGATATAATTGATTTGTTGTATAGTGTTATATATACAGATATATGGGGTTTATTAAAATACAATTTAAGAGCGAGTAAGTAATCTTGTTGGCCATGTACCGCGCTACCGTCTGAGTTTCTGATTATGAAACCGCCACTTTGTGATCATAGATCGTAATTAGATTATTTATAATTTTAGCCTTCAGACATTCTATGTGGTCTCCTATATTATAAAAGATGGATATATCGTGGATATTATTATTATTATTATTATTATTGTTATTAAAAGAAACGAAACGAGTACAACAAAAAAAATAGAATTACAATTCTTGATAGACAATCTTGAAAAAATCTACGAATACCGTTGATTGGATAATTTAATTTCTTACACATACATATAATATGCAGATTGTAAAATAATTAAATTTGTATTATTAACCATAACGGCATATATTTAATATGTTATTAATTATATAGTTTTCAAGTATCTTTTGATTTCTCATTTTTAACCAATGTCTTTAATTTAATTAATTAATTTCTTTGACGAACAGACTGTAGAAAGAGCGGAAGAACAAAACAAAACAATACAAAAAAAAACGATTTAGTAAGTAATTAAACCTTTCACTTAAGCATATCGCTTATAATAGACATACTTAGGATTATTCATTTCTATTTAAATACAACATTGATAATTATTATTCTATTCAATTATTATTTCTAAATGTTAATTATATAACAAGAATATGAATTTTCGCAGTTTTTTACCGACTTTTTTCAACTTCCTCGTTGTATATAACATGTACAGTGACCTTATAGCGTGATTCAGTCGCGCACACACAAAACAACACCAATTAAAAAAGCTCTCCAATAATATTTTCAATCTGTTCAACTCGGCTCCCTTGTCTCCAATCCCGAGTCGAAAAATTAGTACGTTTTTAGGTCTCAAAAGTGAATTTTGGTCTCATTTGGCTCTCATTCGACCGTTATTTTTTGAGTAAGTCTCATTTAGACCTCAAGCATTTGGAATAGACGTCGTAAATGAGGGACTAGGGTCTGAGTGTCGGCCAGATGAGTGTCTGGGATATCAAAGATTTGGAAAAACCCCTAAGCTTTATTACAGGACATCGCTGTAAAATAGTTTGGACGGAACGTTCCTTTCCAAAGACAATTTTGGCCACATGTCTAGTTGTCTGACAGTCTTTTCTTTCTAAATATTCAGTTGTGTTTTGGCTTAAATCGAAACAGTTACAAACAATTAAATCTACATGTATACCCGTTCATTCGCGATATGAAAATGCGACTGTGAAAGTAACGTGGAAATTTTTGGTCATTTTACACAACATCCTAATCAGTATAATAATTCCAATCATACTCAGCACTAATACGATAACAATGCCGAGAAAAACTGTGAAAATGAGGGAAAAATGACATTTTTCAACCTTTAATTTAGTTGTCAATAAATCTGTGTACGACACTTTTAAAAAATAGATATAATTGCTTTTAAATTTTACTTCTTTTTTATTTAAATATAGGCAGAGCACTATCTTTTTATATAATTCTTTGGCCGGCAGGTATTGTGTATCTTATTCCTAAACAGACATTGTTTTAGATAAGTCTTATTTTGGTCTCATTCTAGAATTCGGTTGTAATTCAGAAAAGTCACATTCTGGTCTCATTCTAGAATTCGGTTGTAATTCAGAAAAGTCTCATTCTGGTCTCATTCTAGAATTCGGTTGTACTTCCGAAAAGTCTCATTTTGGTCTCATTCTAGAATTCGGTTGTAATTCAGAAAAGTCTCATTCTGGTCTCATTAGAATTCGGTTGTACTTCAGAAAAGTCTCATTTTGGTCTCAATCCTGAATATTACGTACCAAATGAGACTTTTTCAGCTATGAGTTTTAAATAGTGAGTCCAACTTGAGACAAACCTCATAACTGCTTTTTGAGACCTAAAAACGTACTAATTTTTCGACTCGGGATATTAAATTCTTAGTACGCTGCTGGTCTGACTATAAATTCAGTGACAAACAATCTATTAGAGAAGACAAAATATTGCCAGCATCAACCGTTTGCACTTACAGTAATCAAAAGGTTAATACGAAAAAAAGAAGAAAGTGGAAAAGCTCCAGTACATAAAGCGCTTCTGTATTGAGTATCTTCATTACTGAGCTTATTGTGTGCTAATTTTCGTCAACCTGTCAATTCATGCCCGGTTTCTAGAGAGTTTCTTTATGGATGCGATAGTTATTAATTCCACCAAGTTATGGAACTGGCAAACTCAAACTCTATTTCTGAGACGTTCTATAAATAGAGCCGGTTTCATAGGTGAGGCGGCGTGGCAACCGCCTCAGGTGCCGAAAGAAATAAGCATCAAAATAAGACATAACAAAATCTAAGTAAATCTTAATGAATAGCTAAAAATTTACAAATAATTTTATGCACTTATTTCAAATTACGGTAACGTTTTAATTGATAATATCTGACAATGAGTATTTCCAAAAATTTTCAAAGGCGACCTTTCTGAGTTTTGTCTCAGACGGCCCTGTCTATAAGTATGGATTTTCACAGCGCAAATAATTTCTATATAGACATATCAATTTCTCTTTTTTGGCACAGCTTCTCTTCTGTTAAAGTTATTCAAACTTGATTCACTTTGCAGTGTAATAGCTCAAATCGGGTTAATCCTTGAAGCAATGGCGTAACTATCATGACACACAGTGGCAGTTGTCTCCGAGCCCTAGCTAGTAGAGAGCCCACCGAATTTCAAACTCGAATCGTTAAGTTTACGATCTTATATTGAATGTTCTCTACCCAAAAGGTGGCACAATTTTATGTTGTGGTGAACTTCCTAACAGTTGACACAGCTTAATTTATATTTCTTTGATTACAATAATCAGTATTTGAAGGAATTATTAAAGAAAAAACAATAACAATACTTACATAGCCGTATTTGTATTTGTTATTGTGTTCATCTTTATGTTTACGTCGTCTAGGAGAAAAAGGTAAATAGTTACTGCTCTTTTCACCAAATCCAGATGCTTTTTCAACGATGATAGAGCTGTAAAGGGAGGTGGGAGACAATAACAAAGGGATATTTGATAATTGTTTTGCTATCTAGTTCATGTAATTTATTGCAGAGAAATGGAATATTCCGATAATCCTAGTGAGGTTTGAGCAACGGACCCATTCATTCGTAGATAAAGACTTTGTATAAATAAAAAACAAAATTACGATCGAACGGAACAGCCGACTTTCCATTCGAAACTGCTCGATTCTAATGGGGATGCTAAGCAACGACAAATAAATAAGATAGAAAAACATCAATCATTGGCTAAAATCATCATTTCTAAGTACATGCTGCGAAAATGGTCATTTTCCACACTGCTGATGCTAATAGAAAAATATATCCATTGGAAAGCCCACTTTGAATTAACTTTCACGCACACAAAACTCTACTCATTTAAAGAAACTAAGCATAATTTCTCCCTTTTTTGTGTAACAACACATTGTTTTGTTGTTATTACTACTGTCGACCGATTAAAATCGCTTTAAACTACACATATAAAACAAACAGATCAATAATGTAAGTTACTGTCCAAAAAATTTGTTTTCACCACAGAAATATCTGTTAAAATTGAACTATCCGACTGTTTATTTATTAAAATAGACATTTTACCTGACAACCAATAAAAATCAACATAAATTATACACAAAAAAAAATATCGTTGTAGATAAACAAAGCATTTCGACACACCCTCTTACCAAGCTGATTTAGAAAAATTATAATTTTCTTCATTATCTACAGAATGATTTATACGTTGTTTTGTTTTGTTTTGTTTTCTCTATATATTTGAATTTCTTCTCACTTTTCAAATCATCCATATATTAGATAACAAAAAAATTAGAGCCATGAATTTATCGTTTTAATCATACATTTCTGTAACAATAACAATAATAATAAGAATAAAATGAAGTAGAAGAAGGTATGGATAAAAAGCCGACCCCCTGGTATTGTGGATTTTCAAGAATGCTACGATTTTATATCATTTTGATTATTACAGTTGTGTGTTTCCTTCTCTATCACTAAGTATTTAAAATAGAATCAGCAGGTGTCGTGCTAGTCCTGATGTTTTACACCTACAGTACAATAAAATCGTCCCCAATAAAATTGTTTATATGACGATATAATATTGAAATATTTACAAATTATCATTGAAATGGTTTTTCATAATAATAATAATAATACTAAACCAATTGCAGGCAAATAAAAACAAATAATTTTAATTGGAAAATCTCATTAAAACACACAGAATAATTGGTCAATAAATAAATCGTTTTAAAATTCTAATTGTATTTTATTAAAAATACAATGTTGCCAATAAAAATATAACAAAGTCAACAAAAGCACACAGACATGTAATAATTCATATATGGCCAATAAACTTGTCTTGAAAACGTAAACAAACCGCCAACGCTATTGATTTAGTACTATTATCACGATTTAATGATTTACGAGATGGAAATAAAACTATAAATGGAAACAAAACAAAATTATGGAAAAAAAACTAAGAACTATACACCAAATTAATATAGAAAAAAAATTCGAAGTTTTTTGAAAACATCCACTGAAACAACAAAAACATTGAAAATTACACGTTAAAAAATAAAATTTTAGTAGAGCTATAAAGCAAAAAACCAGCACACACATATATACCTACTATATATATATAAATATATTCAAATTTAAAACAATTTGTAATAGGTTTTCATAAATTTTTATGATAACAAGTTACCATTTAAGTGGTAATAAAAGAAAAACGTGGAATGCCGCCGAATACGAAGCTATATTATAACAACAAAACAATTTCAATAAATTAGCGAAAATTAAATAAAAACATTTATTGTTCATAGTTGCTGTTTTTTTTGTCCAAAATAACGTAGGCGTTGGAGATAATTAAATTTTCAGGCAAGTTTCGCATCTGATCGACCATTGAAGTCTCTTGTGTTTATCGTCATTTTGAACAACAACCAAAAAAAAAAAACGATTTGTTCAAATTAACTAATTTAGGTGAAATTTATTGTGTTTGGTCAACAATGAAATTTAGGTATTGTCGGCAGGTGCCTATAACGTATTATTAGAATTGATCGAAGCAATTAATCGGATGCCCATGAATAATAATGCCGCCGCTACAAAGCTATTATCTTTACTCATGTATATATGTATGTAGATATAAATTAGGCATTATTTTCTTAATTTCATATTAATTACTGGCGCCTATACAATATTTACAATCAAAATAAAATAATAAAAAGACAACAAAGCAAAACGAGCAAAATTCAAAAACGAACTAAACAGATTTAATGAAGCATCGTCGATCAATTAAACTTAATTATGTAAATTACATTGAAATGAAATGGTAATTAAATTATGAATTATGTTTATATGAAAATCAATTCAATTTTAATTATTTTAAAATTGAAAATATCTTAACGTTATCTGTTTTATATACAACCTAAACATTCTATTGTTAATAAATTTCCAATTATGATTGTTGTAAAATTTAATTAAATAATCGTAATTGTTTTATAAAATACCACACGCCTTTTTTTTGCTGCATAACAAAATAAAATAATTACAATATAGAAAATATGATAATTGGAAAGAAATTCATTAAATAATCATAATAATAAAATACGCAAATTTATGACATAAATAAGTTGTAGTTTAATTAAAGAGCACCTGTACTAATTTCCATAATTTTCCAATATTTATTAGCAAATAATAATTTATTGTTATACCTATAGGAACTATAAATTTGCAATATGTCAAATATGATTTTAAACTAATTAAATTTTGATTTGAAAAAGCAATCCCGCCAAATCTTAATTCATAAAACGATCTGAATTCATTCTGATTACAGTTTTTTATAATCTATTTGGTTTATTTTAATTGACAATAAAATACTACAAACGGACTTCAAGTGGTTTCATCTTGCTCTCGTAAATCATGACTTAAGATCGACCTTCGCTCATTCTAATAAAGGGAATGCAAATAAGTAAGTAGTATTGGAGCCCTCTTCTAATCATACGTCCGTGGCAAAGATGCCCCACTTGCCCTGCCCTGGATCTGACACTGTAAAAACATAAGGCTAATTTCAAACAAAGTAGACCTTAAATTCGAGCTCAAGAGAGACAAAAAACTGGGCAAATCAAACAGTGAGAGATGTAGAACTATGTTGATTGGACGATGAAACCTCCGAACACATATATCTAATCTAATCTAATCTAAGAGAGGCAAACTGAGTGTGCTGCTGTTACATTGACAGATATCTCTAAGTATTATCGGCTTCGCATTCATTACTTTACAATCATGCCGGTCAAATTACAACAGACGGAGTATAAAAACTAGCAGATGATTTTTGACGTCATGTTTATATAATAAAGACACTATACCAAAGCGTTTAGTTTTAGCACAAAATGAGGCATAATTGAAGAAAGAAGCCACAAACTTTATTTCATGACGTCAAATTATAAAAGGTAACAAAAGTAGAGGAGATCCTGAGGAGAGTTTAAATTGGCAAAATCTATGTTCGTTCCTACCATCAGCTGGGAATTATTAGAGGAAACCGAGACTATCAAGCGCACGTGCAGATACCTACGTTACTTATAAACAGTTAAAAATTAATTAATACAGTTTCAGATATCTGTATGTAGGGGAAGAATCTGTCACTAATCTAGACCGGCACTTTAAAATTACGCATCTTACGCGACAGATGGCACTGCAATTTGCCCCTATTTCAATTAGAACATTTACCTATTAACCATCAATGACGAAATTAATTCAATTTACAAGTGAATAATAAGAACTTTAGAAAATATTGAAAAAAACACACACACCACAAATATTCCTTTGTTAATTATTGTTGTTGAACAAATAAAAATTAATAAAATCAAATGAATAAAGAGAGGGAGAGATCCATCAATAATGCGGCATCAGCAATAGATAGACGGCTACTAACAAACAAGCGTAATTAGTAAATTTTTCTTAAATAATAATCATTGTTAACTTTTGTTATAAAATACCAACGTAAATGCAATTGGGTGGCATTCAAAATGATTAATTATCATAATTTAAGGCTTATTGTTATCAATAATAATATTTCCTTTCACAGATGAAACGAATCAAATATATATCACACATCATTTAGATTGTAATAAAATTAACAAAAACATACCAATTGATTATTAATAAACTAAAGGTGTCTCAACTAGTTAACACACATTTCATTAGAATTCGATGATAAATGGACGCAATTCCTTTCTTTAAATTATTAGTGCAATTGTTCCATTTTAAGACAAATGATTGGTTGATCCATGTAGATAATAAATAAATGAATGTTGATTACCAATAGAATACAAACTTATTAGATTTGTTTGATTATTATTAATTAGCTTTCTGTTAGATGGATAAAATATAAACTATCTCGTATGCCGCTCATTTTAATAATGTTATAAACTATTTATATTCATATGTATGTATAGTATTATACAGAAAATATGCACGAGCGTTACATTGGCATTTTAATAGACAGATACCTATTTAAGAGTTTAATTAATGTTGTTACATGATAAACTAAACATTGATGGGCGTGGTTGGACGTGATTGAGCTGAAGGGGCGAAACAAAAACAAAACTGTTTCTTCTTTTTTACGATTATTAATATTTTCACGTTAAATACCTTAAACTAAAAGACATCGTATTCATTAAACGTAAACAACAAATTAATTAACCGAATCTAATTAGTTATATCAAAATTAAATTTGAATTTCGCACAATAATACGACCAATACAATCAGCTTTTCATAATAATATTTTACGTATCTGTTGCGTGATTGGTTTATAAGATAAAAATGTAAAATTTCAACTTGATACATTTTGTGTTATGGTGGTAAATACAGATGGATTATCTTAATTTTTTTTAAAAATAAATCTTATCCTCATTTTGATCTTGTGATGTCAGTAATGTAGATTGGAAATTAAATTGTTATGAAATTACGTGCATTTACCATGGATAGGTTAAATAGAATGAGGTTAGGATTGATTGATCAGTGAAAAATCTTAAAAATATTATCCAATTCAAATTTAATTCAAATCCCATTATAAAGTTAATAATCATAATTAATCACACTTACCATTAATTTTGTTTTTATGGTATTTTTGAGCACTTTTACTCCGAACACAACACTTTGTAAATGGCGCGCTTTAATTACTGCAATTTAGGGGTTTTTTGTTTTAATGTAGTATCAAAACTGCAGTTCCAATTACAGTGTAATCTCTATATGTGGTTGAAATGTTCTATAATAGAGGAAAATTGCCAAAATTTTGTGATATTAAATAAATAATGATAGTAGATAATGATAAAATTGTCCGCTTCTTGTGAATAGTGATACTCGATACAATTTGGTAATTATGATTGAAAATTGTATCGCTGCTGCCGACATTCTCTCATTTCTTTTATATCCATTTTTGTATTCAATATATCTTTCTATCTTTTTCTTTTGGCATCATGTAAAGTTTTGACAGTGATTCTTATATGTGGATATTATGAAGAGTCATTATGCATGATTACCACTTTACACACTTTAGTGTATATTGGAACAGATCCATTTATGTATAGGTTTTTCATATTAAAATTATAAAGCATGTATTATTTCATAACAAAGAAGAAAAATAACAATAACATGACACAATATTAAAGTTTGATCGTTCCATCAATATGATCAACAATATCAAACTCAATACAGTTGCTAATAGTTGTTATAATGACTGTTTTATTTAATTTGATTCTAGTTTCTTTTTATTATAACAATACGGTCTCGTAATGTAGTAGTCGCTAATTTTAAACGCCTTTTTAAATCATAACAGATTCATTTCGCTTTTGGAATTCTTAGTACCACATTTACATTTAGATTTGACGAGCGATACCTGACACTCCTGGCTCAACTCATACGTCCCCCAGAGCACGGGGTCGAAATAATGTCCGACCAGCATCACCAGATCTTGTGATCATCGCAGCTACCAAATCCTCTTAGAGCTGCAGGCTCATCTAAACGTCTGTTGCCTATGCAAGACAGCAAACTAGCCGAGAGCACTTGCTGCCATCCAATCTGCTCCCATGGTACCATATCCGTCAGTATCACTGGTGAGATGCTTCGTGATTCTACTCACTACCAGTTGAGTCCTGCAATTCTCGGCATTGGTGGATCGGCTCGGGTCCGTGGGATTGCTACACCCAAACCAGCAGGGTCGTCAAGCCTGCTGGCCCCTGCGGCACTGAGTACTCTTTTTGGTGGGGCTCCCTCCACCACTAGAAAAGCCCTATCCTCTGCCACCGAGAGAGGCTACGCACAACATAGGACAATTCACACGCGTACACTTAGCTGCTTGCAGCTTGAGAGCCGGAATTTTTGATAACTTAGACCAAAATGATTATTCTTTTTTTTTGGCTGTAACACGCATTAATGACGGTCATGATGATGATGATGAAATAGAATATCAAATGTCGCCGACCCATAATGTCCCATATTGTATACCGGTGCATAACACATAAACATTTTAAATTGTTTTGTTTTTTCTCGATTGAAAAAAAATGCCCATAAAACACGTTAAGAATAGTCGAGCCGACATCCATTAAGAAGCAATTTAAGGTCAATTATACTGTTGATGCGGTAGCGACATCTCTATCACAGAAAATTCCATCTGCCGTTTAACAATCAACAAGAAGTCGAACTTGAATCTGCGCTACACTTTCTTATAAGAAAAACAACAAAAAACTTTATACAATAGAAGTGAAGAGGTATACAGAAAATAACAGTGATTGAACAAAATTTTAACAACAACTCATCTAAGAAGACTAATTATAATATGAACTATACTCGATTTTGTCATATGCGGAATTAAACACAACAAAATCCATGATAAACTACTTCACGCGTTATGAATTTGTGATTGATAGAATAGCACTTATGGCTAGAGAATTCGCACAATTTTGATGCTATTTAAATCGTCCAAGTGCAGCTTTGATTCGTTGGTAGGTAATGGAAAAAATAAACTTTTAAAAAATGAAACAAAAAAGGTGTGTAGCAAAAAATTGCACGCTGTCCAATTTACGGTAATAATAACATAATGGCACTAGCAAGAAATATTAAAATGAATATTGCCATTGTAATTATGAAAATAGGGAGCAATTTGGTAGCGCATTTTTTTTCTTTTAAAGTAATTTAACAATATTCATTTATGTTAGTAGGACTAATAAGCGGTTCCCGGTGTTTTCGAAAACCACTGAACGGAAAACAATCACTAATCACTTCACATCTTCTCTACATACAGAAAAACAGGTAAATTCTATAATTAACCATGAGGGTAATTAAATCAACAATTATGTTTAGGTATTTGGTCCTATTAACAATAGATTAGACGAATAGGACTTTAAATAAGAATCCTCATATATAGACGCTATAGAAATATTTTACTGTATTTTCAGTACAACACTGCCATCTATCGCAAACTTGTTCAATCACACGATTGGTCACACTGTTCAGCTATCTAGTATATTTGTTTTTCTAATGTTGGTGATGTCCTATAACTAGCACCATTTTGCTGTCAGTTTATTATTAATTTTTTTTCAGTTTTCAAAGAAAAACCTATGTTTATATTCGGGAAAATCGTTAAAATATTGATTTAATTACAAAGAATCATTCCAATTATTTATAGGAGTAAGAGTAAGTATGAATTTTATTTTCTATAAAAATCCTGCAATAAACACCATGTGCAGTATGTTTCCAAAGCAAGGCGTTCTAATACGTTTAATTATCTCCAATTGCAGATGGTATATTTACATTATTGAGATATTGGAACAAAAATTAGGCAGTCTATTGTTTTGTTTTGATTAAAAAAAAATAAGTGAGAAAAAATGGAGTTTGCACAGCCACCGCCGAATATGGCTGTACCACCACCAAATATGTCCCAACAACCACCACCATCATCAAATCTGAATCAAGGTAATAATGACAGAATTAATTGATTTCCAATAATTGTCCATTATATCTACATAGGTTATAATAATAAGCCACAATTTCGACCATTTATGAATATGCAACGACCACTACCTGGACCTTTAGGTAATATGACATTAGAAGATTTCGATGGGAAACGTTTACGTAAATCCGTAATGCGTAAAACTGTCGATTATAATTCATCTATAATTAAAGCATTAGAGGTATATTTAATCACAATAATAATCATCATTTATAGAAATTTTATTATTATCGTTATTGTTAGACAAGAGTATGGCAACGTGATTATCGGGATCGACGAGCTTTACAACCGGATGTTATATATTATCCGGAAATGCTACCACCACCCAGTTATCCGGATAATCCAATTAATTGTGTTACGACTAGATTTGTGAAGACGGCAACAAATAAAATGCGTTGTCCAATCTTTTGTATGGCATGGACACCGGAAGGACGTCGTTTGGTAACCGGTGCCAGTTCTGGTGAATTTACATTGTGGAATGGGCTAACATTTAATTTTGAAACAATTTTACAAGTTAGTACTCGAATTCAAAATATCATCTAGATGAAATTATTAATTGCAATTTTCGGTATTGTGTGTTTTCTGTTATTTAGGCCCATGACAGCCCAGTCAGGACGATGGTATGGAGCCATAACGATAGTTGGATGGTAACTGGTGACCATGCTGGCTATGTTAAATATTGGCAGTCGAATATGAACAATGTGAAGATGTTCCAGGCGCATAAAGAAGCACTAAGGGGCATAAGGTATCTACAACTTCTCTACGTTTTATTCAAGTTTGTATATATATCAATGGTTCTGTTGATTAATAAATTTCAACCTGACCTCTCCTATTATTATGATTTTTTTACATTAGTGCAACGATATATAGAAAATAATATGTTTATAATGCGGCATAAATTTAAAATAAAGGTATCATCTCTCAAATTCCCTATTATTTTATTGGATTAAATTTAATAATAAAATCAATTAGTGTGATATAATAATAATAATGCAGGATAATAAACACTGTGATATTTTGTACGGTATTTAATTTTTGCAAATAAATTCATTTTTGAAATCTGATAATCCGGAGACTTTTCCAAATTTGTTTTCAAACGGTATCTAGTTTCTTCTTTCTACTCCAAAAAGAAACGAAAAAAAACTACAATAAAGAAAGATACTATTTGAAAATATGTTTGGAACTGCATTTTTATTTCGCCAAAACCCGGATATTTTCTTTTTGCATTACAAACAAAACAATAAAAAACTTAACAGTTCATATTTGTTTTATTTCAATTGTCGCATATTAATATGAAAAATAAAGCGAACATTTAGTGTTTTAATTCCTTGATGAACCCAAGAGAATCCTGCACTAATGATTAAATTTCTTTTTGTTTTTGTTTTGCTTGAATTATTTTTGAGATGTGACTGTGAAAATTGTGTTGTTTAGCTTCAGCCCATCCGATACGAAGTTTGTTACATGTTCAGATGATGGTACGTTGCGGATTTGGGACTTTTACCGCTATCAGGAGGAACGAGTATTGCGAGGTAATTGTGTTATTAAAAAAAAAATACAGCAGCATGACTTAAGTAAAACACCAATTATAGGACATGGTGCCGATGTTAAATGTGTACATTGGCATCCACAAAAAGGCTTAATCATATCTGGCAGTAAAGATAATCAACAACCAATCAAATTATGGGATCCGAAAAGTGGACAGTCTTTAGCTACATTGTAAGTGTTTGAATAAAATTTGAACAATTAAAAAGAATTGAAACAAATTCCAAATAATTTTGAATTATCTTAATAAAGGCATGCGCACAAATCGACTGTAATGGATTTAAAATGGAATGATAATGGTAATTGGTTGATAACAGCATCTCGCGATCATCTATTAAAACTATTCGATTTGAGAAATTTAGGACAGGAAGTCCAAACATTTCGTGGACATAAAAAGGAAGCGTCCAGTGTTGCCTGGCATCCGGTACATGAAGGTTTATTCTCTAGTGGTGGTTCAGATGGTTCGATTATGTTCTGGCATGTTGGGTAATTTCAAAATTTCTTCAATATAATTGACTCTAGCTAATAGAGAATTATTTGTAGGGCTGATAAAGAAGTTGGTGCGATTGAACAGGCCCATGATAGTATTGTATGGACATTAGCCTGGCATCCACTTGGTCATATCTTATGTTCCGGTTCAAATGATCATACGAGTAAATTTTGGACGAGAAATCGTCCTGGTGATTTGATGCGCGACAAATATAATCTTAATACGTTACCAGCCGGTATTGCGGGTCTTGAAGATGTGGATGTTGGGGGTAATTTACTATTTTATATCGTAATTGTTTATAAATCTAAACCATACGAATTGCAGATGAGCCTTCCATTATACCAGGAATGGGTCCTGAAGATAAAGTTGAATATACATCATTAACATCTGATGATAATACAACCATACCGGGTTTAGATTTAGATTCATTAAATGCATCAAACGATGATAAAACTAAAACAAAGAAAGTACCATTTAGTAAACCGATACCGCGTAATTTCCAAGCACAATGGAATGAAACTTACGGTAAGAAACAATTTCATTTCTCTCTTTGTACATTTCATGAATTTTTATTGTAAATATTTCCATAGAAGATACAGCTGGTACAATTAATGAAGTGATTAATCAAATTGTTGAAAATACACCAGGAGTAGTACCATTACAGAAAATCGCCCCCAGTGCCATTATTATTTATGGAAAACTAATTCCAGTTGAACGTAATTTCGATTATCTCCATTGTAAATATTGATGAAATAATTATTGTTGTATTTGTGTTATAGCTGGTTCTAGATTGGAGTCTGTGATTGCTGAAGGGCCAGATGCTTTACAAAAGTATATAGATTCTGGTGAAATTGAAGAGTTACATGATGTAATGCCAATTAAAGATGATGACGATGATGAGGATTATTTGAATGATTATGATAGTAATGATGAACCACAAGTAACTGGTGTTAATAATACTCAGAGTGTTTATCCACCACCACCATTAATTCCATCACTTGCTTCCACTACAACTACATCAACAAATCAAGATAAGAATCGTTTTAATAATAGTAATGATTCTGATATGCGACAAGATCAAGATCTACGTCAATATCAAAATACAGAACAAAATTATCGTAACGATATTGATTTCCGTGATAATCGTGATTATGATATGAGAAATCAATATGATAATAATCCAATGGGAGATGAAGACTACCGTCAATACAGCTCACGCTCTATGGATCAACAACAACAATCACAACAAGATTATCGCCGTTACAATGACGAAGACGATTATAATGACGATTATTATGATGATTATTACGATGATCAGCGCAATTGGCAACGGAATAATTTCAATATGGGCCAACAATTTCTACGCAATCCACCACCAAATTATGGTACACCTTCGAATTTCCGTAATCAAAACAATTCTGGTTATAATTTTGGAAGTGGTGTTAGTAGTAGCGGTGATTTTCCAAATAATAACGATTGGAATTATCGTGGTAACAATTTGAAAAGGAATTCCAGCGGTGGCGGTGGTGCTGGTGGTGGTGGACAGCGAAACCAACGCAGCAGTAGCGGTAATACAAGTGGTAATCGCAATTCAAGGCCTAGAAATAATCAAGGGAATCGTGGTGGACGTAGCAGTGGTGGATCTTCTAATCGAAGCCAACCGTCAAGGGGGCGATTCTAGATTTGTTCGGTCATATTGACTCTATTATTTTTTTTGTGAATACCATTAATATTGTAAAATATAATTATTTAATATTTTGATTTATTTGTTTGGGATGAATTTGTAAATGGCGCCATTCAATTGTGGCGTATCGTAACGTTTCCCTCCAAATTAATGAACAAGCATGCTCCCCTACCAGGATGTGTGTGATGGAAACACGCTTTATTTGGCGCGTTTTTTTATCTACATCACAACACAGCTGTGTTAACGGCCTATTTGTGAGTATTAACGAATTATTTTCATTGAAAGTTTGTGTTTCTGTTGTGTAAAAGCCCGAATAAAAACGTGAGTATTATTGTGAGGTTAACTCGATTTCAAGAACACTAAAAATTATGAATTTTAGTGTGAAGAATGGATACATTCAATAAAGAAAATCTCGTGTCAAGAATAGGCGTATTGTCTGAGAATCGTTCGAACATTTTAGACGATGTCACCCCACCGAAATCTCCACCAACTGTGATCCAAAATGAGAAATCAATGGATTTCGATCCCGAATTGGAACCGTTATTGCGTGAAAATCCCCGTCGTTTCGTCATCTTCCCAATCCAATATCCGGACATTTGGGCCAAATATAAAGAAGCGGAAGCCTCGTTCTGGACCACTGAAGAGGTCGATTTATCCAAAGATTTAGATCATTGGCGTTACAAATTGAATGAAGATGAACGTTATTTTATATCGCATGTGTTGGCGTTTTTCGCCGCCTCTGATGGTATTGTCAATGAGAATTTAGTTGAACGTTTCAGTCAAGAAGTACAAATCACTGAAGCCCGCTTCTTTTACGGTTTCCAAATTGCTATTGAGAATGTCCATTCGGAGATGTACAGTAATTTAATTGAAACATATATTAAAAATCCGAATCAAAAGGAATTTCTATTTAATGCAATCGAAACAATGCCGTGCGTCAAGAGGAAGGCTGATTGGGCATTGAAATGGATCTGTAGTAAGACGGCAACATTTGGTGAGCGTGTCGTTGCATTTGCTGCCGTTGAAGGTATCTTTTTTCTGGTAGTTTTGCTTCGATTTTCTGGTTAAAGAAGCGCGGCTTAATGCCCGGCTTAACATTCTCAAATGAATTGATATCACGCGATGAAGGTTTACATTGTAATTTCGCATGTTTAATATTCTCACATGTTATACAGAAACCATCAAAAGAACGTGTCACAGCAATTATACGTGATGCTGTACGTATCGAACAAGAATTCTTAACCGATGCCCTACCAGTTAGTTTGATTGGAATGAATTGTAAAAGTATGTGTCAATATATTGAATTTGTATCAGATCGTCTATTAACAGAATTAGGTTGTGAGAAGATTTACAATTCGAAAAATCCATTTGAATTCATGGAAACAATCTCAACTGATGGCAAAACGAATTTCTTTGAAAAGAAAGTTGGCGAATATCAAAAGGTCGGCGTTGTATCGCAGGAATGTGGAGAATTCGAATTTGATATTGGTTTTTAGTATATTTATAGTTTTAATTCATACGACATGAACCTTGACAGTATATAAATTTTATTCATAGGTAGTTTGCGTGATATCAGCACCAATTTAAATATTTAAATAACCACAATGTAAAAACTTACAATTATTATCGCAATTTTTTATTTCCATTCTAAATAAATACGTGTTTCTGTAGTAAAAAGAACTAATAATTTGTCAGTATTTAATTGGAATCTCAATTGGTCTAACATTGAAAATTTCCGATTCGTAACTCTTTTATGTTTAAATCATTAACAATAATAGTTACATACAAACGATTGTTTATTTTTTATGGGTTTTGTGCAATTATCAAACAACAATTAGTGTAATTCCAGTTAAAGAATAATCTTACAACGGCAAATTGTTGTAGTTATCGATTAACATTTCCAGACCGAACGTCGAAATTCACAGCTTCTTCTGCAGGTATGTATGTTTTCTTCAATAATAATTCATACATTTCGGCATTACCAAAAATTCAAGAAAAATTATTATCTCATTGTTTTGTTTCAAATATTTGAAATATTACCACGGTTACAAACAGTTGCCGATTCCACTAATAGATGGCCGAACTGGAACGATAATCTTTTATAGAAGATTCTGGCGGTTTCTTTGCGACAAACATTTGCTGTTTTGGTGTGTAACTTGCATTCTTCAACTGAAGAATTCCCATTTTTTTGTTTCATGTTTTGGCGCATCTGTGGATCACGTGGTTCCAACTCTGTTGGGATTTGCTTATTGAGGCTATATTTTTGCTGGATGTGGTGTAGATAGTATTAAAAGTTCTAGTAATGTAGCTCTTTTTGTTTTGTCCGTTTCATCCATTTGTGATGAGGTGACGCTTGATATGGTGGTTGTTAGTGATCCATTTTTTCAAATTTCCAGGTGACCGCAGACCCTATGTCTCCTCGATTCTGCCTTCCTCAAAAAATTTCGATCTTGGTGAAGTTTTCTTAACGGGCCTTTGTGTACCCTGTGTAAGCATGCGGATGTGTATAGAACCGATGGTCTTACAACTGTACTAAAATGGTAGAATTTAAGACTTTACCATAAACTCCTGCCCTTTTAAAGATTCTTGCACAAATGATATGCATTCTCTAGTTTAATGCATCTATTATTATCTATGGGTAAGTATTAGTTTAAAGTTGGTAGTTTTTCGGATCTTTTGGCTCCCTATTATGATGTGATTTGGAGTATCTTTGATGAAGCCTCGTCAAAAATTTTGACAACGTGAGATCATCAGCAAATGCTACACATGTGTTACTATCTAATACTGACTTTTTTTGTATCCTATCCTAATGCCACAAGATTCTGGTAGAGATGTGGTGATCATCTTCTCTAGGATACAAATGAAAAGTATTTGTGACATTTCATCTAATTGCCTCATCTATTTAATCTTGAATATGGTCGTGAGATTTTACATCAAAATTTGACTTTAGAAATTGTGTTGGTTAGTGTCGCTTTGACTAGGTTAGTAGTTTTGTTATCAAAGCCAACTTCTTGAAGGATTTTGAAGAAGGTTACTCTGTCTATAGAGTAAAGCTTTCTGGAAGTCATCGAAAGTCACTACAAAATTAGCTGTGTCTAGTGTACTTTATTAGCAGCATGTGTATGTGCACAGAACCTTGATTTTCTGAAGCTTGATAGTCCCTTCTTTGCTTGTCTAAGCACAGGCTTCTTCTCTAGTTATGTCTTTGGATATGTTACAGAGAAGAGCAAGATGCCTCTGCAGTTGTAGATATGTTTTGTGTCCATTTTCTTGTGTAGAGGATGGATACTTGCTGATGCCCAATCTTCTGGTAAGGTCTCTACTGAATGACGTTATGCTCATCCCCATGTTTCTAGAGTTCTGCTACATCTTCACCAGAGGCTTTCGTGTTCTCAACCTTCTTTATTTCTTAATTTCTTCCATTGCTGGTGAAATGCTGTCTGGTGGTGCTACACCAAGTAAGAAGAATTACAAATATTTTTGAAATGATTGAAAGAAAATGTGGGGATTTTCAAAAACTACCGCCTATGGTTGTTAGATCTGAATTCTACCACTAGAGAACATTTAACCTGAATTTCCAAATAAAAATAGATTTGTTTCATTTGATTTAAGATTGTTCCCAATCTTGATGTGATCAACTACTTACTATAAAACACTTATTCTTATCTACTCAAGGTTTTAATTGAGAAAAATCGGTGGCGAATTAGTATGAAAAGCGGGAATTCTAAATATTAACACAATTGTTTAAAATTGCACACTATTAAATTGTTTATTAATACCATATTGACTGTAAATATTAAAGAGAAACAGTTATGATGATAAGCTTCTGTGGTTTTATTATGACGACTGGATGAACTAATTCCATGACGATTATCTTATCGCATAGTTCATTTTTGTTCTCTACATAAAAACTTGCTAACGTTTATTCCATTTATTGTCTAATTTTCTTTGGTAGTTATTCAGTTACGAATATGGATTTCGATGATATGCTGGAAGAATTGGGTGAATTGGGCAAATTCCAAATAGTCATTTACATACTGATATGTTTACCTGTGTTATTTGCTGCAGCAAACAGTTTAACATACGTATTTACAGCTGGAATTCCGAATTACAGGTAATCAACACCAAAATTCTAATTTAATTAGATTTAATTCGATGAAATAGGTGTTTGATACGTGAATGTGAAGATGTTGGTAATGCTACTTATGATGCATCATGGTTGGATTGGGCGATACCACCACCAGATAGAGATGGTCAAATTCTGGATACGAAAATTTCATCGTGTTACCGGTACAACATAAACACAACTCTATTAAATGGGACATGTTTCAAAGGTTTATTCACAGACGAAGTCATCACTTGTAATGAATGGGTGTTTGATAACAGTGAGCGAACCATCGTGAATGATGTTAGTCGAACAAGTTCCTAAAATATTAACCGAACAAATGATCAGAACCGTTGATTTTAGTGGAATATGACTTGTATTGATAATCAATGGAAATTATCATTTGTTGGTACAACACATTTCGCTGGTATTGTTGTTGGTAGTGGTTTATTTGGTTATTTGGCTGATAAATATGGTCGCAAACGGATTTTTATATTTTGTATAATGTTAATGAGCATATCTGGCATAATACAAGGCGTATCAACGAATTATATAACGTTCGATTTAATGATGTTCATCAATGCAATGGGCACAGCCGGTGTTTACCCATTAGCATTCATTCTTGGTGTTGAGATGGTTGGTAAACGTAAACGTGAAGTCACCGGCATTGTTTTGAATTATTTCTATGCAATCGGTGAAGCTTTAGTTGCTTTGATTGCATGGTATACACGTGATTGGACTGTATTGCAATTAGCTGTGTCAGCGCCCGCTCTTCTATTCGTTGGATATCTTTGGTAAATGTTTTTAATTTGTAGATATCTGAAATTTCTAAAAATCAATCATAGGATAATTCCAGAATCTGTACGATGGCTATTAGCGAATGATAAACGCGATAGAGCTAAACGAATCGTTTATACAGCTGCAAAATTCAATAAAGTCACCTTATCGGAGTCCATAATCGATTCGTTAAAAGAAACCACCCCACTTACTGTAAGGGCAATTAATACAAATTATGTTTTTCTATTACATTATTTGTCCATTTAGGATGGTAGTCGTAATGATAAAGATCGAATTTGGCCAATTATCAAGATACTTCTAAAATCTCGAATAATCATCATTAGATTTTTGATCATTTACTTTATTTGGTAATTTCATTTAATTATTAAATCTTAATTACGAATTAATTTTAATTAATTACAGGGCTGTAAATGCTTTTGTTTTCTATGGATTATCAGTGAATTCAACCAGTCTTGGTGGTGATAAATACCTAAATTTCGCATTAGTTAGTCTTGTCGAAATACCTGGATATACATTAGCTTGGGTGTGTATACAGAAATTTGGACGTCGAATTTCTTTAGTTTGTTCATTATTATTGTGCGGGTTAACTTGTACATGCACCATTTTCGTACCGTCAGGTATATGAAGATATTCTTTTTTCAATTATAATTTACAATTTGTATAATTACAGATACAATTTGGGCTGTAATTTTATTGTTTTTAATTGGTAAATTGGCTGTAACATCAGCTTTTGGTGTCGTTTATGTTTATACAGCTGAAATGTTACCAACAATTGTACGAAGTGGTGGTGTTGGTTCTGCATCTACAATAGCCAGAATGGGGGCTTTATTAGCACCATACGTTCCAATGCTGGTACATATTACATTTAAATACAATATTTCCTAAAAGTGCAATTATCGAAATATGTTTTAGGGTATTGTTTTTAAGCCGTTACCAATGTTGTTGTTTGGTGGTGTTGCAATTGTTGCCGGATTGTTAGCATTGAAACTACCGGAAACATTAGGTGTTAAATTACCGGAAACGGTAAAAGAAGCTGAAGAATTACAGTGATTGTTTTTGTGTGTAAGATAAAAAAAATAAAATCAAAATTGTTTGTTGGTTATCTTCATTCATTTATTGTTTCTGCTGCCTAAATTATCTTAGCATCACTTTTATTATAAATTGGTAATTATTACTTTAAAACAGATTTGTCCTCCATTTTTTTTCTGTGTAAATCTGATAGAAATTAGATTAATTAACAACATATTTGATAAACCAACCACGCTCAAATATACATGGATTCTTAAAAGTCAAGTCCCTGACCATTAATTTATAGCTTTCCTTTTATAATCAACTGTGGTATATTATAACCAGTGTTTCTCTTGCTTTTCAAATACAAAATAATATTGACTGGTGGTAATGCCGACAGTTTGGAAAAATAACAAACTCGATGATCCATCAAGACTTGATGATCTAATGTAAATTATAGGCATAACAACACAAGATTGATGTTGTTATGAGAGGAAGAACTGACTAAAATTATAATTAATAATAATAATCAAGTCTTGATAAATACTTGCGAAAATATATCTATATATCTATAAGTTTGAATTATATGAATAATGGAAATCAATTTGTGGATTAATCAAAACTACCACAAAAATTTTCACTGTCTCTTTCACTATTTACACAATCAGTCAGAAAAATACTGTATATGTTTCGTTTTATGAAAAATATATACAATATTTCATAGAAAATAGTTCTGACTAGTTAACAGTCGCTCAAAGCAGTTTCAGATTTATCACTCAACACAAAATAACGTACTTCTTTCCGCTAAAACAAAAAAACAAACAAAAATAATTGGTAATAATAATAATAATGATAAATGTAAGGAAAAATCTAAAACTGGACTGTGCAGCTGCATATTTATTATACAGAAATATATCTACTAATATGTTGTATATAACTTAACAGTAAGAAAATGAATATTACATATAACAAATTAATTTATAACAAAAGTAAACATCACGGTTAATCGTTTACAATGACGTATTCCCAAAACTATGTTTGATTTTGACCACCATAATGATAATAATTACTATTATTATTATCACTATAAATATAGAATTATTGTATTGTATTTCCGATTCCGAACCCAGCGGAATTCAGTTATTTCAGACAAAAATTTTTGCAAAAATTAAAATAAGGAAAACTTGACGACACCAGATTGAATTAAACGACGCCACTATAAACAATAATAAAAATGGTACTAAATAAACAATATAAAATATATATATATAATATGTATATAAATAAAGACAGATAATAATGTACAATATAAAACAACAGAACCCACCGAGAAAGCTGGTTTAAACTAATTTTAATTAGTCAGGTCCAGCTGAACTATTATTTCTCTTCATCATTTTAATACCACAATAATATCTGCATAGTCCAAAAAGAAATATATTTTTTTAATTCAAGTTCACGAGTTTTCTTATCACTTATTTGAGTGTTGAAATTATTACGCTTTAAAGAGAATTTTATTTGTTCAGTCTATACATTCGAAAAAACTACTTGAGGGCACTTGATGTAACTTTGAACGTCTCTTACGATGAAAGTAAATTATAAATTCCCGCACTGTTTTAATTTTAGTTTTATTTGTTCATGTTTTTTATGATTTTTTTCTTTTTTTTTTAATTATAATATTTAACTTTTGTAACTTTCGTTAACATATATTAAATGAAATATGTATAATATTTATATATGTATATATAATATGTATATTTATAATATAAACAATTGTAAAAAGTCTTTCAAGTTCTCTTTGATGAGTCACTTACTGTTTATTTGCATAAATTCACTTAAATGTCCTTTCTAGAATAATTTTGTTAGTACTAGGTGGAGGATGCCAATAAAACAATTGAATTAGCTAGTTGTTAGGCGTCATCTGATGCCGATGATGATGATGCATCATAATCTTCATCTTCATTTTCTTTTAATGATGTAAAAAAACTGGTTAATTGTTTTAATGCAACGCCTAAATATTCAAATAATCAATTAATATTTATCTATCTATTTAATTAATTATAAATATTAACATCTACCTTTATCTTTTTGTTCGGCTGGATCATCACTTTCCTCCCAAGCAATAAAACTCTCTTGAGAGAACGTACTATCCTCATATAATCTATTGCAGATACCACATAACACCCCTATAAAACATAACATTACGCAAATAAATAATAAACTCGCATTTGATTAATTAAATTAAATAACAGATGCGATGTGGATCTAATACAAAATTCATCGAGTAAAAAACACAAAATGATGAGAACAGGAAGTAATTTGTTCAACTAATGTCGTAAAACAAATTCAAAATTTAAATCAACTGAATGGGACTGATTTATTTCAAAATAATTCAATAAACTCACAAATAAATAACAATTTAGCTTACCTTGTGGATGTTCGAGTTTCGTTATAAGTGCTTGTAATGCATATAAACATTGCAACTCATAATTTGAATTATTATCAACGTACTTAAGTAATAATTTATAATGACCCTTTAATGTATCAGCTACTAATTTATCACGTACTATTGAATTTTCAAATATTGCTGTTGCTAATGTTCTAACAAATGTATTCTCATTTACCCTGTCACCGACATTTGCCTAAAATTTAAATAAAAAATAATAATAATAAATAATCCAATTAAAACAACAAATTTTCAATTTACAGTCATCCAATTTACGATATCATCAAATGGTGTATTTGCATGGAAAAATTCTAATAATTTTTTATGTATTTGCTCATAAGTTAATGGACTTTGACCAACCGACGTACCTCCACCAGATAGAAATTCTAATTCCTATATTCCATAGTGAAAAAAACAACAACAACAACAACAAACAAAGTATTAAAACATAAATGCTTTGTAAAAAAGAAGTGATTATTCACTCACGTTATCTTTCACAAATTTATCCGCATGTGCTTTTGACATGAAATCACACAATGAAAGACCTGAAGCTTGCCAGCAGCTTTGTAAGAAATTAGGTCCCTTCTCCATTACAACTAATTTGAATAATGGTGCTAAAAATTTCGAGCCATGTCCTTGACCAATTAGCAATTTACATGAATTATGTAGCCTAGTTAATGGCAAGGCTTCTTCAGTAATTAAATGTACTGTAAATAAAATATACATATATATTTAATTAAGTCTTAGAAAGACAAAAAATAACCGATCTAAAAATTACCTAAGATTTCCGCTAAATATATCCAAATCATTGGAATATCAATAATTAAATCATCACATTCACTTAAAATTTCCTCGAGACCAGTACAATATGCGTCTAATGGAAGTGTACGTAAAAGTATTAATTTAGCGAATAATTTACCAGTTCTTAAACGAGCAGTGGAGGATCTTTCTAATACATGCGCATATCTGTTAGAGATTTAAAAAAAAAGAATTATAGTCAACATATACCACAAAAATTAACAAAAAAAAATGTAGAAAGGGTACTATCAAACGCCGTTTATCTAAATTGAAATCGGTGTTAGCGAATCCTTTCACATTTAATATTGCACAAATTAAATATAAGCAACACAATTGAAATATTTAACATCATATTGTGATGGATTATTGTGCTTTTATGTGATATATATATAAAAAATGAAAACCTACCCACTAGCAACCATTTTTGGCATATACAATGGAGTAACTGATACTTGAGTATCTTGATCGTAATCTTCAATTGTACAACTATCATTTAGATATTCTTCTAAATTATTCTTAGTACGTCTTTCTAATTGTTCTTCTGTTAAATTAGAAACAGGAGATTGTTCTATGCTAGCTGATTTTGTTACAGTTGTTGTTGCAGATGATGATGATGATACAGTCACAGTTGGTGGTAATGATGAAGATGATGATAGCACAGCCGGAGCAGTCTTTTGTTGTTGTTGTTGTTGTTGTTGTTGTGGTGGTTGGGATGACAAAGTTGTAGATGATGTAACATTATCATTATCAGATCTTTGTTGAGAACCAGATCTAGATGAATTTCTACCATCGTATGATTGTTGTTTATATGAACTACGTTCTAAACTGGGACCTTTCGAACTGTATGGATCCTTGCTACTTGGACGCGATCCTAAAACAAAAAGAAAAACTTTTTTTAGAGAAACTAAGCAAAAACTAAAATATGATGTCAAAACTATTTGAAATAATATTCAATTGTTGCTATAAATCATATACTCTAACTTTTTAAACAAAAATTAGAAATATTATTGTAAATATAGTCCTGATTTTCCACTATTTAAAAAAGAAACGCCACAATAATCAATGAAATTATAATTATGTGGAGCTGGGTTGTGGAATGATTGTTTTTTTTTAAATAAATATTTGTTTATGCCTTGTTTTCAAGTCATTATCAATGTTATTTATTTAAAAAGATAAATAAATTATTATCATTAAAATTATATAAAATTGTAAAATAAGCTGAAGAATTGAAGTAATATTTTCTGCTGAAAAGGAAAAATCAACATTTATTTTTATTTTTAATCGTTCACTATTCTTTGATACGTATTTTATATCAGCATTAGCATTTAATTGTTTGTTGCTATAATGTGTATTCTCTAATTATTAAATTTGAAATTAGAAAACATAGCGAAAATAGCGATTGATCTCCACAATTTAGGAACGCCACAATAATCAATTAATTTGTAATTATGTGGAGCTGGATTGTGGATTTATTGTTGCTCCGAAATTTGCACCAATGCTGATATGTAAGCTAAATTATTATTATTATTAGTTTTTAAATATATGAATATTTTCTATCATAAAATATGAATTGATCAAGAGAATCACCAAAAAAAGGCAATTTAATATAAAATGCTAAAATATTTGAAATAATATTCAAATAATATTCAATTGTTGCTATAAATCGTGTACTCTAACTTTTTTAAACAAAAATTAGAAATAATATTATAAATATAGCGGTGATTTTCCACAATTTAGAAACGCCACAATAATCAATGAAATTATAATTATGTGGAGCTGGATTGTGGAATTATTGTTTGTTCGATATTTGTTTTCGTATTTCTTTCAAGTAATTATTCTAACAATGTTATTTATTTAAGAATATTGGAATTTTCATTGATTATTATAAAAATTAAAGAAAACTGTAAGATAAGTTGAACAATTGGAGAGATTTCGTTTTATATGTAGAACAAAAATCAAAAATGTTTGATTACTTTTAATCGTTCACTATTTGTGAACGATTGTTTCTACATCATTTAGTATTTATCTTATATCAGCATTGACATTTAATTGTTTGTTGCTATAATGTGTATTTTCTAATTATTAAATTTGAAATTAGAAAACATAGCGAATATAGCGATTGATCTCCACAATTTAGAAACGCCACAATAATCAATTAAATTGTAATTATGTGGAGCTGGATTGTGGATTTATTGTTGCTTGGAAATTTGCTCCAGTGCTGATATGCAAGCATAATTATTATTATTTCTTAGGTATATAAATATTTTCTATCCTAAAATATGGATTGATCAAGAGAATCACCAAAAAAAAATGGCAATTTAATATACAATGCTAAAATATTTGAAATACTATTCAATTGTTGCTATAAATCGTGTACTCTAACTTTTTTAAACAAAAATTAGAAATAATATTATAAATATAGCGTTTATTTTCCACAATTTAGAAACGCCACAATAATCAATTAAATTATAATTATGTGGAGCTGGGTTGTGGAATTATTAAAATTTCGATATTTGTTCCAATGCTCATGAAAGCTTAACTTTTTTTGTTTGATTGTAAGTATTTGAATTTTAGAGAACATTAAGTTCCAAGTAAAAATGATAAACAAACATTACGAGAAATAGATACGAAAATATAACTTCAATTCTATCAACTTTTGTAAATTAATAAAAAGGACACAAAAAAGCAATTTCAAAAAAAAAACAAAGTAAATATCAAAATATGTTAAAGAATATCCAACTGTAGATATAAAGTGTATTCTTTAGAAAACATAGCTAATAAAGCAATTAATCTCCATAAACATGGAAGCGGCCGCAATAATCAATTAAATTATAATTATGTGTAAGTAGATTATGGAATTTTAGTAATATTGTCTATTGAAATCTTTTAAAATATATTATATATTACCTGGAGGTCGTTTTTCTGGATCAATATTTTCAAGTGCAGCATACATGTTGCCAGTGTTTGCGGCTGATGGTTCATTTTTAATATTTGAACCTTTACTCCAATTACCAAACATTTGTTTCGAACCCAACAATTCATTATTATTAAATGGCTGTAATCAAAAACAATAATTACATACATTCCATATTTAATAATAAATACAAAAAATGACTTACCGCTTTAATTTTAAGTTTGTCACTTTGTACACTAAATTGTGTACGATTTCTAGATGCAGTTGTCCAACCATCATCAGAAACATTACGACGTTTATTACGTTCTGTATTTAATCCACTATTATTACCAGTACTACCACTTACATTACTACTACCTCCACCACTACCAGATCTATCATCTTTACGATGTGGTGTTATTGGTAATGCATTCATTGCTTGTATATTTAATTGTTCAGTTTCTGCTTCTTTTTGAATCTGATCAATTGTTTTTGGATTTGAATCTTGGCGACGTGGTATCCATTTATTCTTTCTTAAATCTATAACATCTTGTAACATAAAACGTACTCTACTACTAATTTTGTGTTGTCTTTTTTCTGCCAAATCTTTCATTACAGAAAATATTTGCGTTAAATCAATTTTCCTTGATATTTCTAATTCTTTACCAATTGTTGTTAATAATTTACATAAGCACTCTAAACTTTCTTCATCTTTACTATCTAATAAATTTTGTAAACATCTCATCATAATATTGGCCGTTAACATATTCTGTTTGAAGAGTTCACCTAGAAAAATATGGGAGAAAAAAATTAAGAATATAATTTTTTTCTAATAAAATCTACAACAATAATCAATATAAATCAGAACGTTAAGATAATTTTCCTCAAGTATTCTTAGGACCACTACTTTCTTTCAGACATCATTTTATGGTTAAATCACAAAACATTAAAATAATCCAAACTGAATACATACCAATAAATCGAATGGTACCAACAGACCTCATACGAATACTTCGGTCATGCTCGTCCAATTCCAATTGTAATTCCTTCCTTTTCTCCTATAAAAATACATAAAATGATCAACAATTCTAAATATAAACAAAATGGAAAAAATTAACTTACAAAATCATTACATGCACGAAGTTCACTAACTTTCTTTGACTGGACAGATTCATCAAAAGATTGTTTCTCAAATTCAATTTGACACCGGTTTATTAATAGTTTTCTAAAATTAACTATAAAACCATTTTTTTTTTTAATTAGTATAATGTTACTTATAAAATATAGAAAAATACATACCATTTATTTCTTTATCCTTGTCATATACTTGCATCATAGCAAGTTCACGGCACATTAATGCATATGCAACAGAGAAATTTGGTTCATCAACAGCTTTCTCAAATACTAAATCAATTACACCTTGCAAACGTTCAGTTGTATCAATTTGTAGATCACGTACTTGTCCAAGTAAAGTATCAAATTTTTGTGGTGTTAATTTATTCAATACACCGCGTACTTTTTTATATAATTCTTCTGTTTTACGATCCTCATCTGTCATTTTGGAACTCTTCAAAAATCTAGCTGGTTTCCAAGCATTCTCAACTTCATGTAATTTAACATCTTCACGTACAGATATTGAGACTTTTATTACTTGCGATCGACTACCGCCTTTACCACCACCACCTCCACCACCAGCAGCACCAGCATTAACTTTACCAGATTGGCTATTGCGTTGGGGCAATTTCTACAATAAAAACATTTAAGTCATTTACTTAATGAAAGTCAAAAAAAATAATCAACTTACACCTCGCTGTGACGCTGATTTTCCACCAAAATTATTAAATGGTGGATTAGTAAAGTCTGTACTTCTACCCATTGAATAACGACCACCATCACTTATTCTCTATTAACAAAAATTTAAAAACATTAATTTAATATTTAATATATCGTAGTTGATTAATTAAACTTACACCACGTTCATCAGCTAAAATAACATCAGGTAAATTATCAGGTTTTAATCTACTTGCTGGATTATTTCTTAATGACATAAGGAAATCTTTTTCGTAGACTTTTTTACCATCTAAATTATTTGGTGCCCATTGTCCTACAAAAAAAAAATTCTAATTACATATACTGCAAACATTTAGCTTTTAAATAGTTAAATAATTATTTAAAGATCAGCAACGAGGAATTCCAATTGGATTTTCTCCATATATGAGTAAGAATAGTGTTTCTCATCATTTTAAATTAAATCAATTTGTTATAATAATAAATGAAATCAAATTACCTTCCCTATATGGCAAGTCAGATTTAGTTTCTATAAGTGTTGTACCATTATCTGATACAGCTTTTGTGTTTGCTTCATTTTTAGCTTGTATTAATTTATCATTATTTGTTAGAGATACTACTCTATCAGTCTCATCTTGCGTACGTTCAACATTTGTTATTGATGGTGTTATTGTTGTTGACATAATTCTAGCTGTTTTTTGATGATCACCAAAAATATTCGTTACATCTACTTTACTTTTAGGTAATATTTTTGTTGTATTTGTCGTATTTTCAGATTTATTACTATTATTATTATTGTTATTATTTGTTGTGGTCGTCGTCGTCGTTATCTCATTATTATTACAAATTTTATTCTGATTAATTTCATTCTCTATATCTGATGTAATTAGATCACTTCTATTATTTACAGTATTTGTAGTTACTGTTGTTGGTGTTGGACTAATTGTTCTTGTTAATACAATTGGGGTTGTTGTTACTGGATTATCTACTATAGAATTTGCATTAATTATATCATTATTTGTTGAATTTATATTGGCATTATCATCGTCCATACGTTTTAATGTATTATTATCATTGAACGCATCCATATCTGTACCTTCTTTATTGGCACCTTTTTGATTTAATTCAGTACGTTTATTTGATTTATTACTTGATTTTGCTGGTTGTGGTTGTGGTATTGGTAATGATGGTTGAATTGGTGGTTTCTGTTGTTGTTGTTGTTGTTGTGGGGTTTGCTTTGGTGCTTCTTTAGATCGCTGGGAAGCATTTTTCGATTTTGCTATAAAAATAATAAAATCAACAATTCAATTTAATTATAACAAAATACTTATAATATTTCACTATTATATTGAAAAATATATTGAACAAAACGAATGTACTATTTTATTAACGTTAAAATTTCGGTCAGATGAAACCGTACTGTGATAAAAATAAAATTATTAAAGAATAAAAAATTGACGAATTTAAAAATATATCTTTATAGTAATAATAGTAATAATAATAATAATTATTATTATTAATACTATTCTTTATAAATGAGCTGTTTTTCAATCCACCTAAGATATAGTGTATTATTGTATTTTTAAAATAATTCGTCTCTACGTAACAAAGTTGTTATGTTAACACAATCCTTGACACTTACGACTCTTGTTACCAATACATAATTATAAATTTAAATTTGATTTATATTAAAAATATATTGCCTTATCAACAGAAACGTATCAATCTATTTCAAAACAATTTAAAAGAAAACCTCAATACTATCATTTATCTTTAGTATAAACAACAGTATTAATTTAATTATTCAACCATTTGAAGTAATCTAAAATAATTACATTTAAAACTAAACATAGCCTATCCTTAAAACAAATTTAAAACAAAAAAAAAGACAAAAAAAAACTGGCTCTGTGAAGGTATTATTAGTGTGACAAGTTTGGCAAATGTACAAAAATTTATTTACAGTTGTGCTTTTAAAATAATCATATGCTGAAATCATTTTTATTATAATTAATTTATAATAACCAAATTTGTTCATGTGCTACCGGAAATTAAAAAAAAAAATAAAGGTGCATTTCCTGTACACGATCAATTTACCATCTAGGGATATTTCATGCTATAAGGTTACTAACGTTACAACACGTGGTTTAATAATGGAATATTCTAAAAATAGATCAATTGTTGAGTAAACTTTATACACGCACAAACAAAAAAATAATACTTCTACTATATAATTATTTGTAAATTGTCTGATACATAATAATATTATTGAAGAATTTATTAGAATTTTTTTTTATATATATACCGGCACTTTTACTCTCATTTCTAATATCTAGAAGGACGTATTTCATAATAGATCTACTGGCTTGACTACCAAAACTAGATGTGCAACTTTCTAAAAAGGATCGCCAATCGGATATTTTTTTCGTTTCATTAAAATACAAAAAGAGTAAAATAAAATAAAATTATATAAACATATGGAACATTATTGTTCACCTTTTTTCATTATTCTAAAAGAAAAAAATTATTTAATCTATTTACCCCTTGTATTAACAGTTTTCCATGTATCTACATCCATTATTATTATTATATTGTTGCAGTATAACTTGTTTTAATAAAAAAAAATGAGTAGATTGCGCTATTCTTAGACTATGACCGGGGTTGCATGAGTAGGAGTTGTGTGTGCCTATGGCTCAAACTCTTTCCAGAGAATTTCCATAAACGGTTTCTAAGATTGCTTTCATTTAAAAATTTTAAAATAAATATATATATACAATAAAAATTATTAATATCGATTTTGAATTAAATTTGTTGTAAAAAAATATTTAAATAAATTAAATTGGCAAGGTCAAATTTTAAGATTTAAAAATAAATTTAAAAAAAAAGCACAGACACACATACACTAGGAAACAATATACACTTAAAATTATATTTAAAAAAAATAACAACACAGATAAATGACTAAATTGTTAATGAGTATTCATTTAGTCTTGTTTTTTTCTTTTTTGTTTTTAGAAATAAAAAATATAATCGACAATTTTTAATCACGTTGCGCCCGACCCATGTGGCCGACGCTTAAAATTAGAGGCCGACAGCCATCTTAATAATGACTTCGTAAAACCTTATGTATCCTATCGAAGATTACCGAATACAAATTTCATCGAACATAAAAGAAGGGGAAAATCTTACAAGCATACCAACTGCACAAACTTATTAAAAAAAAAGAAAAAAAAAGCTAGATTGACATCATGCAAATTTTAAAAAAATAAAAATAAATTGAAACCAACTGTTCGTTCATTTACTTATTAATAGTAGAATTAATTAATTTATTTATTAATATCATTCAGAACCTGATATTTATAAATTTAGGTTGTTACCAATTTAAAATTGAAAGAATGTCAAGGCTGTCTACCATAAATTTTATACCTGGGTGTTGTATTTTAGAAAAGAAAAATTATTTTTATTCGTAAATCAACTGGAAATAAATTTATCAACCTTGAATATTTATTAATTAATTCACATCCTTTTTAAATTTCATAAATGGTGGCTAGGTTCATTTTAAACAAAGATAAGAGATGGTATCTATCAAGTGTATTGATAAGAAAAACTGCTAAATTTTTAACGTAATTTATGGCGTAATTATTATTAAAACACGGAGAATAATCAAATTTATATTACGTTTCAATGCAAACGTATGAATAGGAATTAAACAAATAACAAAAACCCTACAGGTTGAAAGTAGGGCGTTATTTAACAATAAAACCGTATAAACTACAACTGTGACTTACATTTTTTCTTGCGTCCCATTTCTTTATCAAACACTTTTTTTATAATAATAGCAATAATAAAAAATAAATAAATAGATAAATAAAAAAAGTTAATTTGGAGTAGGAACACGTGTATACGATTTTAAATGACAATTCGCCATTTTAATAATTTCTTGAATAAAACGAATTGATAAGTTTTTATCCAAAAATTGATAAAAATAAAAAGTAGAAAATTCTTTACTTACCATTTCCAGCACCATCTTGTACTGATTGGACAGACTGTACATTTGTGATTGAATTATTTACAATATCACTACTATCAGTACTAGGCACCTTGGTTGTTGATGTTGATGTTACTGTTGTTGTTGTGGTGGCTGCTGCTGTTGCTAATGTGGTTATTATTATAGAAGTATCATCAACTTTAACGTCTTTTCTTTGATTCTTCTTATTATTATCATCACGTTGTGTAATTTCTTTATTATCTTTTATTGTCAGTGGGACACTATTATTATTACTAGTACTAGTTACTATAGGAATTGTTTGAGACGATTGTAGAGAATTGGATGTAGTAATAGCAGTAGTAGTTGTTGAGGAAGTAATAGTTGCAGTTGCAGTAGTAGCAGGAACAACAGTCACAGCAATATCTTTTAATGATTGTTTTCCATAATCACTCTTATTATTTACAGTATCCTTATCACTAACTATACTGCCATCTTTAATTGTTGTTGTAGTTGTTGCTGTAGTATTAGTGGAAGTAATTGGTGTTGTTGTTACTGTAACAATATTACTTGATACTGTTGATGTTTGAATTAATTGTTGTGGTTGTTGTTCTCTTTTTCTGCCTTTGGCAGGACTTTCTCTATCTTTGGCCTGCTTATTTGGCAATGTTACTTCAACAGCATCACAGTTAGCTGACACAATTGGTGTCGTTTCTCTGGCAGTATTTGAAGTAGTATTTAATACAAATTCCTTAGCTTGAGCCTTAAATTTTAAACATTATTATTAATATAAATATTTAAACAATTTATAAATAAACATATCTTACCTTTAAATTACTAGACTGTACTATATGATCCAATCTACTATTAGGTGTTTGATGATAAACTTGAGATTGTTCTAAATGCTCACTATTATTATTATTAGCACCAATAATGACGCCGCCGCCGCCGCCACCACCACCGCTTCCATTATTATTATTACTACTACTACTATTATTATTGTTATTATTATTATTACTATTATTACCACTATGGTGGTGATGGTGATGATGATGATGGTGATGATGATGTTGATGTGGATCAGAATCTTCTATACTATGTTGATTATTTTCATCATTACTAATTGCTTGGGCTACCTGTTTAGCAAATGCAGCTTGTACCTCTTTACTATGTGCACTATTATGTTGTTGTTGTGCTGGTTGCGGTGTTTGACGTGCTGATGATTCACCAGATGGTGGATGTGAACTATTATTATTATTATTTTGTTTATCAAATACTTCATCTAAACGGTCACAACCAGTATTTGGATCTATAACTGCTAAAGCATTCGGTCTACGTTTATGTTGTTTTTGTTGTTGCTGCTGCTGCTGTTGTTGTTGTTGCTGTTGTTGATGTTGTTGAAATGGTACTTGAGCTGTCTGAGCTGGTGGCATTTGTATACTATGTAATTGTTGGGCTGGATTTGGTTGTAATGCTGTTGTTTGTGATGGATGACCGGGGCGTGCTGTTACTTGATAAAAGGAATCTGAAAGAAGAGAAAATTATAATTTTATACAATATTGATAGGTTTTGTATAAGAAATTACATGGTACTGCTGGCGATTGATTAGGATTGGGTGAATATGCAAATGGTGCTGTTGCATTCACACCTGGACCACCAAATACTGGCATTGCTTGTACAAATGGTTGTGGTCTTTGTCCATTAAAACATTGCATTTGATTAGTAACAAACATTGGTGGTACAGCCATTGGCATAAATTGTGTTGCCGCTGGTTGATACATTTGTTGTTGACTCTAAAAAAAGATTGGAAATTTATTACAAAAATTAAATATAAAAAAAAATTAATCTTACTCTATGTTGATTAGGCATTCTTTGTGTTTGACTAGCAGGTCCTGTTTGTCTAAAATATCCCTGAGCTCCACGCACTTGTTGCTGTGGACCTACATACTAAAACAACAATTTATAATTTTCTACATTAAAAACTAATTATATATCTTATCATTGATAATAGATAGGACGTAATTATTGTTAAATAATGATATCGTTTAGATAGTTAACATTATTTTTTTTTTAATTTTAATTACTTACAATTGGATTCATCGACTGTTGTTGCTGTACAGTTTGAACTTTGAGGTCGTTCGTTGGTGGTGTTGATGATTGATTTGGAGGTCCAGTTGTTGGTATACCTCTTAATGTTTGAGCTGCTGTACCTGGTTGATTAGGCTGTTGTTGTTGTACATATGGGGGCGCATGGAAACCGTCTGTTCCTGGAAAATGTGCAAATTTTCAATTCAAACAAAATACAAAAAAAAATTAAATAGCTTTATGTTGATTATTTTTTCTCCCCCCCCCATTATCTTCTTCTTATAATATTGACGATGATTTAACTCTATACTTACGTTGCCCTGTTTGTATTGGTTGAAAACTGAAAAATTTTTGTTAAGGAAATACTTTCAAAATTTTAATATTACATAATTTACAATAAAAAAAAATTAAAATAATTAATAAATAAAATAAAATTTATGAATAGAAAATTTTTAAAGTTTTATTATATTTATGACAAATTTCCCAAATTTCTATTGTTTTATTAAAAATATATATATATATATATATATATATATATATATATATATATATATATCTAGCAACGGCCTTCATTTTTTTTGTCATCAACAAATTAATTTCGTAAATTTTTATAACACTTACTATCACAAATTTTTTGTTTTTTTTTATCTAATAGCCATGATAAGGGTATAATAACTAAAAACATAGATGGCAGTATTACGGCCTTCTCGTTGTCCTAGTGCCCATGATAAAATTCAAGTATATATCCTTTTAGTATGGAGGTGGAGTAAAATCAATAGATCGTATGCAGGAGATACTAGCGATTCGTAATGGTGCACACACTACAGGTCTTGTGTAGCATCGGGTGCAAATGCATTAAATATAGGTCAATAGAAAATTAGGTCGCAAGATAACCTAACAGAAAGAATATAAAAGAATTATGCTCCTTTTCCTGTGTCGTTTTTCTTTTTTCTTTTTGATTTACAGCTAACTGTGTGTACTTTATGGTTAAATAAAAATTGATGAAATTCCAATTTATTTATTTATTTTTATTTTTTTAGCAAAACGAAGTAAATTATTGGGTCACTAACCGTTAGATAAATATTAATTCTACAGACTTTCACCTAAAAAAAAAATACACAAAAAAAAGATAATTGAAATATTAATGAACGATCAAATCGAAAATTCTTGTAAAAATATTTTCCAAGAATAGAACAAAACACAAAAAAAAGTATGGACAAAAACTACAACAGGTAGTGTTAAGGAGAAAACAGGCAAAACAAAAAAAAACCTTAGGTTGTTGAACAATAAAAATTGCCCATCCTTGAATTTGTTTTGTATAGATAGCTGTTGTTCCTTCTTTTTTTTGTCAAACAACTACGTAGGTCAATTCTATTTAATAAACGATTTTTAAAGGACATGCGAATTTGTACCCTATTCACTATACAAGTGTAAAAATTGTTAGAATTTTCTAAAAACAATTCCAGTTTTCTTTAATGTGAAGGGGCATTCATCAAAAGGCTATGAAGTTGAAAATATCGAATAAACTATTTCTACAAACAATTACAAAATATAACAACAATTATCCAAATAAATTAATAAGGGTGCGGAAGAAAAAAGATTCAGTTTGTAATGAACTTACGTTGTTGTTGTGGTGGTGGTGGTGGTGGCATCATTCTATAATGTGATGGTGGTAATAAACAAATACCTTCCTGTTTAACAGGACCATTTGTAACATATCTAGAAACCATGATGAATATTTTTTTTTGTTTTGTTTTATATCAACCACCAAAATATTTCAATATAAAAATTAATTAAACTTAAAACGTTTATATAGGAGTCATTAATGGGGTGTGTGCAATAATTTCACACCTAACCCTACAACTATCATTAAATTGATCATAAACCTTCGACATTATCTTTCGTTTTTTTCTTATTGTATTTTATTATGTTTCAATTAGTTTTAAATCGTTTTGATATATATTTTATATACGAAATGAAAATATTATTATTATCACTTAATTTACACGTATTGTCCGTTATTTTCTACATCTACCACTGTAAATATCTGTCAAAAATTCACACAAATTTGCACAGTCATCAATGCCAAATTGTTCTTCGGTTTTGTTTTTGTTTGTATGTTTCTATATTTTGCCAACACACGAAACTCACCCAATTTTCGTGTTTGAATTCATTAATAATCGAAATTACTATTAAAAAACAAACAACAATCAAAAAAACTCAAGGATTATTTTAAAAATTCATTGAAAAAATGCGACAATGGTACATGATGATGATGACAATTGAAGTAACGAAGGGGGGGACACTCGTGTTTGGTTGGTCGAATAGTAGTAGTTCTCCCCGCCCGCACATATACACCACACTCACACATAAACTTTAGCTTAAAAATCGATAAGGGCGTCTCGCATGTATGTATGTACTATATAGAATAAATATATACATACATCCACACACATACACACAGAACCACGGATAAATCACATGTTTTTAGTTGAGAATTATTTGGATTTTGACACGACCCAATAGAAAAATCTATAATTTCTTTTTAGAATACCTACCAAATAAAAAAAAACCCCTACTTATAATCGAATTAATTAATCAATTAATTTAATTAATCGTATTCTTAATGGGAAATGTTAACAAATCAAAACAAAAAAATTATATACCGTAAAAATGGTTTAAATTTATCAAATAACACAATGAAAATTATTTTAATTTATATTAATAACAAACGACAACGACAATAAACGCCATTATATCAACTGTATATGTGTGTATAGACAGTTTTCTAAATCTATGATTGGTACTCAATTCGACCACCAGGATAACATATAGATCATGCGCATTAAATATATTATAAAAACATTATTGCCATATTTGTTAAATTTTCGTTAAAAATTTCGACTAGATTTGCTTAACGCGACATAACCTTAAATTCTTCATGTAATTTAACAATACAACAAAAGAAAATAAGAATTCATATAATTTATGGCTTTTGACATGGCCTTAATTTTCAAAAAACAAATCAATTTAAAACAAACAAAATTAAATTGTGAATCACAAATGAAAAAAGATATTATTTCAAGGTTGCTGATATAAGAAGACAATCATAAAAGCGCCATCACCACCACCACATCGACAAATTTTCCTTATCTATTATGTATATATTAATTAATGAATAGATAATTAAATTTGAGGAAGTAGTTGGAAAGAATTTAATCTTCCCACAATAATAGATAGACTAAACAAAGTCTTACTATAATACGTTGTTAGAAAAAACACTTTCAAAGGAATTTTGCCACGTACAGAAGCGGACTACCATATTTTTTTATGTTAAAATGCCTAAAAGTACCGTCCACCCCCCTACAAGTTGGGTAGAAACAATGACGTCACATGCGACATATTTTACTAAAACACATGTCATTTTACATGTTTTAGCTGTTTAATAACTGCCCTGTATTCAAAGTCTACATAGAAAACCAGTTTGATACAATCTTCGACATTGCTGACGGGAAGGCCACCATCAGGGTCGTATTTACACGTATTGAAGCCTCTTTAAAAAATTCTAAGTAAACTACACTTAGCAGAATGTAGTGTCCTGTTCCAGTTTAAAAAGCACGATTTGTTAAAATAGAGGACACTTTTTGAATAAGTTCATATAATTCTACTACTGTTAGAACCCATTCAATTTAAGTTGACTATGTACTTCAATTGGTATCTGCGCAGAAATACAAATTACGCCTAAAGCGCATTCTATACTGATGTACATATTCAACTAAAGTTGAACACGCCCTAACTCACAAATGTTCGCAAACGTCATATCTGACGTCATTATATCTACCAAACAGGTGGGAGCATAGAATCGACCTATTGAATTAGTGCCCTGTTAACTGATTTATAAATTCTACATTGTATTTATGTATATGTGTGTGTATGTGTATAATCCATAATTATCCTTGAAACACATAATTAACAACATTTGGCAAACAATCAATTAGATTAGAAGACAAACAGAAAAAAATCAACCTAATTTAAAATCAACCGCGATATTCTCTTTCTATCTATCCATATTTTTCTAGAATTCTGTTATAATCAAGGTGAAATCGACAAATGCACAAAATAACAAAAAAATTATAATTAAAGAAATACCCCCATAAATTGTTTAATGAAAATTACGAAATTCCTATTTTTTTTTAGTTAGGGAAATAATTAAAATTGGCAACATAGCAATATGGCCGCTTTGCACTCCATATTTCAAATATTGAAAGGGGTTTAACATATTTCTCTCGATATTTCTAATAATTAGAAACAGGAAAAAACATATTTATATAAAATATTAGCAAATATAGATAAAGATAGATATAGATTCTTAGATATTCGAAAATAACGACCGGAAATACACAACGATTATATTAAACTAACATAAAAAAATTTTTTTGTGATAATTCTAAAAATAGTCAAATTTTAATTGGATAAATTAAAAATAAAATAAAAAAACTTTATCCTTACCTGGTTGGGAAAGAGTAAATGTTCACATGTATGCGTGGCATATGTACGTATAAAACATTAATATTATTATGTAATGAATGTTGTAAGACAAAAAAAAAGATAACAGCAGAAAACAAAACGAGAATAATTTGTTTAATTTCAATAAAAACGACACTTTAACATTATTGAAATTGAAAATGTTAACGAGTTAATTAATGGAAATGAAAAATTCCACATCATAGACGGAATTAATTTTAAACAACAATTTATTGAGAGAAACTACCCAAACGATTTAATAATTTTCCGCAATTTTAATGAAATTTAACCAAATTGAAAATAAATTTTCGATATGAAATTAAATCAAGAGACACCATATGGACGTGGTACGCGACCATCAGCAGGTGAACGTGCGCTTACTGCTAATGAAAGTTCGCCAACACTACTACTTTAGCGCGATAACAAAACCATTACGTTCACAATCTCTAAATAAGCGCAATACATTTCAACAATAACAAATTTTTGAATTAAATAATTCATAAGAAATTGTCGGAAAAAAAGGATACATTTGTGTTGATGAGAAACGTTGTGTTTGTGGCCCTCCACCGGCCGTTTGCTTCGGATTACCACTCATTGTTGTTGGTGTTGTTAATATTTTTATGTTGTTCCTTGTTGGGGCCTACGGTGGGCAACCACTTACAGGGGCCGCCCCTGAATCCCGTCAAGTTTAGACGACTGCATACGTGACGTCATGCACACACACTATAGCATATACCGATTTTTTATACAAAAAAAAATATTCGCCCCCTTTCTATCTATATACACGTGCACAGATATAAACACACAAACACACACGAATTTCCGGATATTAAATGAATTTTTTTTATTCGGATTTCAGACGCATGCTGTAATCTTGTGGCCAATTACTGCCTTTTATTTAATTTTTTTTTATCGACAAACAAATAAATGGAAAAAATGTTGAAATTCCCTTACGAAATATTTACAGGATGAATTTCGATAAATGATAATCAATGGAAAAACCACACTACAAAATCCAAAAAGGTTAAATAAGATATGTTTCAAAATGGCGGAATGGCTTCAACTTAAAAACATGACTTTTTCACAAAACACAATTCCGTTTCGGTTTCGGTTTTTTGATGCGTAAATTTCAACGCGTCAAAATACACGTAACGCACCACTTCAAACACACCAATTTAAATTCAAAATTATCAATTGTTAATTAATGTCACAGAATAAAGAAAAATTAACGTTTTTATTTAATTTTTTTTTGGATGATTGGAAATGTGTGGAAAACTGACACGCGGCTTTCACGTTGCTGAAATTTAAGAGACACCTTGCGTGAACTCACCCAACTAAAATCGACAAAAATTCCCGATTAATTCTTGACATATCACAAATATCTGCATCTCTACCTAACTCACTACTAATTATGCTGCTAGAGAAGAATAGCGATGGAATATAAGTTGGCGGTTATGGTAGTTGGTGGAAATACAGCACCGTAATTGGCCCAAAATTCTAACCTAAATCTTGCAAAAATTTAGCTACAGACTGATGTATTTTTAAATATTTCTATTTAAAAATAAATCAATGATGACGTCACACGGCAAATTAGAAACAGAGAAATTGAAAGAGAATCTTGAAAATCAATTAGATCGTCTCGTTGAACAATTAGCCGATTTAGAAAAATGCAAGTCTGTAATTATGTTTACTGTTATTTGATAGAATTATAATGATTTTCGATTTAATAGAGATGAATTAGACGGGGAAGACTATGAGGAAACCAAACAAGAAACGATGGACCAATTAAAAGAGTTAAATGATAGTTTGAATAGATTGGTTAAAGGCGATATATCGTTAATTAGTGCATTAGGAGCTGTACAACTTGTAAATTGTCTACAATATCAAATTTTGTTACAATTTTAACAGAAATTTCAGGCAACACGAGCTGCAATATCGGAGGCCTTCAAAACGCCAGAAGTGATCCGTTCATTTGGACGCAGAGAGCCACAACAATTACGTGATAGATTAATTGCAATCGATCAAGAAGTTAAATTGAATCGGTTAACGGATGAAGCTAGAAATCACCAAAAAGTATTGGAAATTTCAATCAATTAGTGGCTTAATACCTATTTACAGAGAAATTGTCATTTCAGGCTGAAATACTGACTGCATTACGACAATTGGGCGAACAATTATCCATTGAAGAATTGCAATTCTTACAGCAACATCACGATATTAGCGACAGTTTCAAAAATGTTGAATTTATCGAAGTGGCAGACGATTAATTTTAGATAGAAACAAACAAATTTCTTCATTAACATAAAATCCCATGTTTTTATTTTGTATTTGTAAAATTTTACAATAAATCACTAAAAATTGGTTAAACAATACAATTAAAAGCAATATTTGTATTTTAAAAAGGAAATGAAGTCTAAAATCTATAAATTAACTAAAGGGGGGCAAACTAAAATTTTGTACTTTTGTTATCTATCCCAAAGTTGCTTCTATACGAAAGACACAATAAAATTGATAAAAAATATTATGTAAAGAATTAAAACAATCGTATTTATATAAAAAAATAGATAGTGAGAATGTAAAAATATTCATTTCGCGATGGAAATCAACAATTGCCATCATTTAACGTTTACGTCGGCAGACTTTCTTATGTTCGGCTTGCCAATGCTGTTGTTGACAACTTTGTGAACAATATGCTGTATTCCAACAACAATGATAGATTGCGTCTTGCTCACAATTATAACACTGAAAAAAAAATTAAAAGACAATTACAAGTAAATTCACAGTTCCTGGAAGCACGAGATTAAAAAAAAAGCTCAATAAAAGAGTTTTGGACACTCCTACACAAGCCTTCAGCAGTAAAAATACTTTTAAACAACATTGAAGATCCCAGAAAATCTGAGAGAATATCGACGATATTTTGTGAATATCCTACAAGTTCGATTATTCGAACGCCAATTACTCGAAGCACAACTGCTGACAGAATACTCTTGACGTCAATATGTCAGATTTAGTTGTAGTTATAAACTGGGTACTTTGCAACATATTTAATGTGCGATACATGTCGTTAGAGATCCAAATTCCAGTTGCAGCCTCCGCAGGCCTTTTGGTGGTGATGTTTACAGACCACCCTGACGGAAATATCTTGGAAAGAAGAAAAGCCTGAAAAATGTTGAGTAACTTTGAATAACTCTTCCAGAAGAGTCCGAATTTTTGTAGAAAATCAAGCTTATCCGGAGTTTTTTAGAGAAAATAAGACTTTTAAAAGTGTCATTCAAACTTATTCAGAGAAATATTTCCACCAGGGTAGAACCCGAGCTAATTTGCCACGTGTCGCAAGCAAACGGGCCCGAATAAATCTGGGAGGCTGTTCCTAGTCCACTCCCAGTTAGTTCGGATAATCGACGGCCTTACTGTACAGAAAGAAAGAAATAAATAGTAAATAGTTAAATTACCCATTGTTTCTTTTTAGTTTCGGACATTTGAGCATTATGTGCATCAAACAGTCTTTTTAAATGTTCATTATGCTCATTTGCTATACGATCAATTTCATTTTGCATACAATCCATTGCACAACGGATTATATCATTTTTATCACTTAACAATTCCAATTTTCGTCGCATCTATAAACAATAATTACGCAAAAACAAAAATAAATGAATGAAAAACAATTAAATTAATGGACCTTCTCAACTGAATCACTATATGGATGATCGAGTTTTTGCATACCATTATTTTGAATATTATCACATTGATCATAAGTACCATTAAAACTATAAAATTAATCAAAACTCAATAAAAACAAAACAAACAGTTATCAATTATAAATTTCAATAATAATTTACTCATGACTTGCAGTTGTTGAATAACTTTGACGATACGAGAATTCCTCTTCACCATCTGATGATATATGAATTATATCTGTTGATTTTTTTGAATTCGCAGATAAACGACGTTGTTTACTCATTGTATTACAATCGGAATTCTTTCGTTTCGATCTTTGATAAGATAACGGTGTACTTTGTGAATATGGTGGTGATGTTGTTGGTGTTGTTGTATCATCTTCAAATCGATAAATATCATCATCACATTGCTCTTTATTGTTGTTTCTCATTAAACTATTATCAGAATTATTTAAATTTTTAGTTGGTGTTAATTTTGTTGTTTTTATTGTTAATGATGAATTCTTCGATTTGTTTGTTGTTTTATTATTATTATTATTATTATTATTGTTACTATTCCGTTGTTGTTGTTGTTTAGATGAATCGATCAATTTTTGTAATTCTGTCGGATCTTCTAATAATTTCTGATGGAATCGTAATTCATCTACTGATTTATTGAAAGCCGATGATGATTTTATCTAAAAACAATTCAATTATTTTTAATTAAACAAAAAACAAATTGTATGTTACTTGTAGTTTTTCTTTAGGCGTATCAATTGATTTGACAAATGCTTTATTCAATAGTGATCGTTCATATTTACCACCGAAAAATCGCACATCGTATTGTGTTGTTGTTTCACGTATTATTTTAGCTGGCCAATATGGATAACCTTTCTGTTTTGCCCATACCAATTTATGTGGTGTACGACATGGCAAACAAAACCATTTCATATTAATTTTCTCATTACTATGTCGATAACAATCTGCGCATGTATTAATTTCAGCTAAATCATATAAACAATCACGCAACATTAATTCAGCAGCACCGAATTCCTGTGATTGAACTAAATCAAAATAAATTCACTTTTAATTAATAATAAATAATTATTATTATGATTGTTTTTTTGTGTGTGTGTTTGTTTTTCCTATTACTTACTTCCATGAAATACACCGACATTATGTTGTATTGTTAAGATATCAGCTAGAAATTCGTGGATATTTTGATAGAATTCATCATTGATATTTGTTTCAATTATTGCCATATCTTTATGTTGATAAATTAATTGATTTGAACGCCATGTCAATTCTTTATCACTCAACCATTCTGGACGTACTTCATTGCCCATTTTATGTGTTAAAATAGATGGCAACTGTTAATTATTCTAATTAATTATTGTTGAAAATTAATTTCTGCAGAATTACCCAAGATTGTATCCGATGCAAGACGAATTTTAATAAATAATTTAATTCAGTTTTATCATGATAATCATCAGAGATTTGCGCTATATTACATACACTACATAAATTATGATTATATTGTATTTGTGATAAATCCTGTACACCATCCATCGTTGTTGTTGTTAAATCATTATTATTTAATAATAAATTGGATGAATTCAAACTATCTGAATCAATATCGGATGATGATGATAATAATATGCTATTTGTTTCATTGAATTGTCGACTGTTTTTTAGAATCTTCTTAAATTCATCAAATCGTTTCTGTCCAATTTGTAGGCAATTGGTGTGATAAACACGGCAACATTGTTGGCATGCTACCACATCACCACCTAAATGGCATTCGAAACAATACCAGTCTTTACCATCCATCTGGGGCTGAAGCAAAACAACAAAGCTAAGCATGATTTTTACCGAAATTGTGCACTTTGATTAATTTGCCCTGGTGGAAATATTCCTCTGAATCAATGTGAAGAAGTCTGAATAACCCTTTAGAAGTCTTGTTTTCTACAAAAATTTGGACACTTCTGGAAGTGTTATTCATAGTGAATAAACCTTCCAGTACAGTCCGAATAACTCTGTTATTCAGACTGTTTCAGAGAAATATTTCCACCAGGGATGTGACAGAAACAAAACGAATCTTCTTGATTTCGATGGAACTTTGAAATTGTCTGTAAGAATTCAAAGTGCGATCTATTCATTGAGCTTTTTTTATAGGCTTGTTTAATACTTCCCCGTACAAAACCGCCCCACTTGTATTCAATAATTACCAAGTCTTGTGTCGGTATTTTGAAGGTGTCCACATGTTCACCTTTGCCGGTAACTTTCGGTAATGCCCTAAAAATCATCATTTCATTAAAAATATATAATATACTCTATAATTAATTGATACAAACACAATTAATCCATCTTGTATTGTTTGTTGAATATATAATTCAGCTTGTGTTATTGTAGTACCATTATCAATTTTCTGTAAATATTTTATAATACGTTTACTTTCAACCATTTGATGATGGTAAATTATTGAACGTATAGCATCCCATATGTGTTGAACTGATAATGGATTAGCTGCTCGTCGTAATGGCATTTTACCTACAATAATAACAAAACAGTAATTAACTATTATCGAAACAATAACTGTATTTATTATAAAGCCCACATAATGTGGTAGAAATTTCTAAATTCAATAATTCATTACATTTCCAACAAATTACGAAGAATGTTCGAAACTTATTTAACAATTGGTATATTTTTAATAATAATTGGTTTATTAAGTTGTGGTTATTTTTTGAAATTAATCATAAATCATGGTTTCAATCCAATCACAATTTCATCATTAAACGAATGCATTATAACGATTTTTATCGGATTGTTTTACGTTTATTATACAGTAATGATGACAATAAATCAACCTGTAATTGTCACCGAAACCAATTACGATAATGATGTGTTTATCATTGAAGACAACGCAACCGAAACTCCTCTAACAACAACAGAATCATCTAGTTTTAACCATGGAAATGTTGAAGAGTCATCAACAATGATAACAGCCGCAACAACAACAGTAAGTAGTAATAATATTGACGAGTTTTTGATGAATTATCAGAATCTATTGCATAATTTAATACAACACCATGAAACAACTCGAAAATCTCGTCAATACATTATTAATAAACCACCAAATAATCAAACAATAAATGAACAACAATGCTTTAATGAATCATTAATGAGAAATTCAATGTTTCTCTATTCATATCTCCATTGTGTTTTATCGTTAATTGTAACAGTTGCTTATCAAAATTTCAATAAAAAAACAAAATTAATCACCAAAACATTGTTGGAATCATTTCTACCGATTCTAATTGTTCTAATTATGAATTTAACGATGAATGTTGATGTACCGACAAATTTCCAACAAGAAAATTCAACAATATTCGATATAATTAAACAACCGATTAATATAACAACAACTGAACATAAAAATGAAATTAATGATATCATATCGACGATTTATCGTATTGTTAAAAGTAAAACGAATCATATGCAAGTACGTCAACCGAAATCGATGGAGATTTGTCCGATTTATCAAATCGAAAAGATTGTAATTTCAATTGTAATTTTATTATATTTTTCAACAATATTCTATGTAAAAATCCAACAAATCCAATTGAAATTACAACAGAAACAATTCAATTTCTGCTTATTCGCATTCTCTCTATTATGGTTACCATTGATTTTCGATCGATTTATAAAGGATTTCTTCGATAATTCCACCATCAATACGGATGCACTATCGGACATATTTCTAACGTTGGCTAATTTGAATCGTTTAACAATTACAATCATTTGTTATATTAACGGGAAAAGTGTTATTAAACGGTCGAATAGTATTCAACCAGTTATTTGAGTGTATTTTTATTGGATTTTGTTGTTGTTAACAATGCAGGAAAAAACGAAACACCGATACCCTGCAACTAGCACATTTAGAATGTATTTACCTGTACTGTAATTATAGGCTATATTGTTAAATATTGTAATTAATTATTCATTAATTAGAATTTGACGATTTCCTTCTATAATTTTTATTTGTTTCCGTTTTATTTTGTTTAAAAAAAATCAACCAGAAATTGTAGGATATAGATCAAAATACATCATCTATTACCAACCGACACAAACAAAATGCACTAGAATTTAGGGTATTTTATGTTTTTCTGTCATACATTTGAGCTGTATTAATAAAGAAAATCGTCAGAAATCCGTTGTTTCCATCATTATTCCCATGTAAACATCTATTTATTGAGGGCAATTATCAGAGATATTCGCTCAAAAACTACAAAAGTCCACACAAATCAAGTGTTGTGGATTCTAGTGATTTTTGATTGGCATCACTGTTTGTCATTGTGACAGCTGCTTTTGGCATTTACATAACCTTGAAGTTAGTGCACGTGAGTTTGTTTTTTTCCATGTAAAATGGGGAAGAAATCCAAAGCAGGGGGTGATTTGGGCCGGGCTTTAATTAAAAGTCGATTCGGTGGCAATGCTAAGAAAGGCCGTAAGATGGTTGCTGATAATTCGATGGTAATTCATTGATTTGCATGTCAGAAACAACACAAAATTAAAAAACAATAATAAAATTCTTTCAAGCTTCATACAACTGAAATCCAAGACGGTTATGATTGGGGCCGTTTAAATCTACAATCAGTAACTGAGGAGTCATCATTTCAAGAGTTTCTATCGACGGCTGAATTAACCGGTGCTGAATTTCAAGCGGAAAAACTAAATATCAAATTCATCAATCCAAAATCAAATGTTGGTTTATTAACACAAGACCAGGTAAAAGAAGTTAAAGAAAATCAAGATAAATATCGAGACGAATTGAAAATACCAAGAAGGTTTCTACATTACTAAACTAAATTGATTTGCGTTTTGTTTAATTAGCACAATTTCAGACCGGCATGGGATCGCGATACGACCCGTGAAGAATTAGAGCACAATGAACGTGAATACTTTCTAGAATGGCGACGTTCTTTAGCTAAATTACAAGAGGAGAAGGGTTTATTATTGACACCGTATGAGAAGAATTTGGAATTTTGGCGACAATTGTGGCGTGTTGTTGAACGTAGTGATGTTGTTGTACAAATTGTTGATGCCAGAAATCCGTTATTGTTCCGTTGTGAAGATTTAGAGAAATACGTTAAAGAAGTCTCAAATGATAAAATTAATGTGATTTTAATCAATAAAGCTGATTTCTTAAATGAGCAACAACGTCAATATTGGGCTGAATATTTCACATCAATCAATGTAAATATTGTGTTTTATTCTGCAATCAACGATGGTAATAACACAGAGAAAGCTAATGATGACGATACAAAATCAGAACCATCTCATTCTGTTGAAGAATTGTCAGGAGAAGTGGCGAAACTCGAGGAAAGTGTCCATAGAATTGGGGAACGATTGAAGACAATCATCGAACAAATTGAAAAATTACCGATAGATTCGACAAATCACATAAATACACCGACAATAATGTCACAAGATCAATTAATTGAATTATTCAAGAATATCCATAAAGGCACGAAAGTAACACCAAATATTACAACAATCGGACTAGTTGGTTATCCGAATGTTGGTAAAAGTTCAACGATAAATTCGTTATTTTCATCGAAAAAAGTCAGTGTATCAGCAACACCAGGCAAAACAAAACATTTCCAAACATTATATTTAGATAAAGATCTACTATTGTGCGATTGTCCCGGTTTAGTAATGCCAAGTTTTGTTTATACAAAAGCTGAAATGATCAACAATGGTATACTGCCGATTGATCAAATGCGTGATCATGTACCACCTGTTAATTTGGTCACAAATTTAATACCGCGACATGTTATTGAAGATAAATACGGGATTATGATGCCATCACCGATGGAAGGTGAAGATCCAGATCGGCCACCGACCGCTGAAGAATTACTCAACACTTACGCATGTACTGTTTATATTTTCCATTTGTTTCCACATCAAAATGTTGAAATTTCTGTTTGTTTGTTTTTAGATAACCGTGGCTTTATGACGGCAAACGGCCAACCGGATAATCCACGAGCTTCCCGTTATATCCTTAAAGATTTGATAAATGGGAAATTATTGTATTGCCATGCACCACCTAATGTTGATCAAAAAGTCTATCATACATGGCCAGAACGGCAGAAAATCCGGTCGGTGAATTATACACAACCGATGAGAGAAATTCGTGCATCTAGAGTAATTCAAATGATAATTATTTTAAATTAAACATCAATTAATTAATCGATTTCAGCAAATTAGAGATACAGCGGATACTGTGGATAAGTCATTCTTCAGTAAGGCCGCGACTGTTCATATTAAAGGAAAAGCGGTCGCTATTCCGAACGGAGTCAAACCGTAATATCATTTGAAGTTATATGATTCGATTTTTGTTTTCAATTGATTTGTTTTTAGTGGTGAAAATCTGGAGAGTTTAGGACCGAAACCATGGAAGAAATTGAATAAACACGAGAATAAATGTAAACGAGAGAAATTACGACGGGTTTATGCGCATTTAGATCAACATTAAATTGTAAAATAGTTTCATTTTTAGTTTTGTTTGCTTTTTTGTTTTTGGGAAGACACAAAAAAATATACACATCTTTTGCTAAAAAATAAAAACATTAAAATTAAGTTGGACTGTGTTGTTATCCTCTATCAGAGCTCAATTAAAAACAATGCTGTGCAAAACAGGCCGTTGGCATTTCTCCTCGAAGTTATGCAATACTTCTTCTATATCATTATCTAAATCTTCAGCTTTTGCTATCTGTAATATGGAGAAATCATTGAATTTTCGATAGAACTATAGAACAAATTTAGTTGAAATTACCATAGCGCACATGTCACCGATTAAAAAAGCACCAATTGTAGCCTCTTCTAAATTATCCTGAATATCGATATTTATCACATGCACAATTGAATTGTCCTCTGGTGTTTTATTTTCCATATATTCTAAAACTTGATCGTAGACTCTCTCCTCGCATGTGATCAACATGTCGAATTTCTCGTCAGTCTCTTGGAAACGTTCGGGATGTGATTTTATACGACGATTGCGGTCTAACGTATACAATAAACCGTTTTGAGTGTACCTACAAACATAAAAGTTAAGGATCTTTCTCTTTTATATAGCGTTTATTGTGGAGAAATTTTAAATAAAAGGATACAAAGTTTTATCTTTATTCAATAAATCGTTGTATATTTCGTCGTATGATACGCCGAATTCGTAAATATTTGGCTTATCAGCAGCTGATCCGGGTATTTTTACTTTATCACCAGTACCATACGATTGTACTTGAAAACCTCTTTTTGCTAGGAACGCATGTGCCTCCATACTGCGATTCATATTACTTGAACATATTACAGCTATTCTTAGATCGCTCAATAGTGGCATTTTCCCCTAAATTATTAAATTGTTTTTTATTTATAAATGTTTATAATAAGAGCATAACAATTTTTTCAGGTTATGTTTAAATTATATCAAATTTTGGAAGATTATGCAGAGTAACGTAAACAATCGATGGGAATTAATCAAAATTAATTTGGCTAATTAATTAAATATATTCCAAATTAAAATTTATATAATTATGAAAAAATTAAGGAAAATTCAAAAGGCCACTAATCGTGACTTCTGTGGAAAGAATTTGACAAACAAGCATGCCAAAACCTTAAAAATAAAAATGTCACATTGTTGCCAAGAGTGTCACTACAAAATCCATGGAATAAGCAAAAATTCGGTTTATATTCCACGCAATAGACCAGAACGTCACTAATATCTCTTTGAAACCTTAATTTTCAATAATTTCAGATTCATCAATGATTTATACATTCAACGGCTACAAATTTTATGTTAACTGAAAATTTGTAAAGATCAACATTTTCACATTTATCATCGATTTACGATATATTAACACATTTTGGGTATTTATAAGATAGAAAATGGGTGTATTACATCATTTTATGGCTATTGAATTGCATTATCTTCACTAAGTAACTACAAAGCAGCAAAAAATCATCAATACAAGTAGTGGTTAGATTCGTAGATCTACTGAAAAACTGATAAGTCTGATATTGCTACATTAGTAGTTTGCAGTTTCGCCAAACTTTATAAATCAAATATTACTACAATTTGAGGTTATGGTAATTTGTTGTTTTTTTTTGGGTAAAAATGTCGCAAGATTATGATTCTACAATAAATTTACATTTGGATGTTAATCACGGTTTGGACAGGTAAACTATCAATCATTATTAATAAATGCGTGAATTAATTTACTAATTGATTGATTGCGAAGGGTGACAGAATTAGTACAAACACGTCTAATTGAATGTGGTTGGAGAGACCAAGTCCGTTTGGCTTGCCGCAAAGCAATCCAAGAAAATGAGAAACGCCTACCTACAGTTGATGAATTGATAACAATGATAACACCAAAAGCTAGAAGTATGGTCCCAGATTCAGTTAAACGAGAATTATTACATGAATTAGAATCAATATTGATTAATGTTGATAAATTTGGTTATACGAAGAGTTTTTGAGTTATTGTGTTGATCGACAACTAAAAGAAGACATCAGGTTTATTCTAATTTAAATATATTTTATAATTCATCTTTTATTTGTATCATACAATCACAGTGATTTTGTTGTTTGTTTTGTTTAACATATTCCATATCATCGAGTATTGTAATTTTGCTTGTAATCCGTTGACTGAATTCATTAAATAATTGTGCGTGATAACAGAAAATTTGTGTAGGTAATAGATTGTCATTAGCAAAATCTCGAGCATTTTTCGCAATCTGTTCGGCTTCATCATCATGTTCTAAAGCCCACTGTAATTGCTCTACCAAATCTGATAAGTCCCTCTTCATCGGTAAATAATGATAATTTGGTATTAATTTATTATAAAAATGCTCATAATATTGTGAATGTTGTTTGATTATTAGAGAACCACCAGCTAATAAGTAGGGAAATCGATAAGCTGCAACCGTCCCATCAATGCCTAATTGATACTTATAATTGGAAAAATCAAAAAACGATATGTGCGGCGTTTTCGGACCGTAATCATCTTGTTTATCACGAAAGAAGAAGAAATTCGTTAATGATACATTAAATAGATCTGGATATTGTCGGGCGATATCAATTAAATCCAATCGTTGTTGATTTGAATCACGACCGCGCCAGAAAGCTTTCGCCAAACGATTCGCCCAATTGTTTCGCACATTACCTTGTACTGATAACATGTCTAACATCACCCTAAAACAGGATTGTTCGATAATTATTTCGTTTTTACACCCAAAGAAAAATCCAAATACCTCCCCATATTTTCTAAGGTCGATTCTGTAATATCATATGTTGGCATAACAATATCATAACTATCTGTACTTCCACACCACGATAAGATTGGATATTTTAAATGGTTATTAATTTTTGCTAAAGGCCAATCGCCTAAATTGACGAAAAATTCTACATCCGCCATTTGTAGTTTACGTGTCAACGATAATAAAATGCTGTCCATGAACATTTTGAAGCCTACATATTTCCCATAACATTTACGATAAATTTGATTATCTTTAACAACATAATGGCACAGACTAATTGAAAGAGGTTGATCAAATTGTTTTATGACCTAAAATCTAATTGAATTAAAAACTATTTGATATACCCATAGAACAGTTTATATACATTAGAACGCAATTGATCCCAATTAATCTGCGGAAATGGTTGTAAATCATTGATGATCTGTTGTGGAACAATACCACAATTCCACGATTTTACGAAATCTTCAATATTGTCCTTAGGACAACTACAATCGTCTGAATGTACAGTTTCGTTGATGATATAAGGCGATTCAGCCACATGAATATCGCGATATTTGATATTTATCTTTAAATTTCTACACGACTCGTATAATTTGTATCGAACAATAAATGTACCATCTTTTCGGTTTAAAATATTCGTCCATATACGACATGGTTTACCAATGTTCGTGATTCCGTCTAGATTTATTGTGAAAACTTCACCTGCATCTGATGAAATACTAAAAAAAAAACAAACAATCAGTGATTTGTTACTAAAGTACATACAACAAACCTTTCATTAGCAGTGTTAACAGTTGCAATAAAAAAATATCTTGCTGGTGATGTGATTAGATGAGGCTGTAAACCAGGACCCCATATTTTTGTTAATTGTGGACTAATTTCCACATTAGATTCAACTGTAATAGAAATTAATAAAGCGAAAAAAATCACATTTTGTTGCATTTTATTAAGCGGTTTGGATTTCTTTAAAGTTTCACATTTGGGAGACACACACGCACGCGAACGAATACTTACTACAATATGCAATGAGATTTGCGCTGTTATCACTATTACAAATATAACTCTACCTGTCTGGGTTTGTTCACTAATTAATCGGTGACTAATTACCCATAAATCTAAACATCAAAGATGTTTTTTTTGCGATTAATGTTTAGTCATAACGGTGATATGGCAACATTAATTGGTTGTTTGCATTATTTAGCTTGAGCACGCATCTACAACATACAACATGTTGCATACATGGTTACATGTATGTTAAATGTGTCCCGGACATGAAACATGAGCCTCTGTGCCAAACAGCTGTTTGAGCACTCGAACCATAGATAACTCGAACAGAAACAGAGGATATTCGAGGTCCCAAGACTGCGTTCATGAATCGATAATTATGGTGAATTTCATATTTTGCGTATTTTTTCCATATGGAATTTATGGATCTAACCAATACTTAATAAGGTTGGGGCTTTTGGGTTTCGTTTAATTCCCGTAAAGTTACAATATTAAAATGTTGTGTAGCCTAAATCTAAAGAAAATGTCCCAGAATAAGCCGCCTCCTTACAGACGCCTCTTCACCCCCCCGCGATTGGGCTGTGTAAAAGAGTCACCAAATTAAAGACAGTGTATACTCAAAGGTAATCAATGCCAGCATATTTGGTTATCTGGGTTGCTAAAATTCTGGTCGTAAAATGGCGAATTCTAGAATTTTGATTAGAAGTGCACCATGGTTACATGCTATGACGTTCAAATATTTGTTTCCAAAATTGTTGCGAGTTAATGTCCTCCACGCTCTTGTTGAAAACAGTGATGTATTTTGGCAAGTTATTGCCAAGTTCTTTACAACTCACATTACAATGTAGATTCAAGTTGAGATGTTATTATTATTCACGACGATATAAGATACTTGCAAGTGTGTTTAAATCATAAAGTCTCACTTGATACAAGCTATCTTGACCAAACCCATCGTACGCTTGAATAAGCATCTCCAAACGATGCAACAATGCATGTAATTACGAAGAATTGAAATGGATTCTTCTGATTCATCATCTAAATCGTCATTAGAATCAGACTCTACCAAAATTGTTGGAAGTGTTGGAATATAAATACATGTTCACGATCAATGACAGTCTGATTATTTTTATTGACGTTTAATTCATTACATTCATTATCTAAATGGTCAACAGATTCCGGCTCTTCTAAAATTGTTGGAAGTGTTGGAATATAAACATATTCACGATCAATGACAGTTTGATTATATTGATTGTCGTTTAATTTATCATGTAAGAGATGATTCAGGCTGATCAGGCTCTTCCGAAATTGGTGACAGTTTTGGAATAGAATGTGGATCTTGTGCTTCAGATGAGTTTTCTTTTGGTACCACCACCAGTTGTCCAACGGAGTTTTTGGAATAACAAGGAGGTTGCTGCGGTAGCTACTGAGAAGATGACCACTTTAACACACCACTCATTAATTTAAAGCACGATTTTAATGACATAAATCATCAATCGATGGTAAATTATTCACATTGCACTGGGAAACGATTTATTGAGTATTTTCGTGTGATACAACCAATTCACCATCATTTTCATCACATTTTGCGGGATTTGGTAAATGTGGTGATGTGTTAACATTCTTATTATAAATGACAGACGGATCTTCGCGTGCTTCATTTATTTCATAATCACAACTATTTCCAGTTTCATTTTCGTTTGGAATTGTTGATTATGTTTAAATAAGTTCTTTTTTGGTTTATTTGTCCGTGTTAAACGTTTGTATAAATATAAACTAGCAATGAACTAATCACCGGTTGTAATAACAAGGTGCTGACGGTAGTTACTGAGAAGAAACACATGAGGGACTTCTTTGATACGCCACTCATCGATTTAAAATATGATTTTATTGACCAATCATTAATTACTGATGATTCTGTATGAATTGGATGATTCTCCGGTTGATTTTTTGGTGACATTGATGGATTACGTGGAGTTTCACGTTTATTCTTGGATGTTATGGAACTCGCACCACTACCAGCAATGTGACAAGAATAACCCATGAGAAATGGTTGACGGTTTCAGAAGATTTATGTTTTGGTGATCAAATATTTGATGTTGGAAATTCAACCTAAAATTAGTTGGTTTTATTTTAAAAATAAAACATGTTTAAACAAATTTACACTTTTGTTTTTATTTGGAATTCATTTACAAAATGACATTGAAACAAACAAAAAAAAACCAAAAAACCAAAATCACAACCAACCGACAAATATTTACGATAATTCGAAGCCAGCTTGTTGTTCAATTGCTTGTAATAATTTCGTACGTAACACATCCTCCTCATATATAATCGGTATTTTCAATAAATTCAAACATGTACTGGCTGTTGGTATACGATCTTCAGTACCTGATGATTGTATACAAAATTGTGGATTTAATTCTTTAAAACCTAATAATGGTGGACGACTACAACTTGTTACAAATTTCAATAATTGCTTCCTTTGTGTATCAGTGAATTTATGTAATATTTTCCAAAATAATATAATTGTTGAATGATCAACAGTGAATTCACCTAAAAATAATTCCAATTCAATCAATTATTACGTTTAATTTATAAATAACAGTACCGCCATAGACTGTATGTGCACGTAAATCACTCAAATCAATCTCTTGTGTATCACCACCGATAATAACTTGTAATTCGTTATGACTGAACAATTTCAACCACAATAAAGGCACAACATTGTCTAAACCAGCACGGAAAGCGGCACATTGTTTTTTAAGTTGAACATTCAATTTTAAATCAGCCAATTTTTGTATATACTCTAAACGATTTTCATTCGTCACTTGTATATTACGACCATTTGGTTTTAATTCCATCACCTATATCGAAGAAATACAATTCAATATGATTCAATCAAGTCATTAAACTTGATTTAAACAAACCCTTGTTTCACCTAAATCATTATTTACAGTTGTAAAATCCAGACCTAAATCACTAACATCACCTGGATAATCCCTCAAATACAACAAATTTCGATATAATACAGGATCTAATGATTTCAAATAATGTACACTAGCTCTATCAACTAGTAATTTAGCTAAAAAGAATTCAGCTAATGGTAAATCAACCAAAATATTCTCGAATATTGCCTGGAATTCAAACAAATGCGGTATAAAAACAAACACAAAACAAAACAAAAATACTTTTCCAACTAAACGACCAATGAAATAGAAATGTTCTGTAAAATTCTCAACAATTAAATGTACATTCGGATTCGGATATAACGTATTATCGGCTGTCATTAAGAAAAAGCCACGATTCGGATCAAATGCCGTTTTTAACACTTCATTAATAAACTCTTTAAATATACCACCACCATCGATGCCGGCCTCCTCTAATCCAACATTATTAATGAATTGTATACGGACTTTATGTCGTAGATCAGATTCTAAAATAGTGATTATTTATAATTATTTTTCAATTAATCACGAATTTCTATACCATTCTTTATCGATAATTTCTCAAATGCATCTTCATATAAATGTGTTCGACGGATAACAATCACATTATCACCACCCATCACTTCTTGTTGCATACGATAATAATCCAATTCACCCAAACTATTTCTACATAACACACGCAATAATAACACGCGTGTATTGAAACTGATTAGAAATGGTGCTTGTTGTAAAATGGCAAGGGAACGTTGTTCGATTGTTGATAACGGTGGAAGGTGGTCTTCGTCTGGAAATTATTAAAAAATAAAATAAATCAAATTAAAAATATATCAATATTCGATTATTAATTACCATCATTATCGCTAACAATACCATGGAAAGGTTTGATAGTTTTCGATAAATAATTTTTACGTGATAAATCCTGCGATATGTGGATTTTTTTAGCTGTCCAAAAGCCAGGTGAACAGAATTGTTTCCGTAAATCCAACATATACAACATTTTCACACATTTCAAACATGAATGATACAAATGTAAAATTTCTGTTGTAGCTGGAATCTTTTGATTAATTATTATTTTTTAATCGAATAAAAATCAATTATAATTTTAATCGGATATACATACAGCACTTGATCGACACATTGGGAAGGCGACATCAATCAAATCAATTGCAACGTTTTTCATTAATTTCGACATTGAATATAGATCGTATTGTTGAAATGTTTCACTTGTATCTGAATTTTCACGATCTGTTAATGTTTCCGTATAAAATGTGAACATATCACAAAATACTGATAATATTGTATGTGATAATTTCCATGGTATTAAATTTGTTATTTTTATATTATCATTATCATATGTACGTTTTGTATTTAATAATAACCATAATTTATTTAAGAAATTCCCATTTAAACCTAATTTATATAATAATAAATATTTACGTATCGCATCCTTATAGATTAATAATAAATTATGACATAATTTCGTTAATGATATTATAACATCCTCATTATTGTTATTATGTTCAAAGAAATTCAACCATTTCCGTACTTTATCTGGTTTATTCATTATAGAAAGGTAATCAGACAATGATAATTCTTCTTCAATTAATGACACAGTCCTGTAATCATCACTACCATCATCATCGTCATCATCATCATCATCACTATCATTTATTGTATAAACAGGTGGTTGTAATTGATGTAAATCCGAACTTAATGTTGCCAAAACTTGAATATTATCGATTGTTGGTTCTAGAATTTCAATCAACAAATTAAATTCGATTTAAATGAAACCAAAAATCAAATACATACCATAATTATCAGGTTCTAATGATAATATACAATAGAATAGACTATTATTACCATCAAAATGATAACCACCATTTAGATATCGAATAATTTTCTCATATGGAAAGTTTTTTTTATTTTTCAAAAACGGTATTAATATGGTCATATTTTTGGTGAATGTCGGCCTTAAAAAATTACTAACAAATTCGGACATTATTGTATCTTGTGTACCATGTACCATACGTAGATATTTGAATGGACGATGGATTAAATTCAATATTTGCTCCATATTCTTACCATTGTCATTATCAAGTAATGTCCGCAAATAAACGTAATAGCCTAAAAAATAATTGATAGCAATACTCTAAGCGATTCAAAACTAGATCAAGAACCTCTTCTAATTAGATATTCAATTGTATTCATGTCGTTAGTGAAAATATCTAAACAATTCAATAATAATTCCGTTATTTCTGGTAAATAAGACGATTTCAAACATAAAACTAACCACCGCTTTATCAACCAAAATAGTGATGTGTCTTTTTGTTTATTCTCAAGGAATTCTCTATGATGTTGGAGTAGTTGTTCCGACATTTGGCACTACAAATTAAATCACATTATTACGACAAATATTGAGAAAAAATTAGCTTTATTACTACCAATCTTGTAATGTCGTGCTTCGAATCGTAGAAAAACAACAATTTCGATAATAACTGTTGTAATGATGCATTCGTGTGTGGATTATCAAAATACGATCGTTCCTCAGTTTTTTTACGTTTCCTTACAAGATAACTTCTTACATGCGATTGTAATAGTTCAGCACTTTGTAATTTTAATCGTTGCTCCTATAAATGTAAATTAATTATGAACATTAAGTAATTTAGTGATAAATAAAACAATTGATCTGCTTCAATACTTGGCGTTTACGTCTTTCTTCGTGTGTTTTCTGTAATAATGTGTCTCTAGAGATTTTCTTGCTTGCACCAGATAGATTTTGTTCTGGTCGATTTCTATGGTTACCCTCAAAACTGTAAGACATTTTGAAAGCTGGAAATCGATTGGAATTAGTTTCGTAAACACTATTTGATTGATTACATTTTAATTTACCCATTTTTTGGTTGTTTCTTTGCGTTTTTCTCGTTTGATTAGTTATTCTTAATTATCATGTTTTCGATCAACAAAACAAATGTCATTTGTGACATTGACGCAATCTACAATGTTGCCAAATGCGTTTCTAAGAAACGCATGTAATGGAGATTAGAATACGGATAATTATAAAATTTAAGCAATGTCTCAGTTCGATATTTTGATATTTTTATCTTAATTATTTGTATCGCATGGAAGCTGTTGAACCGATTCTACACAGACTGTAAAGACGTGAACGTATGTCGTTGATTATCCCGCATACTCGAACAGATGACTTCGCTATCATTGTTTATTATATACCGTCTGCTGATGTATCTATCTTTGTTGTAGCAACATTCACTCGAGCTATTCGAGCCAGTTTGTGTACAGCGGCGAATTAATAAGCGCGAAATATAAAAAAATTCAATCGTTCATAAATACGAAAAAACTAACAAAATTTCCATGGATTAAAAATTGGGTTTTCTTTTGATTTTTATCAATCAAAAACTCGGCTAATAATGATGTATTTGCAGTTTCAGCAATTGGGAGCAATTTCAAAACACGTCGATTGTACAACGCATCATTACCAACCCAATAAACGAATTTAACCCCAATTTATTTTTTAAGTAGTGAAACACTTCAAGTCTTTTATAATTTTTATTTAAAGATTTTATTCTAATTTTAGATTACGTTAATATATTTATTTGAAAATTCATTCAGCAGCTTGAACAAGGGCCTCTCCGACTTCCACAGCAATAGCAGCCTCTGCTATAGCCTACAAGAACAATCAAAAATGATTCACATTTTAACAATTTAATCAAACAGAATTTTACTTGATCTGTAGTCGCTGATGATAATTGACTTTGGGCTTTACTTAAAACATCCCTAGCAGCTGACAGATCGATATTTTCAACTGGTGCAGCTTCTTCTGCTAACACCTGAAAATTATTGGTAATACAAGACCACTTTTTTCACCAATTAAATTTATTACCTGTACTGAAGAATCATCATTTACTGTAATTGTACCGCTAGAAACAAAGATTTTCTGAACTTTACCATCATTTTCGTAAACAGTAACAACACCAGGCTTCAAAACTGCTAATGTAGGTACGTGGCTTGGTAAAATACCGAAAGAACCAGAGAATGATGGAACATCAACTTGTCTAATTGATTGAGCATTATAAAACACCTACAAATCCAATCAATTAATTAATGTTTTACAAGAATTACTAAATAAAATTTGGTGAGTTTTACTTGATTGCCAGCAGCAAATGTGAAACTCATCTCATCAGCATAGCCTCGCGATGTAACTGTATTGAGGGTGCGACGGGTTAATAAACGGGAAACTGATCTGAATGCAGCCATTTCGTCTGAAACAAAATTTGATAAAACTAGACAATAATTCTAACCTTTTTCCATTACATAATCGCCAAATATCTACCACACGAAATCTTATTGCAATTTTCGCACACACAGGTTTAATTTAGATTAATTTGCGTTTTTACATACCTTATTGCAGCTATACGTGTTGGTTTAAATGGATTTAAAGCCTTTTTTGGTCCAATAGAAAACCCTACGAAATGGGCTACAGGGAATTTAGGAATTTTTATCTTAAAAGGGGACGATTGGTCAGACTAGTTGTCAAATTGTGCTGACTTTTTACAACTAATTGTAGCGCTACCAGCGACATTTCAAATATTTGAATTGAAATGTTGAATAATTAGTAGGAAAAAAAACAGTTTTTTATAAGTATATGATTTGGAATAATAATTAAGTAGTTCATAATTTGTTCCAATGTTTCTAATTAATCCCATGTTGTAGGCATGGTTGCATGTGTTCCGGATATGAAACTTGAGGTTATATAACCTCAACATTTCTTTAATTATTGATAATTATCATTTTGGTTTTATTTTTATCTTATCATGTGTAATTTCTATGATAATTCTTGAAGTAACATCTATAAATAAATCAAGCCAGTAGTTCCATAGTCTAGTTTCCAGTTCAACTCATACGAAAATAGTTCATTTCAACAAAGAGAAAAAAATGCCTTTAATTATTCCAGTTTTCTCAAAAGTACCAAATCTATCAAGAGAATTAATGCGAATTGTACCGAATGTAACTTTCCACCAAGTGATATCACCTGGTACGTACATATATCTACAAATATTTGTTTATAACAAACGTATAAAAGAAGCCGGAACATTTTCCATTATTTAATTACATTTTCTAGAAAGTGACAATTATTTTAACAAATCGGAAATTTTAATTTGTGATTTCGATTATTTGGGTCCACATTTGTACGATTTACCACAAACGAAATGGGTACAAGGTACATGGGCTGGTGGTAATGTTTTAACAGAATTTGTTAGAAAAGACCAAGAAATACCGTATCAAATAACACGATTCACTGGTAAACATTTTGGCTATTTAATGGGTGAATATGTTATCGCGAATATTGTAAATTACGAACGAGATTTATTTAAAATTTACGAAAATCAGAAGACTAACTCATGGAAAACCGATGGCAATATACAGGATTATCGTATAATCTACGATTTAACAATCGGTATCTTAGGATTAGGAAACATTGGTAAACGAAGTAAAGAATCTAAAATTTATCAAAAAAAAATATGTATAGAAATTAACATTTTCTAGTTGGTAAAATGTTGCATTGTTTCGGTGCCAAAATCGTAGCAGCTGGCCGTCAACCTGAATTACCAATAGAAAATGATGATTACTCATTTGTACAAAAATACTATCCGATGGATAATTTAATCGAATTCCTCAAAGAATGTGATTATATCGTATCGATTCTACCAGGAGTTTCCACTACGGATAATCTACTCGATAATGATATTTTGGAAAACTGTAAAGGTACGGTATATCTTCGATGTTCATTACTAACAATTTTTGATTGAGTAATCTTGCAATTTATTAGAGAAGAAAACTGTTTTAATTAACATTGGACGGAGTAATGTAATCTCGGAGAAATCTCTAATAAAAGCATTAAACAATCGATGGATTTCCGGTGCTATTTTGGACGTATTTGCAAATGAACCATTACCAAAAGATAGCCAATTATGGAAAATGCCACAAGTTGTAATAACACCGCATGTATCTGGTCTAAGTCGTGCAACTGATATTGCCGAACAATTCCGTGACAATTTAGAATTATATTTGCGCAATTTACCATTACCAGCTATATTCAATTTAAATAAAGGTTATTAAATTTAACATTTTGTATATTATAAATTAAAAAAAAGCCTATAATATACAAATAAAATAATAATAACAATTTGTGATATATACATGTACGTGTCAATGTAAATCTTATTGAAAGCTGAGGCCGTATTTTTGTGTTACTTGAGGCGAATGCGTTGAAGCCACTGCCAATAATAATGGTACATCATTCACTTCTAAATTTAAACTTGTTGTTAATTCTTCTATATTACAAAATTCACTAGATAAAAGGTATTCTGCTAAAGCTTTAGAACGTACACATAGTTCTTGTAATGTTTGTTCTATATGCATTAAACACTATATAAAATTGATTATATTTAAGACATAAAAACAAAACAAAAAATTAAGTAAATTCCAACTTACATAGTGTATTGGAACGTTTAACTTCCACATTTGTAACAACGATTCTAACATATTTGCAATTAATTGCGACATCCCAACAGGTATCCCATTTGAATTTTTATCGATGACAAACGTGTGACTCGACATTAGCTGGACTTCCCTAGAAATTCAAATAATTATTAGACTTAACTGTATTAGAATGAATACGGTAATTTTTACCAGGTATCAATATTGGCAACAATAGCAATAGCTTCATCCACTGGCTGATCAATTGGGGAATGTTGACTAGTTAATATTAGATCATGTTTCAAATGGGATTCCCATTGATTTTTCGGTGTAATAATTGCTTGCATCACCATATCAGGCATATAGAAATCATTAATTGTTCTCATTAATGATGTTGTATATTTCACTGGTTGTATTTCAGGTTGTTTATAATCAGATCTACGGAGACAATTTTAATTAGAATTAAAAATTCATTAAAATTAATTAATTACTTTGGCATTGGAAAGACCGCTGTTTTCATATTGTTTTTATCAGTTTTATCATCATCATCAATATAATTCTCTTTAATTATCGTATTTGGTATGAATTGTTTAATGAATGTTGTTTTTTCGATTGTTTCTTTGGCTTGTTGTGGTACAGGTGATGGTGTTATACATAAATCACTTGTAAATTCTAATTCTGATGCATTCGATGGTGTTTGTAATGCTTCACTATCATCATTATAATCAGGATTAATTTCAGGATATTTTGATGTTATTACATCACTAATTGATGATAATTCATCAATTTTCATTGTTTTATCACCATTACCAAATTGTAGATTTGATATTTCTAAATTTTTACTTTTCATATAATTTGATAGAATTTGTGGATATTGTTGTAAATTAAATTTAACACCACTATAACGATATTTTGATTTATTTATATCTTGTTCATCATCATTATTACTATTATTTGGTGGTACACTTTGTGAACGATTTGTACATCGTGTTTTTATATCTTGATTATTATTCGTTTTTATTATATGTTCTTTATTAGGGAAATTTAATAGTGACGACCATGATGTACTTGGTTTAATTAAACAATTATTTCGTATAAAATCAGATTCTTGAATATCTTGTTGTTGTGATGATGATAAATTCAAATATTGTGGACGTTTTATTGTTGATTTATTTGATGTTTTTAAACCCACTAATTTCTCATTATCACCCAAAACAAAAACAACATCATCATTATTATCATCAACATCATCACAATCCACATTTGTACAACAATCATCATTTGTTATTTCATTTAACATTGATGAGAGATTTTGTAGGCAGGTTTGTGTTTTTGTTAAATTTTTACTTGATTTTTTCAATAATTTCGCATCATTCGTCTCAGATTTAATTAATTTTCCATTATTGTTATTATTATTGTTCATAATTTCTTTTAAATGATCTTCATATTTTCGATAATTCTCATTTGGAATGCAACAATATTTCTGACATATAATTTCAACAATTTCATTTTCATCATGTAAATGATTTCTTATTGGAATTTTTCGTATAACATCACAGCATCTAATAAAATATGTTAATATTGTTAAAATTTTTGTTATTAAATCATTACGATTTGTTCCTGTTATTATTGTTTGTGTTAATTTTATTGGATTACCAATTGTACCATATAAATCATTTATTTGATATAATAATGGATTATATGTGAATTTTTGTTGAATTTCTATATTTTCTAAATTTATTATTGATGATGATGGTAAACATGTATTAACCCAACCAAGATGATTTGTTAAAACTGCTGTCAATAATGTACTCATAAAACTAGAAGAAGAAAAAAACAATCATTGTTTTAAATATATAAAAACAAAACACACAACACAAATACTTACAAATTCGTATCTTTTATATCGGCAGACTCTAAAACATCACAAAAATCCTGCATAAATCTCTCAGCTATTGAATTATGATCAGTATTAAAACAATAATTTTTCTTTAAATTAAACGGATCCCAATCGTTTTTTATAAATTTGCCAAAATTATTAAATAAACCACCACTATCACCATTATTATTATTATTATTACTAAATACATTAATACTGTTAAATCTATCACAGTCATCATTATTTGATAGTAACAGCCATAAATTTGTCGATAGATACGTATTAGAGAGCAAACCATCCAAGTACTGTATTATATAATCTGTCATATCGTACATTAATTTATAATATTGATTATGTTTAATTAATGCAATATCGATAATATGACGGGCACGCCATAATAATGTTTCTATTATCATTATATGCTCCATAAGGAATTGCATCAAATATCTAAACAATAAAAAAAATAATCAAAAATCATTTGATATTAGAAGAACAATAATTTATAGACGAACTCTTCTTGTCCTGTTGTTAATTGAAAAATTAATGCAAATCCCAATTTAAAACAATTGATTGATTTTCTCCTATTATTATCATCTATTGAATCACAACTATTTAATGATAATCCAGAATTACTTAATGATCTACTAGTACGTCGTAAATATCTTTTATATAAATTACCTGATGATAGCGACCAATGTGATGTATCTGTAAAATAGTGAGTTGTATTTTTGAAATTTCTATAGTATTTTCGAAGAAATTACCTAATGATGATGGATTACTGCTTAGATTACTACTAAATGAATTATCTGGAAAATAACCAGAATCACCACCAACTGTAGTACTACGTGTTGATGTTGATAAATTACCACCAGTATTACAACTAGATCTTCTACAAACTACAATTATACATCAATCAATTAATTAATTGATTAAATTTAATTATTCGCAAATTTACCTAAAATTGTATCAGATATTGCCGTATTATTAATGGAATTTAAACTATTAACACCTGAATCATTATTATTATTGGAATGTTGTTGATTGTTATTTGGATGACTAGAAGATATATGTTGATTCTTTTGTGGACTAGGAAACACTTGTGAGAACATTAAGCTATTGGTTGATTCTAATTGATGCATTTTAAAATTTGTCCCACGAAAACTCATTGCTACCGAACCAAAAACCATTTCACATAATTCATTACAATCTGATAATGGTTTTGTACACTGTAAAATAAATATCAAATTTATATCAACATATTTCCTATAATTTATTTACGTTTTCTTTAACTTACTAAATATCCAAATCCATTAGAGACTTCTGTAAATTTTTCCGTTTCTTGTTGTTGTTGTTTTGAATTTGTAAATGGAATTTTTTGAATACTAGTTGAATCAAACAATAATTTACGCCCACGGAAATCACATTCTCTAAACAATACCAATCGAATTTGGTCTTTATTAAATGCAAATAATCGTTCACTGAAAAACAAAAACGAATTAAAACTATTCAAAATACAGATTTTTGTATATTTTAAATTAGAGTTTCTCAAAACGTAATTTCGGCCACAATTATATTTTATCGCCAATTAATAATTGAAATGAATCACATTATAAATATGTGCAGTGGGAAGGTACAATTATAGAAAAGATTGCAAATATCTTCAATTCAACGCAATATAACAACCACACTTTCAACGAATTAATATTTAGCGTAAATAAATGTGAAATTCGTTATTATAAGAACATTCGTTTGAGAAATCATCGAACAATAGAACCAAAAAAATCTATTCATTCACATGAAAACTAAAAAAAAAAACAATAACAACGATTGGAACTTGCTAAAAATTAGCCAAAAAAATACAAAAGACTATCAACCGTAAAATTCATTCATAAAACATTCTTATCTAACAACAAAATCGTCAAATTCTTATAATAACTACCTACCCACCCTGTTTTTCTTGATGTAATTATGAAAGGGGACAAAAACGTTTTTATTTTGTGATCATTTACATAAAAAACTTTTTGGCAATGTTTTCAATTACGTCATTCAGCTAATTGTAAATTATAATAAATGTATAAAAATTAATTGACGTAAATTATAAATGTAATAAAAAGAAAGGAATCTGATTATTTAAACAATCGAATCAATAATACCAATCAATGTTCAACTAATCGTTAAGCAAACAAATAAACAAATCTAAATATAAATATTTCAACTACTACACAATAAATTAGCAACGAATAAATTACAATTGTTCATATTTTTAGATGTATATATTATAAATATAACCGAGAACCAAAATTACTTATTAATAATTATAAGAGATTAATGTATTTTTAACGATGCATAATTTGTTTATTTCTCACTTTATTAATATTCCATTATCTGTGCCTTTTGGTCACATGTTTTGTTAAGCAATCGCCTGGCACAGTCACATGCTTTTCGATAAGTAATTAACGTAAATAATGCAATTTTGAAAATAAATAAACATTGGATATTAAGTTGTTGAATAAGAAAAAATTTTGGTAGAATACAAAGTAGAAATAAACAGGAGACAGGGACACAAAAAATAAAGAAATATTCGTAAAACACAACAACAATACATAATTCTCATTCATTATTATAACTGACCTCGTGATCTTTTTTTATCATTTTTTTTTAATTCCACGTTATTTTTGTTTCAACAATCACATGATGGGAAATTTCATGATATAAACAATAATTATAAGAGAATAAAATAATAGATAATAAAAAATTATTTATAAATTTTATGGCAAATATAATTTGAACCTAATATAAACAACAATACAACAATTTTCGGTAATAAATCGCCAATAATAAAATGATTTCTTGTCAGATAATGCACCCATTGATCATTAAATAGTCAAAGCTACACACCATCGAATTTCGTCTTACAATTAAGTCAGTCATATATCGAATAATGCTGATTTAAGGTAGAAATGTCAAGATTTGGGTCTAAGGATTAAGAACCGGTTCATCTTGCCTTCATAGCGACTTAAGGTCTACCTTGCATTAAGTCAGTTTTCATGTTCCTTGAATGAAAGACTTAATGTTCAAGGGATTTTACGATCGTTTAAGACGAACCAAAGAACAATGTGTCACTTATCAAACCAGGAATGGTAAGCCTTTTTATATTTCTATAAATAGATAGAAATACAGATAAGAAAAGTGTATTTATTAATGGATACTACAAACAAATATCCTTGTTTTGGCAAAATTTAATTTAATTTAATTTAATATCAAACAATTCTTTTGGATGCCAGGAATATGTTCTCACGTGCCATTTGCGACACGTGCATTATTTATTTAAATAGGCTTAACAAATTTCAACAAGGCTACCTTTAGAATGGATGCTCTAACTTATCGCAGTAGTAAGAATGATAAGGAAGCAATTTTTTTGCAAACAAAAAAACTACTGGCCAGGATCCGAGCATAAGAAACGTTCCAAAAAAGCACGATCTACAGAAGAATTATAACGCAAGCCAAAAAAGGGGAGAACAAGATTGTTGTTTAAATCGATTTGTCGTTTCTTTTAAAAGAGAAATTGCGTAATAATTACAAGATTTTCATGCTTATAAGCAACAGAATGAAGCCGTCTTTTCAAGAAACACACTTATCAGGATAAAAAGGAAATTGATCAAACACAAGACGGTGTTTCCAATCGATAAGACCAGGGTCGGCTTCATAGCGAGACCATTTTCAAATATTTAATAATAACAATAAATTTGTGAAACTCTTCTAAAGTGAGCGGCCCTAAAATTAAAACTTCCACTATAACCAAGTTATTATGTAAATTAGTTATTCTGCTTTGATCATTACCAGATGGTAACCATCCTCAAGTTAATTAACAACCCTTATTTTATTTTTTTTAGAATTTCCACATTTTTGTAATTTTTATTTTTTATAAAACAATTATGAATGCATGAATGGGAAGACGGAGATTTTCACTCACCTAACTTGTTCATGTCGATTATTAGAATTCTGATTAATTCTATTGAACAACTTGTTAAATAGGGCCATATCAGAAAGCCCTTACTATTCTGAATCATTGACGAGGTAGGCACACGTAATTTTGAATAATGCCAAACCAAATTTTAAAAAGAATAACAAGAAAATTTGTTACATACACACACAAATACACTTGTCCTAGTCGTCAGTCGATGACAGTAAATAGAAAATCACGTGCATTACAGTCATATGATTCCAACAAGAAAAGTTTTAAAAAAATAAGAGGGGAGGACTTGATTGCAAACGGGGGGGGTCACTGAGTTTACTCACACAAACAACACATCGATTTTCGGTATTTCCGCTTGTTTCTTAATAAATTGTTGTCCAAATGGACAAGTGCAAATTAGAAGAGTTCGCAATTAAAAAATGCGGCTACAGTTATCTAGTGAGCTGTGCACACTATAATTATCGTTTGTTTATAAGAGACACCAATCACTTAAATAGATCACTTATTATTAATAATACGCAATTTTTTGATTAATTAGCAAATTATCAAACAAATTCATTAATCAAAAATTGTTAAAAAGAACACGATAATAACCGCAACTATAACGACAACTTATCTAACCACACAAAAGCATTTTGTTGTTTTGTTTCCCTTCAATTACAGCGACATCTATGACTGTTTCAGTTGTAATGTATTGTTAGTTGCCTATCTCTAAATATATTTATTGCGAAATCTATGCTTTTTTTGTAAGATAATTATTGAATAAAATTTGCACAAATTGATCAACAATTCTTAGGGAAAAATGTTATAGATTTCGTATTTAAAGAAAATTGCCGGTTTGTTCTCTAGATAATAGAGTGGATGAGATTTTTTTTCAAATCGACCGCGCTTTATTCGCATCAGTGTTGCCAGAATATAAAACGCGCCAGATTTGCCATTTTTATTTATTTTCTGCTGTAGCTGTGTTTTATAAATTCGCAGTTTTTCATCTAGAAAATTCGTTAAAATCGAATAATAATAATTGTAAATTATGGATGAGTAAGTGTTTTTTTCAATTATAAATCATCAAAATATCCATCGATTTTAGTTAAATAACATAACCTAAATGTTGTAGCATTTGTTTAAGCGAGGAAGAATTCGACTATGATGCATACGATTTGAATGATGATGAAGAGGAGAAGCTTTTGAATGATGATAATTCTGAAAAAAACAAGAACAACAACAACAATAATGATAAAGATGACAATGATGATGATGATGATGATGCCGAAGTTTTAGATATAGATTTAGGCGAAGATCTGAATTTAGTTGATCGTAAATTGATACATTTTATTTGCTTGTTTCAATTTTCAATTATAATCGATTTTAGCAATACCTGAAACATCAAAGAAAGGTAAAGACAGTAGTCAAAATGAAGAGACAAGCAGGAATGAGAAACAGAAGACAAGAGAAACTAAAGGTTGATACTAGTTTTATACTTTTCATAGAATCCACCAAAAATGTCCCATTTGCGATATTTTAAAGAATTCTTTGTTAAGAAACGTTATTTTTCATCCACCTTCGTGGATTCTAAGCGTCTTTTCGAGAAAATCATTAATTATTTGATATTTTCCATAATTGCAATCTGTTCCTCTAGTTTTACTGTAGCCCACGATATTACTCACTTTAGCAGCCTACAACTATTGTGACGTCATCCGTTTCTACACTGTTTTAAAAGTTGCTCTGGAAACAACAGTTTTTTTTTTAATAGAAACCAAAATCGATTTTAAATGAATGAAATTCAAACTAAATCAGTTGCACTGAGAGTGTTTTAAATGTAGAAGATATTCACATTTGAAGATGAATATTAAACTACAATCAGGCGATGGTCTTCAGGATAGATAGCAAAAAAGCTTCATAATATATTACCCGAACTACCTGATTACAATTTACCGTGTTTTGGGTCAAGCAATTATCATTTGAGAGATTAAATATTTCATGTGCCATCGCATATATGGAAAATGAGTTCAAAAATTGTATGCGTGATGGTATTTCTCATGGCACACAAATAATTAAGAAACTGCTAAAACAGTTCTAAAAAAGTAAAATCTTATCCTAAACAACGATTATTTATTACACTTGAACATTGAACTGTACAATGTAGAAAATGTTGATATTGACTAACATTTTTTTCAAAGATATTAAGCATTAGAATAACTTTCAGTGGTTCGAGGAACGAGTGACGTTACACCAGTTATCTTCAATCCCTAGAAATTTGAATAACTTTGTAGTTAAATCTACGAATTAATTATAATATTAATTAGAAGGAAATATTTTGTATTGATTCAATTCATTTTTTAGATGAATATAGTGATCCAAAGAGAATTAGACGAATTAGTCCATTGAGATCTGACCGACATTCGCGCAGGCCTCGACACCGATATACTGATAGAAAGTTTAATTCGAAGAATAACAATAATAATTATAATAATAATAGGAGGAATCATCGTAATAGATATGATGTAAATGGTAAGAACCCAAAAGAAGAAAAACAAGTTTTTCGTTTATAAATTGTTAAATTATTAATTTTAGCTTTATTAAATTTTGAACCACCACCGCGTTATGATAATGAGGAATCGGATCGATACCATTCAAATAATATCGAATTACAACCTCAAGCCACAATAGAATTGCAATTGGAACCACAACCAAAATTGCCAAGTCTTCTTGATTTAACTCCAATAATTCCGGTAGTCTTGATAATTTCGTAATAATTATTAATTAGTAATTTTTCAAAATTTATTTACAGCCTAATTACCATTCACTAAATGAACCAATTAATTCATCAAATTCGTTTAATCATCAGGTGTGTGTTATTAATTATTTGTTTGTTTGTTTTTTAAATATGAGTAATTTTTATAACAGCTACGGTCGACTTCCAGTGAAGAAAATCTATATAAACGACCAATTCAACCGCCCCCATTTCCACCTTCAATTTCTCCATTATTACCTTATCAACCGGAATTTAATACACATGCATTGCAACAACATCAATATCATTATCAAGAAGAAAAACAACAATATGGTTATCAACAAGAAAAAGAACAGCAATATGGTTATCAACAAGAAAAACCACAAGAATATGGTTATCAACAAGAAAAACAACAACAATATGGTTATCAACCAGAAGAACAACAAGAATATGATTATGACCAGGAACAGCAATATTATTATCAGGAACAACAAGAAAGGCAAGATAATCATAATGGAAGATACGTTAAATATTTTGAGAGTACAAAGGGAAATCGATGGAAGAATTCAAGATTATCACCTAGTTGTGATATGTATGAGAATGTTAGGGAAGCACCAATACAAATCGATCTCGAAGAAGATGTAGAATATAAACGGAAAATAGAAGAACAGAAACGACAAAGGGATAGAATTTTTAAATTGAAAGAAGAGCGAAGATTAAAAGCTTTAACACAAGAGAAACAAAGATTACTACAAAACAACGTTCAAAAATCGAATCAAGAAGAATTTACAACAAAAATCTCAACAAAAACCATACAATCGCGTCCCAATAATATCGAATTAACAAAAATCGAGAAATTCAGTGTTAGAAATGATTTATTTGGGGAAAATGCTAAAAACATCGAAAATTCAAATAATATTAATTATAATGTTTTTATGTCAGATCGTGTGGTTATTAAAAGGAAAGAAACATTAGTTAAACAATCAAATTCTGCTGTACAAACAAAACCAAATATTACCTATAATTCAACACAAACAATTGAAACAACAAAAAGACCGCCATCGTTAATGAAAAATTATGATAATAATATAAATATAGTTGAAACTAATGATAATAACGATAATAATATATCGTTATTCTTAAATAATCGGAAAATTGTTGCAAAAGATCAACAATTATCACGTATACCTTTAATAAGTATTAGTAATTTATCGGTTAATACAACAAAAAGTAGGTTGTTGGAGATTGCACAAGGAATTGGAGATATACAGGTAAGATTTATATATTTATAAGGGCTTTAATTTGGGTACAAAGATCATCATTCTGGTTCATGGAAGTTGTTGTGTCTTCTTTTCAATAGATTTCTGATGATTCAATTTTTAAATGATTGTTTCGGTCGTTTTGAATTAATTTTCGATTGCAATTCAACGATTTTATTCGTCAATTCACTGTGATTTTCTTAATGATTTGGTAAATTTCTGTGATACTTCCCAAACGACTGTGATATTTATTTCTCTTTATTGTTTCTGTCTTAAATTGCTGAATTAGCAAGATTCTTCATTTGTGCGCTTGTAACGAGTGATCCAAATTAACTATCATCAAAGATTTTTAGCTAGAAATAGTTTAGATCACCCGTTATATTGATTGATTCAACATAATTATTCGATTGTTATACAATTTATCTACAACAACAAAACAATAATTGTAAAGTCATGCGATCATAGAATGAATTAAAATAACTTCATAATGAGTTTTTAATTTGTATGTGCTGCTCTATTGTACATTTGATGTCTTCACACAACTTTCTCTCTGAATTGTTATGTAAGAAATGTAAAAAAAAACGGCTTGTTTCTTTTTGAATTTTTGTTTCTTAAATATGTTTTGTAGTTGTTGTACTGTATTTTATCGTTTTTTTATTTTTATTTTGGGTATATTTCAGAAAATTCAGCACGTCCCTAAAGAGCGTAGTGCAACAATACTGTTTAAAGATGTTGCAGCCGCTCAATTATTTCACAAGCAATATCAACGATATATGCTCGATTTATCCATAATTGATATACGTTTAGTACCAAGAATGTAATGTGTATTTAAACAAATAAAAATACATCCATATTTTATAAACAATATTGTGTAATTGTAATACTGTAATCGTCTTATTATCAATTAATTAATAATTATTAATTATTAAAACTGAATTAATCTGTTGTTATAGGAATTACATTTTTCTTTTTAAGAATTTATATGTTACCGTTTCGTTTTTGTTTTGATTTTTGCTTTATTTACAATTCTTAGTATTTCTCTTTCTCTTTCACTTTTTGTTTTATTTAAATTTTGTGCAATTGTTACTTCTCGGATTTTTTTTGTTAGTGCCTGAATAATAACAATAAGTGTTCATTAAGATTTCTCTTTACAATTGTCAAAATTTTTATAGTTTTTTTACGACTATTCTCTAATTGTTCCTTTATTTGTGTAAGATTTAGAAATAAAATTACAAATTTTTGTTAATTTGAATCAATTTGTCAACCCTATTGATCAAGATTTGTGCTAGGAATTTTAAAAATGAGTTTTGATTGTGCGGGAAGATTAAGAAATCGATAATGGACATGCTTAGAATAGTCGTTTCTAGCCACGGATCAGCTGGTGAGTTATGTTTATTTATTGTTTTTTTCTACTTTATTTTTACCTGGAAATAACACAAATACGTTTCTTTGTAAATAACAAAATTCCCATAGAAATTAGTTGTAATCTGTTTTCTAGTGTAATTAAATTTGATTGTAGGTTTTTTTATTCAAATAATTGTGTAAAATGATTAAAACTGCTGGTTGTAGGGGGAACAGGCTGTTGTATTGATATGTTTCCTCTACAAATTATGAAATCACAAACAGCAATAACTGGAAATATATGACACAAGACGCATTTCTTCAATAGTGGATTGTTGATGGAATTTGATTGAAGAACGGCGGAAGTGTTTAACAACAAAACTAGAACAATAACAACAGTAAGTAGATAACGTCAATAGTTTTAATTAAATTCAACACGAATTTCGTTAGATTTCATCCAATCAACATTCATTTCGCCCTGATTCAAGGGAAATATTTTATTGTTTTTGGTTTTTTTTTTGGACAATCTTTAAGTACATATTATTTGTTTTGATTCAAGTGTGGATGGCATGAATAGCAAACACTGATCACAAACGAAGATTATTGACAAAACAATGAAAATGGAATTTTTTGTGAAAATTGCGCATTTATCGATATCTTCATTATAAACCTCTTGATGTTCAATAATTTTATTGAGTTGTTGAAAAGCCATTGAGGATCTATCAATATTTTGCCGATTCCTATTTTCAGGTAGGGATTTTTCAATATATTTGCTATATATCAAAAATTCGATTTGAATGAATGTTTGGCATTCAAATTTAATTAATGCCAGTGAAGGCTACAAATTTCGCCAATATAAACATCTTCGTGTCAAGAAGAACAATCATAAGAATCTGGTTTATCAAACAGTGTTGACATCATGGCCACACTACGTTTTATTTTAATTGTCGATTTTAATACGTCAATACCCACATTTGCGTATTAATGTTTTTGGTTTTATAATTTAAACGATATTGACACGTTTAACACAACAAATCACTAGAACTTAAAGTTTAAACAAAAATAAGAATTTTTCGGTTTGTGTGTTTCGATGAACCACAAACACTCGACTTAGAGTAAAACAAAACAATATCAGTGAATTCACAAGAATAACGGATTTGCCAACGGAAATCAACAAAGAAAATAAACAGTTTAAAGTAGCAAGAAATAGAAATCGAACTGAGCAGAATCACCGGAAAGTTCAAATAACTCAAAATATAATCAAGAAAAAAACATCAAAAAACCGAGAAGGAGCGAAAGAAGTAAATGAAAAATCCACAAGAGTTGCGCTTAACAAAATGAGAGCAAAATAAAGGAAATTTTCCAATCAAGAAAACTAAGATCTAGAACAAGATGGACTTTTAAAGATTGATAGTAGACAAAATTGAAAGATATAAAGTTGAGATATTTCAATTATTGCCACCGTAACAATCCAAAAATTCCGTTTTGATAAAACAATCTAATTGATAAAAGACCAATTAAAAAAAATTCCACATCATCCCAATTATACAACAGTTATTATCAATGTTATCATTACAAGTTCGACCTTAGTCTTTTAAAACAACAAACGAATCATTCGCCCTTCCACAAACAATTTCATTCAACTTGTCACCAATTAATTTCTAAAGAATTGAACTTCCGGTCATGTATTCCGGATATGACAATTATTACGACAATTGATGCTTAAACAATCCATGTAATTCCGTAATTTGACAATGACCCTTCAGGTACAAAAAATAATAATAACGCTAGTTGATGTCAATCAATTATTTATTTAATTACAACGAATTGTTTGATAGAAAATATGACCCTGTTTTCTTTCAAATCCAATAACCTTCCGACATCGGTTAAGATAAAACATTATTGTCTATGTAGAAATGTCAAAGACGCAGGTAAAAGGTGAACATTTAGATCCCCACAGTATATACACTACTGTGTTATTGTAGATTAAATTTTATCTGTAAATGTAATGATAATTTCGATCTTTTACTATAAATAGTAATAGTAACAGGTGAGTTATGGTAGTGTTACAATACAATAGCTATAGATAAATTAAGAAGAAAAAATAAATACTAATTGATGAAATTTCAGAACAAAATGGCCGAACAAGATGCTCAAAATACTACGAATGGTGCTTCTGTTGTCGATTTAGCGCAACTTAAAGAGAAAACTAAGAAGAAACGGATAACGGATAAGAAAGGTGCAGGTGAGTTTGAAGCTTCTATATGCTGTTTGCTGCGATCTAGATCTTTAAGTTTCTCCTGTTGTACGCCGTGTCCCTTACGGAAAATCACTAGTGAACACTTGGAAAAAACTAATGGAACACTAATACATTAACATTTTCGCGCACTAATGCGTTAGTGTCATTAGTACACTGCACTAATGCTTCAGTGCCATGAGTGTAATATTCAGTATTCGCGTAGATAATGAAGTACATAGTTGATAAATTGTATTTTTTTCGGAGCAACACCAAACACTTCCAACAGTGTTTTTAATATTATTAATCGGAACACTCATGAGCACTATTAAAACACTAATTGGCACTAATTAATTTTCAATAGTGTTCATTAGTGTTTTACCCATAAGGGGTTTTAATGCAGTCGACTCTGTTTTGAAAACATGTTGTAATCATTACTACTCTGCAGTCAAGTAGATCAAATCCGATTTGTTTTACAATAAGATATTCATAGAAATAGAGAGCAAGATTGAAGTAGTCTTTTGCTCAGAACTTTCCCAATTTCTCTAAATTATGCAATCGCTTGCTATTCAATCGGATATATTCATACTTTTCTTGTACGATTATCTTGGGAAAACATCAAAATTACTTTAAGCAAAGGTAATTTTGGACAATATCGATTCGAATGATTGCTTTCTTAACACTACAATGTTTTTTTTTTAACTTAACATTAGAGGAATTATTATTGTAGAAAATACCATGGTATTTTTATTTTCTTGTTGTTCAATATTTTGGGGTGTCAAAAGAGTGAGCATCAATTTTGGTTAATTGGACATTTTACAATTCCTTATCAATCATTTCATCATCTAAGACTTATCCACCCATTTAACAACAATAATTATTTATAGATAATTTTTGTTTTATGTAACAAATACTACTATAATATTTGTTTAACCATTGAATTAAGATAATCTTATCGCTACTAGTGTTGCGATTTATTTTATTATTAATGGTGCGAATGCTATAAATTTTCGACTCCTGAGATTGATTATCTAGTCCATAAATGATCTTGTAGCCTTTGACTACAAAATTGTGATCAAAACAAATTCAATTGTGTTGTTAAATTACGATCCAGTTAACAGAAGAAACAAACAAAAGAAGCAAAGCATGGCTAAAAGTAATTGATTTTGATTTTTTTTTAATTGTTTTGATAACTTAATCATTATGATTATTATTATTTATGGTTTTATAATGCGTTCCAAATAGATTTATTAGATGTTATCTTAAGAAATTATTGAATTATCAGTGGAATTTTAATTGAAAAATGATTTAAAGTGGACAAATTTACCAAAATTACTGATTAATAATTGAATTAAAAACGATGGTAAATTAGTTTGTTTGTTGTTTTTTTCTAGATTAATTTATAAATATATAATTTGTTATTAATTATTCGACTTTGGTAGAAGGTTCAACTAAATGTCATATTTTCGGTACAAAGTCATTATGTGATCTATTTAGAATTATAGGATTGTTTTTGATTTTATCAATCATTATCAGGTGTTATGTCAGGCAGGTGCGCCATTTTCGAAGTGTTCTTATTAATGGATAAAACCACTTTTATACAGCGCGTATCGGTGCTGTTTATCCATTGTTTAAGTCGCTCACTCGCGCGATTGTTTTTTTTTGTTCAGCTAAAACTCGATAACACAAATTCAAGTGTCTTGTTAAGCTCTTGCCAAGTTAGTTCTCTGTTTCTAAAGAGTGCTAGAAACTTACGGCAAGTTTTAAAAATTCGCAGGACTTTCTCGCATTAGTCCTTGCACACGTAAGTTTTTATTTGAGAAAAACTTACGCGAGTTCGCGCACATTGCAATCAGGGCCTTAGAAACATACCTACATATGTTGATTAGATTTACCGTGCTGTTAGGCTGAACTCATACGTCCCTCGTGTGTGCGATGTTTGAGACCGAAATCTAAGATTAATCATGTGAACTTTACAGGTGCTTACATAAATATTTTTATCAAGGAACTACCTGTAAGATTATCACGTAATTCATTGGCAATTAGAGTAATCAATTAATATTTCGATATCAATAATGTGATTTACGAACCATTCGTGCAATATAAAATCCACACTACAATACAAAGGTGGATGCGTTCCGTACACGATTAAACGTACGAAGCCGCCTTAACTATTGCTACTCTTTAGTAAATAATTGACCTGATTTTATTGTTTTTTTTTGTTCGAAATATTTACAGTGTTGTCAATAAAATTATCACTAGATAGACAAAGATTCATGGATTTAATTTTTCTGTTCAATATAGGTAAACAGTCTGAGCCCTATGTGGCAATGTTTGGGGCAGAATTAATAGGTACAGCATTATTATTATTTTTTGGTTGTATGGGTTGTTTCACACAATTTGATGAACCAAAACCATCCCATCATATGGGTAGTATAACATTCGGTTTAGTTATTACAATGATTATACAAACATTTGGGCATATATCTGGTGCACATTTAAATCCAGCTGTAACATTAGCGACAGTACTTTTAGGTATAATTAAAACGAAAATGGCTATCGTTTATGTTGTTGCACAATTTATTGGAGCTGTATTAGGTTTTGGATTATTAAAAGTAATTATTCTTTTCGTAATATATTTTATTTTTTAATCCAAATAATGAATTATAGAGTTTAGCACCTGAAGAGTATACAACGAATGGATTTTGTGAGACGACAATTCATCCGAAAATTTCAACACTGCAAGCTTTAAGTATTGAAATCTTTATAACAAGTGTATTAATTTTGATATGTTGTGCTGTTTGGGATCAAAGAAATTCCGATAAACTCGATTCGTTACCATTACGATTTGGTTTGATTATTGCTGCAATTTCAATGTCTGCTGTATGTTTGTTGTTTTTGTGTTTGCCAACTGAAAGAAAGTCTTGATGTATTTTTTGTCGTAATTTTAGGGTCCACTAACTGGTGCTAGTATGAATACAGCTCGATCTTTCGCCCCAATACTTTTCAGTGGAAATTGGCAAGATCAATGGGTAAAAATTCTTTGTTTTCTCTCAAATCCATTCAGAATTAATTAATTAATCAATTATTTTAGATATATTTAGTTGGACCGAACGTAGCTGTACCTATTGGTTGTGGTATTTATAAATATTTATTTGCTATCCCACAGGATTGTGAGAATGTCGATGAAACTAACAATGAAACTATACATTTAGATGATGTAACAACGCAAAATAATAAATGTTGAAATAATTTTCGCAATGAAAATTATTGTAAATATATATATATATATAATTTATTTAATTACTTTGTAATTTGTTAATTAAAGAATAATGATAAATATTTTTTACAAATATATCTATCTCTAGTTAAATATGTAATTTATGTGTCTTATCAAATAAGAAGAGGTCACGATTTGTTAATTTAATAATTATGCAAAATTTTGATGAGATAATCTGTTTTCAAATACAGAGAAAAAGTGACTATTCCGCGAAAGAATTTCTGCAATATTTTGCTGTGATGTAACTCGATTATTTGAAATAAGCCACGTGTTAGGTTAGTCTGTAGTAGTTGGTTTGTTTACCAGTCTTCAATGCTTATCAGTAAGTTATTTTAGACGTAAATTGAACGAGCCTTTTACAATATAAGCCCACTCTTGCCATGAGTATGGACAAGAGAAGAAATTGAGGGCAAGTCCGCCGTTAAGGTCCGAGTGCCCTTCTTGAAAAATATGATCATTAGATTGTTTCACTCTCAGCATAGGTTTTTCCTATGTCTCTTCAATTTCTTGTAGTACTTTAAAAGTTTCTTGATTTTAATTGTGTCGATTTTTTATATTTATGAAACACTCCATGGGCGCGGAGTCGAGATAATGCCCGACCAGCATCACTAGACCTTGCCATCGGCCTACCTACCAAATCTCCTCAGAGCTGCAGGCTCATCGGGCTTTTTGGTGGAAGCGAGACCACAGCGTCCGATCCAGTTCTGCGGAGCTCACCTGCTGCTACCATTCAACCCCCTCTACTCCGCGGGAGTCTCAACCACTACGCCCCATGAATCCAACCTCAAAAGCCGAACCCGGGCACTACTCCGGTTGGCTCAATCGGCTCCCATGGTATCAGTTCCGTCAGCAACTCTAGTGGGATGCTTCGTGATTCTAGGCACTACTAGCACTGGTGGGCCGGCTCGGGTCCGTGGAATCGCTACACCCAAACCAACAGGGTCGTCAAAACTGCTGGATCCTGCGGCACTGAGTACTCTTTTTGGTGGGGCTGCCTCCACTACTAGAAGAGTCTGCATTCGAGGGCCCTTTCAAGCACCCCTGCTATCTTCCTTACTCCACCATGAGATCCTTGTTCCTCCGCCACTAGAGAGACTACGTACAGTACAGTTTTACGAGTGAACGCCGATGACAACTGTTCACCCCACGCTCCTGTTGTTTAGCTGACTACCCGGTCTCTACTCCACCAGACAGCCACCCCTCATGCGACGAGGAGCAGTACCGGTCTGAGGGTGGGGCTGCAGGTGCACCTGTCCCGGTAGCGGTTTTTAATGGGGCGCCAAATCATATAGAGTTTTTATAGATAATCATAGACCAAAAAGGGCACCTATAACTTATGTTTGCCACGGGCGCAACTTATTTCCGGTCCGGCTCTGACGAGGAGGCACGGCAGAACAATTTACCACAGTCAGCGCACGCACCCAGTGAAATGCTGACTGCAGCTTGAGAGGCACACATTTTTTCAAGGAAATTTCGCAGCATGTGCAGGAAAATAGAAAAATGCACAGCCGTCTAGACGACGTTATTTATCTACAATTATTGTACTCCAAAAAAAGTCTAATACAAAGTTTGCCAACAGGATACTTTTGAATAATATTTATTTCAATTAGAATTTATTTATTTAAATAACTGCTTGACAATTTGACAGTGCCGGATCTAAGAATAAGTATATCGCCGAGGGCAGGCTTAAATGTTTTTCTCATTTTCTTGCAATCCAATGTTTGAGGACTCAAAGACGCCGCTAGAATGATGTCGAGTGCCCTTGTGCGAAATACAAATATTTGACGCTCTTTCGTTGACTCATATAATACCACAGAAAAACAAACAATAGAAACAATGGTCGAAACATGCTGCCGTTATTTGTTATTTATCTATCTACAATAGTTAATCGCAATTAAATAATTACCTGACAATTTAGCAAGAAATTTAAAACCAGATCCAGAAATGCACTTTGTCATCATAACGTGCCGTTGTGCGGGGCCACAATCGATTTAATTACACTAAACAAGAAAATCTCTTCAACTCTTCTGGTTTCGCCAATGTTTCGAGATGAAAAGACCCCCAAAGGAAATCATAGAACATGATAGTATTCCAGGGTTATCTAACATAGATTTTCCAATTGTAACATTTATCAATAATTGCGTTTTTAATCATTTTTGCTTGATAGAATCCGGTATAAATAAGTGAATCAATATCGATTATAGTGGATTATGTCGTGTGCAAAATGGTGGATGCGCCAAGAAGCGTTCGGTGCGGCTTCTCTGGATTCGTTCAAGAGAATAGCATATTTTGTCAAAATTTCTAAACATACCAAAGGAAAAGGCGAATACTTGTAGACGTACGTGATGGCATTGTTGAGATTTCTATCAAAATATTTGCATAACGCAAAACTAGATCGAATCGTAATCGAATTCGAATCAATTCAAATAATTCGTTAAATTGAAGTCAATTGTATCAATTAAATTAAGGAATTCGTAATCAATACTTCTGTTTTTCATTAATCATTTCCCGAATTAAAGTTATAGAAAGAAAAAGACATCAACTTGTCATTATTATATGTAACAAATATTGATTGCAATATCCAATTGTTTGATCTTTATCAATATTGGACTAAAATGAAAGTGGAGAAAATCGTTATAAATAAAACAAATAACCTTCGAAAATACGATATAAACAAACAGAAAAAAAAACAAACCAAACAGTTAATGGCATTTTCACGGCCAATTCCAAATTCAATGTCATCAAAACACGAAAATGTTCCGCCTATTGTAATTATCATTATTTCCTGCTATAAAGTATTGGAGATCTGCATCTTGATCTTGATACTGTTGTTTTAGTTCATTCTAAAAATAAAGCGAGATCGTAAACTAATTAGATACGAATAGTAATGTGGCGGCAATTTCTACACAAATCCATTATCAGTAATATATAATTTGTGTTAAAACAACAGAAAATTACTATTTAATGACTTTTCCCCTGGCGTTAAACATTCTGTTTTCATATGTAGAGAGAGAAATTAATATCAGGCTAAAATTATTTTGATCGTTATCTGTAATGAAATTGTCTTTTGTTCAGTTCTTTTTTTGTCGACTTTGTAGTAACGCTACTGTGTTCAATTGAACAAGATTGATGTTTGTTTTGTTGATTTGTTCATGTTGATGAATACAACAACATTTATAATACGAAAATTTCCCTAATAGAGCTGCATTAGTGTTGTTCGATAAAATTATTAAATAATTTATATTGTTTGTAAAAAGCAGCAATATAACATGTTAAAAATCGATATGCCATTATTTAAACTGTTATAAATTCAACATGAAAGTAGAGAACAATGGATAAAGCACAGTAAGTTCCATATGTTTTTGTTAATTTGAGAACAAATTGATGTTATCGAAGATTTTTGGTAATTATTCTTTGTTTAATCTCAATCCTGATTGTGTGTTTGTTTAGTGGCAAATTCGGCCGTGTTCATCCATCTATCCAACAAGAAGTCAATAGTATTTTAAAAATGTTAGATTCACAATTCTACCATCAAAATGGTTCTAATTTAATTGGTAATACTAGCCAGAATGGTGGTGGTATTTCAACAATTCAACAACAGCCTAGTGTTTCTGTAATTGTCGCACCAACGACTACATTAACAACACCGGATATTGATAGACTAACAAGGCGGAAATCATTTTTAAATGACAGTAAGTGTATTTGTAAGAATAGATTAAGACAAGTCCAAACTATCGATGACCGATTGAAGAAATTAACTTTATTGTACGCTATGATATGGTCAATTTCTAGTCTACTTTACAACTTTAAATGGTGGTGGAATTCGAGGACATTTCTCTTTCTATTAATAAACTTTATTCCACGTTGGTACAGTGATATCTAAAGAACTAGTTGAACTTGACTTAATGTCAAGGCGAAATCGGAATTATGTTGGACATTTGTCTTTCTTTAAATAACTTTATTCCATGTTGCTACAATAATGACAAAACGAACAGTGTGCAACAAATTAACTTTATTGTATGGTGATACGCAAGGAACCACACTACTCTACACCTGATTCTTTTCAATTAATTTTCATTATGTGTTTTCATATGTTTTTATTTATGTTTTCATATAATTTCCACGGTCAAATCTACTTTCAACTAAAACATAAATAATGTGGTTAGCACATAAAAAATAAGGTGTGCTCTTTGACGTTCATTTGGTTCCTGGCCAACACCCAAGACCTCTTTTTTTTTGTTGATGGAAACTTCACAAAAATAACAAAAATTTCACAAAACATCCAGTACGTAATTTTCGAAATTTCGCAATGCTTCTCTATAATTAAATTGTGATGAAATTCGAAATTGTGCAGCACCGGACTTACGCTTCTTGGTACCAGGGGCATCTTCATATGAATGTCTATTATTTGGAAATTTCTACAAACCTTATCAGATTTAAATTTTGCGGCCTTTAGACGGCGCGGAGGGGCCACTGGTTGGCGTCTGAAGCGCCCGTACATAAATACAATCATAAATTTCTGCGTATAATATAAATAGAAACAATATGTTTAGATGTTTTTGTTGAATTTAAAATACGCCACTTCTAATTAGCCATTATTATTTTCTTACAACTTACTAATTGGTTTCTTATCATTAGCTTCATTCATCACTAATATTGTTTTTCTGTGTGCATATAAATTATCGGTAAAGTTCAACTTAAAATTTATGTTATAAATGTTTAATTTTATCCATGATCAGAGTTCAAAATTGTCTAGCGTTTGGCCCCAATATTGTTTATTGTATTTCACAAGAAGTCTCAATCAGTGGCATTTGACCATTAGTTAGGGCAACATATCAAGTTTTTTTCTCCAATTTCTAATCAATTAAAAGTACATAAGTGAAAATTAAATAAACAAACACAGGCGATTATTGAAGAGGCAGATACGTTATCATCATGGTTAAAGGTAAGTTGAACTATTGAAATTATTGAAAATCGATCAATTTATGGAAACGTATGGCAACAAGTAACTCTTGAAATTGGTTGATTTAAATCTTGTATCATTTTTCTGTTAATTAGTTTGAAAAATATATTTTTTTCTAAAAGGATGCAAGTGGAATGCAATATCATGCTATATATATATTGGAATTAATTTGAATATAATTAATTATCATTCGAATAGGAGAATCGATGACCTCAAAGGTTACGGATAAAGTTGTTTGTCACTATTATTTCAAAAATTTTTCTAAAATTAGACTTCAATTAAATATCTGTCGTTTTATTCAACATTTGATAAACTCACCTCGAACATTGTCCGTTTTCAGCGAATTTATTCAAGCGAAACAAGATTTTTTTTTAATTATGCAATGCAATATAAACAAGAAAACCAAATCGTAACCTTGCTAACGTATAAATTAACCGATCTTTATAAATTCCCTATCATTATTGTGTGATTATCAAGCATGGAAATTAACAGAATCGGTCAGTATAGACAAATGTTATTTGTTTTCTTTTCCATTTTTAATCTATATCATCCGGTTTTATTTCGGGTAAGGAACGTGATAACAATGTTAACATTATTGATAGAGCACGTACCATTTGAGAGCAATTCAATTTTGGAACGATACACGCACTTTTAATCCCACAATCAACAAAAGACGATTAGAAACTTTACATTGGTGATAAGAGTGTCTGAGATTTTATGTTATTATATTGACGCAGATAGCCACCACAATTTCGAAATTATTTCAGGTAGAAAAGTTCAAGTGTCGGACAACATGTCAATGGTGGACCGTTTAACATTATGTGCTTCTGAAGCTGGTGGTACAGCAATTTTAGTGCTCATCGGCTGTATGGGTTGTGTAAGTCTCAATGGTGTACCAGTACCACACGAACAAGTGTCTTTAACGTTCGGCTTAGCTGTTATGATAGCAGTCCAGGTGTGTTTCTAATTGATCTAAAACTGTCGAATTTGATTTAATTGTTTCTTAATGTTATAGGTCTTCGGCCATATATCTGGTGCACATATCAATCCTGTTGTTACAGTAGCAGCGGCAACATTAGGCAACATTTCATTAATACAAGTACCAATATATTTTGTTGGACAACTGTTAGGTGCCATAGCTGGTTTTGGTTTATTGAAAGTAGCAACACCCAGTCATTTAATACAGAATGTAACAAATCCATATGATTATGGTGTATGTTCACCTGTTATCAATAGTAGTTTAACAGCGACGCAAGGTTTATTAATTGAATTTATCATATCATTCATTTTAACATTGGTGTGTTGTGGTGTATGGGATCGCCGCAATAATGGTAAACATGATTCTACACCGATCAGATTCGGATTTACAATTGCATGTTTAGCATTTGCAGCGGTTTGTATTAACATAGTATAATGGAGTCTATAATTAAACAAAACTATACTTTAGGGACCTTATACTGGCTCAAATATGAATCCTGTTAGAAGTTTTGCACCAGCTTTAATGAATGGCACTTGGCAAAATCATTGGGTAAACAAATCAACATTTATTTTAAAATAACCATATTAATAATAATAATTGTAGGTATATTGGGTTGGTCCACTTGGTGCTGGATTTATCGGTGCATTACTCTATCGCATCATATTTAATAAAGACGTAGAAGAGAGTGAACAGAATGACATACAAGAAGTTATTCCGTTGAATGATAAACCTTGAAATTTTATCAAAAACATTTCGAATAATCTCAATTCAGTTGTATAATGCACGATATGTGAATTGTGAATCATAAAAATGCACCATCATTGTGTTTTTAAATAAATGTACAATTTTTTTAATGGAACCGCTTTGAATTAATTCAAATTACCGGCGCATCCACCAAAATTTCAAGTATACGAATTAAGTCACGACAAACGTTTAGGGATTTATTGTCAATTACACGCTAACTACAATAGAGATGGCCACAATAAGAAATGTTTCAATTAGTTCCGCAAGTGTATAATTAGTTGCCTAACCAACCAAACGTAGTAAATGGTGATTTTTATAATTAACACGGTTTTCACTTAATTGCAGTAATTATAGTAATTATTCTTTAAATTATCGCAATTTTCCGTCCAATTAGTCTAATTTAAACTAAATTTCTCCAAAATCTGTGTAACAGTACATGTGTTTTTACACAATTGTGTGGGACGAACGTTTAATTTTTTATTTAATTAACGACAAACAGAAAGGCAGTTATAATTAATTAGAATTCACAAATAATCAGTGATATAATTGGAAATTTAATTTTGAAAATGTTTGAATTTGCCGCTAATTTCGTATTGATTGGATGTCCCGTTATTATATCTATCCCATTCTAACACATACGATACAACATAAAACAACATACAGAAATAACACACAACTAAAATTCTAATCGGTAGTTGTTGTCGAGATGGCGTCGAGTGTGTACATTGTTGTATGACGTCGTCTACCTTATTACCAATAAAAACAAACATTGATAAATTTTTAAATAATCGCGCGTACAACAATTCAGCATTTTGAAGAAATTGATAAAAATTCCGTACGAATGGAAAATCCAGGTTAATTCGGTCGCAATTGGTGATTTCATTCGATGTATCGAAGAAGACACGGCAATTGAAGATTTCCTCTAATAAAAGGTAAAGCAGTAGATCATAAGTATCCGAATCTAGAGAAAAAAAAAATGCCCCCCCAAATATAAAACCAGTCTCAACAACAACACCATCGAGATGTGCCATGAGAGAAATCGACTTTACCTGGATGAAAAAATCGGAAGATCATTGGCAATTAATAGACTGGCAGAATTTTCGTAATTCTTTTCTAACAAATCGAAATTAAGCGTTTTCTCTTTTTGTTTTTTTGTTGTTGTTGCTGATAATTGATGATTTTATCAAATTCGATGATTCTGTAATGTCGCGTCCTTGGACTCATCTTGGCTAATTTAATAATAAAAAAAATAATGATGTTAATACAGTTTATTGCCAATTATATCATAGTTGTTGTCTCTTTTTCTCTAATCAGCTATTTATTCAATAAACTATTGAATTGATAAATAAATGATTTATTAGTTACGATTGAAAATAGAAGGGGATTTACCAATTTATAAAAAAAAAACAAAAAAACGAATACAAGTACCGCAATTTAGAGTTCTAATGAATTACAATCAGAATATAAAAAAAACAATTATTCAATCAATAATTGAGTATATCTAAATTTATACTTCATCTATTTCGCTTTGGCCGACTTAACTACCGGTACGGTTTATGGTATGGCAGACAGCACATTTAATTACACACGAACTTTGATGTTCAGTTGGCTAAAACGAAACAGACGCAACATACGTTTACGTCCAGACATTCAATCCTGGTCCAAGTGCCTCTCTATTCCTTCTATTTCGAATTGATCAGCTTGACTTTGAGATTGTAGAAGCGACCGCACCGACAAAAGAGACCTTCTGTCGTCCCTCTACAAAGAATGCGTTATTTCCTGTGTAAACTTGCACAATGGGTTGATATTTTGAAACATACAATTATTCAAAAACACGTATACATGGTAATAAGTTTGTTAATTATTAGAAAAAATAAAAGTGTGACTGTTATTTAAATAAAACAACTGTCTTCCATTTTTTACGAAATGTTAGCGTTGTTGTAAAAGATCACAATATTTGTCACGTCTGGGCCGTAAAAAAGGCTCTGTCTCTGCCAAAGAAAGCGTTTCAGTTAGTCCGAAAATGTTTTGATCATGACATTCTCTTCAACGAAGTATACAAAAATAAATAATAACAAGAGAGAAAAGTATTGAAAGAACCTTTTGCCAAATAGGCACTGTGCACTGTGTCTAGTCGCTCTACACGAACTACAATCTACTTGACATTTGTAGAGTCCTCACGTCAAGTCGGCCAAGTTTAACTAGATGCACTATATATACTTATTTTTCCACAATAATCTAGGATTATCCAATTTTCGATAGAAATCGATAAATACCAATTAAATCAATCAGATAAAATTCGCCATGAAATCCATTCTTTTTTTTATGTTTCATTTATCTTTAATAATTTTGATAGTTGATAATGTGATTGGATCGAAATAGCAGACAAGTCATTCCGTTAGAAATCCATCGTCAGTTACATAACACTTATTTTTTTTGTCTGGGTACAAGTATTGATTTGAATAATTTGTTAGTTTTAATTACGTTCCATTAAGAAGGTGTAAGTATGACATGAAAAAATGACAAACATTAAGGGCGATCTCATAAACATTTCGTATTTTTATTCGTATTCATGTCTATTTTCGAATCCCGATAAAACACGTCTATCTATCTATTTTCAATGTTTAATAATTAATCGTGAAAAATGCTCGGCCTGGTTTAAATTAAGAATTAATGACGTAGATAACTATTATCTACCATAGGAACGATTATAATTAGGATTCTTTTTTTTCCATATTTTGGCAATATTCGCCAATTTGAATTAAAACAATCAGTCGAATTTGAATAGTAATCATCATCATAAATAATGTGAGTAGGAAGGAGATAGGTATTTAAATCAGAAAACAATCGCATTGTTATCAATAAATTCGTATTGTTTCGAATTTGAAATTAATGAATTTGAAAAATGGTGTTCTCTCGTGTTTATTTATCCAAATCAAAGGCATGCAAATTAGGGTTGTTAAATAAAGGTAGATAGGAAATTTAACGATTGTTTATAAATTATAGAAAGAAGATTTGAATTAAATCTGCAGTTATGTGGAAATAATAAAATTACTACAAATTAATAATAATCAAGGTTGGTAATATTTACCTTGAACATTAATGATAATCTTTCGTGTAAAAAAAACAAAACTAATCAATTTTTAACGATGTTTTATATAGTTCATCCATTTTAGCTTGACCAAATTGCTGTATTGTTATCATAAACAAATCAACTTTTCTGAATAACAATATTTACACGTCTATTTCGACTTGACTTATTCGAATTTAGATGGCAAACAATGTGTGAAAAACAAAATAATCACTTATTGAATTAGTTTACATTTGTATAAGTTACGTTGTTTATTTTTTTTTGTTAGTTTTGTTGATCTTATTTATTCTGTTCAACATCAATTGATTTCATATTGTTTTGTTTTAATAAATGAATAATTGGAATTTGTATAAATAGAGGGACCGCTAGCTTCCTGTTGCATACTTTTCTGTCTAACTAGAACACGGAAAATTTATTTCATCGTGATATTAAAACAACACATTGTCAACTCAATCATAATAACAGTAGCAATAGCAACAACAACAACAACAACAACAACGACAGTAATGATTTCGTTCAATTCGACCGATTAGTTTCATTCGTTTATTTTTCACAAACACAATGTAAAAGTCCTAGTATTTATGAAAATATTATTTGGAGCATTTTAAGATGTTTTGGAACGTCTCATATATCCGATATCTGTTGGAGAATTAATAAAATTAAATTACAGAGGTTTAAATGTTAATTAGATGTAGTCATATTCCTTTTCATTTTTGTGATCTTTACGATTCAAACAACAAACAAATAATGTGGCCGCCTTAGAGATAATCGAATCAGTGGATTACATGGCACCAAGATGGTTTCTAATTGCAATTCTAAAAATGTTAATCGATTCGAAAATCATTATGGAGTGAATGCAATGGTTCGGATAATCAACGTCCGTATAGAGCTTTGGCATTATTGTTTTCCTACTTCTTTGTAGTTATAGTTCCGCCACAGTTTCTATTGTTGTGGAATAAGCGGGTGAGGATGGTACGATTGATTTTCTAATTAAGATTATTCAATAGTAACAAGGGACGAAAACATAAACCACCACTTTTGCTCCTCTATTGTAGCCATTTCTAAACCGATGTCACTATAATTGTGGTAATTATAGAAACATAAAGACGATACAATATTGACTGCAATTTCGTTTAAGTGGTTGAAATAATTTCAACCCCCTGTTTGATGATACAGTTTTACAGTTAATTGAATTAGACAATTGTTGTAAATATTGTGGAAGCGAATTAAACCCTTAATTTACGGCATTGAAGTAACGGGTGTGACCATCGTGATTACTTCTGGTTTTATTGCAAAATTCGTAGAGCAAAATAGTGAATAGGGGTCGGTTTTTGTCAATGATTATGTTTGATATATGCTTTTTTAGTTAGTTTTTTTTTTAAACATTTGAGTGTGTATACTATCTAGAAACACACAGGACATCATTATTTGATGATCGTCTTTTAATGGACACCGGTTTTGTTGCAATTCTCCAAGGTTGTTATAAAAGTTGTTGTTGACTGGCTTTTTTATGTTTCATATCTATAAAAATGTGTATGTCTAAAGTGTGCTTTATTGACCTTACAGGTAGTTTGTTAATATCACAAAAGGGGAGTTTTTGGATCGAATAATTCGCATACTTGCTGGCGGTCCTACAGGCTAAACAACTTCACTATAAACGCAACCTCTATATTATGGATAATATCGTGTATCTTATCCTGTTTTCTATTTTTGTTTCAATTTATTTTAAACATTCTTATGGTGCACTTTTATGATAATAACCAATCTGGTTATTATTTATTTGATCGTTGAAGATTTCTTAGCGCAGAAATGAAAACACTTTAAATGTTTTCAATTATAAGATTGAGTGGATTTACACGTTTTGTATTTCATAAAAATAAACGGTTAAATATTACTCATTTCTGTTCATTTTATATTGAAATATTTTTAGAAGAATTCTATTTTTATTATTAACCCACTTTCGATTTCTGTACAGTTTAAATTAATTATAAACGGATGCAATCATCATCCGATTGTTTCTATCATTTCAAATGCCAACAACAATATGGTGCATATATCTATATAGTAGCGGTTTAAACAATTCAAAATTAACGGAAGTTGCTTGTTAGACGTTAAACCACGTAACACAATCAACTTGATTGGACCACAAATATTTTAATATTAATATTATTATTGCGAAAATTCTAAAATTCTTTTTTTTGCTTGTTTTGTTTCCAGATATGATCAAGTCTTGGCAACGCCCGTCCACTTTATTCTTATTATTATTACTACCGAAGACAGAAGAAGCAGTTTTTTCACAACATTTCATTCTCGTGTGGTAGTTGTCACCGTTAACAATTAGTTCCTAGTTTAATTTTTTTCTCTTTCATCTACTGTTATTTGTTTATTGACACGGAATGGTAATAGCGATTGTTACAACAATGACGGCGAAATTATTTCGGAAAATGTCACCAAAAACTGTGGCTTTCACAGCTATTGGTCTAACAATAATTTTATGTGTGTATTATGCCAGTTATACGACTGATGTTAATCAAAGGACAGCAACCCAACAACAACAACAACAAGAAACTTTAAAAATTCTCGATGACAACAGTATTGATAACAATAATTTTGGTGTCAAGCAATTAAGGCAGCCGAAATTTTCTAAATCAACAACAAACAACACTACTAATAACATTAATTATCGAAGTTTCATCAGGAAACATTATGAAATCTGTCCGAAATTGAGTAACACAGAAGCTGATATCAATACTGTAGAGGTGTTCAAAGATTTCGATTTTCAGGTAAGAATTTAACTGTTTGTGTGTGTGTGTGTTTTTTTTATAACTGTAGAGGCGATATCGAGTCATTCTGGAACGACTATAAACTATTTTAATGACTTTTAGGTTTTTCCAACTATAAATAAGCGCCTGTGTATTGTTGATAATCAAAATAATTACATTGTTTCGTTTTTGGAAAAAAAATAAGAATAATGGTGTGAATTAGGTTTGTGTTTTTCCACAATTATTCGTTATTTTAAAAACCAATTGTTTCCCTGTATATTTCACAAAACAGACGTTAAGAAAATTCAAATTGATCGATGATAATCTTGTTAGAGACATTTGTAAAACGTAATAGTAGCTGATAAAGATAGGGGGGTGACACTACCCTAAAGCGTAGTCTTTATATAACACTACACAAAACCACCGTATTCGATACGTTGACAATATAAAACTAGCAGAGATTAGGGATGATGTGTGAATATTCCAATCGTATTCGAATTCATGATATTTTATTGTTGTTGTTGTTGTTGTTGTTGTCGTCGACATTCTTTACCTTTTCATATCGAAATATTCGATCGTTAAACACAACATGCATATCACGTCTTTTCAAAATTGGATTAAACTACGGAATCGTCGAACGGAAATTTTCTATTATTTACATGAAATTTAGAACAGAATTGAAAGAGAGAGAATAAATAGAGTATAATAGAGCAATTGAGAAATGCTTGATGGCGATCAAGGTCTCCGAGATTGCATAATTTGGAAATTTCTCCTCTTTTGAAAAGAAGAAAACGTGAAATAGAAATTAATGTAGAAGATTGTTGATGTTCTCTATGTGGCTATTATAAAAGACGATTATTGCCATTCAGGTAGTTTTGATTTTTTCCCAACAATCATACACCGACGAATACAAAAGTGTGTTTTCAATCAATAAGTACAGAAATCTCTTGCTTGTTACTTTTGGTATATTCAGAATGGCAATTTTGTCGTACATTCAATACGCAATTGTTGAAGATTTTTTAAGTTTTAAGTGAAGTCAATTGTACAAAAAGTTGTAAACTACATCCGGCTTTTCTCATTCATTTTTATTTGTTTGAAACATAAAAGCCCGCACCTATTTTAATATCAAAAACAACAACAACAAAAACAACAGAATTATAAACACCTACGGAACAATATGAATGTGTAGTGGACATTGTAACTGAACCACCACCCTAGACGATCAAAAATAGAATTTGAAGACAAATTCTTGAGGAATTTTTTATTGCATGTCATTTATATTCCATGCAAGAGATTATCTCGATTTCGATCTTTAAGTTTCAGACATGACCAAAAACATCGTTGAACAATTGTAAATATACAACTGGAACACAGCAAATCTCGACATGTAGTAAGTGACAAGAGAATTGGAGTGTATTTCTCTCAGATAGACATTGGAAAATGAGGGAACGTTGTAGTGACCAATAACGATCGAAATCGAGGTAGTCTCCAGAGACTTGAATGGAATGCCGCTCAACGTATTGCAATATCAATATCCGTTCACCATATAAAATATGTTAGAGGAAAAGCGAGTATACTTTTGCTTTTCTGGAGAGTTACTTGATACATTCTCTCGTTTTCTAGCGTATTCGATGAAAAAAAAACAACAACAGTTGCTCAGATTCCCATCTTCACATTTCGCTATTTAAACATTTCATATTTTAGCTTTTGCAAAGCAAACAAACCTAAAATCTAATGCTTGAAATGTTATTTTAACCTTCTTTTTGTTGTGTTTGTTAGCCGCCGTGGATGAAGACTCGTGAATATTGGGATAAATCGTTTGAGGATCGTTATGAACGCCAGAAAATGGATGCTGAAAGGCCACCACTTAAAGTGATGATTTTTTCTAATATTTCGTTCACATTCAAACAATATAAACGAATTAATTTGTTGCAGGTGATAATAATACCGCATTCGCATAATGATCCTGGATGGTTGAAAACATTTGAAAATTACTATCATTATTCATCACGACAAATAATCAATTTGATGGTATCGAAATTGCAACAATATAAAAATTTCACATTTATATGGTCGGAAATATCGTTTTTGAATGCTTGGTGGGAGGAGGCACACCCTAGTAAACAACGTGCATTGAAGAATCTTGTCAATTCTGGACGGGTTGAGATTACAACAGGGGGTTGGGTGATGACAGATGAGGCTAATGCCCATATTTATGCTATGGTCGATCAACTCATCGAAGGTCAGTGCAACTATTATCACCACTCAAACAGTCAGAGCTTATTGGCCGCCCTCCAAATAGAAATCGATGGTGTATCAAATTAATTGTTTTTTTTTTCTGTTTGTTTGTGTTGTAGGTCATCAATGGATGTGGACGAATTTGGGCGTGAAACCGCAGTCGGGTTGGTCGGTAGATCCATTCGGTCATGGTAGCACACAACCATATTTATTGGCATTATCTGGTATAAATGGTACAGTAATACAACGTATACATTATGCATGGAAACAGTGGTTAGCAATGAAGCAATATGGTGATTTCCGTTGGACACCATCATGGTCACCGTACGATCAATCATCGACAATATTGACACATAATCAACCATTTGATATCTATTCGATAAAGCACAGTTGCGGTCCACATCCGTACATTTGTTTGAATTTCGATTTCCGTAAAGTGCAAGGTGAATATACTGAATATTCAATAAAAGCACAAACGATAACCGAGAAAAATATCAAAGAGAAAAGCGAATTATTGTTGGAACAATATTCGCGGACAGGCTCATTATTTCCACACAATGTTGTATTAATGCCATTAGGCGATGATTTCCGCTATAATGTCATGGAAGAATGGGACCAACAATACACTAATTACATGAAATTAATCAATTATATCAATCAAAATAAAGATAAATATAAAACCGATATCATCTTTGGTACACCGAAAGATTATTTTAATGAAATTGTAAAACGCTACGATCAATTTCCAACATTAAAAGGTGATTTCTTCGTCTATTCGGATATATTCTCAGAGGGACGTCCAGCATATTGGAGTGGTTATTATACAACACGGCCATTTATGAAATTATTAAATCGTGAATTAGAGAATACATTACGTAGTACAGAAATTTTATATACATTAGCATTGAATTATGTGCGTCAACAGAAATTAACAACACATTTAAAAAATCTAGAACGCAATTATGAGAAATTAATCAAATCGCGACGTAATTTAGGATTGTTCCAACATCACGATGCAATCACCGGTACAAGTAAATCGTTTGTGATGCGCGATTATGGTTTAAAATTATTTGAAAGTATCCGTGACACAATTAATATACAAAAAGATTCAATACAAAGTTTATTATTACCGAAATTAACAATCAAATCAGATGAGAATATTTTGTTAACCGATTATGAACGTTATGCATATGAACAATTACCGAAGAAAATACCGATAAATATATCGAAAGAACAATCAAGAAAGATAATTGTTTATAATTCATTAGCACAAACCCAAGAGGAATTAATTAAAATACGTGTTAATACAAATCATGTTAAAGTGATTGATGATGATAATAATGTGGAGATTTTATCACAAATCAATCCTGTATGGGATAGTAATGAAACTAACACGAAATTAACAATAGCTAAAGATGAGTACGAATTAATATTTGTGATTAAATTGAAACAATTAACGATCAAAATTTTAACGATAATGTACGATGATAGTAAAGGGAAATTATCGTTGATTTACTGCAATAAATGCCATCGACAACACGTAGAAGCAACCACCGATAATTCGATTAATGACGACCAGGATGGGATATTGGAATCGAAATTCCAAATCAAAAATATCCCTATCGGTGATATACAATTGGAAAATCATAAATTCAAATTATTATTTAATGGTAATAGTGGCTTTTTGAAGACGGTAACACGTAAAATCAAGCCGAAAATAATGCAATGCGGTATACAATTCGCTGCATATCGCAGTGCACAATTCCATTCTGGCAGTTATCTATTTATGCCAGATCCAAATGAACACGATATAGAAAAGGACGTTCTACAACAATATAAAGACCAGATGAGTATTATTATAACGTCTGGACAAATATCTAGTGAAATCACTGTGATTTATGGACAATTTCTAATACACAGTATCACCATATATCATATGGAAAATTCACAATTATCTGATGGTATTTATATTGAGAATATTGTCGATTTTGAGAATCCACCAAAGAATCGTGAAACTGAATTATTTATGCGTTTAATCACTGATATACAAAATGGTGAACCACCCGAATTCTATACAGATTTGAATGGTTTCCAAATACAAAAACGTATCAAAGTTGATAAAATCGGCATTGAAGGTAATTATTTCCCAATAACAACGATGGCATTCATACAGGATGATCAATTAAGATTGAGTTTATTAACGAATCATGCCCAAGGTGCGGCTAGTTGGCAACCTGGTTATCTTGAAATTATGATTGATCGACGTACTTTATACGATGATAGTCGTGGTATGGGCGAGGGTGTTGTTGATAATCGCAAAACTATACACAAACATTGGCTAATTATCGAAGAGATCAGTAATAACGATGATAATAATAATAATAAAAGGGAGCAAGCGAAACGTTTCGACAATTCCGATGATAATCCACCTTTCGAAAAAGGTGAAGTGTTACGTTCTATCAACATACCAACAGAACCAATTATCAACAATAACAACAACAACAATAACAACAAAAATGAGATATTCCCCTTACCGTCATTATACGCAAATCAATTATCGAACATATTGAATTATCCAATGTTCACCTACATCATCGATCAGAAATATCAAGATTTAGTGAAAAATAAATCGATAAATCTATTAAATCATCAATTGCCATGCGATTTACATTTGTTAACATTACGCACACAGCCGGATTGGATTTATTCACAATTCCCATCGAATAGTGCATTATTAGTATTACATAGACAAAATTATGATTGTGCTGTGAATAAACAATTTCAATGTAATATAAAACAATTTGTAAAAAATTGCAATTTTGAATATGTTAATATTAATAATATTGAAATGAAGACATTAACAGGAATTGAAACAATTAATTTTAATCTAACTAGTTTAAGTGATATCTACGTTGAACCAATGACTTTAAAGACTTTTAACATAACATTTGTACTGTAGAGAGGAGTGTTTTTCGTTGTTGTTGTTTTAATTGTAGAAAGGGTGGAAAATTTTGTGATTTTATACATATATCTATAAATGGGATGATAATAATAGAAAGATGAGTCCTTATTTTAATTTATATTTTTCAAAAAAGAAAAAAAACCAACAGATTTGTAGATAATGTAAATATTATATAGAAAAAGTACTTTTATTGTATAAGATATTTGTCCATTTTTTGTAGTAGTTGCGCTTATTTTTTTTTGTGCCGTTAAAATGGGAAATATCCGACTGATTTTAATTATTGTACTGTTTTTATTTAATTTTTTTCCAAGTCCATTGACATGTTTTTAAATTTTAGTTGTAATAAATAAGTTGCGTATAGTTCGGCTTTTCTAAAACCATCCTCAAATCATTACGTTTCATTTAAATACAAACTCAAGTAATCAATGAACATTTCAAAGGGACTTTTCTCTACACTCGGATGATTGCGCATTTTATATCAATCATTATTTTTATTAATTCTACTCGAAAATTTACAAATACAACGTTATCTTTTAAATCTACTTGGAATACGCTTTAAATGAATAGAAAATAATTGCATCACAGATCAAATTAATTGATTCGAACTTCGGTTATCACAACCTTTAAGTTGAAAAGAAAATTAAAATAAAAAAGAATCACAAATAAACAGGTGCAAAAAGCATCATAATTTTTTTTTTTGACTTTAAATAAATATCGATCCCGATCACACAACACCACCATTTTTTTCTCCCCACTTTCTCTACTTCTATTAAGAATTCTTACCTTGGATAAGAAATAAACTACAAATCGATTTTTTTTTAAATAAAGGTAACTACTCGTTAATAGATTGGTATTTTCTTCGTAATAGTTTTTCTACACATATGGCATGTTTTTAATGTATCAGCACATTTTGAACATGTACCATGTCCACATAAAAATACAACATTACGTTTACGTTCCATACATATACTGCATGCATGACTTTCTTCAATTTCAGCAATTTTACATTCTAAATAACGCATACGCTCAGCACTTGGTTGACGACTTTTTACTGGTATTGTACGTCCATCTTTTGTTATACGTTTTTGTACAATTATACCACATTGTAAACATTTTTTCATACGTGACGAACAATCCTCACAAGCCGGTTTATGATTACATGGTTCTAAACGTACATTCTCTTCAGATAATTCAGAACATACTAAACATTCAACTGGTTTACTTGTTGTTGTTGTTGGTGATGGTGGTGAAGTTGTTACAATTTCATTTTGATAATAATGCACTTTATGATTTGGTGAATTTTCTTGTGATGTTGTACAACCGTTATTATCATTAATTTTATCACAACGTCGACTACGGCGTGTATTCTTTGTCTCATCTACTATTGTACGTATTGGACTATTTTTCGGCGTATTATCGCCAGTTAAATTGAAACCTTCTAATAAATGTCTTGATTGTTGTTGTTGTTGTTGTTCATTCAAATTCAAGGTTTCTATATCAAAACTCTCTTGTTGTTGTTGTTGTTGTTGTATTTGATTATTCTCTAAATGTGGTTTATAACTCTTCAACAATTCTTGTAAATTCGTTTCTTGTAATAAACTCAAAGCAGATTGTCCTTTACTATTTAAACAATCCATATCGATACCATTTTGTATTAAATAACAACCAATAGCTATAGCTAAACGATATTCATTTATATGAGAGAGATTTTCATAAATTTGATTGATATCAGGCGAATCATCTTGACGTATCTCGTTATTTAAATGTGCTTTTTTAATTAATACCAAATGTAATGCAGTATCATCATCTTCATCTTTCGCATTTATATTACCATTTAATTTAATTAATAATTCAATAACACCACAATGTCCTTGACTAACAGCTAATAATAATGCTGTTTGATTACGATTATTACGTAAATTGATATCGGCTTGTCCTAATTGTATTAATGTTTCAACAACATCTTTATGTCCATTTAATGCAGCTAAATGTAATGCTGAGAAACCATCATCTTTTTTAACATCAACTAATTGCCGTGCATGTTGTAATAATTTACGCGTTGCATAATTTTTACCTTTCAATGAGGCATGATGTAAAACATTAAAACCACGTTTATTACGTAATGTAAAATCAATGCCACGTGCTGAACATAATAAATCAATCACTTGATAACTATCTTTACCAATTGCATCATGTAATGCTGTATCACCATATAAATCGATACAATTTGGATTTGCACCAGCATTTAATAAAATTTGTACACAAATTGCTGGTTGTTTATGTGCAGCAATATGTAATGCTGTACAACCACTACGATTTGATGAATTCAAATTAGAACCGGATTTAATTAATAAATCTAAAATTTCTGGTTGATTACCAAATGCTGCATAATGTAAACATGAATCACCATCATTATCGCATGTATTAACTGATGCACCTGAATTCAATAATAAACGTACAATTGTTGAATGTCCTTGATGGGCAGCTACTTGTAATGCTGTTTTACCACCACTACGCATATCAACCATATTACGTGGTATACCATCTAATAAACGTTGTACTGTATCTAAATGGCCTTGTGCTGATGCACGTACTAATTGATCAGCTATACCATTATTTGATTGATTATCAGATGGATTCGCTGGATGCCATTCCACTATAAAAACCACAATCAATTTAGAAAAACATTACGAACATTTTTTTTTAAGTATATACTTGATGGTTCTTGGCGTTGATTTTGTGTAGCTTGCATAGAATTTGCTAATTCAGCAGCACTACCAGGAACAAGGCGGACACATTGTGGATTTAAAGTCCATGCATGTCCATCTAGTTGTACACGTAAATCGCCATCTGAATAAATCTTCAAAATTTTCCCAATTTCCCCAGAGACTATAAATAAAAAATGGAAAATTTCCTATTATCTCTAACAAGTGAACGGAAGTGTATGGAAAATTTACATTTTTCATAATCTCAATCCATTCTCCATGGCCCTTTTGTAATTCTTTAACTTTCTCAATATCAGTCCTTAAACAAACAATATCACCAACAGCTATCGTATTAACTTTCAATAATGTAGCTGGATTAAAAGTCCAACGATTTTGACAACCGTCATATTGTACTCTAATATCACCCTTATCAGTAACACGATGAACTTTACCAATTTTTCCAATGTACTACAATTGAGAAAAATTTGATAGTTTAACAGAAATATGGGGAAACTTAACGAGTTACTTCAGCCATTTTCGGATTCCAACCACCATGGCCTTGTTGCATCTGTTTCAATTGTTCTTCATTAACAATAACTTTGACTTTATCACCAACACTAAATGGTGGTGGTCCTGATCTAACTGGACGACTTACAATTTGTTCAATATTCTGACCTATGAATTTTATAAACGAAATTATTAACAAAATTATTGGATTTAAAAATAACATCATTTACCAAGTATTGGAAGATGTTCAGGATAATAAAAACCACCACTAGCTGGTTCAACAAATTTTATATCACAATCACCTTTATGCCCTAAACGATAAACATTTGTTGAACCTGATAACCATGTAACATTAGCAACTGAACGACTACTCTCTTTATCCCAACCACGTATATCAATAACACGACCAATTTTACCTTCACCACCATCTTGATTACCCCATTCCCAATTAAAACCGCGTACAACTTTTGCACTGACAAAGATACCTTTCAATTCGCATTTACGGCCATTTTGACGAGATGGCAAATCAATCCTACAAAAACATTCTCATGCAATAGAATTTGTGTCTAGAATATTTGATAAATATACCCTAAAGTTGTTGCTGAATCGAATCTATTGAATGGATGCTCAAGATCATGTTTATCACCATGATAACACATGTAGCACAGATCATAATCGTAACAAATTGTGCATTTGTATTTCATACCGCTAATACCTTGGCTTTTACAACCATCACAAACGATATTTGGGTGTTTCACGCCTAAAAACAGGAAATTATGCAATATTTTAAATATAAAATCGAACGGATTTGAATTATCATCGAAACGCTCTATTAATTCATGAATTTACCTATTTGTGCATTGTCGATAACTCTTAAATCATACTTTCCCAAATAACCAACACGATAATTTGTACGTGTACCATTATCCCATTGTACAACAACAGTTTTATCAGGTGATCCAACACTACCAGATTTACCAATTTCACAAACTGTACCAACAAAACCTTCACCACCATCTACGATATCAAAGCATTACACAACAAATAAAAATCGAAAATTCACTACCATATCGATGGTGAATCATTCAATTTTTTGATTTGTTTCTATGGTTTTACCTTGATTGCCCCATGACCAATCTGGACCACGTACAATCCGTATACCTGGTGTTAACATTTTTGATTAAATTTGCATTGATTTTTGTTTTGAAATCACTAAAAATAAAATGAAATGGAAGAATTTCCCCCTTGTTTAATATGCTAATCGAAGGAAGGGTGATATATATGTTGATAACATCTAAAGCAGTATAAACGTGGAAAAATCGAATGCGATTTGATTTTGTAGAAAATTTTGGCACCTTCACAGATATTTTAATATTGCAGACGATAACGAATCACATTATTTTTAATGTTTTTTATTTTGTCCCTTAAAATCACTAACAAACCGATCAGACAGCTTTTGTTATTGTTGTTGTTGTTCCATGACACCCCTTGACACTTCATTTGACCCTATTGATTGCCAATAGATGGTGCTAGTTATTTTATGGATAAACTACTCTGTTAAAAAAAACCTAAGAACTATAATTTCTCCTAATCAATTGTCGATGAACACGCGTGATTCGCATCACGTCTAAAATCATCGATAAAGCTCGATAATTGTGTAAGAAATAATGTAGGTCTACAATTAGAAGTTTATAACGTCAATTAAGTTAGGGATTTTCGTGCTATTGGGATTTTCTGCATAACTGGCATTTGAACTAATGTATTATATGTTGCCTAGTCCAACGCACGATTTTAAACCCATCTCTACGACTTGACGTTTATTTGCTACTACGACACATTCCATTTAATCAAACAAAAGACTTGGTTTTTTTATTTTTGAAATAAAATTTCATTAAGAATTTAGATTCAGTGTGCTTCCAGCTGTTATTACTGTGAATCATAATTGATCGAATGTCTGTTTAATTCCGTTCAATTTTTATTTACGAAAATCACAACAATGACTGAAATCGAAAATTTACCAGATGAAGTTTTAGAATTTATTTTAACGTTAATACCACCATATAAAGATTTACATGATTGTATGTTAGTATCAAAAAGATGGAGAAGATGTGTCTTAAGTAAGTCTATAAATATAGTTTAAAAAATATTGGAAACAAAAGTGGTAAAATTGTTGTGTCATTTTATATTTAACCAAAAAAAAAATATTTTTGTAGATGTTGCTCAAACGAAATTAAGAAATTTACGTAGAGCAATTGTTGAATTTGATATAAAATGGAATACATTAACACCAGCTGATATGGCACCAACTATATCTAAACGATATTCACATACAGCTACAATGTATGATAATTCAATGTACGTGTTTGGTGGTTGTACATGTTCTATGACAACATTTAATGATTTGTGGCGTTTAGATTTATCAAGAAGACAATGGATACGACCGTTAGCAATGGGAACGTATCCATCACCTAAGGCATGCAGTACTTTAGTTTCTTATAAAGATTTACTAAGTACAAATGTTATTGATTTGTTAAATTTTTTCTATATTTGTTTTGTTGTTATTTTAGTATTGTTTGGTGGTTGGGCATATCCACCATCATATCCATTATACCAAAGTTGGCATTTATTTAATGAATTACATGTGTATGATATAAAAGCGAATCGTTGGACATGTGTAAATAGTTCAGATCCACCACCACCAATGGCTGGTCATTCTGTATCTGTTATTGATGATTGGATGATCGTATTTGGTGGTTTACATAAACCAAATACAGCAGTACATTGTGAAAAATCAAATGACATATGGAAATTGAATTTAATAACATTTCAATGGTATAAACAAGAAATTTATGGTGATATAAAACCTAGTGGACGTTTAGGACAAACACAAATTGTATTAAATAATAACAATTTATTAATTATCGGTGGTAGTGGTGGTCCATCAGTAACATATTATGATGTATGGATATTAAATATGAATGGTAATTTATGGCGTTGGATACCTGTTGATGTTTTAGGTAAAACAAATCGACCGGGGAATATTTGGTCAAATCCTGGATGCAAAGTAAACTGATTTATATTTATTTAATTCATTTTTTTTAAATTTATTATTATTATTATTATTATTTGTAAAAATTAGATTGGTGATAAAGTTGTGATGTTGAATCGTATCAGAGAAACACCGTCAACAACAATTGTTTATTATCCGAAGAATTCATGGGTAAATCGTCGTACACTACCAGAAGATGGTAAATTGGCCCGTATTGATTTAGCAAATCGTCAACAAGATTTAGATGAGAATGTTAATGGTAAACGTGGTACATTACGAAATCATAAACGTGAAGCTGAAGATGATGATAGTTATCCAATACCAGGTTGTTCTACTGATAATAATGATAATAATTTTGTCAATCATCTACCAATGTCAACAATAAATTTAGCTGCATTTAATGGAAATGATGTTGTAAATAAATCAGAACGTATGCGTATACAACGTTTAGCACGTCTATCTGGTATAGAAGATCGTTTGAAGAAAACAAAGAAAATCAATGATGATAAATCAAATAATAGTAATGGTAATAGTGGTAATCATTTTTTGGGCATTTATGTTTTAGATTTATCAAAAGCATTAGATCAACGACCGTGTGTAACATGGTTACCACCAAAGAATCTGGAAAATGGTCCAGAAGAAACAATTTTATATACGTTATTAGAAGGTAAATCGGAATTAGTTATGTTTGGTGGTATAAAGAAAGATCCATCATGTCTTGGGATGACAATGAATATTAACAATCAAATATCAAATAGTTTACATTTTATCAGTGCGCCAAACTATGTTATTTAATATATTTCTTTGTCTAAAAAGAATAATTGTGATGATTAATAAAACTATAACGATTTCTATTAGTTATTTTATTTCTATTAACATAAAAATGAGTACCGCTGATATAATTTAGTGACATCTATATTAGAAAGCTTGAACTATACTACCGAAATATGAGATAGACATACTATGATCGATTGAGAAAAAGAGATATTATATAGAATTGCCTGTTTTATCGATTGTGACGTTCTTTTTTGTTTGATAGGTAAACGTAACCTGAAACGTAAGTTCTGAAGGAAGAAAAAAGAAATTGCGTGGAATAGTGGGAACAATATTTTTGTGTGTGTGGTGTATTATAAATATGAAATTATCAAATATTTCCATGTCGCCGTATTTAAACAACAAATGTACGTTTATTTTCAATAGAGAAAATGTCTAAACAGGTGAAACGTAAAATTACTGTAAACATCGCACCAAAAGGCAAAATCTTACAAAAATCACGCCCTAGTGTCTTTGAACGTTTAGGTACAAAGGCAAGTACAAGTACAACAACAACAGTAACAGCAGCACCATCAACAACATCACAACAACAACAACAGCAACAACAACAGCAGCAACAACAATCGAGTGAATTGTGTCATCATTGGTCACAGAACGGTACATGTCCATACGGAAAGAATTGTAAATATTCATCAACACATACATTAACGAGTCCGTCCAAACAAAGAGCTGCTAATAAAAATCAAAATCAAGAGAAACCGAGACGTCATCTTAAAGACGATGTCCATAAACGATCATCTAGTAATGTTGTAGAAGATGATTGGAATCAATGGGATCCAGATGAATTAGCTGATGCTGATCCAGATGATTTAGAAAAACGTCGTCAAGAATTACAAAGAGAACTTGAATTACAAATGAAAATGGAAAGTAAAGCTAGACGTAAAGAGAAGAAAACGAAGAAAGAAAGCAGTCCATCTGATTCAAGTTCAAGTAGTTCATCTGATTCAAGTTCAACTAGTGATGAATCTAGTTCTAGTTCATCATCATCAACTGATACACGACGTAAAAAATCGAAAAAAATCAAAATTAAACGTGATTCATCAACATCATCAGATGATCGTTCACGGAAACATCGATTAAAAACTAAGCGAACATCATCAAAATCGACAATATTAAAATTGGAAAAATCTAAAAAACTATTACATAAAATACAATCTAAATCAACAACTGGTGTAAAATCACCAATTTCACCACGTTTTAGAAAACAATCACAAACACCACCACTAAAAATTAAACCGAACATTGTACAAAAGACAACAACAGTTTGTGAAAATAAATCACCACGTCCTGTTAGTAGATCAAGTGATCGTAAACGGCATACACCATCACCGAAACCAATAAAAGAACGTGAGAAGGAAAAAGATCGTGAACGTGAAAAACAACGTGAAAAGGAGAAAGAACGTGAAAGAGAACGGGAAAAAGCTAAAATTAAAGAACGTGAACGTGAAAAGGAGAAAGATCATAAGAAACGTGAGTTACGTCCATCACCAAAACGTGAAATACGTAAAGAATCGAAAAAACGCGATACACCAGATTCATCACATTCAAGAGATCGCAAATCACCAAGTCGCCCAAAAACAAATATAAATCGTCGTGATCATAAAAGTCCACCACCATTGAAAGATGAACGTAATCGTGATATTAAAAAAGACGATAAAGAACAACGTCCACGTTTAAAAGAAATTGATAAATCATCGTCAATATTACGTAATAAAGATCGTCGAGATTCACGGGAACGAGAACGTGAACGTGAACGTCGTTTAGCACGTGAAGAACGAGAGGCGGCACGTGAGAAAGAACGTGAAGAAGCTTTAGCCCGTTGTCAAGAACGTCAAAGAGAAAGGGAACGTTTAAAAGAATTAGCTAAAAAGGAAGAGGAGAGAAATCGTATACGAAGACGAGGCGATGATCGTGGTTTGGAAAAACCAACAAGTGATCGTGTTGAACGTTTATTACCATTACCAGAAGATCGTATCCCACCAAATCGGAAAGGACATTCTACTGAACGAGAACAACGTGTATTAACAGGAAATGAACGTCGTGATCGACGTGATCAACGGACACCACCGGATCGTATGAAATTAGCAGAGAAACGGGATATTGGTGATAAAGAACGTAATTTCGAGAGGAATTATGAACGCAGTGGTAGGGAAAGAAGTTATGATCGTGATCGTGATATTGATCGAGAATATCCATCAATTAGAGTACGAGATTCAGACCGTAGAGGTGATGATAAGAATTACGATAGTCCTTATGATAGACATGAAGATCGTCGATTTTTAGATGCAGATTATAATGAGAATTCACGTGAAGACTGTCTACCATTAGATAATCGTGATTATTCTGATGACAGGCGATTAAGACGCGACGCCTGGGAAGATAGAGAAGTTGATAAGTATATAAGTATTTCCTTATAAATCACTTTAATTTTTAACATTATATTTTTTTTCCGATTTAGTCGTGATTTGGAACATCGACGTTATGCTCATGAAGACTCTCGTCCACCAGCTACAATAAAAAATCGTGATTGGGATCCTGATTATAATGAACATGAATGGGATCGATCACGTCGTCCACCACCACCGCCACCACCTCCACCACCACCACAACGTGAATGGAATAATCGTGGTCATAATAATAATAATAATAATAATAATAATAATAATAATAACGACAATTGGGATAATATTGATCATAAACATTTATCAGAAGAAGATTGGCGTCATTATCGACAAATGGATAAATGGTCCAATAATGATGAACGTAGAAGATGGCCACCGGATTGGCGTGAAAAATCACGTCCAAAAAGTTCAGCATCATATCATCGTGAAGGTATAAAAAAAAATTGTATTATATAATAATTTATAGAAAACTAAAAAAAAATTTTTTTAATTGTAAATAGATGAACAAATTATTGAAAACAGACGTAAAGAACCACCAAAATCAGATAATTCTGATTCGAAAACGTCAGAAATTGATTTGAAGAAAGATTTGAAACGGCCAGCTGAAGAACCTTCAGAGAATCCACCTGAAACAAAGAAACCATGTATTATTGAATCTGTTTTAGAAGATGATTTAAGTGAAATTAGTGATGATGCTGATGATATTTTGAATCGTGATGAGGTCTCTATTGTTGTTTAATTATTTCAATTATTTATTATAATTTTTTTATATATATTTACAGGATATAATCGATGAACCATTGGAACAAAATATTGCAGATATTGCTATTAATTCAACAGTAAAAGATCAACAACAATCAGTATTAACACCAAATCGTTCATCACCGAATCATTTATCGACAACCACAACTTCAACAACAATCACAACAACAGTGACAACTGCGACTACGGCAGCAGCAGCAACAACAGCAACATCAACCACAACAGCAGCAACAACAACAACATCAACAGCTAAAGAAGAGTCTATAGACGATGATAATATTGATTTAGATTTTGAAGAAATCTCAGAAGATGAATTAGAAGAAGAATCACGTTGTAAAGGTATAGGTGATGCTTTAGGTGTTGATTGGGCTAGTTTAGTAGCTGAATCACGTCCAAGAATCAAACCAATGAATTCAGTTAAACGCCGTTGGGATAGTTGTAATGTTTTAGTAAATTTAGGCGTATCAATTGATATGGTTGGTGAGGATTTAGCAAAAGAAATCTTCAAACAACATGCCATATTAGAACAAACATCTGAAAAAACCGATAACGATAATAATGAATTAAATAATGATAAGAAAATTGATGAAAATATTGAAATACCACATCGTATTGGTGCAATACAAGTTGCTATACGTGAAAAGAAAGCAATAAGGAAGACATTATTTTCAAATGTTGGACAAAATTGTCGTGCATTAAGTGCTAGAAGAGATTTAATGATGCGACGACATTTATGTAATATGCCATTAAAAGATTGTTATAGTGAAACACCGAAACGATATGATTCTGAATTAACGAAAATTGCTATTCAATTATTTGAACGGTGCTTATAAAATCATTAAACAATAAAAACAACAACAACAACTAAATTTAATAGAGCAAATATAAATTAGAACTTGTTGATCTATTTGTTTGAAATGTTTGTAACTAAAAATAATAATAAAAAAAACACGTAGAAGGTAAATTATTTTTGTAAGTGCATGCATGTGCTGATGTTTAAAAATACATATAGTCGAAATATTTTCAGTATAGTAGACGTCAGAAGTAATGGGTTTTAGGATCTTATAATTGCTCAATTTAATTATACCGATAGTTACAAAATTATTCTATTAGGATTGTTTATATTTCAAACATCCATTTTCTAAATGATACGAGGGTGGTGACAAGGAATCTGTGTCGTGTGGACATCTACCATAAAGCACAAACTTAACGATCGTTTTACTTCTGTCATTCTATGAAAAATGATTATTTTCTTAAAACGTGTTGTAAAACATGCAAATATAAAATCCCATAATTGGAAAATATGTATATTTTGATATTTTTTCCAATTTGTTTTCTATTAATGTTAGTTTTAGGCGGATCTCTCAACCTATTTATTTGAACTATCCGTACTGACGGCTTTATATATAAATTGATCGACTTGACCAACTCAAAACAATTTATATAACGGTACAAGTAACTTGTAAGTTAATTAACGTAATAATAATGTTAAAACCGATCCGTAATATCGATTCGATTGATTCAATAATCCGTCAATATTTATCAAGAAATCAATTATTAACTGATTGTGCTTGGGAAATACGTAAATCACCATTAGGTGGTTTTGGTTTGTTTGCTAAACGTTCTATAGAAATCGGTGAAGTTGTCTTTAAAGATCGTGCAATCCTATTAGGACCTCGAATAGCCCAAATATCTCCATCATTTTGTGTTATTTGTTATCAATCAAATCATTTACAATTATGTACGAATTGTGGTGTTTTTGTCTGTTCGGAATTGTGTCGAAATTCTGATTTACATCAAAATGAATGTCGATTAATTCAATTATGGCAAAATAATAACAACAACAATAATGACGATAATAAATGGTTGAAATTATCCAATGTCTTAACACCGATTCGATCGTTATTACTCGATAATGACGATAAAGCGGTTGTTTTCTGTTTGAAAGCCCATCGGTCCGATCAACATGGTTTTGAAGTTGATATTATGAAGAATGAATTGAATTTTAATGTATCACAAGTCGATGAGGAATTCATGCGTTTAATTTGTTCAATTTTAGATTCAAACGCTTTTGAAGTTGTTATTGGTAATGAATGTAAACAGACTAGTGTACGTGGCTTGTATCCATTATCTAGTTTAGTTAATCATAATTGTACACCAAACACAACACATATATTTGATGATAAACAACATATGATTGTTAGAGCATCAATATTCATCGAAAAAGACACAGAGATCTTTCATTCCTATTCGAGATTAATATGGGGCACAATGACACGTCGTTATCATTTATTAAGAACAAAACATTTCTTATGCAAATGTAAACGTTGTGTAGATCCAACTGAATTTCGTACATATATGTCCAGTATTTTATGTAAATCATGTATTAATGGTTATGTTTTACCATTTGAACCATTAGAAATCAATAGTAAATGGCAATGCGAATCATGCGATCACTCATATAAACGTACAGATATCGCATCAATCACATCATTATTAGGTTCAATATTGGATAGTTTTGATAAAAATGATCATACCTATATGATACGATTCATTGAACAAAAATTACCGAAATTAGTTTGTGATCATCATGAAATCACAATTGAATTAAAATATCGACTCATCTGGATCTTGGGATATCGATCTGGACTAACACTGACCGGTTAGTATTGCACGTTCATTCTTAGTTGATTTCGGCTGATAAATAGAATACAACTCGAATTACACGATTCATTTGATCGTTTACAGTACAAGTCCCGATTTACACGGCATTTCACAAATTCCACCGCGTAAATCGAGGTATTAGATTAGGAAAATGTTGAAATTTACAGCAAAATTAAACGTTTCGTGTTAACTAAGAGTGACTGTACAATAATTGTATTTCATTTACAGAATTAGCAGACGATCTCTTATCGTTGAAAGAGAAGTACTGTCGTGATTTGTTAAATTTGGTGAAGCTTCTCAATTTAGGCCAATGTTATATGAAAGGTTTATTATTATACGAATTATACAGTGTTTTAAAAGAGGGAATTCGTCGAAATTCGAATTTAGATCAGGTAATTGTTTAAAATTCATAAATTGTGAATCATTTTTAACTGTATGATTCATGTTGTGTTTGTTTGTTTTGTTGGTGTTTTCTTACTGTGTGCCTCAAGTGTAATTATCGATAATAAATTAGTTGATTTGTTGGCAGCCTGTTGGTCCAGAATTAGATACTTTATTAGAAGAGAGTGCAGACATTTTGATGTATGATGTTACAGCACCACAGGAGATCAAGGGGCATCCTGTTTGGAAAAGTTTGTGTATTTAAAAAAAAAACAAATCTATTTGGATGTGTTTACATTGGGAATTTTTTGATTTTTGTTTATTTTATGTACAGATTTTTATAATAAATAGGTAGAGACCTACCTACGTTTCAAAATTGCGTCCAAGTCTGCTTTATTTTTCTATTTATAAAAGTGATAATCCCCATAGTTTCGTCATATATGACGTATGAAAGGATTAATTAAGCCGCATCCTCTGTCAATTTATTATTGATTTTATTCCAAATATTCTATATATGTAAATATTCAAGTTTCAACAAAAAACAAAAACAAAACATAAATTCTAAGGGTGTGAATTATATTTAAACAAAATTTGTTTCCGGCCGTGAATTCCTCTAGGGTTCCATCAGCATGGGGTTGAAAAACAACAATATCTCCGATCTAACGAAAAAGATTAATTTATTATTTAAAAAAATCTAAATTACCGATACAATTCTCAACAAGTCATCATCTCCAAATGTGTATAGAAAATTTGACGAAATCCTCGACAATTAGTAATAATTATACAACAACCAATATGAACTTGGAGTCTTTTTGCTGTTTAAAGAATGCCGAATTCCCATTGACTGCAGTCGCTCAAGCTATCTTTATTGAGGACTTATTGCTAATTAATTGAAGATTTGATGATGATGAACTAGTCCTGAATTGAACCGTATCTATTTACTTTTCCACGCATGATTTTTCTAAACGTAAAACAAAACTAAATTGAACAATAATAAAAGAAACAACAGGTATTGAGAGGGATGTAAAAGATAGATGAATAAGGGATAGCACTGGGAAAAAAAGATTAGCTCATTTTGTCAGTTGGGCCGAGTGTGAGCCCCCCTGTTGTGACTCTTTAGCCAACAAGACTATGATTAATTATCGTACATTCCACAATATAAAAACTACAGGGCTATTTTTCGGTAATAAATGACGGAAAAATAATTATTTAAAACCAAAAAAAGATCGCTACTGCTGAATTTTATATGAAAAAAAATAAAAACTTTTTTCGATGATCTTTCAACTGACGACACACCGACAATAATGACCTCCCCTCAACAACAACAAAAAAAACACATTAAATTCTAAGTTTGTTGATAAATTATTTATGTTTATGATAAACAACTGTCACCCAGTTTTCGTGAAAAACGTTTGTTTATGTCTGAATATTAATATTTTCGTATTTGTCTTTGATTTAACGACGACAACATACCAAAAAAAAAAGAATTGTTGCCAGGGTCAAATTTTATACGAAGAAATCTAGAATTTTTATGTTCGATTTAATAATCAAAGCCAATCAATCAAGATCAACAAGACAAAATGCTTGTTCTGTTATCAGTTAATCGATTCTTGCTCGGAAACAACAAACAAACAAAAAAAAAACAATGTCCAACAAAACATCCTGGGGTGTTGTGTTACCAAAGAAATTATTACAACCGCTCGTTATCTTATCTGGAAAAAGTAGTTGTCAGATCAACACATTAGAACAATAGCTACCGATCTATTCTTTTATACTTCACTTTTATTATTCTTGTCCTTTGAAGGTTTTACATGGAAAAAAACATAAGGCCAAAATTGTCATCAGTTCCTACTAACTGGGTGTTGAAGTTTAAACAACAAAAAAATTGATAACAATCTAGTTGTTTTTTCGTCTATAACTGTTTTGATAATAATTTATTTTGCTTAGTAACGTCCTGTCGGCTCATTTATTTCGTTGAATAAAACCTCCCCTAAGGATATTGCAAGGATTATTGATATCTCAATAGATTTTTTTCAGTCCTCGTTCTTTTTAGATTTATTTTTCCAAACGAACTGGCAGCCAGGAAGTAATAAGCTAACATAGAGGATGTTAAACCGGAAGTAAGATCATTTAAGGACTATTGTCATTGAATATCCTGTAAATAAGGGGGAGAATACGGAGAGGTTTTTATTATTGTGATCTTCTAATAGATGGCGTCATGTATTTCTATTGTGTCTTTTTTCCAATGAAATTATGTCTAAAAAATTGGAAAATAAACAACAATCAAATTGGAATATCCTGTGGTGCGGTATTTTCGACACAACACAGAATGGATCTTATACGTGTATTTTTGTATTGTTTATGAGACCTTCACGATAGGGTGTCCCTCATCTAGAGTTGGCGTTTCTAAAAGTTCGTTTTCTTTTTTATGGTTTATCATTTTTTTCTCCTTTTATTTATCTGTTTGTAAAGCATTGTACCGCCCAACATTATATGGTCTTGATGGAATTACTTTCAATAGTTTTTATTTATGTGGACATACTAAAATCAAAAAGGGTGAACTTCTATTTCTCTATGCTTTAAATTACAGTTTTTTATAGAATCTCTCTTCTATTAAAATTATTAATTATTGAGACATTGAAAAATTTCGAAATTCTCCTTTACTTCAAGATTATTTTGATTTGGGGATCACTGCGCCACCCAAGGCGGGTGCAAGGGAGCAATTGCTCTCCCCTTCATCTATTTGATACAAATACAAATTTGTTTTGTTACAAAGTGATTTGTTAAAGCATTTCATAAAATTGTAATTTTTCTAATTGTTTCAACCGAAAATAAAACACAGAAATATAAATGCGTATATTGTTACGCGGCAGTTGTGGCCAAAAAGCATTCAGTATTTCTCAGTATTTTCCTAATGCACCTCCCATGGGTTGGGGATGCACATCAAGTTAGCGTTGGAGAATTATAGTAGACCCATGATGACTTGGCGAAGAAAACAATCACCATGTCGAAAGCAACTGTTTCTTGCATATCCCGACATTATCTACTCCCAAGACAATTTTTGTCATATGTACTGTTGTGAATCAAATTTGACTTAAAAAAACAGTCAAAGACGAGCTTTTCCATTCTACTATTTCGTTGTTTCTCCTAGGAATTTAAATTAGAAGAATTTCTGTCTATACCAGCATCTCTCAAAATTCAGACAGTTGTGCTTGTTGATGACAGGTATTTTAAACATTGCTCCAAATCTTGGATATTTTCTTCTTATTGTTAAACTGTTGTTAGCAAAAAAATATTCCCGCCTGATGTTGAGATTACTATGAAATGTTTTTTAGAGATTCTAAGATGAGTGGAGTTGTTCTGGGACAGTAATGTGAGATGTAATACAACATCTATTCCACCCCTCTTCTTTCTATTGATAATTATTTTGTCGGATGTCTTGCTACTCCATTATTGTCAGTTGTCAGGGCCGGCCTGAGGGTATGTGGACCCCTACATTGTCTGGTATTAAAATAGACAAACCATAGACAACACTGTTCGTATCACCAATGTTTCGACTTTCTGGTCCTCTTTGAAATTATTAGTTTTTTTTTTAAAGTTGTTGGCGCCCCAAAGGTATTGCAATCTTTTGCCATTGCCTCTTGTGTGTCTAAGTCTAGCAGTGACGGTTGTACTTGCTGCAACTTAAATTGGACAGCAAGTCATATTTGATTTATTTGTTACAAGAATATTTTCAAGAATGCCGCATTTAGCAAATCATGTTGGGATAACTCTAATGTAATTTCTATTATTCTAAGAAAAACCAATTTTCATGTTTTACGTTAATCAAATGTTGATTATGCGCGATTTTGATTTGTAAAATTATGAAATAAGGAAATGGGGGTTGAATCGGAAATAGAAATACTGGTGTTATCGTTGCAAATATTATATTTCCTGTATATATACACCCCCTGTCACGTGACTATCAACTCATTTAAAGCTACTAATGTAGTAGAAGATCTCAAAACGATTATTTATTACACTGTATTTTTTTACAAAGATATTTCTTTGTTAATTTAGATAACGACACATTCTTCCCTTTTAATTTTAATTTTCACCATAGCCAACAACCGAACCAGAGATTGATTAATATCCTCAAGAATGACCCAGGTATATGCTCGAAAATTTTGTTGTAGAAAAATTAACCTGATGGAAATGTATAAATCAAAAACTAAAAAAAAAAACAAAAAACGAATGTAGTAAAGAAGAGACGGGTGTAGAAAAACTGAAAATTTATTACTCAAACTGAAAGATGCTCCTCCCTCTTCTGCTTTATTAAATAATAGATTTTTTGTCAGGGTAGTGTTTTAGTATAGTTTAACTGGAAGTTAATCGAACAAAAATAGAGATTTTCAGGTAGATATTTGATGTTAACAATAGAAATCAAACAGACAAACAAGAAATACCAATTAAAATCAACAAATATAATATTTGGTCCTTTGATTTTGCACAATTCTGTTATCCTTGCTGTCACGTGTATGTCAAAACAACTGTATTAACGGAACAATAGACGAGCCGAAATTCAAGCTCTTATCAACAGAAGTGATTAGGTGTTGATTGCGTCAGACAGTCAATATAGATTAAGCCGAATGTTGTTATTATTTAGTTGAAGAGCCATGAAAGGGTGGCTTATTAAATAGTAGTTTATCGCAAACATAGATATGGGGTGGGTAATGATTGACTGGCTAGATTGATTGACAGTTTATCGATAGTTTCAACTGAAATTTATGGAAATTTTGTGTTGAAAATTTCCTGTTAATTGGAAGTAATTCTTGACATGTTAAGTGTTTCATGCTGAAAATCTCACCTAATTGGTTAAAATTGATAGTTATACACCTAGAGTTACTGTTGAATTAATTGTGCGAAATATTTAAAACGATTTATACTCGTTCTGTGTTGTTGTTGTTTAAAATATGAAAATATTTTCGTTTTGAACAGTAGTCGTTTAATCGTATGAGGATTTATGAAATTAATTTAGAAATTCGACATGGACTTTATTTTATTTTGTTACCTGTCTGGATCTATGTACATGTGATTCTTTTGAATACATTTATCAGTTTTGTTAGAGTTATTTATTAATGTTAGCTTCGAATAACAAATATGGACAACACCGTGAAATCGGACTGATTTAATCAGGTATTTATTATCATATAGTGTCGACGAATAACAATAGCATTTTGATTTACGTCTAGAAGCTTAAATTTTTTTTCCAATAAAATGAAAAACAAATTTTTAGATCAGCTGCTACTACCTGCCGGCTTATTGTTTAATAAAATCGTGGCATTATTTTGAAACTGTAACTTCGTCTTCGAAAAAACAATAGAATCTGAATTGGATAAATTGTTGTTTAATAAAATTATTTATCCTTAAACACTGACAAATTTTAATAAAATATCGCTATTTAATATGCATACCGGTTTCGATCAATTGTGAAATAAATTTGTATTCATTTTTGATGCCGAAAGCGGTCTTTTAAGCTTCCTTAAATTCAGTTAATTTTTATTATAGTTGTCCAGTAAAATTGTTGAACAATTTTTTCCAACGATCATGAATATTGCTAGACGAACCAGCTTGTGCATCATTCTTTTGAATTAAATCAAAGCATAAATTGATTATTTGCAACTTGATAATCGATCCGAAAATTTCAGGAAAAAAATAGGGTTCCAAGTAGTTTATTATGTGTAAATTATCCATTGTTTAAACGACTAGAACCAGTTTGTCTAGCCAACCCAACAAACAATAAAATAAAGCGACAATACACAAAACGCTTGATAAAACCAATAATAGAAAGTTGTGCGATAAATCATTTAGGACCCCTCTGTACAGTCACTATCTTTTATAAAATGAAAATGCATGGCGTCGACAGCAGCAGCAACAAACAATTTTTTCCTCTCTTTTAGTTGGATGTCGATCTATTTATTTTTATTATGCAAGCAGCACCAAACAATATACAAAAAAAAAACATTAATGACAACCATAATACTGTAGTTGTATGTAGTTTTGATATATACGACCTCTTCTCACGCCTGATATTGATGGTGCCACGTGCAACATTGACTTGTCCCGGAATTATTTCCAACTGACCGGAGATTCATTACTAATCATCAATGGGTAAAAATTGTAAAGCGAAGCCAATCCGGACGTGTGCCGCAATCATTAAAAGATCTTAATGTTCGTTTTTTTTTGTCTGATGTACCAAAAAAATAAAATAAAATTGAAACTTGTTAGTGATGGTAGTTGCGATCAAATCGATCTAACTCGGAATAGACCCGCACGTTCTGCATTCCGATACAAATGATGCGATCATTATTTAACTTTATAAATCCAAACTAATGCTTTTCGTTGTCTATGCTCTTCATCATAATTGGATTATATTCACCTTTTTGAACTAGCCGCCTTTATTCTTCAACGCAACAACAACAAATTGCAAGAGTATTTATTGAAATTAAAATAGAATGAAATTTATAGGAATTAAAAAGAAAAAAAGAGAGTAAAAACGATGGAACAGTTGGATAGAGAACGATATTCACCACCCCAACTATTTCAAGATGATCTCTTGAAAAGTCAATGGGGTGGAAGACGTCGTCACTACCACATATATATATATATATATATATATATATATATAGTGTGAATCACTGGTTGTCATTGGTGCCGTCAACGTCTCCTCATCAGCAAGTCAAATAGATCGTCGAGAGAGAGAAGATTCTTCAGCAGTTTCAAGTGCCATCTACTCCAGATGCCGTACTTTTGGCCCTTGCACTATATAGAAAAAGGTTTCCACAGTTCCAGTTGGTGTGTTGCTACTTCTGGCAATGACAACCGTTCTGGATAAAAATAAAAGAACTGAATGGTAGAAAGAGAGTGGTTAGATAGTGTTTTTCTTCCATTCAATTTCCATCATAAAAATTCAATGTGTAAAAATAGCCAGCACACGACTATTCCATTAATCATCCACCAAAAGTATTTAGACGAGTATTTAACAACAGAAATGACTGATCGCTATCAAAGAATATAATTTTTGTATTTAAAAATGACACGCGTGGCCAATTTTGTTATATCTAATGACAATCCATTAATGATATTTTGATGATAATGCAAAATTGTATCTATGCGAATGAAATACAATATTTAAAAATAAATCACAAAATTCGGCGTAACATTTGCAATGTGTTGAGTGGGACACACAGCGGGTGTTTTTTTTTTAATTTTGTTGGTTGATGGGCACTTTTCCGAAAATGTTAACAAAGTGACTTAGCCAATATCGAGAATGGGTTAAGTGCATTGATGACCACCTACTTGACTCGTGATAACTATACAAGTACGCGATTGGTCAATGTATCAATGATAATGTTTAATGGCAGCGACAGAGAGGCTGGTCTGGACCCAACATCTACACCAATCGGATTGTTTTTGAACTCGATATGACAAGACAACAAAACTTGATAGAAATAATGATACACGTGATTGTACGCGCGGTACATGTCAATAGCCAAAAAATTGTTGTGTTTTCTTGGTATTCTAATCCATGTAAAGCTACAATTTTTGACGAAAAAAACTATCTACCATCGAAATTATAAAGCTCTATTGACTGCAACTATGAACTACTGTGATTAAAAAAATCCCTCTTTGGTTTAGTTTCGTGTTTGCTACTTATTATGTAAATTTCATTGTTGATACATACCTGTAGTTGTTAATTTGGGACATTAAATAAAGGGACGTTCGAAAACATCAACGTCCACTACTATTAACATCAATGCTGAATTTGAAAGATACAAAAAAAATAGAAATGGGTCAGATTATGTGTTCAAAAAAAAAACTATATAGAAAAATCTTTCGTTTTTCAGTTATTATATGCAAATTTCACAGGATGGCATCAGTCACGAATCCAACACAATAATATTAGACCGAAAAACAAAACAAAACAAAAACGAAAAATGCCCATAGCACGATATGTGTTTCTAGGAATGGAGCGAATTTTTGGGAAAATTTTTGCCACAACAATAAATAGGGGGTGCACTAAACGTGATTGTCTAATCAAATTCTGGTCGAATTCGGATTTAATGAAGTGTAAACGGAATCCTCAAATATCGTTCGAATTCACGGTAAAGATCTAATTGTTTCGACCACTACAACATAGCTGGAAGGTAGAAACTTCAATATCTAACCTGTAATCTAAAAATCTATACAATAAGTTATCTAGTAGATTATGATCGACACAGTATAAGTAAAAATTATATTCGTTGATTATATCTGAACTGGTTAGCCTTTAGCAATATTTCTCGTTTATCAGAAGATACAGTTTAGTCAGTCATTTTTTTCCATAGGTATTTTCGGTAGGTAGTTTTGTAAAATTTGATAGACATTTGTCATTTTTGTTTATAGTTTAAGTTGAACAACAAAAAACCAAACAAATAAAAACTGTAAATTTGTCATTATTCAGTTTATAATTCCACAATTTTTATGTTCGATTCTCTTAAATGGTTGTGGATGTGTTGCAACGAAAATTATGATCGTAATTATAACGGAACAAGCTATTTAGTAGAAATTTTGTAGAAGTTTTCCGATTAGGATTGTTAACTATCGAAATGGTTACTACACTAATGGCAATAAACAAAACGGACCGACACTTATTTCTCTTTAAAAAAAAAGCCTAATTATCTACTTTGTAAACTGTAATATTCTCAACAAATGTCAATTTTGACCTCTATCCAATTGGTTTCTTCTTATGTTTTATTTATTGTTTCTTTATAGGAAATTATTGAGCAACTACAACAAACAGGATTGTTCTTTTCCTGTAGTTGTAATGAATTTGCTCAGGATTTTGTATCCAAACTTGTTCTTCTATGGAGGTAAATTCAATACATATTAATTCACCGGAAAAAAACTCCCCTTTTGCTATAAACACAGGCGGACAAGATCCTCGCCACCGAAATTGTTTGTTTGAATAGCACGAAATTCAAGTAAATTTTGGCGATAAAGATCGAGATCATAATTTACATAGAATACCACTGATAATCTTTTTTATGTATGGTAGGTAGTAACAACATAACATTTAAAAATGTCACAGTGTTGTATATTTTCTAAAATACTTGATGTTTTAGTCGATAAGTATGTGAGATCTGAAGCAGATATTTCGTGGGTTTGTGCGAAAATATGAAATTTTTCCTTGATTCCAATTTTTATCAGGAAAAATTCCATTTCATTTGACTTCCATCTTCTTACTTTCGTACAAACTACAAATGTATGGCAGATGTGATACCTACTTGTAGCGATGTGCACAAATTATAGAACTTCATCCATGCTGCTTTATTTTAAGCCAAATTGATCACCATACACCATACAGGTGCTAATTCGAATTTCTATCAATGTTAAAGGTGTAAGTATGGCTTCAGGACGAATTCCATTAAACAACAGTTAATTTCACCAGACAAATAAATCAATAACTATCATCATAACGGACATAACATATCACTTTATAATAACTGTTTAGCGAAATTCATTGAAAAATCGGCTTTACAATTTAATCGAAAAGATCTTATTTCACATATATCGTATCCGATATGGCCTGTAAATAATCAAAATCAGCATCTGCAAACCGTTAAAATTCTGTAGCATAACGTGTGTTTTTTGTCTATCGCCTGATTACTTCGATGTTTCTATACGAATGAACTGTATTTTTACAAAATAATGTCAATTAGACAACCAGTAATACCACCCACCTTGGAACAGTAATCGAATTTTTTTATGTAATTTTCAATTTTTGCTCCTCGATCCAATCGTGGGCTGTCGTGTTTTTCGTAGACAATTGTATTACAATTTTACAATACTGGACTCACACATACACAAAATGTTTATTATTGTTATTATTATTATAGTTATATTAAAGTTTTTGTGTAGGCTGTACGACAATTCCAACCCCAAGTGTATAATAATGACACGGTAAAGGTGTTTTAGGTAGGGTTTGGCGGCGGGTGCGCCAGTCTCATTGTAGTCTGCGACCCGTCCCCAAAACCAAACCGCCGCCGTCATCAACAACAACAATATTGTAGGTACCCGGTCTTGGTTGTTATTATTGTTCATATAAACCATCTTCTGCAAGTCACACTAAACTAAAAGAACGAATAAAAAAGAGAAACAACAACGAAGGAGTGAAGACGCGTGGGCATCAATCTCACACAATACTGACCCGAAACGTTAAAGGAGAAGATGAAGAATTATCATTCATTAATCGACCAAACATCTCTTAAACATTGTGATTAATGGGATCATAGAGGAAATGACGGCATATCTTTATACATATATTGATGTTGATTGTTAGAAGAGGGGTGGGTTTTGGGTTAGAATATACGTATAGAGAGAGAATCAACGATTCAACCACACAACAGATAAGTATTATCATTATTTATCTGTAGTGATGAAAGAGAACGAAAAGTCATTGTTTGCTAGACTTTTGAATTGCATGGAAAAACGAAAATCATTCAATTCCAATCGATATTACCATCACTATTACTATTATTTATATTATCTAGAAATTATTCTACCTACATTATTGTATGTTTGTTCTAAATACTTCAAAACGTCTTAATAATGTACCCAATAATAAAATTGCTATTTCATCATCGATATCGACTTGAATGACCTAAAGATTAACACTTTGAACGGATACGAATTTGTAGACACGTATACACAGAAACATTTTGTATTAAAATAATAATTATCGAAAGACATTGTGTCAAGGAATGTATAATAAAGGAGTCAAAACATGCCTTTTTTCTCGTCTTCTTTGAAATCTCTCTGGTATTTTCTTTATCGCCTCTATCTTTTGCTTTATATGCGTGGGCCTGCAATATAATTTACTCAGCCATGTCAAGATAATAACCATATAATTATCGAAGATAATATGCAATCGGCCGCAGCTTTTTCTTATAGTTGGATGTTGCTGCAACAAACAACAGTAGCTGTGTTCAATTTCATTTGATTGGAATTCTTTTTTTATTGCTGTTGTTGTAACGTTGCCAGTATTCTGTAAGATGCTGTTATTTTAAAGTTGTTGTAGATACGTTGATTTTGACCATTCATTAAATGCATATTTCAAATTGTTGACATTATTGGCAATCTTTTAAGAACAGGTAGGAAATTTCGCAACCTGTCACATTAACAATCTCACCTTAGCTATTAAAGAGAAACTTTATTATGCTCTAAAACTAGTCGAAATTGTGTAAGGAGGGCAAAAAATTCGTCGCGACGTCCATCCCTCAAAAATAAATAAGCAAAAACCAACAAAAAACTATAAAAATAAATAGTACACCTATACCTATAGTATGTGAAATTAGAGTTGACCAGCTGCAGGGATGTCTATAAAAAGCAGTCGGTATTCGGATAAACTATTTTTTAAACATGTGTTTGAATTGGAATTTCGGGCGAAAGAATTCAAAGGCCAGGACTGCCCATTGTGGTCGTACAGACAGATAAATTATGTTCGACGGTCGCGTATGACAGTGGCCATGTACGCTGATCGTTGGCTGAAAAAAAACAGCGAACCGAAAACCCCAACTGCTGAAGATTGCCAAAATAAACAACAATTAAAAATAAAATAATAATAATAATAATAAATAAGAAAGGGGCAACTGTAATAGAATATAAGTAGTGGAGAGGAAGAGACTTCATTAAATATGACTAACTGTTCTTAAGACACATTATGAATATTCATGGCAGTTTATTGTTGCTGCCGCTGTTGATGTTGTTTTGATCTTATTTACCCTTTCATCCTGTTTTTGTTAATGATCAGGCAATTACTCCAAATGGACAACGATGAATGTTTCAAGTATTGCCAATACTATCAATTAAAAAAATAACACCAACAACAACATTCGAACTTAATTAACAAATTCTTTGTGACTCTTAATTTTCAATCGTTTTTTTCAAGTGATTATCGAACATAACAGGAACCATTCAGTCTAATCTGTACAAGAATATGTTAATTTCTTTAATGATAGTAATAAAAGTATACCTGATATGACGGTATGAAAATAACCGTGTTACAGTTGTTGTTGTTTGGAGTTTGACCATCATGAATGTTACGGAAATTGCAAACACTATAATTTTCTATATTTTATAAGGTTTTATTATTATTTTTGCTACATTAACCTACCCTTAAATCTGTTTTTTGAAATATTAACAACATCATCATTATTATTGAAGAGAATGTTAACGTCACTATTTAATTATAGAGACATTAAAAACTAGTCACAACAAAGAAAGTCTAGACTTTTGTTGCGATAAATATAGAGATTTGAGAAATTGTTGTAATTACATTATTAAAATAACATTTATTGAATTGTAGCAATTTTATTGTAATTATCCCATTTTCACCGTTTTTATCCTATTTGTTTTTGCTAATTTGTTTTATTTCTAAATAATCGCATAATAGTAATTATTATATAGAAGAGAACATTTTTGAGTATCGATTTTTTTTGTAATAAATTGGAGACTTCAACGTCAGGTCACGATAGATTTTATCTTGAAGAATTGTATTTATTTAGAAAACAAACAAACTAAAACTTTGACAATGTGTGTTCGTGCTTGATCTTTTCCAGTTTCATTACATAGGTTGTTCTTTTAAAGTATAAATCAGTGCTGTATGTATCGTACAACAACAGCAACAACAATACCAACAGAATACAAAAAGCAGCAATACCAAGTTCACGAGAGAGATTCACCCCGTTCATTCCTAGGATTTTCGCTACTCTGCTTCTACACACTAACAACAACAACAACAGAAGCAGCAATCTTCTTTTCTTTCTACTCGAATTTCCAGTTAACCAATACAAATAATTGTTATCGAAGCAATTTCAACAGCAACATTAATTCATATGAACGGATATATCATTCGATACATAAATTTTATATTTTGAACAGTAGCATCTTGAAAACAATTGTTCTTAACTTTTGTATTTTATTGTTTTGAAAATCGGCGATTTTGCGTTTTTCTTTTTGCAGGAAATTTTATTTGTTTTGGTTTTTGTCGATTTAGTATCGATGCCGGTGGTGATGTTTAAAATGTATACCAACGTTACAATATAAAAGAAGTGGCGATTGGAATGCACGTTTCCATTGATAAAATGTTGTGTTTATATATGTGTGTGGTGTTTTTTGGTATAATAAAAATCAAAAACAGGAGCAAATTTTGTTTGATTACTCCATTTTGTTTTTCCTTAAATAGATATGTGTAATAAACTAATTATTTGCCTTTACATTCATATTCTTCTTAGAAGATTAGATAATGACAGAAATTTGTAAATCAATTAGTTTATAAATATTTTAATAATATTCAGCATTGTTATTCGCGTGTAGAACAGGCAATGAATTAATTATTTATAAATCGAAAAGTGGGCAGAACATGTATTTCAATTATTTCACTTCCTAAAGCATCGGTTAATAAAAAATCCCATAATTTTTCAACTGATTACCGAAAACTAAAGAACAATTCTCTCTTTTGTTGTCTTAGATCTCTTAGATACGCCAATTGCTTATACGATTTTATACAAATTCAAGAAGATCTTGGAGACGAATGTATAATTTAAACGTTTTTTTTTCTTGCCCTGTCCCATCCGGACACCCACAAATAACCTGTCACTAATAATCAATCACTTCAGGATACTCTAATAATATTGAAAATGCACATAAATGGATCAACTAATCTATTACAAACCTATCTTTTTCTAAATCTCTTAGTTGTTTCTGTACAAGAAGATCGAAAGAAAAAAAAACGTGTGATCAGTGGATGACGGTGTACAGTGATGTAATTCCGACAAGAATTAATGGCATCTACATTTATGTAAATCTGTATCACTAAATGTAACATAAGATAGATAGATAGATGGATAGATAAAGATGGTCACTAGTTGCTACTGTATTTTAAATTATCAAACATAAAGCCTTTTTAATGATAACCTTCAAAAATAATGTATTAAATAAAGATAGTAGGTAATAGCGTCGCCTTGATTCTACTACTATATATATATATTTTATTCTGTTTTTATATGTAGTGTGAGCCCATGTTTAATGTAAAAGGAAATTGATTTGCATTGGAGATGATACAGCGTGTTGTGTGAGGGCCATGAAGAGATACTGAAGCTGGTGGTTTGTCGTCGCTGCTTGTATATATGTTCGTGAGTGGCTAACCGCAATGATCAAAACTTGAGATAAGCCACCACTTTCGACCGCTGGGTTTCTGTTTTTTTTTTGTAGCTTTTGTGATGTTGTTTCATTTTCAAGAATTATAATTTCAGAAGCACTTTACAACCGCAATCAATTTATTAATTTTATAAATTTACCAACAATATATTATTAATGATAAATATTAAAAATTGTAATTATTTTGCTTTTTTTTTAAAAAAAGTAAAAGGTTTTAATGTAAAAATATAAGTAGTGGCGCCAGTTTTACTGCTATTTCTACATTTACTTGTTTTTATGTTAAACTAGATGTCAATGTAGAAGCAAAGATCGATAGATGAAAAGTCGATTGACATTCTGAAAAATCCGATAACAGAATTTCTGTACAGATGGTCGTTAAGATTTGTTGTAGATATGTTTTCGGTTTTCCATGTCTACTTATATAGGTCTGTCTTTTTATAAAATATATATTTTTTCACGTTGATGCAACTGACAACTTTCTGTTATTAACAATCCCAGAAGGATTTGCGAAATTGCTCCTTTTGTACAAATACTCTGCCGTCGTTAGAACAGAGCAACCTATACGATGAGCTTAGACCTGAATTCCAGAATCTCATCAAGTCGAAGCAAATAGATGCAATTGATAGTGAAATTTGATTTAAGATAAGAATCATTCCAATTCTGATTTGTCGTCTACATTATTTGCATTAACTCAGAGTGCCAACTGTACATTATAGATTGAAACTGTTCTCTAGGTACTGCATGTATATTTAATTTTGAAATAATCTTTGTATTTTGTAAGGTTTTAGTCGACGTTTACTCTGTAATGGATAACTGAGTCACAATCTCTAATTCTAAGTCTTCCGACCAAAAAAATAATGACTTGAAGAATTTCGTAAATGCCATCTAAGTGTCGTCTTATTACGTAGGTTAGCGATCATCAGCATTATTTGTGTTTTGTTAACTGTTTTTCTGAAAAGTTGATCGGAGGAGCAGTCAAAGCATTCTCTCAAATTACGAATCCATGATATTCGTCTTTCTTTTGCTAGTCTTTGCAAACCTTGTTGTTGGTAACTCTATTCACATAAAATATTTGGAATATTCTTCTGTACAGATAGTAAATATATATTACTTGAAGTTTTATTACAGAAGAATCAAAGTCGTAAGCGATTTCAATTCTAACTTCTCTCTAAGTACCTGTGTACCATAAAGTAAGCCCCAGAGTAATAAAACAATTGCATTATAAAGTTAACCAAAATATTTACGACTCTGTCAATCAAAGCAGGTAGCGGTCCTATATTTTGTGGGGTTTCTATTGTTAATGTTTATTACCCAGACGCAAGAGCTGAATGTAAAATTGGAGTTTTGAAAAATTCTAATATTTCAAAAGATTTTAGATAATATATCGATAAATACTCGACAATTGAATGTATTTTCTCTTATTACTTCTCTGGCAATAACAAGTCGTAAAATAAACAGATGTTTTAAAATCACAAAAGTCTTAATGATGGTGTTCTAAGGGGTATTTTATTACTCTCTTAAACTCTACCGCATACTAAACCTATGTACCTATTTGTAAATCACGTGAAATTCTTTATAATCGGATATTTCATCAATATATGAATTGGTAAGCTATAAGTACACCTTCTACTTCAACACTTTGAATATCACTAAATCTAATTCTTCTAAAATTTCCAATATGCTCCAGTTACATTTCGGTTGATTTAACTTTGTACCCGGCGCATCCACCATTTTGCACTTAATGAATTAATTATTTCTCAATTATTTATTTCTACAGTTTATCATAAATTATTTTAGAATGTTGTTTGAATTAAATTGTTCTCTTATTGTCATCACTATAAACATTCATTTGAAGGATTTATTATTTTGTATTGATATTCAAATTAAATGTATTTATGTACACTAATAGAGCAAACAAAAAACAACATTAACGTAGAAGAAAATCTGACATGAATAACAAGATCAAAGATAATAATAGAAAATTGAATTGATTGATGATAGACAAAGAAAAATCAACAATATTAGTGATGTAATTCAAACTGAAAGTGATACATTTGAAGTGATTTATAAGGATGCTTTTATTGTGAATGTGAGCTTCACAATTAAATGAATTTTTCCTATAAATTTTTGATAATTATTTCTATTGCATTATTTATAAGACTGTACGTTTATTTTTTCGATTTGTAAAAATTTCCTATCCTGTTATAGTACATATATGATTTTAAGATTTTTCTAAATTGTATTAGACGAAATGAAAATAATAAAGGCAACGATTTGTCAGTGATTATTAACAGAGATCTTACCTTAAGGGTTAATAGTTAATAGTACCACCCCCTCTCTCATCATAAAATGATTAAGACCACCACTGCTATTTCTGTAGTAATAGCCTGAGGTGGTTGTAATGTTGGAGAACAACAAGAAGATGGTAAGAGGTTCAGTAGGACCTGTTGCTGCTGTTGTTATTGCTTTTATATAAAAGAGTTAGTAGAGAGTCTGTGTCTGGTTTCTTCGTTCCAACATACTTATTATTATTATACGAAGGCAGACGGTCCGCGCCCCAGGATATGATGATGATGATGATGGTCGGACTTCTTTTTCCCGTCGCCGACAAAACTCTTCTACTATACATACCTTTATATGTATATACTATAACGCCGTCATCGTCGTCGTCGGTTTTATTTTGAAAAGATGATCGGTTTCCAATCTTTTTTACCAAATGCGATCGGCACGATCCAGGCTCTTCAATCTCGACCATAAATCGAGCCAACAAAAAAACAACGATTTCAACGGTCAATGGTAGCCGATCGTTAACAAAAAGTAGCAACTTTTCTCTTTTATACATGACTTATGTAATATATTCCAATGAAACCTTATAAATTTATTATGTTAATTGTTTAATTCATTAGCAAGCCGAATTAGAAAAAGAATAAGAAAAATAAAGGAATCACTATAATTCTACTATTTATATTAAAAAGAATCGTTGCAAAATTGGGCTCCTAGACTACAGATGGCGCACAATTATCCATCATTTTCGTTGGATTTTCACGCATTACCTCACCAAAAATAAGTGTTTATTTTCTTTAACACACAAAAAACAACAACAACAGACATATCAATCCTCAGAAACGTCTAAATCGGTCAAAAGAACCGTGTGAATATTATAAAATAAACAAAGCAAAATCTACCTGTAGTGTCTGAAAATTATTGATCGACTTCAGGTGAATTTTATCGATTTCTCTCAAAAAAAAATATTCTACTAAATAATGTGGGCGTAACTGTTACAAAATCTGTGACATCCTGGTGGCTGAACAATAACATCTACTACCACCTGGGGTGTACTTAACACTATTGGTAGAAATTTCGTTTATTTCTTCTAGTTCACATAGAAAAGCATTTTGTATTATTTTTATTTAGTGAACCCCTTCTACATCTTCCGATTCACCCCTTATCTTTCTATTCTCATCGTTAGAGATAGAAATAGACAACAACTATATAAGAGTTGTCTCTTCAAAAGATATCCCGGATGTATTGTTCTTTTCTTGTAGTGCTGTAGGTATTTATTTGATCCATACATAGAAAGAAAGGAAGAAAGAAAAAAAATAGAATTTGGCCGTTGAAAATTACGTATAAAATTTCATATAAAATAATTGAAAATTTCTCATTCAAATTAAAAACTAAATAATATAAGAAGAAAAATTGAAGCATTTTAAGATTATAAATTTTCATCCCTACGATTTGTATAGAAATGGGCAACGTTTTGGATAGCATGCATATGTATAAGGTGCAACTGTTAATGCCCCATTGTATTGCAAATTCCATGTTAATTTCACAGTGTGTATGTGTGGCACAATTCTACACTATGATTTGTTTTGGTAAAGAGGCTATGATGTGTTAGCAACAGGTGACTTTTGATACAAGAAAACTAGCCCTTTCTTTTCGTATTTGCATTACTATGTCATTTTTACATTTTATCAGAAATCTTTAAAATCATATTCATAAGTGAATTGCTTTTTTATTGCAATTAGTTATGTGGAATTATTTTTTATTATTATTATGCAAAACTAAGTAATAATGAATTACTTAATTAGATTTATTTTGTTAAAATATTTAACTTTTAACAAAATTCAATAGTTTAAATGTATGTTTTGTAACTTTCCTTTTATTATCAACAAATTGTTAGTTTTTACCATTTTGACACCATTATTCTTATCAATTTCTCAACATTTAAAATACTTTAATTGTTTGTGTTTGTAGAATTGTTGTAAAAATCCATGTTTTGTTATCCTTTGTTTGTCCGTTAATGTCGACGACGACGACGACGACGCCGCCGCCGCCACCACCACCGTTTATTTGTACGGTGTATGTTAGTATGTGCCGCCGATCTGTGTTGCCTAGCTACCGTATTCTGTCGAGTGTAAACATTTCCCCTAACGTGTAGGTGGGGATGGTCGTTTAGGCGGTGTCGCGACGCCGTGAGCCACTAGTAAGCTATATTGAAATGACGTCATTAGTTGTCCGGCAAGTGAGACGCCATCAATGGCGCGCGCATTACAGGAGGGGCGCATTCTCAACTATATAGATATAATATGTATGCAGAAGATGGAACAAGATAGAGACAGAGATAGTATTTGGTGGGGGTCAAATAGCTAACAGGGTAGAGATTGGTATAGAAATCGTCTCGCATTCAGTCAGTAGTGCAATCATAGTTGCTGTGTGTGTATGTTTCTATTTTATATTTGTACAAAATACATAACACATTTATTATTAAATAATAATAATAGACAAAAAAAGGGCAGCTTTATGCATAACGTATGAGCAAAACCAATTCCTAACGATTATTATTATGATATAAATATAAATTGTTTACGTTTTTTTTTCCTGTTAATTTGTTGATTCGTTTTTGATGTTTGTGATTATTGAAGAATGAAATCTAATTAAATAATAATAATAACAACAACGAATGAACAGTTGGTTTACAATAATTGTTACTATATGGTAGTTGAAATTGTTGAATTAGTGTTGTTAAAGTGGCGGTGTAAAAGTAGATCGAATGACGGTATTGATGTCGCCGTCTCCGTGTCAGTTCGCGGAGTTAACAACATCAACAATAAGAAGAAGAATAAAAACAACGAGAATCACAGCAGCAGCAGCAACAACAACAACAACAACCCTATTAAGGGACTGAGTTTATATTTAGTGTTAAAAAGTGTAGTTATTAAAAACCTAGTAATTGGACTGTTATTAGATTGTGTGCAAAGTGTACGAACACGAGGACAGTGTGGACTCGTCGGTAGGTCGGCCCTTACAGGGCATGGCGGCCACTACATACCTACCAGCGAGTAGTGCAGTAAGTGCGGCCGATTTGGACGTAGGTATGAATATCGTCGGTGGTTATCATACGAGCGCATCGCCGAGATCGGCAGCCGACGCAAATGAAATGAAGTACCTGCCGCAACATCATCATCATAATCATCATCATATGGCTAGTTCACCATCACCTGGTGGACATGCTGCTGTATCATTATCAGCAGCAAATCCATGGGTTAGCCTACAGCCAGGTGATCCATGGACAGCATCAATGGCTGGTATGCATCATGCACACCACCATCATCCCCATCAAGATGTTAAACCATTAGCACAACAAGCTGATATGATGCACCATAGACAACAACAACAACAAGGAATGGGATCACCGCATGCTTGGCATGCGCCCGTATCATCAGCCCATTATAATCCCGGTGGAGCTGGTTCACCATTACAACAATACCATGCAGCAATGAATGGAATGTTGGCCCATCATCAGGCAGCAGCACCACAATTACATCATCAATTACATCGTGATATGCAAAGTCCACATCATCCACAACATTCTGATAGGGATGTTAGTGGTGGTGAAGATGAAACACCAACTAGTGATGATCTTGAAGCATTTGCTAAACAATTCAAACAGCGACGGATCAAATTAGGTTTTACACAAGCTGATGTTGGTTTAGCATTGGGCACATTATATGGAAATGTATTTTCGCAGACAACGATATGTCGTTTTGAAGCATTACAATTAAGTTTTAAAAATATGTGCAAATTGAAACCATTATTACAAAAATGGTTAGAAGAAGCTGATTCAACAACTGGCTCACCAACATCAATTGATAAAATTGCTGCACAAGGTAGAAAACGTAAAAAACGCACAAGTATAGAAGTATCAGTTAAAGGTGCATTAGAACAACATTTTCATAAACAACCAAAACCATCAGCACAAGAAATCACATCATTAGCTGATAGTTTGCAATTAGAAAAAGAAGTGGTACGGGTATGGTTTTGTAATAGACGACAAAAAGAGAAACGTATGACACCACCAAATACATTAGGTGGTGAAATGATGGAAGGTATGCCACCTGGTAGTCATATGCATCCAAATTATGGACATCATCCTGATATGCACGGTTCACCAATGGGTCAACATTCACATTCACATAGTCCACCTATGTTATCACCACAAGGTATGGGACACCAATTAACGGCCCACTAGCATCCAGCCCATTGGGCCTCTATATTACATCACAGTGACAACGGCTAGTGAGAACAATATTTTTTATTTAAATAATAAATAAAATATTAATATAAAATCGACGGCTCATTTACAATTTAAACTAATTTAATAACAAAAACACGATAAGAACAATAAATAAATAAACAAATTTAAATTGTTACTACCTCAAAGCCGTCGCCGAGGTCCCGGGCTATTCAAATTAATATTCACAACAATTACAAACAACAAATAAATACGAAAATTACAGACAATTTGTTAAATATATATAATTAATAATAATAATAATTTTTGATGTAGATAATAAATATAATAAATAACGGCGTGATAACGTCACATTCCGAGTGAGTACCTTAACTAAAATTAAAGTAAAACAAAACAAAAAAAACGGACAACGACTGTTTTTTTTTATTTTGTAAATTATCTTGTAAATATTATGATGGATATGATGAGTGATATACGCGTGTCATCTCGATGAATTATTTGAAAACTAAACAATGAGAGATGCAAGTGTAATTTAGACAAAACTACTATTGCTACAACAAACAGTAATTATATTAACGATAATTTTTTGTTTATTTGTAAAACGTTTTTAATTATTTTTTTTTAATGATTTTCTTATTTTCCTCTGTAAATATTTTTAAGATTTTGTCCGTTTATTAATAGTGTGAAAGCGGGCTAAAAGACGTGATTTATACTCTAATCAATCCGAAGAGATGAGGAAGAGATTTGCTAAGAAATAAACTGTATAAAAATAACCGAAACGGTTGACGATAAATCTCTACATTGTATAAGTTTATAATGTATAGAATGTCGTATATTATTATTATTATTATATTTAAAATTACAAAAAAAAATTGGACAAAAATGGTATAAAAAATATTAAGAGTTGTTTCTTTGGTTGTTATTACTAATAATTTTTTTTCGGTTAGTGTCGTGCGACCCAGTTGAACTCGACCTACACACAACAAAACAACAACTAAACGATTGACTTTTATTTTTGGATAAAAATCATTAAAGACCGTACTTTTTATTCTAATTGTCTACAAAAAAAAACAAAACAAAACCAGTAAATAGAATCATCTATGTACATATTTATTATAATTGAATATTTAATTAAAATATATCGTTGTACGGTGTGAGGAAAACTCGAAAGAAAATGTTGGTTTTTAAGCGGTCCTCTCTGCTTATTTCCCCTCCCATTTTTTTTTGTTTATTTCAAAATCGATTAATTTTTGAAATTTCTAGTCATGAATTAAAACTCAAAGGGTGATTTTTTTTGTCTTTACTTTTAATTATAACTAAATATAAAAAAATTAAAATCGAAACGGAATGAACGAAACGCCGGATCTTTGGTGAGTCTTTATTATTATCTCTATCTGTATTTTTTGTGTGTGTTTGTTAATTTACAAAACTCAAAGAATAATCAACGACTACATTTGGCCATTATATCAAATAGTTCTCCGACATACGTGACAAACACGATCTATAAATATGTTAAATTATAATGACAAGTAGTGTGCGTTAATCACCGAAATTTCTGCCCATATTTAGACGAAAAAGAAACGAGAGAAATACAAGAAGAAAAAGAACCTGTTTTATTTGTTGTCATAGACAATTTTTTTTAGTCCTAAAAGAGTTTATTCAGTAAAATGACCATATTTAAAAAAATATATATATAGAACCGTCGCTATTTAGTTCTATAAGTTGTGTGTTTTTTGGTAATTATACGGTCCGGCATTTTTCTATTATTATTAATATTATTATTATTATTATTATGACTATCATTATTATTAAATGAATATTTTTATTTAGTTTAGTTATTTTTTTTGTGTAATTGTTTTATTTTGATAATTGTTTTTTCTTTTTAAAGTTGCAATGTTTGTATAAAAATTATTGAATGGCATTAAAGTAAATAAAAAATTGACAAAAATTGTTATAAAAAAACTCATTGTATTATACTACAATTTTTAGGTAGAAAAGGAGAGGATATTTGTGTATATTGTATTTTTATCAATGTCCAAAAATAAAAATCAATAAATCGTTTCCAAAATTATTAGAGGCTTTTTCATTTTTCTCATTACATTTAAAATAGAAGAAAACAAATTGAGACTGAGAGTGAATCATGGAAAATAAAAATAATAAAAAACTATCCAAGCATATAATCGAATCAATTAGAATGCCCTTATAATAATCATATTATTATTTCGATTATTATCGTTATTACGAAAAAAATATACCCACATGTTACTTGTTTCAATTAGAATATTCCAGAAAAATTACAGACGGTCTTCAGTACTGAAATCTCTGAATTCAAAGTTAATAACTTAATTGTTTAAATTATAGCCGATTATCCAGTTTTGGGTGGCGACGATTGTTAAAAATTATGCATTTCCCAATTTTTCCCAAGACTTTTCTTAATGCCAAGTACACATACAGTATATAATAAAGTTGTTTTAACACTGAAATATAGATGTTCGACTTAATTAGCCAAATTGTCGGTAGTTATTTTGTTGAAAAGGCGAAAATTGCTAAAATTACACAATTTAAACATGAAAAATCATTACCTATTACACACCAAAGTGTTTTTGAGTTGTTCTTTTTTTTTGTTAATTGAATGGAAATTTTTCACGATTCGAAAATATAAATCCACTTAATTTGTTGAAAAACTACATAAAGTCTTGTTTTAATATTGTAATTTTCAAAACTAGAGTCGGTTCACTTTAATTGTCTAAATTATAAATAATTATTCTGTCTTACAGGGTGGAAATTATTCAAATTACGAATTCAATACAACGTCGATTCGCTTTTGAGCTTTTCTAGGATCGTTTCGGTTAATTCTCAGGGTTTTTAAACTTTGCACATTCTTTTCCATCTAAATATCTAATTTTTGTGGGGAAACGTTAATCTATATAAATACAAATTATCATGATGTATTGTAGTTAGAAATATCAATTCTGTAATTGAAACTTTTGTTGGAAAAAATCACAAAAATCTAAATTTTCTTCAGCATCTGTTTGAAAAATGTTCAATTATTTCAGCGTTTTTCAACTGTATGTTTGTGGAAATGAAATTTCTCGAATCTACTATTAAAATCTAATTGTCTGAGAGAACTGTAAACAAAAGTATAAATCTTTATGATTTTCCGGTGAATATCTCATCAGGCAATCACAAAAATTTGTAGACTTTAAATAAATTTTCAGTGTTTTAGAAAAAAAAACAATCCAATTGTTTTTTGCTCATTTTTAAATAATAAAAATAGAACATTTCTATCAGGAAAATTGTTTGTATTAAGAGACTGACAGACGACTGAAAATTTGTTAATACGCCACTGACCAGATTATGAAACAATTCACAACATGAGCCCAACGTATTAGGTACATCAATTTGGAAAATTCATAAACTTCAATGAAAAAGTGTCACAATATTTTTTTATTTATGGAATCCTATAATTCTCTATTTAACGGACAGATTTTCAGATTGAATTTTACATAATTTGTTGCAACATTAAAGTGGAAGATTCTCTATACTAACGTTTGTTTTCTAATTTTATTTTTACTTGAATGAATTTAGAATTATAATAAATATGATGTGTTCAACATACGAACAAATAATTTTCTATTGAGATGGAAAGTTTGCAAAAATTATTAATGCAAATTTCAACAAAATCCACCTTTATTTTATTGTGTGTTAATGAAAATTCGATTGCTATAAATGATTCTTACAAATGAGACACGCAGTTTGTCTGTGATGGGCCCCCTGCTTATTTGGGGTGAATATGATTGGGACATGTTTTACTTATTTTGAATATAGAATTGTTTGTAACTATTTAAATTCAAATTTGTTATCAATAACAACAACAAAAATAAACACAAAACACGCCGATCATCTAATTTGATATTATAATTCGTAATATTGACATAGTGAAAAAAATTAAAAATAAACCACTTTTATAAATTGGAAATAATAATAATAATGAAGAAAAAAATGCAAACACAAAATTCTTGTGGTTATATTATGAATGAGATTAGTTTAAATCATCTGAATTGATTATAATATAATTTAAATAATTTAACGTCAATCAAGATATAACAGACAGTAGCCATATAACAGCTACTGTAATCATTAAATGGACCTCATCATCTGCAATCAATTAAAAAACAAATGAAAATTAAAATGATTAACAATTATTATCATTAATAATTAAATTTTTGATGAGTTTTCGTTTATCAAACCTGTATTTATGTTAATGTTTGGAAAATTCGAAAAATTTCGTTTTACCTGTCGAAAATTTCGAACAAAAATGGTATGGTTCCAAAGATAAATGATTTCTAAATTAGATCGGGCAGTTAATAAACCTGACCCTCACTATTTCAAATTAATAATTAGTCATTTTTCATGTTGATAGAACGGTGATGAAAGCAATATGATCGATGGTTGTAAATAAACAAAAATTGATTTTGTTGTTAAAAAGTAATCACTGTATGTAATTAGGTGGGTGATGATTGTTTAAATTAAAAAGAATTTTTTTTTGTGTTTATATTTAGTTAAATTGAATCATTTTTCAACTATTATTATTATTACTACTAAATAGGTGCTATTAGTGTTGCACGCATCACGTATTATAATTCTTCCTCCCCCTAAACTATAGAATTCTCAGTATCAGTCATCCATGTCTTGTGCATCATTTAAAATCAATTATAATCTACAGTATTGAAATATATCTGTACTATAAATACAATACTGTATTTATATTATGGTAGATGTATTGTGGCATGCAATATAGGCAATTATATTGTTATCAAAAGACCAAAAGTTGTCTGTATGTGTGGGTTTCTATATGTTTTTGTGTAGTTGTAGTGGCAGTAGTTAGTTAGTTATTGTGGAACTTGAAGGGGAGATTGTTGTTTAATTTAATTTTATTATAAATGAGACACATTAATAGTGATTTGTTTTGTTACAAGTCAAATGAGGGTGGAACAATTGGTACTGTGATTTTTATCACAAAATGATTTCAATTGGAGTAATTCTAAAAAAATTCTGAATTGCTATATGAACCAAATATACAGCGCGTCCCACTTTATTATTATTTTAACGTTTTTAAATTGAATCAAAGATGCTTTGATTCAGTTATTTGAATAAAATACATGAAAATTGGAAAAATAATGAAATCTTTCTAAATTGAGAATTCAATTTTTAAAAAGTAGGCATATAAAAAGCCAAAACGATTAACCTCTTAATGACACTAAGCTTTAGATGAAACTTAAGAAAATGGAGAGAAGTTTTAAAGTTGAGGAAAAACTTATTGTTCTATTTGCTAATAGCCTAGCTTAGGAGGAAACTACAGGTTTTAATATTACTTTATTCAACTTTATAAATTTACGTTTAAAAAGTAATTCCAGATAGTACTTACTTAAAAAAAAATCCTTGATCTGTAAACCTAGATTCCACAATTAAATAGGTTGACGTAAATGATGGTGCTAAATCTGGAGAATTTATGAATGTTCGACGAATTTTTACATGGCAGCAGGAAATGGAAACAAGAATTTTTGTGCACATAAAACATTTTGCGCCTATAAAAATTAGAATGTTTCCACTTTTTAGACATTTCTGTATCAAAATAATGAATTCTGGTCCACGAAGTTCGTTGTTCCATCGATAAATTGATTGTAATTCCATTGAGATGTGATCAGTCTCATTCGTTTTTGATCAGCACTGAGACCATTTGAGTAGCCGATCTTTGTGGGAAGTTTCTAATCACAATCTCAAAACGGCTCAATCTTTTGCCTCAAAACTTTTGTTTGCTACTTATCAAAGCTTATACACTTTTGCGACAATTCAAATAATTAAGCTCAAGTATTTTATAAAAACCTGTCGTATAAAAAATAGGCGAAATCTGGTTGACAAAAACAGAAACTCATTCAATAAACTGAATTTCCAAAATTCCGTATAACTTGTCGACTGGTAATATTGAACAATATTTATAAATCAAGTTATTTTACGATATAATCCAACAAAAGAGTTTGCTTACTGTAAGTACTAAGAATAGTAATGGATAATTACAACAGTGACTAGATGTACACAAAGATCCCTTCTATTTCTATAGCAGGACAATTCTTAGTTAAGTTCAATAAATATCTCGAATCAAGAAAGGAACTCCCATTTGAAAAATAAAGAGATTATCCTTTAAAAGTATGTGTTTTATTCATTTGTTTTCATATAGTTCATTAATTTTTGTTTATATTTAGTGTAATTTCACGGTAGTTTCTAAGTATTCGTACATAGAAACCATAATGAAAGGCTCTTAAAATCGGCAAAATTCTTTAGATTTGAAAATCGGATGCACAATTTTGGAACAATTGTGTCAGACATGTTGTAACTGTAGAAAATAGGTTTTTTAGGACTGTCTGAATACCGTGAAATAATTATTGAGCACCAATGATGCCAGTGAGGAGGAGTGTGAAAATGTCAATTTCTTTTGAATATATTGATGTTACGGATAACTTTCAATTAAACTATTTATAATACCGTCACAGTCAATGCTTTTGCCTGCAGATTAAAAATTTATCCAAAATTTAAAACATTTTATTATTTTCGTTTGCCTACCTGCTATAGGAAAGGGAAGGATCCTTTTCTACATCTGAAAAGTGTTGTAAACCGTCCTATTGCTATTGTTAGCTTATTTGTTGGCTTATATCCTGAAATAATTTGACTTATAAGTGTTTCTTTTTCATTATTTCCAAACGACAATGATAGCACTGAGTAGTACCATCATTAGATTGGCATCTCGGATTTACACCCTTTTACTTAAAAATTTCCAGGTCAAGTTTTTCTATATTTTAGATTATCGATTTGCTATTGAAATTGTAGATATGAAAATTCGAACAAGAATTCAGAATCCTTCAGAAAAATTCGAAATTCTAAACGATAAATCATGACGACACAATCACATTGGTGAATCGATCATATGAACATAATGTAACTTCTTTAAGGTATAGACGACCAAATCGAAATAGACCAACTTTATTAACATTTTCTAATAAATTCTTTCTACCTTAGGGTACAACTCACGTGTAAGTCTATTTTACCTATCCAAAAATTTGCTTCTATATAGTTTAACATGAATTGATCGTTAAATAATAAATAAAAATAAAATCATAATAATGGTAAAAAATAATTGCATACATATTTAATCTTACAATTTTAGTCTATTTAAAAATTTTTTTGCACAACATACATAAAATTTGAATAAAACTGAATATACCCGTAGGGCAAGCTTCTAATAATTTCAAATTTGAACTATCGCTTACTCAATAAATTCCATTCAAATGATTGGCAGTAGTTTAAAATCGAAAATTGCAATATTTTTTCATCCTGTTTTTAAAAAAATAACTTTTCTCAAATATTTTACTTTTATTATAATTATTATTATAGCCTAAAGGTGTACTAGTTTAAGCATTTCTAATTAACTATATACATATTAACAATGTGTTATGTACATATTATAGTGAAACACAGAGAAAAAGGAATGGAAGAAAATGATTCATTCTCAGACAACTGATGCAAATTCTACAACTCTAATCGAGTTAAAAACGATTTTCATGATCAAAACAGACAACAATAAAACATAAAACTGATGCATTAAAATCAACGGATGGCTGCTGCTAGAGTTTCTTCATCAAAACATTATTACCAACCGGATGGTAACCTGCAATTTTGAACAATTGTAATTCCGACTCTATCTAACTCGTCTTAGATAGTTTACGTCCACAGACACACGCAAAAAAAATATTGAATAAAACTGTTTAGAAACACCGTAAGTCATAGACTAATCTCGTCTCTTGAAATTTTTGCAGACACGCTTTCATTATTATTCTTTCAAATATTATACTATTATCATTATTATTATTTTTTTTTTGAAATTGTGGGAAAATCAAAATAGTTATTTCAACTTGAATTTAGGTAATTTCATCGTGATTCTTATTATAGCAATTGTCCACCAATGGTAATGGTTCTATCCTTGGAACACAATACCGAGCCATTGTTGTTATTTTAACCAAAAAAACCAACAACAACAGCAATAAAACAACAACGGAACTGAACATTTCACGCTCGATTCTCAGTGTATATTTACCTTTATGGTAGCCATATTTGATAAACCATGTTGGAAATACTATTATTATCAAGTCGAAAGACACAAAAAAAAATTGTATAAATAAATAAAGCCAATAATAACCAACAACGATATCGGTAGCCCGCTTCCAACACCACACACACACACACCAAAGCTTATCAAGCGACCATTATTTCCATTAGAAATCGCATGGTGTTGTGGCCTCACTTTTTTTTTGTTCAATTATTTTTCGTTTTATTTGTATAGTGTGTGTGTGTGTGTGTGTGTGTGTGTGTGTGTGTTATCAATTTTGTTTTTAAAATTTCGAATTGTTATCGCTTTTAGTAAAGGGCCATTCACACGCTACATATTCAAATGAACTTTTACCACCAATAAACGGAAATGATCAACAATTTTTTGTTTTTATATATATATATTTTTAACCTGTTGCTAACAAATGTTTGAATTTTGTTGTTGTTTTTTTGTAAGAAATTAGGTAAATGTTCGAAATTTATGGCCAGCTAATATTCTCACTATTAAAAGAATTGATAGATAAACAATGTATTGCCTTCCTTTGGACCAAATCAGAAGATTTGTACGATTTTTTCTTATTATTAATATTATTATTACTAACAATTAGTTGATTTGTTGTGAATTTATTGATAATTATTGACATTTTTACGAATTAAAAATTATATTCGATTGTATAAATTGAAGTAATAAAAATTGTTGTTCAAATTATTACAAATTATCCACAATTTCATTCCTTATTTTCTTCAAATATGTATGTTGTGGTTGATAGAGTGCGTCTATTTTAGGTCGACTATATGTTTGATCGTAAGCGGCCCAACACAGCTCTTATTGAAGTCAAGTCGGCCAGTTTAAAGCGGGTGGTGGATATGTTTCTTACAAATATTGAATCTTATATCAACTTCTTCGTAGATAGCTGGTCCATTTATTACTAATGATTGTGTTAAAGTAGAGCAGATTAGATTTAAATAGATGTTCTAAATGAGAGATTTGCGAGTTTAAAAGACAATTGTCCGTTGTATCGAGACTATTTGAAAATTTAGTTCATTGAACTTGAACGGTAAGCATTCGGGACAAATAACTCGAAAATCTGACAGTTTTTATCGCATTCTAGTGACAGAAATTTACCTGTTCACTCTTTAAAATCTCACCTGCTTTTATCGCTTATTTGTGTAAATGACACAGTCGTAGAAATATATCATCAAATAATCACAAAAACACTAATTTGCTCAATGTTAATTTAAATATTTCATAAGAGGCTATAACATTGCATTAATTTTAAATTCTTTGAATTCACTAGAAAAATAAAATTTGACCGCAAATTTAACAATACTAATAATTTAGAATTACTGCTAATAATAATGTTAGTTCAATTCTGAACCTTTTATAAAAATAAATAAATAAGCTAACATTCAAAAAATAATATATAAATCGTGACTGTGCTTCTTTAAACTGATAACTATCATCATCACCATCGGAAACATGCACGTTGTCAAATAGTCTCAAAAAAGAAAACCTGTCAATAATTTGAAAGAATCAATTCGAAAATAGAGAGAATTTCAAAATCGTTCGCCCATTAAGATAAAATGTTTCCCGATACGATCATTCCAAACAAAATACAACTTGGCATAAATTTCTAATCTTAATTGCATTTAATTTATATAAAAACGTAACAAAAACACAAAAAAAAACAAGCAACAACACAAAACACGAACAAAATTACTTCCAATATATCGATTGTGTAAAAGAATTTTCATAGAAATAATTATTATTGATCCCGGGAAAAACTGGCATAAATTTATACTAGTTATTAACATTATTATTTATTTATAATAATTTTTTTTTTGATTTCTTAATGTCCCAGTTCTTGCAGATCGTTCCTATGAGAAAAAAACGTGCAATAGTTACGCGATAAGAGAACACAACAATTAGAAAATGTTTTTTTAAAAGTTGATTCTAAATAGCAATTGTTTCAATTTAATACCACACACACACACATATGCAGGTTTGTAATTTAAACCAACAAAAAAAAATAAGCATAAAGATTAACAGTTAATTACAGGATGAAAAGATCAGTTATTAAAACTAATTAATTAATTAATTAATTAAATAAAGGGATCAGATGGGGATTCTTGTAAAACTTTCAGATTTTGTGTTAATTAGTAGGAATATTGTTGAAGATTTTTTTCGAATAAAACTGGAAAATTGGAGTTGTCAAAAGTTTTTTTCTTGTAATGAGGAAAGCAAACAGTTTTTATGTGGCAAAAAAATAAAATAATCGAGGCCTTACACATCTGTAAGGAATTTAATTTTCACATAAATATTGGCTATCTAATTACGCGTTAATTCATTTGAATTTTATAAACATTAAATAATAATAATAATGATGGTGATAATAGGAAATAATCAAAATAACAAGTCGCGACATAATTAATTACGCTAACAAATTAATAAATTTTTACGTATTATATTACCAATCATATTTGTAATTTATTGAATCAATAAAAATAAAATTATTACCATTATTAGAAAGTTGGCAGGACTGCGATAAGAGATATATTAATACAAATTTATAATTGAATTATTTAATGTTTTTTAAATAAAATTGTAACTATTTCTAATTAGACATGGTTGGTGATAACAACAGGATATTCCGTTTGTTTTCCCCAAAAACCAACCAAACCAAGTCAACAAGTATTAGAAGAAAACAGATCTTTAATTTAAGAAATTTTACCGTAAAAATCCAACAATTAATTTACGCTACGTTTAACATCGAACTTATAAGAAATATCGTTAAATACGGTTGAGGTTGTTCTAATTAAATATTTTAAAATATAATTAGAGGGATCTCCTATTCAAATTAACAACTAAAACAACAACAACAACAACAAAAAAACTGACCTAGAAGTTGTTTTAGTGGAAGAATTTAGTAGAGTCTTACATAAATTTTTGGAAGAGATCAATTAATAAATGTAGGAAAAAAAATCTGAATATTTCGTAATTTTTTTCACCGTTAACGAAAAATGTTTCTCTATAAAATTCCTGACTACCTTGATTAGACCTTGAACACTCCTAGAACTCAAATATGTTGGTGTTTGTTTACTTCAAATACAAAATCGATGAAATAAGAAGAAGAAAACGAAAGAAAATGGAAAATTTTCGATTAAAACACAAATAAATAAATAAACAAACGCTAAATGAAAAATATATAAAAATGCAGGTGCTATTTTGTGGTTGTTGTTGTTGCAAAAGTTTCGTCCACCTGTTTATGTTCAAATTATTTGTAATTAATGTACAGGATAATTGGTAACGAGAAGACATATCACCATTATTGGATTTTTCAAAGTTACTATCTGTAAACTCTCTGTATGTTTGTGTGTATACACACACACCGTTTCGAGTTCGACACGCAATAAAAGCACAATTAGCGAAGTGCTGTGTCCTCTACGGTTATTTAGATCTTTGATAACAACAGGAAAATAATAGAGTTATTCTAGTGAAACACACGATATTTGCTCTTCCTTCTTTTAATTGGATGGAGAGTTGTGTTGCTGTTGTTGTTTTTTCCTTCTCTTAGTTTCATTTTATTTGTTGTTGCTTTTTGTTCAATGCGAACTGAATTAATTGGCAGTCGAGTAATTATAGGAAATTTTTGATTTTTTTTCTTTTACATTAATACAAAAAAAAAACAGTTGTTGTGATTAAAATTAAATGAAATGCTCAAGTCTGTCGTGACCATTGAAATGTAATGTGATAATAGATGGGTAATGATACGTGAAAGAAAAAAAAGTCCTAATATAGTAAATTACAGGGTATTCTGAAGCAATCAAACTTATAATGGAAGTAAATTATATAGTGCCTTAGAAATACAACTCAACAAATATGTCTATTTATTTATTTATTTATTTATTTATCTATTTATTTATTTCAAATAATAATAATAGTTATAATAGTAATAAAGTAGCAATACAGGTGTGACATCTTTCAATTATATTTCAAAAATCAATTAACAATTATAATTAATGTTTAACACTTTCAATCATTAAAGGTCAATTTTCATTAAGCGATAATTAGAAAGTCTATCATATGTTTCTACTGGATTTGTTTTAGATATATTGGACAAGAGAGGAATCGCGCGCGCTAGAAAGAGAGAGAGAGAGAATATTTTCTTTTTTAGTTTGTTAGCTTTATTGAATATTTCAATTATCCACAATATGATGATGAGACAGAGTACAGTAACAGCTGTATAATAAACATGTCAGAATGTATTCTATAGTCGGTCAATTGTGATTTGGTCAACTTTACTCTAAGATCTATATTATAATTTTAGTCTAATGTATAAAATGAATGACAGAAAGAGAATAACAGCAAAATTAATCAAGTTGGTAATGCATACGTCATCAATTTCACTTAAGCAAATTGACCAGTCAACATGTCATGAAGTCGTTAATAATTGTTAAGTTTTGATTTAGTTGAGAAACTGTGTGTTTTTGTAGTCAAATTACCATAGATATTATAAATAACTTATGATTATTAGACAGCATTTCCACTATGCGAATTTCTATGAGATACAATCTTACAAAATTTACACGTGTACGCAGTAATACGAGAAAATTTTCTCGTGTTCTCGTACGAGTTTATTATCTAGTCAAGTAATGGAAGCATCCTAGCAATAAATGCATAGTTACAGAGTTTGTGTGCGATTTATCTCACCGTAGAGTTCATCTGAGATACAGAATCAGGTGCGAAATTGATGCGCCAGTGGTAACAGAGCCTTAAAGTAAACGCGACCAATTTAAAATCAATTGTACAGTTATATATGTTGTTTGTTGTTGTTATTTTTTCTCTCTCTAAATGCTTATAATTATATTTTTGTAAAAATCATTTTAAACGGAAACGGATGAGCTCACATATTAGTGGGAAAAAGACAATCCATACAACTAAATAATTAACTGGCACACAGTTGTTTTCTTTCCGGTAATGATGGATTGAAATTGTTAATATTATTATTATTATTATTATTATATTTTTAAGATAGGGATGTCGATAAAAGTGCCTAATTAACGTTGCAAGTCGCGGTGTTAGTTCTCTCATCGTCCGTCACGGACAGGTGGATCAACACCCGGCCTTAATTTGTGTTTTTTTTTTCGATTTTTTTAATAATTTTTTTTTTGAAAATTATCTAAATTAGGATTGCGAAATTTTTCTAAAGATTAACACTATAATTATTGCTAGTGTAGTTAATTAAATAAAACCTTGATAGGTTTTCTATAATGAATCAAGATAGGATTAATTAATTTTTATTTTTATTCATTTTCTACAAAAAACCAACGAAATTCGGTCCACCATTATGAAAGTTTGAGGGCGGAAATATAGAAAAAAAAGTGTCAAGTGGAACTGTTAGCTACTACTGTATGGTAGTTCTAGTTAATGATTCTTTAGTAGGAAAGAGTTGAGGTGGAACTAACGAGGTAAAGTCTAGACCAACCATATTATCCAGAGTTGCAGTCGATATACACCAATAGTAGTAATAAAGTAATAACATGAGAATATAGCTACTCTCTCTCTCTCTCTCTCGTTTGTTCTTTTTTTTAATTTTGAGAATAATAATAAAAAGATTGCGTGATTTGAAATCGAGTCATGAAAAATATTCCGGAGGCTAAACACAATAAAGATCCACCCATTTTTGACAGACAGACAAACAGACAGACAGTAATGTGTATTAAAGTAAAAGATAAGAGTGAAAGAGTATACATGTTTCGTTTATATCGTTTATAACGAATTTAAAAACGCCTCCACTACAATTCATGACATTATTTCTATGTAAAACGAACCAACCTTCACATCTGTATAGGCATGTGTGTATTGTTTGTTTGCATTGTGCATAGAGTTGATGGTTAAGTAATGCTCTTGTAACTGTCTTGTAAATGGTTTCTTGTATCACTTATCAATTGATTTTAACATTTCAATCCCAATGTAAAATCGATGAATATTCTCACCATTTTTAGTTACAATAACAACAACACCATTTCAATGCAAAATTTCTTTATGGATCAAGTTATCTAAATAGTTAAATATAAGTTTTCCATGCAATCATCTAATAATTTTCCAATGAGGAAGTCTCTTCTGCGATTCTAAACAACATCAATTCTTTTTTATTCCTTCAACAATATTAATGTTTATAACATGTTAATGTCAAGGTATTTAATCAATGTCGAAGATTTCTTGATTTTCTTTAAAAAAAAAACAATTTTACATTTTCAGAAACTTGTTTAGGAAAATCCGTCAAGTTTCTTAGAAAAAAAAACACCAATGTGTTTTTATCGAATCTTAGAAACAAGTTATTGATAGTTTAACTAATAATTATCTATCATATAACGGACAAGCACGATTTACCTTCGATCAAAATATACCTACTACACTTTCAAAGTTATACCTTATTTAAGTATTTTTTTTCTTACTGAAACAAGACATTTAAACACACAAACACGTGTACAATTTATTACCGTGTTTACCAATTGATGATGATGGTGATGGAAGTTGGATCGAATTGTTATTGTTGAAGATGTATTATTTTTTCCGTACAAAGAGTATCTTAAAAGAACTAGTCAATTGGGACTGAATTTGTTAAAATCCCCTATAACACACAACCAATTCTATCCAACAAAAAATAACAAGAAAGAAATTCAACAAATTTTATTACCAATCAATGTGAGACAAACAACAATATAGATGGAAGAGATGAAAAATAAAACTAATTGCTTTGTGTTATATGAGTTGTCGTATTAATGATTTATTATCGACTTATTCAATTTAATTTCCATCTAAGGCTTGGTGGTGTAAAATAGACAAAATTAAAGGAAAAAAAAATGAGTAAAGAGACACCGTCATCATCCACCTACAGATAATTTTTCCTGAACGTTTTTTTTTTCATCTTCTATAATCAAACGAACAATAGTGGTGAAAATCTTGGTTTAAGACCAGGTGTTTCGTGCCACTGTATGTTTGTTTTCTTTTTGGTGGAATTTCTTGTATATTATGTTAATTTTCACACTTAGCACTATATACAGAATACAGACAACAAACCCTGAATAAATATCACGATGTTGCAATATGAGTTGTTGTTGTATCTTTATTTTTATTTTTTTGACTTTTCGTCTAACAAGAAGTAAAATAGTAGCGGGCGTATTAGCCAATATCAAATGGACCTTGATCAAGAAAAAGAATGAGTAGCAATCTATTTATCGACCAAGTGATCTATTATTATTATTATTAATACTATTATTTTATAAATTTACTGTTGAATGGCAATTCATAATAATTACAAAATAAATCAGAATTTAATTGATCAAGATAATTCAGGTACTAACAATTAGAAAGTATATATTTATTTTTATAATAAATTTGTAATAAGAAAAATAAATATTGTCATTATCTTTATTATTATTATTATTATTATTACTAATTATATAATGTAAATAACGTAGTCCTATATGACTGATATATCTCGCCTACAATCATCATTAACAATATTAGTAAAGAGAGTAGGATGCTGTTTAGTTATTATTTAGTAAAAGATAGATAGATATACAAGTCATATAGGGTCTCATGTATTTGTCGTGACTCACAAACACAATTATTCTATAAATTTTAAATTATTACCATTAGCAACTTGTACTGTCATATTATAAACATTTATAAGGTATCTACATATGTCTTTATATATACAGGACCGGATTTACAATTAAACTAAACGTAGGCAACTGATTAAAAGTACTAAAAATTATATAGGTCACTAACTTTTTGTTTGAATAACATTCAATAGTGTAGCGCTAGCGAATAATGTGCCTGTAAAACAAATAAAGACAGAGAATTTGTGTTATTTTGACAAGAAGTTGACAAAATCAGGTAAGAATTTGAGGGCTATTTTCTATTGAATTTGAAATAAAAATTTCATCAAAAACTTGTTATTATTATTTATTAAAAATATTGCCAATGTTCAAGATTCACTTGTATTTTAAGATCAGTTTAGTGATTACTCAGGTATTGCTAACGTTATGTTTAAGTGGGGCACAAGTAACCTATCTTAAATGAAACACCCAACACATACAGAGTGTCTGACGTTAATGAAACAATTTTTTTTTCAGAGAAACAACTTGAGCTTTAAAGGAATAACAGTATTTTCAAGTAAAACAATTGCCCGTTGGACAGAAATCGTATTCTATTTGGAAAAAACGATAATTTGTCTTTTATAAGTGTAACACCTGTAGCTGTCAAGTGTTAGATACCTCATAAATAATGCGGTCATCTCTGTAATTTATCTCCACCCACATGGTTCAAGGGTAAATATAATTGTTTTGAAATGTTTGACGATTAGATCAGCAAACAAAATAGTTTGTCTCGATACGATGGATTTTCCCCCATTTTTATCAATTGCAAAACGCTTTTCTAGAAGTCTACCAATCAGTTTGTATGGCAAGCCGTTCCTGTATAAATAATAATTGTTTGATATACTGTATATCCCAATGAAACTGTCGTCTATAATAAAATACGTTTAGAGATCTATTCTATTATCACTTGATAGCCAGGTGTCTATAATAAAAAAGTTGGACACATTGTATGTATTTATACTGATTAGTATTCAACTAAAGTTACTTGGCGGAAGTTAAAATACCAATGTGTAAGTCACTTGGACATTGTGGCGGCCCGAAAAAACATCTACACTTCCGTTTTTAGTAGTTTGTCTTTCTTTCTTTTTTTTAAATTTCTATAAAGGTTGTCAACATTATATCTTAACATTTTCTAATTAACTCTGTTATCAAGGTAATCTTATCGCAACTTAAATTTAAAAATAAAAAATGTAGAAAAATTGAGAATTAAACAAGCTTTCCTACTTAAGTTCAGACTTTAGTTGCGTTATCTAATTTAGCTTTACAATAAAATACAACACAACAACAACAACAACAACAACAACAACAGACATTTAATTGGATTCTCGCTATGCGTATGCGCTGTTGTTGCACAGTAGTAGAATTTAGCTAAGTAAGTGGTCACTTAAGACAGTTATATAATAATTGGCTCTTTGATTGATTCAACTTTTTCTAGGGCTCTACTGTTGTTGTTATTGTTGTTGTTAAAATCATGTCTACATGTATTAAAATAGATATAACAATAACAAAAGTTTCGATTCACATTGCATATTCATTCAAATATATTCAATGAATCACAGAAGATACCATCAACATATGTCTTAGTTTGAATTGAAAAGTGTTTACTGACTATGCAGAGTCAAAGTAATTTGACTTAAATAAGTGTCAACATGTTAAAATGTAATTGTAGAAATATACGAGTATTTATTTAATGTTTTTATTTATTTATTTATTTTTTTATATAAAAGAAAATCCATAAAAAGTCTAATAGAAGAAAATGTCAAGGTTAGCTAGACTGGATAACTAACAATTTTTTTTTTATCTTAAAATCGCTTTAACAATCTATTTACATATCGGAAATAAATCGCAACATACTAAATCATCGTGTTGTTTTTTTTCCTTCACTCTAATGCCCGGTGGAAAAACCTTGAAAATTGAAACAGATGAAGCAAGTTCTAAATTCATTAGCGATGACGATAGATTTCTTTATATACCTGTAGGTATATACATATGTGTTTGTGTGTGTGTTAATTCTAAAGGACAATTTTTAATTGACGTCGTCGTTATCTGTTTCAATAATCTACGATCGATTGATTTAATAGAAAAAAATACTTCTTAGAAAAGCTGTTACATAGTTATTTTTTTATGTACTTCTTGAAAAAAAATGAAGTTTTTAAACGTAACACCGTATGGGTATTAGCGAAAGTCCCGTTTTTAACTCGATTTAATAGAACGTTGAGTGAATTTTAAATTAAATGACCCAGTCGGAATAAATTCTTATTTAACCTATTAGCATCTATCTAACTGACCACGGTTCACTAGGACACTAGAAGAGGCGAAAGGTCAAGGCCTTGGACAAGGCTAGAAAATACACAAACAAAAAACTATATAGTTCCCCCTTTAGAAAAAAATACAAAAATTGCGTATATTTCTAGCAGTAGGTATTTAATTGACAGTTGTTGTGAAACAGCTGCGTCAATTGTAATTGCTTTTAAAATCCGCATTTAGGTTGATTTTACACAAATGTTATCAATAGATAGATATAAACACCCCTATTTTCACTATGTAATTTTTTTTATTGTTGTGGTTGATTGTTAAAATTGCCAACGTTTTTATTCAATCACACCAACACACATTTAATTGATCAGTGTGTCTGGATGATAATGGAATTTGTGCATAACACTGTCTTGTTGCGAGAGCATCATTTTCGTCTTGCTAGTCCTATTTATGGGGCGTAGTACGTCCGTCATTCACCCTGCGGGTGGTTCACACAAACACGCTAACCACGCACCTGCCTGCCTCCTTCTTCTTCTTCTTCTTCTTATAACCAAAAAACTTGATTTTGTAGCCGCCAGACTCTAGCCACATCACCGGTTTTTTGACGTCTGATTTTCACTTACATCTCTCCCTTTTTTGACTAAGGGAAAAATATTTTCGTAGTAAAACATTTCTTGTTGATAGTTTTAAATCAGTTTATTACTATTTATATTGGTGATTGTCCAAAAATGACAAGTAAATGAAGATGAAAGGGTGAGTATTATTCAGCATGTTCAATGAGGCTTGATGCGTGGTTCTTTTTTTTCCAGTAGAATCACTCGTGCATATATAGTTTCGCCCTCTATTTTGTTAAATATACCCCCACTGTTCGTTCTATTATTGTAAGTTCAATTAGCATATATCCAAAACAAATCGGAACACAATTCTTGTTACCCTTCATTTTTGACTTTTAAATAGTTGTGTGAAAGCGATAATTTGTCTAAACTAAACTATTTGAGATCGTTCTTTTATGGGTTTTTTTTTCCGGATAAATACGTAAAGGTGGTGTAGTGAACGAAGAAATAAGAATTGTGTATAGAATGGGTCCTCTATTCATTCATATAGCGCCAGGATTCATGCATATGTATTACCGCGCTTGGTTCACTGAGTGAACCAAGCGCACTCACACAAACATTGTTGTGTTGGATCGTGGATTGTAATATATTCATATATTCACTAATATGCGATATTGATTTCATTATGGTAATCCGAGATCATTATCTTGACACACAGAGTTTGTCTTTATTTTCGTTATGTACACTGTAAAGTGTATAAATCGACGGTAGAAAGAGAGTGTCAGATAGATGGACAAGTTAAATTAACTCTTCACCTTCTTTAATGACTCTACAACTACAACAAAATACTTTCCAATGAATAAATAAATTTTAAAGTCACGATCAACGATTCATCAAATAGATCACGAAGCCATACATACATGTGTCACCACCTGAAGCTAAATATCATCTAAATCACTTTGGAACTATCCAAATTGAAACAAGAAGGGTAGAAGAAACAATGTTATAGGTATATAAGAAAAAAAAGAATTAGTTGGAAATAACTGTGGGTCAGCCTACGCTTTGCTTGTCTCTTGATGGTCTTAGGTTGGGCTTAACATTGAGACACCCGCATGTCCCACCACCTACACATATCATACACACCATACACACAAAGTAAATCGAATTGGGATATTTTATTTATTGCATTTTGGTTATGTTGTGAGGCTCCACACACACACACACACACACACACACACACATATATATATATATATATATATATATATAACTGTCGACGTAAGCATACTTTTAATAAACTTGTTGAGTATTTTTCGTTTTAACAATTCATATTTCTTGGTAACAATCACCAATACTACCACCATCAGCTTCATCATTATACCTATGTATCTATATAGTAACAATTTATTTGCGTTGTATTTGATCATCTACATGTTTTTGTGTAGATGTTGTTTGTTCAAGGAACAAATCCTTGCATAGCCTCTGTCTGATCTGTTTATTAAAATTATGACTCCATTCCATTCTCGATACCTGAGAGAGGAGGCCAGTGGTATTCAACAAAACAACCACAACAAGACATACATATGATAGAGAGAAAAGATCGACTACTATAGATAATTTTTCATTCTTCAACTTGTTGTTTATATCAACTTGAATATTATTTCTAGAAATCCCAAAAATAGAAGAAACAATGGAAAAAAGTAGATAGTCACATTGTTTTTGTTTTTTGATTTTAATATTATTAGCACGTCATCGAGGTGAAAAACAAAACGCAATAATAGAAAAACATTCCCATTCATCATCCTATATATTTAAATCAGGGATGTAAACGAATAAGAGATTCTATCATCTAATAGAATTGATTGAATAAGAATTGTGGCTAGTTACGGTCCTGTATTCAAACAAAATAAAACTTTTACCATTGGGCGTTTCTTCCTTATAATCGGACAGCTTCACGGTTATCAATCTACGATTAGAACTAGGAGCAGCTGTCTAATGATCACAGTTTCGTTTTTAACGTAGATGATTTGGATCGATTGGTCTTTTATACAATATAAATACGAGGATAGATGAAAGGAGTTGCCTGTGCATTTGATGATTTCATTATCAAATCAGTTTAGCTAATCTGATGTAACGAATCGACTTATATAGAATAAAGTTGCAATAATGTGAAATAGAAATGTACGACGACAAAAAAAAATGATCAGAGGGTGCTATTTGAGATTAATCGTTTACTTACTTTCAAAAAAAAAAATTGAAATAATAACAATAAGAAATAGTGAGTTTGTCGCGTGCTAGTATCACATTTCCATAATTTTGTGAAACACGTTGTTTTTCACCTGTGGGTTATATGAAATCAAATTTTTGGTGGACAAAAAGAAACCATGTAGTGAAAGAAAGAAAAAGAGAGAGTGAATGTGAGAGATGAACAGTTGGTGACCATCAAAAACTCTAGTCGGTCTGTATGTTATTTTTTTTTATTTTCCTCTTTTCTTTATAAAACTTTTATCTTTCGCGATTCTCTTCTAAACTAAAATCGTATTAACTATAAAATACTGACATTTAGGAATTCTACCTACCTAGAATCTAACCTGGAACAATATAGATATAGATAGATATAGAAAACGGAATAGGTAAAGAGAGATAAACGTTGTTATAGCACGTTCATGTTAACTTTCCAATCACACACACGCACACACACACACACACACACACACACACACACACACACACATACATTGTACAAGTTACACATATCTACTTGTAGTGAAATTTTGACCGAAAAATTATCGATCGATGACAACAAGATTTCGAATTTTTTTTTATTGTTCGATAAAGGCGCAAAAAAAGAGAAATCTCTGCGGGAGAAGAGACAAATAATAATGCGACCCCTTATGTTGTGGTCCTCTGAGAGGTCGGCAACGGTACACATATACACAAGAACAAAGAGGTCCAGAATGTAGCAGCGGTCTGACAGGCCGGTGTCAACTGTATAGAGAAAAGACAACCGAAACGATCTAGGGACCGGTATATTTATCACACCAGCATCTCTAAACATTAATGATGATGACGATTATGATGATGATGCTGGTTGTAGAGTAGTTGAGTACCTGGATTTCAATTTCCACACAATTTTTAAGATTTACGTGACTGACAATTGGCATAAAGCTTGGAGATTGTTTTTGGAAATTTTTCTATAAAACACAATTGTTCATTAAAAACAAGTTTGTTAGAGGGGAACATGTTTTTTTTTTCGTGATTCAGATCCCTGTTACCTCCGTATGGTACAATAGCAGTGTGGTCCACTACACAAATACAAGACAAGATGGATGAGCTTGAAAATCTGATCCAGTAATAGGGCTCCTTTTGGATCCATCAGCTGTACTAAGTTAGGGGATTTCTTCCATTATTATTATTTCTTGATAAACAATAGTAATAAAAATAATATTAATAATAAATATTCTATATTTTTAGTAATGTATAAATGTAGAAAATTGATAGGAAATTTTAAATGAACTGAGCAATTGCGACTTTATTGACAATAAAAGTGGTATACGGTTACAAGGTATTTTCAGTGAAAGGGATGGTGCTTTGTAATCACACACAACTAGGGATGTTTGGATAAAAGATTGTCGACATCTACCAGAGGCCAAGACTGCTACTAACCGAAAACCGTTAGAAAATACCATTTAAAACTTATAATTTTTATCAATTTAAACAAATTTAAACTTGTATCATTATTTGATTTGTTTGTTTAATAAATCCTGTTTAATTTAAAAAATATATATATAAATTAGAAAAGCTCCCTGCTGTTATTGTTAGAAAAAATAAATCGTATCCTCAATTCAATTGTTGAATTACCACTTCTTTTTGTTGTTGTTGTTAATTTAAAATAATGATCGATGTTATGGTGCATGGTCCCGGTCAACGTCATTTCTCATGTTCAAACAATTGTACAGTTTCGTACTTGCAAGCTTTATATAGTAAAATGTCGTCCGTTGTTGCGTTTTAGTGTTAAAAGCGTGAATGAAATAAAAAGCCAACTTCCTGGGTGGGTTTTAAAAAGTTAACAACAAAGCGTGTACGTGCGTTCCGGGTCTTGTTGGAGATTCTCCCATTATATTTAGTTGTGTGTGTGTGGAGAGATGGTGATGTCTGATACCATCCCATGTTTTCTATATAAAACGTACACAACATATAGTGACGTTTCCGTCTGGCTGTTATTTTATTTTTATATTATTCAGTCTTTTTTTTCTGTTTAGATTTAGAATGTACCTACAGATTTTACAATTCATAGTTTTCTGATTTTTATTTTTTATTTGATTAAAATCTCAAATTTCTATTTATTGATTCTAATTGATTGAGAAGATTTTAAAAGGGAAGGTAAGTCGTCCCTAGTTTCTATTTATTTTTTTTTGGTGTTGATTGAAGTTGGATTAATCGAACCCCTTTTTTATTGAATGGTTGATTGCAACATTTCGATCTCGTATATAACTTCAATATAATTTATTCTGGCACACGTCCTAACATCTTTCATCGATAGGTATTGAGTATTTGTATTGAGGCAGCCGCTTTATAAATATGAATGGTATTTTTTTTTCTTTTACTCCAAGTACTTATAGCTGAATAGATGGTAAAATATTGTTGTTAAAATACCACGTTGCGATTTAACGTTATAATAGACTTTGATCACTTGTTTTTATGATAAGACGTAAATAAATCTATGTAGGTATGTAATTATTGTATATATATATATATATAGAAGAAAATCAATGAAATAAACAAACAAATAAATAAAATAAGACGTTTAAGAGAGAAAGATTGAAATTGTCACCAATGCTGTTGGATGCCAGATTGTGTACGGTCAAGAGGTCAGCATGTCGACTATCCAGTCTTTTCTATAATTTACCAGTTTGACCTTTTTGAAAAGACGTTAGCACACTAGACATATCCATAAAATGCATAATTTTATGGATATACATTAAAGAAAAAAAACTACTACAACCATTTTCACACATTCTCACATTTTTTTTATCGACAAATGGAAATGAAGAAAAAAGAAATAGAAAATTTCCCAATCAACAAATAAACTATATAAAACAGATATTTCTCTACTATATGTAAGTAAAAGTGTATGGTTTTGTTGTGTGTGTCCTATCCTATAAGTTCAAAAATTCCAAACACGTCCGTATTATCTCTTCTCCTCACTTGTATATTGAAGTTTTGGAAAAAAAATCATCTGAATCGATCAAAGACACAACTTGATTATATATAAACTGGTTTTTAGTATTATTATATATATTATAGAACATTTGTCGTAGATGAATACATCAAGATTTCAGTTTCCAGTAGCAATAGCTGTTAGCAAATAAAACTGGTTGATCAAGTGGTTACTCGTTTCGAATCATGTCGTTAGATCTTGATTGATTTTCAGTACAACTATACTTTATAGATATACATGTATATATAATCAATGTTAACTTGATGGTTTTTTTTTTCGTATACCTACATATATATATTTTTTTTGACTTGAAAAATTATTCTACCAATAACTAACCAATATCTATAATTTTCTTTCAATATAATTACTCGACTATAATATACTATAATTTTTTTATGTTTTGTTATCCTTAATAAACAGCTAGGATTATTTTGTGAAATTCTAATTCTAATTCTAATAAAATGAACTAAAAGCTAACCTTCCGGTTTTATTATAAACATCTAATCTATAACGGTCAGTTTCTTAATGTAACAAATTGTAAGTTTATCCCTTAAAACATACAATATAAAATCACTATTCAGTTTATAGTAAAGCAACGCAACAGAGAATCCTGGACCAACGGTCACCTTTCTGTATTTCTATTGTCCAAAAATCCCCCTAGTTTCCAACACATTGATACATCGAATATAAAAGAAACAAAAATATACAGATGCGGTTTATTCAATCTAGTTCAGTTCTAGCTAGAGATTTTTAATTCAGAATTAAAAAAAAACTATCAAAAAAAAAGCAATAATATGGGAAAACATGGATTATTTCCATGTAAAGAAGGTTCGTCGTTTGATCGCCTATTGAAGTCTCCTTATATCTCTCATAATTTGAAACGTTCTCGTTAATCATTATTTTTCATCAAATTTAAGAATGTTGTATGTGAAGTTGTCACGGTCATTACACTATATTAATTAACGCAATTTTTTTAATAATAAATCTATTTTTATAGAAATGTATATAGTTTCACTCAAATATGTGTAATGATGATAAAACAAAAACATTCTAAGCGACTGTTGTTATTGTTGTTGTTGCTGCTGGTGCTGCTACTGCTGCAATCTTGCTGACCTAGAAATTATGTAAGCTAATCAATAAATATTTAAATAACCTTGTGTGGAGATCGGTCGTTTACTAGCCTGGTTAAGAGTCTCCATTTATTCTTTTATAGTATTGTTTTTTTCTCTCTAATAGTTGAGAATTTTTTATTTTTTGTGTATATATGTAGATTTTGGTAATCTTATACAGTTTTCTTTATATTGTTTCCTTTTGAGTGCTGCGTATTTGTGTGTGTGTATGTGATAAGGCGGCATTTGCATGAGATTTAAATAGGACGAAATACGATTATCATATGATGTAATATAAGTCAACTGTTGTCCATTTTATATTATGTATGTTAATGTTGTAATAAACCGTCGTTTAAGATAGAAGTTTTTATAACTTGTATGGTGGTGTAGAGATACACGTGCCACTTTTATTAGATACAACTAATTAAATACTGAAGAAATTCTTAAGGTAGGAAGAATTTGCACAGAAATCAATAAATTTGTTAGAAATCTGATAGAAATATGCAAGATGAAATCTTTTCAAATTAACAACAAAAAAAAGAGAGATGAAAAAAAAAGTAATACACGTGTGTGACCTTTGACGTTCTTTATAGACAACGATGAAAACAGGGACAACACAGCGGTGACATTTTTTTTTCTCTTCTCATTTTATATATACCTACCTATATGTATACATATATATATAGTGTGTGTGTGTGTACCTTTGAAAGTCTCTATTATAATATTATAAACGATGCAATTTTTCTAATTAGTTTTGCCAAAACTATATTTTCGTACTTTCAAAACAAAGCCACGAAAAAAAAGAACGAATCGCAAAAAAAAGTCGAACGAAAAACAGCTAGTGTCAATGTAAAAGTCACATTTCTTGAAATGATGCCATCACCAAAACGTTAAAGGATGCAAGTGGACGCCTCAAATGTAATTTATGCAGATAAAGAGGTGCTTTAATTATTATTATTTCTTATTCTACAATGATTTTGTTACAGTTCGATAGCCGATATATAATATAATATAAGACTTGACATTCTTTCTTATTTTTTATTTTTTATTGAAAATCTAGCTCCTAATAGAAAATAATCCTATTTAGTTGAGCCATGATACTCTAAAATCAGATTAGTTTTTATTCCTTTAAAGTTAGAGGTTCAGGTTTTCAAAATCAAACACTTGTATATAGATATATTATGTCTATGTGTGAGTGTGTTTGTTAAGAAATTGCTGTGGCCGTGTGAATGTCTACGTGAACTGGGTGCGTCCCTGTCAACTACAACAACCCCACACACGTACATATTTGAAAGAATTCAATTACTTTATGTATTTAGTTTATATACGAAAAAAAAATTTGATTCTTCATAAATACAACAGGTTTCAAAAAAAAAATTGATCTCTATCCTTATCTGATAACAGGTTTGCTGTTAATTAACTGAAGTTGTTATCGTATTGGAAACCAGAATAATATTGAAGAATCAAGTCCAGAAAGATGTCCCATTCAAGGTAAATACAAAAAAAAAATGACGTTCTTCTTAATGTATATATATATAAATTTTTTTGTATTTGGAAATTTAACAAATTTCTAATAAAATTTATTGAAAGGTCAATCAGATTTCGAAAAAAAACACACCAAAAACTATTATCGTCGGTGTTAATAATAAATTTTTGATTTGCATGCTAAAACACAAATCATAGCTCTCAATTATTGCAGTATACACGAATAGTGAATTATTTCGAATAAATTACCATCAAATGCATGTAAAATAGTATGGTTTACATTTAATTAAGCAAACATGGAAAAGTATCGAATACTAAAAGACCGTTAAAGTTTCTGTTAGAAATTGATCGAATTGTTACCGATCGTTTTTTTAAAAATCGTAAAATAGAAGGTGTATATTAAGCAGAGAAAAAAAAACGGTTTTTTTCTTTCAACCCTACACCAGGAAGAACCATGAGAAAAAACCGTCATCTCCAGGTAATCACAATGCATACAAATTCAAATATGGTAAAGTAAAATACATATTAGCATAGGTCGGGTCTACTACAACTACTACTGCTGCTACTATGATGACGACGAGCACATTTGCATCTTTTAGGTGGAGTTGAACCGAACAGGTCATACTAATTTTATTAAAAACCCCTAAAACCAGGTATATAAGACCTTTTACCCTTTCAACTCAACACTTTACCAAACAAATCAATAGAAAAATACCAACAATTGATTACTGTAAAATCATATAGATCAACAATAAGAGTTTACTGATTTTTTAAAGCGGAAATAAATTATTTTTTTACCTACCTGTTTAATGTATGCGAATTTATGCGAAACTACCTGCTTGCATATTAAGTGTAAGGGACACCTATTTAAATAGTTTAAACCCTATAGAAATCCACCCTTGATGGTAGCTAGTGGTAAATGGGTCCATCTCTTTTTGACTCAATGTATTGATAGGAAGGTTTGTAGTACCTTTCCGGGGTGGTACCCTTAAAAAGGAAAATTTCCTTATAGAAACTATTAAATATATTCGATAAGTTTTGAATTTGAATACGAAAGGGTCAAATACCCATAAATAAAAATGTAGATTAGTTACAATCGTCCAAATCAAATAACTATAATATTATTATAATATATTGATATATTTAAATTGATTTGTATGATTGTATGTTGCATAAATATCTCCGTTAGGATTCGTGGGATAATTTCTGAATTTTCTGATAGGGTTAGATCAAGAAGATTCCCACAAAATGTCTCTCGATAGATCATCAATTAGAATTTTGCAAAGCTATCAATAGAAAATAAGGGATGCAAAAATATCGTTCACCATTGGTTAAATTTACATTTTAACGTATATACTGAAGGTAGACAGTAATGGAGAGATGGAAAAAAAACCGTCATCGATTTTGGAACAATTGTTTGTTAGATTACCTATATACTGTGTGTTTTATGTTGTAGAGAAAGAGAAAACATGGTCATGGTGTGCGCTTGATAACGACACCTGTCCTACCTGTTGCTCCAACTGTTTTAAATTAATTACAATAATAATGGTAGCGTTTGCGTTTTATTTAAATAATAATAAAAGCATCATGTACAGGTCCATTTTCTATATAATAAAGTTGGGGGTTGGATTAACATAATTTTCAAAGTGTGTGTATATATGGGTGCATCTCAATAAATGGTCGCTGTTGTTGTCCATTAATCTTCAAAACAACATATAACAACACACACGACAGGACAGTAGTAGAAGACTCTCATTAACATAGTTTAGCATACTTTTAAAACATGAACCTGCTCTTTTACTTTTAACATTATTATAATCTATCTCTTTCTATTATATTATTAAAAGTTTTTTTTTATATCTTTTATAATTCAAAACTATTAAATGATCATCATCATCAACATAATAATAATAATAGCAATAATGACAATTGTTTGGCTGTTTAATTTTTTTTTACTCTCCGGGAAGTGTGGCTGGAACGTGACACAAACTCTTTTGGAATTGTTTTGTCGTTATTTATACGGACCTCGATTTTTATGGGGTAACTATGTAGAAATTTCTACGTATTTGATGGCTTGAACATGACCATTAAATTATTTTATTGTTTCGTTTTGTTTTTTTTATATATATTTTTTTTTGAAATGAATGGGATCCTGCTATTCATTTGCTAATTTTATAAATAGAAATCTTCTAAATATTCTTATATCTAGAAGCAGTTTATATATATACATATTTTTTTTTGCTTTTTTCTCTTCTTCTTTAAAGTATTTAATGATAGAGTTGTAAGATGGAAAAAGACTAGTTATCAGTTTAAGAAAATTTCCTCTTCTATAGATTATCATTGATTGCTAGGATTTTATGTAGATTAGCAATAGTTTAAATATAAAAATGGATATTCCTCTTGAAAGATTATTAGAGTATATGTATCATTACTTTCCAATAGATTCGTTTTTTTTATGTTCTTGATTATATCTTTCTAAATTAACACTAATAAGGAAACGGTTTTTCTTAATGATAAATTCGAAAGAATAAAAAATCTAATTGATATATATTTAAGTGGTCGGTTTGTCTTCAAAGCAGTAAAAACAGTGGCAATTTACAATGCAGTATAAGGGAATCCTTTAAAATGTTTGAGTGATTAAGGGAACCATATTTGTTACCTAGACTAGCAGCTATTTTGATATAAACGGCTTGACTTCGATACAATACCTGTACAATATAGAATAGATACAAATCCTAAGAAATAAAGAATGGTCTACCTGTATAGTAATGATTCTCCTCCCTTATAAAAATCGATTACATACATTGTCCATATGTCTTTGTGCTAATTATTTATGTAACTCGGCGATACTAGACTGATTGGGAGAATCATCCACATGTGACTCAATTTGCTTCAATTTTGCCTAAATTACGTATGACTTTGGAGTCTATTTGCCATCGACAGCCGATTGCGATCGGTAAACAGTGGCCAAGACAATATGGTTGTGTGTATAAGATACAAATGTAGATATTATGGAAAAAGATTGAATATCCAACCGATTGTTTGATTGCCACTGGAAGCTTCTATGAGCCTTTCTGCTAACAAATCTATTGTATCTATCCTACAACGAATGCCACTGGTTATATTGAACTATTTTAAATCTATTGTAATCCTGAGCGATGATACGTTTTATATATATATATATATATATATATATATATATATATCTGATTAGTCCGAAGAAAAATGCCTTTTTTCATAGCAACACAAGACGTATTTTGTCTAAAATTTTGCATGGACGTTTATTGGTAAAAACTCACCGTTTGCTGTTACCATTGTCGCTGTTATCATATGTTCTACATCAGTCTGGTTCACCTAAAAAATGAGTAATTATATAAATAACATAGAAGCAATATTAAAACAAATTTACCTACATTTATTATTCAATCATAACAACTCTTTTGGTGTAATTACGGCTTAAATTCACAAGAATCGTTCACTTTTCCGTTTTAAAAAATCACTTTATGCTAGAAATTTTAGGGAAATTCATTAAAAAAAAGTGTATATAACCTCCAAATGGCGGGTGATTCTTCTTTCATTTATAACGTGCGAAATCAACTGTATTATTAACCGATTATTTAGCACATAATTTAAGTAAACAATTACCGATTTAAGTCGTTTTTATTAAAGGAGAAGCTATATTAACATTGAGTTAAATTTATTGAAAATAACCTGAAAAAAAAACCGGTAATCTGTACACCAACCGAAAAACAAAACACTGTCGGATATGGATGGCTACTATCAATTGTTCCTCCCCCCACCCCCAGCAGTTGACAGATTAATAACGATTTAACGATAAAAATTCATCAAATTAATATTTTCGATGATTGTTTTAATTAAAGTAATTATCGAATTAGTCTAATTAAAAGTAGATTTTTCGATTTCAATATAAACAAAACGTTTTTTTTATAAATTGTCATAAGAATAACATAGTTAGCTATGCTCCCCCGCGACGTCACTTCCTTTTCATCTCGCCACCTATGATTAAACAATAGTAACCGAATCAATGTGACGTTGTTTATGTCGGATCGGTGTGTTTCACACAAATTCCAGGAATAATTGTGTTTAATTTTGTAAAATTTCAAAGTAATTAATGTTAATGTAAGTGTTAGTGATTAATTGTGTTATAAACTATAGTGTATAGTGACATAAGTGAATTCATCTATGAATGCTTAAGTACAAATGGCAATTGAGTAAGTGAAAATTAGTGTTTGTTTTTAATAATTTTCCAGCATTTTCCTACCATTTTTTGATACAGTAATTGTTTTACTGATATTTGATTGATAATTATTAACGTTAAAATTTGAGAAATTAAGGTTATAATGGTGGAATTAGTGGTAAAATAGTGCGTATGCGCACGAGATGTAGTCTTCTAACAGCTTCGGATCAAAGAGTATACTCTTTGCCTCGGATTTAAGTTTGTTTTTCCTAGGTGAGAAATGAATTCAATAATAAATCCTTTCAACAAGAAGACGAAAAAACGTCCAAAATTTGTGTTAACGATTGTAGTTAGGGTTGCCAACTTTTTCTGAGACAATTCCTGGAGAATATGTGATTTCACAATATTTTCCACTGAAAAACCACTTAACATAACTCGAGTCGAAATTTAACGCCTCAGTATGGCCTTAATGACCTCATTTCTACTGTTCTTTGTTTGGATTCATCTTATTTAGGCTCTCATTAGCGGCTCATTCGTAAAAGTAATGTCCAAAAACGGAGGACCTATTCAAAATTTAGCTCCTAAATATCCCCGCAAAAGTCTGATTTAAAAACTCTAAATAAAATAGCACCTCGGTAAGTCCTCAACAGTCTAGAAGATAATAAAAGGAAAAAAGCAATAAGACTTTTATTGCTTTTCAGAATATTACATTTATTGTTCTGATTATTTCGTGGAAGTACCTCTTCGGAGGTATGTTAACACACCTCTGAGGGTCGTAAAACCAGGCTAATCTTGGACGGTTGGCAAGCCTAGCTGCAGTACAAATATTCTGTACGTGCATTCAAAGTTAATTTTACCTTTCGCAAAATTTTGTTACTATGTGTGGTTGCTCTAAGACTAAAAATAAAGAAAAACATATTGACCTTCTCCTTTTTTACTATATTTTCTATGTCTATATGTTTACATTATGGCCAGGATAGTTGCGTAAAGACCCAATTACATTGGACGAGTTTTAGCGAGCTCTCTGTGGTGTTGCTTGCTCAGAGTTCACGCAATGCAAATTATTGTTTGTTTTATTACCAGAGCCGGTCCGGAAATAAATTGCGCCTTGGGCAAGCATGAGTTACATGCGCCCTTTTTAGTCTATGTTTATCTATAAATTCTCAAATTTATATGATTTGGCGCCCCGCTGGAAACCGCGCCATCTCATATCATAATGCAAGGACAACATGAAACGTCTACATTTTGAGGACTACTAGGCATAGCGATTTGCGTAGCCAGAGAGTAAAATAGCTAGCGAGTAGCCCAATCTTCAGTTCAACTCGCTGTACTAAAGCGAGCGGCGTGGTTACTAAACAACGTGATTACACTGAGAAGGAGTTTTGTTGTAGCCAATGTAATTAAGTGAGTGATTTGGGGATTTTCTGCTTTCTGATAATAATTACAAAATTTTACAGTCTACTAAAAAACTGTCTCTTCTCTATACATTAAAAACTCTTTATAAATTATCACACTAGATATAGCAACTTTTTGTTGTTTTTCTTTTGCCCGTTTATTGGAGTTATAAAACAATTTGGTGGCCATTTTCTGTATCCTTTCTATGTCAAAGATATAAATTCGTATAATACCCGTAGTAGTCCTAGTAATTTTGTTCGAATTGTTTTATTGTTTTATAGTAGGTACACCATATGGGTTTAAAACTGCTACATTTACCCTTAAGTATGAAAATATTTAAATTATTTCTATACATACTGTATAGTCTATTACTGTTGTTGATAATTTGTAGTTTAATAATAAAATCAATGTTGAAAATAAGCAATAGTGAGTTGTATAGTTCTTGTTATTGCTGTTGGTGATTTTTGCTCATTTCGAAAATTGCAGTATATTTGCTTCAAGCGACAAGATGATGATGATGATGATGAAGAAAAGGAAACGCTCAAATAATTAAATGGAATTCTAGAATCTAGAAGCGATAGAAAAAATTGTTTCTGTAATAGTAACAAGATAGTAGCGGCATTACCTTATCTACAAGTTTCAACTATTTTGAGAAACTCTATTCTAACTATTATACAATAAACTATTATATTTCACTAGGAATGTGTGATTGTGTTATAAAGGATAATACTAGGGGTTGTGGCAGTGAAATATTCAACTCTATATAGATCCCACCCCAAAATAATTAGAATTAATCAAGAAGCGAGCTGATAACACGACGAATGATGGAGTACAGTAATAGTAGTAGTAACAGTAGAATTGAAGGTGGCAGTGGTTGGTGGTTGGTAGTGGTAGTAGTAGCAGTAGTAACGGAAACGATGGTGGTTTTCCAGTATTCTCTATCTCTCACTATTCCTCAGGGATAGATAAATACTAACGAGATCTTTCAGACTGGCAATTTACCCTTGCACCACCTATACTTACTATATAGTCCGATAGGAAAACCCTCTCTAACGCATATACCTTGTCACATTTTAGTAAATTCAGAATAGTTTAATAAGTTTAAAATTAAGGGTGTGAATGGTCAAAAAAATTTTTTGCTAACCTTTATTTGATTAGAAACGATTTTCAATAATTGTTAATAATTTATGCGTATTCACGTAGAGGTATTGGTAGAAGGGTGGGTCTTCAGGGTTGGAGAGCGAGGTAAGCGAGGGGGACCATTTCCCATTATATAATGCACGTACAAAACTATTGTTGGACCATTTCCGGTATTTGCCAAGAATGAAGACATTAAACTATTTCTTTAAATATAAATATAAAAAAATTTTTTTTCTAATCATCAATTTATTGATTAATTATTAATTAATATCAATAATAATGATGAAACTATAAAGAAAAATATGTTTCTATTAAGCTTATGTTTTTACTTTCAATTTTATTGCATCCTTCACTTTGACTTTCGTTTACATTAATTTATTTATTTATGTAACTAATTAGAATTCTTGTAAGTGACTTTATTTACATCTCTCATTCATATCGACTTTTACATAAATCAAATTACGATCGGTATTTATAAGAGTGTTTAAGTGGTCAAACAAAAAATTTGCCTTTACACTGAAAACCTGTGAACTTACCACTATATAATAATAATCATTTTTATAGTAATCGAAATCTTACTTGACTCTAGATAAAATTGGCATAGATACCTATGCTACAGAATGCTACGAATCAGTTAATAGATGGCTAATTTCCTAAGTCTTCTGTCAGTTGTAAGCTGTGCTTATATGCTAAAGTGTGTCTTGTTACAAATTCAAATTAACGATGACTTACGTGAGATTATAATCGATTTTAAATCATATTAGAATTGATAATAGTAACGAAATTTAGTCAATTTGTCTCGGTTTTCGACTAGTTCTCATGAAACTGTTGGTATTTAATAAGACATCAATTTCATTGGGCGAGTTTACTTGGCGAGTTACTTGCTTGACAACGAGTTGGATTGAAGGCTGAACTACTGTGAAGATGGCACAATTGAAGAATGCACTATTTGAACTGTGAATTTTCAGTGAGTTGAGTTGATTAGCGAACTACTCAATGTGATCGAAGCTTAAGGTTAGCTTGGTTAAGTCAAATTTGGCTCACTGTCAATAGTTTCTCGTATATTGCCTCGTTTCTTACGGCATATTTACGCTTAAAAAGCAGTAAAATGGAGCAAAATTACTATCCTTTTGTTTCAAAATAAAGAATCTATTTAGGTAGAAGAACGGAGTTTTTACTGGTCTAAAGATGTTGTTTACAAGGATTTAGGTACTTACGGAAAAAGAGGGAGTCAGTTATATTTTGTCCTATGTATCTATTTAGATCCTTGAATCGTACGGTATAATCCAAATATTAATTGCATGTATAGTAAAGCAAATCCAACTTGGCTTTCGTAGTGTGATAAACTCACTGGCTGTCAAATTGTTTTATTAAAAACTAAATTTTATTTGATCTATTCTACTGTTCTATATATAAATCATGTTCTTAAAAATTCATTGTCTATTTGAATGTCCTCCAAATGTTGTATTCCACGTCAAATTCGTTCAGAATTCTTAATGTAACTGTCTTGTTTGGTGTTTGTTTTTCGTATAATCTTAGAGTCAAGTTGACAAAATTATATATGATTAATTATATACGTTTTGATCGTTATTATTGATGGTATATTTTCATGATTTATTCTCTATTCATGTTAAATAAATTAATTGGTATTTCAACATTTATAACAACGAAACAAATAATAATTGGAATGGAAACAATATTTTATGTCTTCTACGGAAATTTCAATCTACTTCTTCTCTATCATTTTTCCTGTATTTAATTAAAAATACAATCGTATGCATGTATTAATGATTTTATATTCTTTTATTGTTTCTAATTTGAATTTTGTGGTCGTACCTTCGGAAAAGGGTCATGATAGTAATAGTAGTAGTAGTAGTAGTAGTAATGGAATGACAACCCTTTTAGGTGTGTGTTAATAGCACGTAGTAAGATCGTTACTACCGCATGCAAATGATCAAAGTGTAGCTCCTTTAATAATCTATTTAATGGTATCATAATCTTGTGTGTGATAACTTAAGATTAACTAAATTTGAATTGGTGTAGAATTATTTGTAAAACTTTTATTTAAATATAGTTTGTCAACAATTATAAAGTAATTGTCGATATTATCTTACTAATAGATAAATTAATGTTAAAAAGATAAATCGACATGACTATATATATGTTAAATGAATATTTTAACGGTTTAATATTTTGTTCAGGCTCACCGGGTATTGTAGTAGACGTGTTAACTAATGATAGTGCATTAATCATCAATTTAGTGAAGTGTTAGTTGAAATATAATTCAACAACAACAACATCAACAGCAACAAAAACTTAAATGAGAAAGAAATGTAAAACTATTTAATCAACACCTGTTTTTTATGAAATTCTAATATTGATCAATTTATTTTCCATATATGGTATATGAAGAAATATTGGACATCCACTTCTGTACCTACATACATACATATACAGTTATTTTATGATTGGCAAGTGGCACATGTAATACGTTGAACATCCCTGCATATCTCAATCTAATATACAAGCCACACAGACATAGTGTTAGTGACAGGATGGTTCAGTTTGTGGCTTGTTATCCCATACCACAAACAACCCTGTGTGTTGCAAATGGGCGGTGAAGACACATCATTTCTGTATGTTGTGCAAATGAATCAAAACATAATCAAATTATTTATCAAAATAAAAGTAAACTTACTACCAAGACAACAGCCAAAAAAAAAGAATATTTGATGACCTCTTTGATATATCACAACATTTTTTTATTTTTTTTGGTGAAAGTGCTAGTTTATAACACAATATTTTTATACTGAAACACATTTGATTCAGCTAAATTGATTTTTATTTATAGAATTCATTCTCTCTCAGATAATTAACATTAGAATAATTGCTTAGAAAGTGTCATTAATTATTTAATTATAAAAAGTTTTATTTGTTTCGTTGAATTACCGCAAAGTCAAGTTGGTAGCGTTGAACTAGACGCAGTGTAAAATGTTGGATTATTCTATTGTTGTTGGACCAAATCATATTTGGTATACGTTGTAAATTGTAAGATCTTGTCTTTATTATTATTATTATTGTTTCGGATAAAAATTTGACAAGATTTTTTTCTTACATATCGGTAAGACCGCATTTTTGGAATTTCACAATTATGTGAGGAACCTGCCACATGGTCTTATAGATTACGCCATTTACCTTTCCACACACACACGCGCACACATACATGCACACACACACACGACGCATATAACGTAGATATTTTATTTATGGTCAACTAGATTATCACATTATATATATATATATATATATATATATATATATATATATATATATATATATATATATGTATATATATATATAATAAGAATATTTCATGGTTTCTAACATCGTGTTTACATTGCCAAAATTATTTATGGACAATTTTCTTCAAAATAGTAAAGGAGATAAGACATATATGTATACAAGACGGCAATATATTTAATTTGTTAAAATGTTACGTAATAACATATTTAACGGTGTTTTCAAACAATAAATTTTCGTAAACGTTTAAGAACAGCCCACCTGCCGCTCACATAGACTAAATTTACGTAGAAAACTATATGTGACAGCACATATATAACAAAAACAAATAAAAAAAATATGGACGTATAGTATTGCTGAAATGTGCTTAAATATGCTTAACGAAGAGTGAAAAATAGCAAAAAAGTGTAGATATAGGATGTTCACTGTTTTAAAATTTGGCAATTATGTTGTAACGACTTAGATTACAACAAAATCATATTGGACTTGATTTAATTAATGATATTCATTAAATTTAATTTATTATACGATAGGTTTGGATTATTATTATTATTTAAATATATATTCATATTGTTTAAGACACTGAATGATCTATATTTGTTGTTTGATATTTTTGTTAATTTATTGTTGTGGTTCTATATTCGTTCATATTTAATATTGTTTAATGTCCTGTGAGAAATTATGAAATCTACACACCACAATCGGCTTAATTAGCAACATTAATAATTTTTTTTTATTATTAAACATTTGTAGAGATTTTCAAATAATCAGAAGGAAGTCGATGATATGTCCTTGTTTCTTTTCTTTGTTACAAAAAATTACTAATTAAATCATAAATCACGCAAATTTCATAATAGACAAATTTATCTTTTTTTGTTTGTTTGTTTGTTTGTTTGTTTTTCGCTTTTTAATTATTATTACCAAATTAATTTATAATTATTGCTCGATTTTCTTTTATTATTATTATCGTTCTAAGATAGAATGAAATATGAAAAAGAAGAAATGATTGCATTCCGAACATATTAACACGCGATTTCCTGATATTAATTATTGTTGTTGTTATTGCAAATTATTTATTATCATGTTTGGTTAGTAGTAGTTGTTGTTGTTGTTGTTGTTGTTGTTGTTGGCAAGAAATCTCCGACTAGAAATTACCGTTAAATATTCAATTTTTTTCTCCTTCTAATAATTAATAAAAAATAGAGGGAAACTTGTCAATGTTCATTAAGATATGAAAGAAAATAAAATTGAGTGGAAAAAACCAAATTGGAGAGGAAGATACATATGTGTAAATCAGATATAGATATAGGGTTAAAGTTCACATCCATATTAATTAATTGGCGATTTATTTATTTCTTTTATTTGTTTGTGATTTGTTTTAGAAAGTTGTGTTACGATCTTTTCGAAAAATGTAAAAAGTATTGGAAAATGTCATCGGAATATGCTAATCGATAAAATCCAGACAGATTTCTCAGATAATGGACATTTATGGGATTTTTTTGCAAAAATTCTAAATTTTTATTTCGAAATTATAGTCGGCCTATTTTAACTTGACTTGACCTTATGACAGTAGAGTAGAAACCAGTTTTATACGTTTAGTGGAATCAAACATTTTAACGGACATTCATTTATTACATTTACTGTTATTAAGTCAAGTTGGTTGGCGTCAAAGAGGCCGACTGTAGTTACGGGAGGAAAAAAATTGAAATTTATAGACTTTGTTTTGTTAATTTATAACTGGCAATTATAACAAAGCAATAAAAACTATTTTAATCATTATCAAGATTTGATTAATCTTATAACCACGCAAAATTCGCTTTTATAAGAATCAAGGTTTTCCCAATACTATTATTATTTTCAAAAGGATGTTAAAAAATATCCCTAGAAAAGAGAATGAATAGACCCAACAACGAGGGAGTTTAAAGTCGTTTGAATTGTACGTGCGTTTGTACGAATGTTGTTACTATCCCGTGGGATATAACGATCGTTACCTATTTTCTCTTGCAATTTTTTTTTTCGTTTTTTTGTTGAAATATCACAAGTATTATTATTACGTATGCACGTAAATGGAAAATACCGGATTTTTCCAATTGTTTCTATAATAATTTGTTATCTTTCATTGGCCTTCATAGTATATGCAGTTTGGCCACAAATGTGTGCGTGATATATTTGCTATGCAAAGTGCGAATTGATTGTGTGTCCTGAAACTTCCCGCAATGTCACCAAATACGTGGTGGACACTCCTTACATATTCTTCTTTTTTTTCTATTTTTATAAATATAGCTCTGTCACTATGATCCATCTTAACAAATCGAAACCATTTAAGTAAGGTGTAAATAAGGCGTCACCTCTTTCATATAAAATCCAACAATAACAAATGTATAAACACGAATTAGTAGTTGTCATTCAAAAAAAAAATTGATGCCCACATATTTTAACAACATAATATGACACATTCTTCTTGGAGAAATCAGAAAAAATTAAAGAGTCTGATCGAAAAATTCTTCTTCAACATGTTCTCGTCGTTGTTTAAGCCAAATTGAAGGCGACTTAGCCTTGGTTTTTAATCGGCAACCCTTGATTTATGGCGTTAGTTATTCTCTATCTATTCACCTATGCCGGAAGACAAAACATTGGACCATTACAAATATTCAATAAAATTCCAACTAATCGTATTATTATTGTATTGATATGACTGACTTGGTTTGGTTCCGTAGTAAAAATCTCCCTAATGTTGTTTTTTTTTGTTTTGCTTTTGTTTTGTTTTGTTTCGTATTATAAAAGGTGAATGTTATTTTATGAGCCCGGTTTTAACTCCTCGTTGTTTCTTTTTATTATTATTATTATTTTCTAATTCTTCCTTTAAACGATTAAGTTCTTCTTCGTCTTCTTCTTCATCTTTTACTGAGAGCATAAGAAAAAATTTGTTGAATTAGTTATGTAACTGGATTTTAAAGAAAAAACTTTTATTTATAGTGGATTTTGTTGTGGCTTTAAAGGTTGTGTGAATCATTATGAATGGATTTATAGTGGCCAGGTATCACTAAAAAAAAACCGTAGAAAAAAAATACAACATCAAGTTTAAATATTTTTCAACTCACAACAAAACTGTTAATTATTACCAATATGGAAAGAATTTTCATTTTTTTTGTGATTAAATTAACAAATCAATTGTTATATAATTTAAGTATGAAATAAGCAAAAGTGTTTATTTCCAGAGTAAAATCCATATAGGAATAACTTATATCATATAATGCCTTATACGGTTATGTCTTAATAAAGTTCACTTTTATCGTTCGGATCTTATAATACTTTTTACAAATTAGAGCTTTTGTAAAAAAAATCAAACAAACAAAAGTAATGTCCAAAAATTTTTATTATAAAAGCTTCTCCACTTCTTATTGACCAAAAAATAGAACCAACAAATAAGGAAAACCATAAAATACGAAAATGGTATAATGTACTTACTTACTTATCGATAATAATTTCTATGAAAAACACTTTCAGTAGGTACAATAAACTTTATTATAACGGAACTCTCTTTGTTTTTTCTTGTTTATTGTTATTGTTGGTTTTAATTTGATTGTGGGCGAGCTTATAGTGATACCTTCAAATAACTATAAATAAGTCACTTTTTCTATGATTAGTAGATCTTTTTGTACGTTAACTATTAAATTTTATAGAAATAGATACTTAGGTTTTGGAATAACATGTATATTGTCAATGTATTACAAAATTTCTCTGTGTTGAAGTCTGTAGTTTCGTGAATTTACAGCTTTTAGGTTCTTTCGTTTGTAAAACTATTCGTGTTTCATTTAAACCAGCCAATGTTAGTAATTGTGTCGTAGCTTAACTAAGCTTGGTTTAAGACAAAAATAATCTATGTTGTACTTTTTTAATTTAAACCATGAATCGATTGTAGACTACACAAAGTCGCCAAATTAAGTTCTAAATAATATAAATGATGACGAAACATGAATAATTTTGTATCTATGTTGGAAAAATATTATAAAAAAGCTCATAATTATCCAAAAAAGTTCGATTCGACCGCCGGGATTCGAACCCGCAACGTCAATTTTCCGGTAGTGAAGGTGTTACCAAAGACACCACAGATTGTTGTATACTTGGCTTATTTCGTGGCAATAAATCCACTGATCTGAGTATATCGCGTCAATTTTTAATAGTCTGGAATGTTAATTTTAACGTAAGGTCCTTGAAGAGGCCTGTTTGCACAAAGGCGCTTTGAATATCTGTGACGGCCCTGAGTATAGATTTTTTGTTTAGATAGCATAGTTGACTTTGATGTTACTTCTATGGATATAAAGCACCAAATATAGATTTGTAGAGTTGTCACAACAAATTAAATATTTTTTCTATTGCTTGATAGGTGCCTCATCACTATTCACAATGTGGATCTTCATATCCTGAAAGAATCATACTCCAGCTGCTTGACTTCACTCCAGGTAAGTCAAATTTCTTTATATAGGTGTATATTATTGTCATTGCTCAAATAATAGCGCTTGTTCTAATAGAAAACCTAATTTCTTATAATAGACACATTGTATGATAATAACAACCCTCTTGACAGTAATTTATTATCGCCCCACAGCACCAAAACACAAAAATTATTTCATAGAAATAAATTCACTAAAAAAAGACACTCACTCTTCTTCTATTAACAGAAAAATATTAGAAAAAGAATACCTTCTCACGTTTCACATTTCCGGTCTTTTAAAACGATTATTCCGACTTATATTTTATAATGTAAAAATAAAAGAAGAGGAAAACGAAAACAATGTTAAAGTAAGTTAAGAGAAAAAAAATAATATTTTTTTATCTAACTATCTAAACATCATCTCGTCCACGTAAATTTTACTTATTTTGAATAATATATCATTTCTCACAATATATACATTATATAGGTATATCTAACTGAAAAACCTACCGCACAGAAATGTATATAAATAAAATACATACATATATACCTCTATGTATTTATATACAACAAATCTTTTATGTTTGAGATGAATGAAGTTTGAAAAGAGAAAAGGATGATGTAGTTTTCAGATTATATTATTAAAATGAAGATTATGATGAATGGTAAAGTTGCTATTAGTTTAGTTTGTTTTATGTTTGAAATTAGCCGTCGGATACTTTAAAACATGAATAATTATTTAAACTATCATTTTGTTTGGTTTTTAATTATCGTGTAGTAAAAAGAAAATTATAAAAATTAGTTTCTTCCTGTTGTTGTCTGTCTAACATTGTTGTCTATCACCAACTGTTCTCAATTTAGTTGAAACTGCAGATTAATTTCACTATCAATCAATCATATACAATGTCAACATTCACAACTAAACTTGGGGGCTGCTTTATGTTCTCTTGTTCTATTTAACCAATCAATCTCGTTTAGAAATATCGTCCATAAAACCCTTCAACGTAACGTTCCTATTGTTAACGATATATAACGTAAAAACGAAATCACTAAAATAAATATTGTATCGAAAAATACATGTGTTAAAATCAAATTAATTTGATTGGTTATTATTTCAATTCAATATTCTATCTATAAGGGTAATGTTTGATGTCTTATAATATAGCCTTGACGTTAAAATCAACATATCCATACTAATGTTATTAAAGTGTCGTCCTGGTTGTTGTTGTTGTTGTTGCTGAACGAAACCAGGCAAGGCCTCCTCCAAGGAGTGGTACGCGGAAGAAATGACATTAGAGGTGACAATATAACATTCAATGTGGGTACCTAATATACCTACACACCATTATATACAGAAAAAACCTAAACAAAAAAAAACCCATCAGGTGTCATATAGAAAAGATGGAACTCTTCTAACTCGTTAAAATGATCTAACAATTGAAGAATTCTAGGCGCAACATTTCGATCACCAATAACCGCTACCCTATACTAAAACCGATAATAATCATAAATAATGTGTAATTATGAGACTATTTTTGACAAAAAAAAATAAAAATAAATAAACAACGCATTAATTAATTGATAGATAGTTAAAGTTACTTTTACTTGAAATAAGAAGAAAATTATTCAAAAAAAATAAATAATAGAAAACAAAACAAAACGTATTGGTGATTGGTTGGAATGTTTTCTTTTCAAACTATGTTGGCGTAATCTGGTTAGTTTTGAGGCTAGGGTTTGCGGTCAGCTGTCGTTGATATTTGATTAGAACGGTACCGTATGTCTGTGTACATATAAGTTTATTGAATAGGCCCCCGTGACGGTCTATCTAAACGGATCAAGAATCGGAAGAATCATAGATAGAAAGAGGGGTCTCTAACTCCATCGACAATTTACAATGAAAAACCAACTAACTATAATCTAAATTGAATTTCTTACCCGTTTGTTTGATTTAATTTAATATGGAAAGTTAACATGTGCCTTAATTAATCATTGAAACTGTTATGGAAATTGACTGATCATTTTTTGTTATTTATTTATTTATTTATAATGGTTAATGTTGAACTATCTGATTGAGTAAAACTATTTAATAATGAATCGGCGTTTCTATATCGTTTTAATCAATCATTTGCTGTAAAATAAATTGATTAGGTTTTTTGATTTTGTATACTCTCTTCGTCCTATATTCCTACACATTCCACACTTTATATTATTATACTGTCTATCAAATCAATTTCAATTTAACAAGTCAATTATAGTTTCAATCAGCAATTGGTCATCTCTTGATATTGGTCTCTATATGTGCGGGCGTTTCATTAGTTTACTAACTTTTTTTAGTTTCTATCTCTCTTGTTTTTTTGTTGTGAATTCATGACCTGATTGGAATTTGTTCAATGTGTTTGACGAATAAAAAATTGTCAAATTGTCTGTTTGTTTGTTCTGTTGAATCAATCTTTGAGGTCGATATGTAAAAGAAATTTGGTACGATTATAGCTGTTCAAAATTGACTTCGAGGTCGTCGTCATTGTCATTGGTTTGTTGAAATATATACGAAGACTTTCTTAGTTGTATATTATGACCACTCCTTAGAAGGTACCCCCTATATATCTCTATATATTCTGCATTTTATTGAAATTATATGGCTCGTTAACGAAGTAAACATCTTTATTTCGTTGCGTTTACGCACACTTAAGCATTTGTTGCTGTTTTGTTCTGCCACACAATTTTTGTATGTCGACAGATATGAATCTGTTTTAAGGGTTTGGTCTTATCAAAAGAGTCATCATTGATTTATTCTTTTTAATTTTTTTTGTCAGTGAATATTGTCGATAAGTACATCAATTGTTCTTCGATGTGTTTTGATCGATTTTTCCGTTTTCTTTTTGCAATAGTTTGGGAGAGTTCAGTTTGGTGTTTGTAAATTATTTTCAGTAAGATTTTTAACGCCTGTTGCCACCGTGGAACTACTGTACATAAGTATTCAAGCATGATTTTCATGTGGTTCAAGATATGTTGTTTGTATTCTGCTTATTCTGTTTCTTGAACGTTTTAATGATAGATTTTAATTAAAATCGTCGGTTAAGCATTTTTTTTACCTTCTATGTTTTTTTGTTTTGAATTATTATTCTGAGTTGTCATTTTTTTACGTATAGTCATTTTATTGAATTCAATTGGTATGAGACAGTTTAAACGATGATCAGTAAACAACAACGTCCAAACGGACCAATCAAATTGGCCAGCTTTTTCTCTTTTGCTACGTGCTAGGAAACAACAAACAGAAACATACATTTCGCTTCACAAAACGTTCATCGTTTGTCCGTATATACATATAATACAGAAACACATACACATCGATACATATTATAGGTATACATACACACAGACATTGAAAACGTTCGAATTTAAAATTCGAAATGGGTTTTTACGGCTCCCATCTAAATCTTTACAGTGGTCCGTGATTGTTAGGGGTTTCGGTTAATTGATTTGCACAAGAGATTTCTATGTTGGAAAATAAAATTTAGTAAAACGCATCGAATATAATATATATTCATGTATACATATAGAAAGAGTAAAGTTAAATGATGAAAAAAACGGTACAGTTATGATTTTTTTTGTGATTATAAAATGATTCAAATCACAACAAACAAACAAAAAAAAACGCAATGATAAATAAATAATTTTAGTTAAACTTGTTAATATTAGGTGTATATTTATGCAGATTGAAATTTGAAATTGTAATTCGTGTTGTGTTTCATTCATACAAACTAATAATAGCAAACTAAAACCATTCATCTTGACCAATTAAATGTTTATTTATTATAATTTGTTGATAATTGCCGGTTTTAATACATACTAATTATTCCATATAGGTTTATTGTTGTTTATTTGTTATCTATACAGGTATGAGAAGTGGGAAATTTATTTTTTAAATCATTTGAATTAATCATCGGATGGGCTGGAGACTTACTGCCAAAAAATATTGTCTTAAATAAACAGTTCTATTGCAAAAGATAAACGTAATTTTGAATGTAATAGGAGAGTAGTTCAATTTGCTTTATTTGTGGGGGCCGAAAATTGAAACAAAAGTCATTTTGAAATTATCTAGGCTTGAAATTTTTGATTTGTTCATGTGAGCAAACAAACCTTATGAAGCTCGTACAATTTTAGAGCATTATTCAGAATGTGTCCCTTCTAGTCTTCAGTTTTCCTTTTACTCAAAATTGTTGAATAGAATCACTCCTTTGATCATTCATTGATTTCTATTGTAAAACAAATTTTGAGGTTGCTTGGATCCCCAAATAAGTCTTCGTCAGTTATTATTACTACTTGGAAAAAAGAATGAAATTACAAAAGTCTTTGGGGGCGGTTTCAATGATTCATCAATTAGTCGTTGCTTAGATGCGTTTTATTACAACACATCCTATCTCACACCTGCATCACCATCAATATCATCCTTCAGACCAATCCTTAGAATTCATTCAATTCTGATGGCGCAACTATTCAAGGCAGGGTATAAAGATTGCATTTAAAAAAAAACAATTCATTAAGCTTCTTTGAACAAAAAACAAACAAACAAAACACACAGAAACAATTACGGATTTGTTGCAATTCTGCTGGTATATTTAAAGTATTTTGTTTGGGTGGTTTTAAGGTGTAACCAGGATGATTAAATGTTTTGTAGGATGAGGCAGATTGTAGGTAGAATCCTTTAACATATTTCCCAGGTGGTATCTTTCAATATATATATATATATATATATATATATATATATATATATTGTTAGGTATTAATTTTTGTTATCGAATATGTTGTTGAAAAAAAAATTTGTATCTATCTAATTAAAATTCACAATTTGTTATTTGAATGTTTCAAACTCCCACAGTGTTTGTTGCGTCATCTACATTGTTTAAAATATTGATGTATCGGTATGTAGATTGACTTTATTGATAAGCTCCTGGAAACGTCATAAGCGTATTTACTTCATAAACTAATAATAAGATTGATTGGTGGTTCCAATTTTTGCTACTGTTAAATTGTTTTATTTTTTTATTTATTTATATACATATATATATATATATATATATATATATATATATGCGTGTGTGTATGTGTGTCTTTTTAATCACCTTTTGAGGTGGTCTTTGACATTCACTAGGCCAAGATCGTGTCCAGTTGGTGTCTTAATGAGGGGTGGACGCGCGTGTCCATACATCAACAGATATCTTTCTAGATAACAGGTCTATGTTAATTAGTGAAAACCGCACAATGGTGGCCAGATGATAGTGCTAGTAGAAACTATACCAGTTTGTTATTATTACTAAGAAAATACAATTAAATAACGATAAAAACCTTTTAAGAGAAGAAGAACAAGAAAAAACGTAATCGAAATTAATGAAAATTTTGATTATTTTGTCATTAGGAATGGTGATATCTTTCTTTTCGTTAAATAAATACAGGTGCGATTGTTATCTTTTGAAACCGTGGCATGTCGATATTATCAAACTATATAAGAAAGGGGTATGCCTGTTGGAAATCCTCTAATTATGTCGCACAGGTAAGTGCTTCTGCAGTTTCATTTTTCTTGTTTTTGACTCGCCACTGTGTCGTGTGTGTCCAGACTTTGAATCAAGTCTTTAATTAACTATAAAATAACACTGTTTCTTTCTACTGCTAATCTGTAATTTTTAACATTACTATTTAGCTATAATATATTGTAATAGACGTTTCGACAAATTATTCGAATTATTTGCATATCTATTTAGCTTATCAAATGTTCAGGTATAATAATTATGGAGAAATACGGTAAACAAATATCAAAATATTTCATGGTTGGTCAAATTTACATAAACGATATTTTAAGGCAATCATCACACGATTCGCTGTGATAGGTCGCGCGACACACTACAACCGTTCCTACAGATACCTGTTCGTCTTATTGGAATTAACAGAAAAATTGAATCACAATTCCAGTAGCTGTAGAAATACTGAAAAACTATGAAGATATAACATTTCCTGTTTTTGCTCATTTTTTTGTGAAAATTCTTAAAAAAAACAATACAACATTGATAAAATACAACACATACGTGAAACATTGAACAAGTAGAAAAACAACACCATGAAATTGTTGTTATTGTTGTTGTATATTATACACGTTCCCCTCAAGTTGATTTATAAGATATTTGCTAAGGCCTCTAAGAAATTCAATAAGTCATCCATGCGGTTGTAGATTGGCTGCTTCTTTTTCTGTCTTTGTATAAGTGACAGAAATTTTTGCAGTTAGAAAAGGCACGAATTCTAGTACAAGCTTTGCTGAGGTTTCAATTTTTTTTAAAATTGATGAGAAAAAAAAACAAAATGTCAAATCTATAAATCTATTTAGCCTACATTTTATTTTTTTTAAAGACCCTGACCGTGTGATTAGAAAAAATTTTGACAAATTACTAGATTTTATTAGAACTTTCTACACCTGTTGTGTTTCCCAAAACTTTCTACAAAACTTCCAGTTGAAGAATTTTAATCCATCAACAAGTATTCTGTTTTTTTCCCTACTATTACATCAAGGCAATTCTTAATTAAAATGCTTAATAGGAAGAAAAAAAGGGAAGATACATGATATCGTCCCAAACATCGGTTCATCGTCCTTGAAGTATATACTTGTCACATGTATAAGGTATAAAGTCGAGATTTCCGCAGACATGCGTCTCTTTCGTCTTCGTGTCTTCGTTTTTTTGAGTGAAGATATTCTAGCCTCTCTTAACTGTGGTGTGCACTAGGAGTCGACCCACGCATTTGACACCAGTCCAACAGGTTTAGACGCCTTCACTTTTTACAATCGACGACGACGACTCGCCTTATTTCACCCATGTAGATGTGATTGAACATGCCAAACTAACATTATAGAAAATTCCTTTAAATATACCAATGTTCGTTTTTTTAAAATTAAATACTTCTAAACACTACATAAATGATTTCACAAATTTATGAGTGATGATTAATCTTTAATTCGTCAAAATCTACGGAAAATTGTAATTTTGTTGAAATAAATTATAAATGGGTAACTTCCAAACCAGCTGTGGGAACCTTTGACTAGTAACAGCTTTCCAAAAAAAACTACAAAATCATTAATATGTCTGACAATTTGATGAGTTTAGTTGGGGAAATCCAACCTTGAAGCCTCAATAGATTTCATTTCTCTATTAATTGTCGTTTTTTTTATCGTTTGAAAGTCAAGTTGTCGACGTACGATAGACAAAGAATATTCAACTTTCTATTATTTCGGTTCATCTTAATTGTCAAAGTCTTCAGATTTAACCAAATATTTATCGATTCAGACTAGATCGGTTAGATATTTCATTTATAAAAAATTTGTATAATAAACTAGATTTAACTTGACCGATTTGACTTGAAGGTAGAAAATGTGATTACAATCGTATAATAAAACATCTGTTAACATAAATAGTTTATTGACACCAAGTTCAACATCCTAGAAAAAAAATTGGCGATCAAACAGTTAGATTTTTTGAATTTTTCGGTAAAATATTTATTTATTTCTAATCAATTCTACTCAGTACAAAGATCTAAATGACACAAATAATACGAGGTACTTTTGAAATCAAATGTATCAATATAGATGAATTAAAAAATAATAATTATACGCAAATTGAACTACAAATTTGTTGAATAATTCATTGTTTTTTTTTGAGAGGAATCCGTACTGCATCCACAACGAATAAGGACGTTAGATTTGAAAATTACTTAGTAACCGGTTTTTGACCGATTGTGTGACATTTTCTAGTTGCCAAAACAACAATTTTAGCTGAGGTATAGTACAGATTGAAAAAAAATCTTTATCTTTCCTTGATTCTATCTATAATTAATATTAATACATAATGAATAAATTGACCATGTGGAATTCTAACAAGTGTTTGTTTTAGTAATATGTTTATAAATATTAAACAAGACACACACCATCTACCTATTTGGTATAAATAAATAAATAAACGAATGAATAATTAAAAAAAAAGTTGCTTTAATTAGCTAAATTTTGAGGTATTCATTTGCAATCGTTTCCTGAAACTTCTAATAGCGTTGATAGAATCATCTACGTATGACAAAAGACGGAAATATGTTGTGGCTACTGTATAATAACCACATAGTAGTGCTACTGTTAGTGGTATAGACTTTTAAATAATACCAAAATACCAATTATTATGATTCATAATAATTATTTATAGCTTTAACAGAATTACCACAAGTATATGTTCATTACAAAATTTGTTAAAAATAAATTTAACGATAATTTTAGCAACATTTTTTTTTGTTAAAGTAATTGACCAACAGATTTCCAGATCACGTCCAGCAGGACTAGACGGTTAAATATAAAAAGAAACTATACTATAGTTTACTTTACCATCATTATGATCATCATCATCAACCTCATCATTGACGATGGTGATATTTTGGATTCCAACCGCGTACAGCTACTGACCAGCTACTGTACCTTTATAGTAGCTACTCCGCCTACTCTTATACGATAAATGCAGTAGTCTTCCATTCTTATTTTGTGTTATTTTGTTGTTGTTGTCCAATTGAATATCTGATCATTAGATGAGACGATGAATTTTTATCAAATTCCAACCAAAAGAAAAAAAAATTATACAATAATGACCTACAGTTAACTTTTAACCTCACTAGAAAAGTTATAAAATAGGTCTAAGAAATGTTATAAACTCATCTATTACGGTGTTCTTTTTTTCCTATCTTTTGTTTCTATAGTTATTGAAGTGATGGTTGTGAAAGGAACTCGCACAAACCAACTATAAAATTGTCATAAACGTCTCTATTATAGAGCTTTTAAGTAGTATACTAACATATAAGTAACAAATTCGTAGAATGTTATTTATTAACTTAACTCTCTTATGTTTCTATTGAATTGTTCATTTTTCTTTCAAAGAATAAATCCGAAAAGAAGAGGAAACACAACGTCAATGATCATGATAATTCAATGGCAAAGCACAACTATAGGGCCAAAATACATAATAAAAGGATCAAGTGTGTTCTGAATTGTCTTGGTTATAGTGCAACAAAGGATGCTGAAGGTGGCTGTACTATCTCGATGTAATCAGTTCTTGGCCGCCAGGAGCGTGATACACTGATAGCGGCTAATGCACTGGCCAACCCTATACTGGATATACACACAATACAGTCACTTCTGCCCACATAAACAGCTACTACATCTACACAACAACTACCAATTTTCAATTTTCTTTTTTCCACCCCACAAAAACAAAACTAAATTCATTAAGTTTACAATTAACGAATCTTGACAATTGTTCGACCAAAAAGATTTAAAAAAAAAACAGCAAAAATTAAATTGCGGAACTCGATTAAGTCTAAATATAGAATTATCGGATTGGTTGTGGAGCAGTTAAAGAATGGAATGCGTACTTGGTTTAGTTGATGATGTTGGGTAGCCTGAAGACCATAGCTTCTGTATTACCCACTATGCAAATGGTTCTTTCAGTCTAATCTGTTCACTGTTGTGTTATTGTCATTATTTCAACTTATATAAAACTTTAGGTAACGATTTGGAAAATAAAAAAATAAACTCATTATGGTTATCACGTATTGCGACAAATCGAGACAGTCAAGGAAACGATAAATCGTGATTTCTGTTATTAATAGGTCGAGTTTATATATATATATATATATATATATATATATATATATATATGTGCGTGCGCGCGCGCGTGTGTGTGTGTGTGTGTGTGTGTGTGTGTGTGTTTAATGAATACGATAATATCAAAAATTATTTGGGAAAAATTCAAAGGTGACGGGAAATTTTCACGTTTCGCAACACGTTTCGCAACACGTTTCGCCTCAATAAACATTCCTGGAATAACTCTACCTTACATATTCAGCTTAATTAAATACCTACCTTAGACAACAGAAATATTCTTTTTTCGATATATATAGATAAATCATCAATGATAGCGTTGGAGGAGAATCAAATATTTCTAGTTTGCTCCCCATTGACAGATAACTGTCAATATTGGTCGTCAATCAGTAAGCCTAACCGCATTACCAACAACCAAAACTGTTTTTAGAAGAGAAATAGTAGAAAGTTAGGGCAGAATGTATATATATATATATATATATATATATATATATATATATATATATATAGATTACGATACGGCAAATAAATCCTAACGTGATAGTCCTGGGGGAGATTTTCAGATGACCGAACGTATTTCATTACACCTACAACTACACTGTATCGGACTTTCCCTTTTTGAAAATGAAATTTTAATGCTGTTTCAGAAACGAACAGATGGCCTTTACAATGTTATATTTTTGGTTTATTCTAATACAAATTAATGATAAAACATATTTGATAATAATTGTGTAACAAAGATTGTTAATAACGTCAATTGACTTGAGAGGAGTGTTAAAGTTTGACGACTATAATAGTTACATGCAGTTTCGCAATAAATAAGATACAAAATACCTGGCCGCTGTCTGGTAATCGTATTGCTACGTGTAGTTATTATTTTAATTAAATGTATACCATAAATGAGTTATTATCGATGATTATTCAATATCATCTGTTAATCGATTTTCAGTAGCCAGATGATGATTATAAATGGGTTGGATTGTGAACACCCACTATATGTTTTGTGAAAGTAGCCAATGAAGAAAAAAAAATTGATTTCCCACCAGGAATTTTTTAATTAAAATTTTTATTTTAACGACAAATCTCCTCCACCCTTCTTGATACATGCTATTTTTGTTTCTTTAATCAAATTCCCTTTAGGACAAATAAATAAATAACAAAAAAAAAACGCGTCATCGACTGGCCAGATGTGCCAGATTTTTGTGTAACTTTTTTAATTAGTGCGAATAGGGCCACCTATATTCTCTCCGGACCCTTTTCCTACTTAGAGAAAGAAGGGTTGTGTCTACATTCGAACAGAACTTTTCCGAAAGGGTTGTTGTTAAGATATTTAAATTGAGATGTTACTTAATTCTACTCTACTGACTCGCTAATTGCCTTGCACTTAAAATATAACACATAAAATAAACCCTTTTCGTTTATATAAAACAGTAAGAACGACCGGATGGTGGTGTTTAAGATAAAGTAGTCAAGTATATTGTTGTAATTAAAATTTTTGAGTGAAATAATCTTGGATTAAATGGTGGAATTTTTGATTTTTGTTGTCTTGATGCAGAATATATATAGAGAGAAGAGGGATCCTTTTATGTAATTTACTTTAATACTAATCCAAAAGTCACGTTCAGTTACGGCTCGTTAGTTTTAAAGATCAACCGACTGAGAACTGAATGAAGAAGACAAAAACTCAACCAAAACCAAGGATTTTACTAATTACAACAAATTAAACAGGCAAATATAACTCGCATTATCCTTGGGAATTCTTATTTTGGGATTAAAATAAAGAGGACAGAGATCGTTTTAATTAACACTACGCCCACACACCCTTTAGAATTGAACTAAAATTTTCAAGGAATTCATGGGGGTAGTAGTTGTAGTAATAGTAGTAGTCGTAGTAATAGTAAAGTGTAGAGATGTGAAAGAAAAGAGGGTCGATACATAACTGTATATATGTGTAATAAAAATTGTGTGTATGGCAAGTAAACCCGCAATCGTATCTCACGGTCACATAACTCACATTGTGGCTGTTTTTATTGTCCCACACACAATACTTCTACGACTACTACTGTTGATGGTGGCAATGGTGGTGGCGGTGGTTATTGGCCCTCAATAATTCACTGTGTGGCGGTAGAAAACGTGTACTCATATCGGTAAGTGGTAGGATTGCTATATATCTGAGTGAGTGTGTGTTAGTGTAAAAACAGGAATTGAAGCGAAACCCCTCTTTTACCTCTAGTGATTATCCGATTTTCCGATCGACTTTCCATTAAATACGTAAGTGATTTGTGAATACCTAGTTCGTTGATGTTTTTTCAATCGGTGTTATAATTCTCAAGTTAGGGAGATTGAATCACACACAAACACACATAAAAAAAAATCAAACTATCGATTCAAGTATATTTCAGATAATCTTTCAAATGCTTGTAATCGTCATCTAAAGCAACAACACTACCTGTTCTGCATAAATTCTTGTTGTTATTTCTTTGTTAATCGTAGGTTTACATTTTTCTTTTATTGTTTTGACTTCATCTCTTGGTATTTGTATGTGTAATTGAACTGTATAGGGTCATAAAACTGGCAAGTTTATTCTACAGCATTGATTTTGACAGTGGCGACAAATTCAGTACAAACAGGCCGCTATGTTTATGTGGCAGGACCTCATAAACAACTGTGTATGAGGAGGCAGCGCCCTGTTGTCGCGTGTGTTAAACCCATCTTCAAAAACTTTACAGTATCAAGAAGGCTAAGATTCAACAACTATTACAGGTGAAATTGATGGGATCGCATGCAGTTTTTCTTTTCAACCTTCCCCACCCCCCTCCCCCAAAAACAAGAAAAGTTTTAAGAAAAATTTGATTTGTTAAAAAAATGTTGTTTCTATTGTTGTGTTAGTGTATCACTTCATTGTGTACACCTGGGGGCCCGGTAAGGTGTTCACCGCATGTAGTAAAACCAAAAGACGAAGATAGATGGAGACAAAGACAGAGAGAGCACGACAGCGATATGTATGTAGGTGTGCTTTCGAGGTAATAACAATCAACGTTATAACTAAACATAAATTCAGGAGTATAACAAATTTATAATCCAACAATTTGTAATATTATTATTGATATCAGTTCACAGAATTTTTAATTGGCTTAAGTTCAGTTTGCATGTATACAATAAATAAACTCAACAAGTAACACAATTATCACACAATTTCCAATTTGAAAACATTTTTACAAATCAAAAACTTGATCTGATTGTGAAATTACTAGTTGGATCCAGTCGTTTTTAGAAAACATTCACCAAAGTGTGTTTAACTATTGTAATAAAACTTTAGACGCGTCATTATTAAAATTCTACAAACGTCGATTTGAATTATCCATTGGTAGATTGGTAGATAATCTGGAATTAGACTTCACCAATAATTTTATTTGTTTGGAAAAAATCGAATAAATGTTTGTTTCTTCTTTTGAATTCTTACACAAACCACCCTAATCTATCTATATATAAAACACTATAGACATTTGTGTGTCGAAATACTTGTTTTATACCCACGCAAGTTGGCCCAAATCGGCCGTAATCAATACCCCAACATGATTGTTCATTGAATACTCATGTCCTTCTTGATGGATAGAAAATAATACAAAAACAACTAGTTGATTGGTGATTGTAATCTTTTTTTTCTGTTGTATTGGAAAACTTTTCGATATATATATATATATATATATATATATATATATATATAGTAGTTTTGTTCGTTTTTAAAACAAAACATCAGACACATTCAGATCACGTACGCTGCGAGAAAAATTGCGACTCACTACAGTAACCCTGAGGGTGATAGGGTGCGTGTTTAGGGGCTACGAACAGCAACAAAGATAGAATACTATTGGAAAGAAATACCGAGGATCTATAATCGCTAAGATTTTAGTTTAGAATCTTTTCTCAAAAAAAAAAACAAAAACAAACAAAAAACCATATAAATTATGCTATTTCTATGCGATTATTAGCACCCCGAAATTTACAATTGTTGTTAATTAACAATCAATTCATAAACTGTGTCCAGTTGTCTACTGTTTTATGATTGTTGCGGTTTATTTTGTTAAAGGGTTTGGTTTAGTGTTCATCGCATTTTATTCCCTTCGTTGTTTAGTGATGTGGGATGCGCCTCTGACATATTACAAGGATTTATAAATTACACGTTTGCAAGGTGGGACCTTTCGTCATTCATTGTATTTCGTTGCAACATTTTATTTTAAGAAAATAAAACAATAATAATATAAAGAATTAAATGCGAAGGCATAAGGTGTGTGTGTGTGTGTGTGTATTGTGAGAACGTCAAGGTGAGAAACAAAGGTACAGTACTGAAGGCTAAAAAGAGGGCATCAGGGACATCGGGTTAGTTGAAATACTAAACTTGATAACAATTGTTATTTTTTTTTCCTCCAATTATATGTTGATATCAAACAACCTTGTATATGTTTGTATGTGCGTTCGAAAGTTTAGTAAAGTGAAAAGTTATTCGTTATTAATTGGTAATAAAGAGGAAATAACACATACCAGTAGGTCTATAATTACAGTAAATAATAAAATATTTTTGATTTATGTAATAACTACTTTTAATTAAACTATCTGATAATAATTGGCGAAAGGTTTAAGGTCATTAATCTATAATACTCCCACCCTTAGATTGTACTTAATTTTTTATTAATAAAGCCTAAACCATTTAAACTCACATCCCATTTAAACTTAAATTGCTGATAAAAGAAACAGTATCACTTGTGCAATTTTTTTTTTTTGACTTTCCCAGCCTGTGTTGCCTAATATTGGCTTTAACATATCCCCTTATTTTAATCAGTTCTTTAAGTAGGCAACGGGGAAATAAAAATATATAGCCGTCGGGTATGGTTGTGGGGGGTGAAAGAGCTTTTCAACTATGCGGGGGTGCATATACACTACACACATATACATACTAACATAGAGGAGCGACTTTCATTCTACTCGTTGTTCTCGAAAACTCAAAGTCCTGGAGTTTAGTTTAAACCGACGGCAATGATCGAGACAATTGCAGTAATTTTCCGGGGATGCTTAAAGGACGAAGGGATGTATCCTATATTATACATATATATAGATAGAAGAAACATCAAGACAAGGGGTGGTTTACAATAGCTATATATTTTTAAGTCGCATAAGACTATTTTACTTTAATGGTATCCAATTTGTGTGTGTGTGCGTGTGTGTATGTGTGTATTGAGGGTAATACGTTCACCGCCAAATTAAATTCGTTTTGCTTAGGGGAAAATCAACAAAAAAAAATAATAATAACAATAATAACAACGATTGTCTTGACAATAAAACGTAAAACAAAATAAAAAACCTATCATATTGTTAATAAAACAATCTCAATTGTTATCTTAACAATAACTCATCAATAATCATGAAGATAAGGGTCAATTTGCGAATTTTTCCAACAAAAATTGATTAGCATTGAATAATATAATTTTACCGGATGTTTATAAAAATTCTAAATAGAAAAAAATTATAATAATTTTATGTAATTATGTCGAGGACATTAAATTTATTTTTTTTATTAATTTTCTCAAGATTACTAGTAAGAGGGTATAATGTGGGATTTTACTAACACCCCCTCGAGAATAGTTTCACCATCTCCCAGTTCATGTTTAAGCAATGTATTCACCTGTGAAAAACGAAAGTATTTTTTACCTATCAACACAGACAGATCATATAATTATTATTATTTTCATATCAACAATCAACTAGATTTTTGGTCAAATTCCATATTATCAATAATATATCTAAGGATGAGGGGTGGCCTAGAAATTTAATAATTCAAAAATTAATCCGCAACAGTCATAACAAAACCCCCGTAACCACTTTATGTTATCACAATGCATCAGAGATTCTCACCGGGAACGTTTGCTTTTTAAACGGGATAATCCTGCACGTGGCCGCAATATTTGTGTTTCAGGGTGAGGGATGATGTTAAAAGAAGCACTAGCAACAACAACAATAACAATTTAAAAAAAAAATAGGCAACAGTCTTTTTCAGCCTAGATGTTAGATTTTACAGATAGATAAGAAATTTCCTTACGTTAATATGTAAATATTTACGTATTTACACACATATCTAGTGAGAACTGTTAATTTAATTACAATGATTTTACACAGAACGTGACATGTAATCTGTAAATTCATAAATATACGTCCAGTTGTAGATAAATTTATGAAGTAAACTGCATAAAGATGATTAAAAGTGAAAAAGTAAATGATTTATATTAAGTTAAACATGATCTATCATTACTACTGAATGAGATAATTGACACTTAAAAACCTGAAAACTAATCTTATAAAGGAAATGCGTATGAGGATCATTAAAATATCGATATTTTTTTAAAATACATATTACCAGTATGATAATACTTATTAAATATTACAATTTGTTATTAAATTCAATAATAATCCTCCTATACGATATTTTATTAACAAATCTATCCAATATCCCATCAGAACCCACAAATAACAAAAACTACTAGACTTAACTCATTTGAAGACAATTAAAACGAAGTAGAAGATAGTTGTCATAATGTATTAGACAAGGATACAAATGTATTAATTTGATCATGTACTGATAGATATGTGATACTCAATAAATAAACCAGCGAACTGTTAGATCTTTAAATAACAACAAAATTCGTTATTCATATTGAATTTTCATTATATTGTGCAAATATAAGAGAAAAAATCTGAATTGTAGCTCTGTCTAGCTAGATCGTAAAATTTGTACGACTATAATATAACACCCATTAACATATTAATATAACATTAAAGACGACATAATGGTTTTCAATTTCACAAAAGAAATATTATGTGTACAACTATTATATGGATAATAATTGAAGAATAGCTTTTTGTTCCTATTGACTCTCTATACTAAAACTCTTTAAACGAAACAAACATATAAAAAAAAATCTTATAGAAAATTTTTCGATAAATAATTGTCTATATTTAAAATAAATGCAGTTGTTTGATCTTCAATTGTTGCTGTTGTTGTTGTTGTTGGTGATGGTGGTGGTAGTGGTGGTGTTGTTGTTGTCATTGTGGCTGTTGTTTTTCGAACAACATCCTGATTGTGGGGCCGGTAGCACCGGACCTTACCAAGTACGGCAATAATAGTCAACTAGAGCATATAAATCAAATACAGCATTACATACGGCGTATCCTGCAGTCATCTACGATCTAGATAGTTTTGTTTCTATTCTATTATTAGCACTAACATGCCTCCCAATGGGTTGATGGTTCGTTGGGTTGGTTAGCAACGGCAACGGTTTAGTTCTTTGCAACAACCTGTATTATATTTGTTTATTGAATCATGTTGGTATTAAACATTGATTTCACCTGTAATAGTTATATTTATTCCATAAACACTTTCAATTTTTTATGTTTAATAGATAGATAGATAAATAGATGGAAATGTTTGTCATCTTTGTCGTACTCGTTATGATTTTACATTATTCTGTTTATGTAGAAAATGATAGAAATCGTACTATCTAAAAACGAATAAATCTAATAGCAGGTTTGTGTTGTTTTTAATTGTTTTGCATCATTTTTTTGTAGATTTTGTGATACTTCAATTGTTAGAAACTCGATTTCAATTTTCCACAATACCATATGAAAGACTGATAAGAAAAACTTTTGATGATTTGCTTTATTGTATTAGATTTTTGTTTTGTTTATTGAACAGTATTTGTTTCCATATAGATTTGTTCAATATAAACAGGTAGGTAACTTAAAAAAATCAATAATTTCTATATCTTCCACCCAACAAAATTTTTGAACTCCAACTGAAACACAAATATTGGGGATTTTGTGGTGGTCCAACGGTTAGAAACTTGAAACAAAAGCTGAACAAACTCGTTTGTATAGAAATAATTGAATTATAAACGTTGATAGTTGGAAGCCAAACACAAGAATATGTCTATTCGATTGTAATTATCTTCAGTCTAATGACAGCTTGTAAGTAGTGGTTCCGGTGGAATGTCGGATATGTTGATTATTGGACCACCTTTAGCGCATTAAATTAACATTCTAATACAACCAATTATTACATATTTATAATAATATTTACAAAAATGTATAGAAAACAATAGAAGAGAAAGACAACGATGTAACCGTAAATATAACCGTGTAAAATTAATCGCGCCCCTATGTTATCATCATTGTTATGCAGCCGTTTCTTGTCGACATTCGAAATAAAATAATTATTTAGCATTAAAAGCGACACATTAGAAACAATAATAGCAGAAACAAAAAAATAATAAAACTGAATAATTGAATGACAATAACCCAGATATTAGTTACAAGTGTAAATTAATTGGCAATTTCTACCACGATGGCGACGAAGTTTTATTACAACAATTCTCTCTGTTAAAGGAAATTGCTTGTTAGATATAAGTTGTCTATTATTTAACGCTTAATATTATGAATATTGTAGAGTAATTTATGTAATTCTTTTCTGTCTTTTTGTAGTCTCTCACGATCAATTTGTTTAATTCTATTGCATATTTTACAATAAATTAAAATGTTGTAACGAATTACTATTTGATCTAGTCAAGTATCAAATCATCGATGTAAAACACTATTTGTAAATCGTTGTCAATAAATAGTGAATGTAATACACGATATTATCTCTAGTTACAGTTGATTGAATGTTTTAACAAAATTGTAATAAATATTCAATTACAATTAACGTAAGATTAAGTGTTATAATAAGAAATTATTTTTTCTTGGAATTATAACAATGTCACCCTCATTACAATGTTATTTCTTAATAAATTCAAAATAAAAACCATCTGTTATGTTCCATTTGATTGATAAGTTATTTCGAATTAATTCTTGTTAAAAATTCTTGAACAAGTTGATGAGAATTTTCAAGGCATTAATGTTGTTGATAATTGCTATTTGATAGTTGAATTTTATTATTTTTATCTCTATACATGTTATCGTAACGATGTTTGTATTAATTTAAACAATTTTGACAGAAATAATGTTTTACATGATGATATGCTACTGTAATCTATCTTATAGTCGGTTTATTTTAATTTGTATAGCTTAAGTTAAAATATGTAATAAACTTCTTGTGTATTTCACAAACATTGATAAAAACTGATGTACAATATATAGTATCAAGTTTAAAGAGAAGGTATCAATAATTTGTACAAGTTATATTTCTGTTTTCTCATGATTGTGCTTGAATATTCTATTGATTTATAACGTGTCAAGTTGACTGTAGAAGAACAACGCGCATCTTATTACTTTATTCTATTGTAATAGCTTTTAGTGCTTAAGATCGTGTCGGCCAAATCAAAATAGACGGATCTCTTTGTTAGCAACGAGAGTACACGTGTTAATTTTGGCGTCGAGTCAACTAATTCAAACTAGACAGAGTATAACTGCCTTACAAACTGAAATTTATTAGTTAGATTTACAAGATTCTTGTACAAGTATTTAAAAATTTGCTAAATACATGTACAATATTGACTATAACTAGATGAACAAAAATTTGTACGAGTTAATCTTCTGTTTTCAACTAAAGATTGTTATTGTTATCGCTTTCAGTGCCCTAACATTGAATCAGCCAAATCCAAATCGAGAGATTTTCCATATTTTGACATCGAAGCCACTACACGTGTGAGTTCTATACGTTAACTTAATAATACTTATTACTATATACCTATATATATATATATATATATATATATATATATATATATATATATCCATACAATAGTTGTCGAGTCGGCCACTTTAAACTAGGCGGTGTATATTTGCATTATAGTCTGTAATTTATTTTGATTATCGTCATTTTTTTTTGAATTTCTCCTGTTTAATTTTTATACTTATTGATTTCGATATCGTGGAGATTGTTTTGTTGAAAATCAAAATCTTTTTGCGGTTACACGCATACCTATACACACGCATATGCACACGTACGTACATGTGCTTTCGTGACGTCCGGGCGTGAAGTTTCCTTCATGGTACTTACGATATCCATCCACTAGGTGCACCTTGCGTAGAAGATGCACCTTGCCAATTTACAATAATACAAATCAATTTATTAATATGATCATAATAAATGAATGATATTCAAAAAATGTTTGGTTGATCATAATAGTAGGAACCTACACATATACACATATGTTATTATTGGGTATCTCTAGTGTGCATCGCATACTTTATGACCATAGGTCGGTCCACCTGCCGCCCCAGGATAACAGCCGTGTCTCAACAGCATATACGGTATTTTAAATACATGTTGGTATATATAATATGTCGTCATTTCTACACACACACTCAAGGGAAGTTACTGTCAACGCTCGTTAAATTGTTACAGTTACAGACGGTTAAAAATAAGATTATTGATAGGGTTTTGTCACGAAAAATTCTATCAATATACCTCTAGTGACAATTTTTTTCCTCCTCGTAATCATTGCTTTGTATATAAACAAATCGTGGAAAAAAAGTCATGTTGCTCAACTTGATTCCACAACTAATCAGCCAATTATCTCCTACACTACCAATTAACGGTGTATGGATAAAAGCAAGAAATTACCGCTTTGTCATTATTTATCGTGTGCATAAATGGCAAGTTGGAAACTAGCGTTACATCCGGCGCCCATTCAACACTTGGATATTTTTTTTTAATTTTAAAATATTAACCCCTAAAGACAACACTTACACACACACACACACACACCCACACACACTTATAAAAAAAGGAACAAAGTGGAATTGTAACAAATTATCGGCCACCCTATCTATGCCAGTCTCTTGTCCAATTTTTCTTCCAACTGTGGACCCTCATTTCCACATCATCTTGACAAATAAGATAGACTATTTGTCCAGTTTCTCTACCCTAACAATTGATTTACATCAATTGACCTCAGCCATTTTTATAGTCTGTAAAAAGCAACGGTCAATTCTTTTTATAAGTAGATACACCTTTCATTTCAACTAGATCAATTTTTTAGTTGAAACCATTAAGAGATTATAAGATAGGAAGTATGGCCGTGTGTACCGGAAGTGGGTATGTGAATGCCGTGAAGATTCACTATCAGCTGTTTTGGAACAACCTAAAATATATATATATATATATATATATATATATATATATATATATATTGAAGTAATGGACTTCTTTCAAAATAAAACACCTGACTGTAAATTGTCAAAAATAATTCAAACAAAGAGGCTTTAATTAAACCAAAAAAAAAACATATACTGGTCAATTTGAAATAGACGGTTTAAATAATTAAATAACATTATTATTTATTTTTTTTGATTGTCCGTTTCATTACACGACATTTGCTGTGCCTGCTATCAGCTTGAACTCAATTTAAATTCCTGAACGATCAGCAAAAAGGGCAATGTTGTCGTCGTTTAACTCGTCTTGTTCTCATCTTTCATCTTCATCTACCTCTTTCGTCTCTTATATATATATACATATATAGGTACGAACAGCTACTGTTGGGAAATTCTTAATTGTAATAACATGTTCCACTCTCGCCCACTCTAGTTAATTTATTGACCAAGTATAGAGACAGAAGAGAGAGTGTAGTGTGGATAGTGTAGAAGTGAACATCCTGGTAGAGGAGCGATCATTCTCTCAACTTAACTATATATAGTTGAGTTTATCTTTTAAAATTCAAGTACATATATATATATACACACACACACACAGAGAGTAGTGTAGATAGTTGATGAAGGACGTTAAATGGGCGTCACTCAGTAGCCAGTCGACTTAATTACTTATAAGACCAATATTATAGTAATCAATTATAAAATATAAAACGCCCTCCCGACTAGATTACAAGGAATTCTTTTTTAAAATTTAAACTTACTACATTTTGATTACAGGTAGCTAGACAGGAAATAATAATTAACTGCATATTTTTGTACAAAAAGATTTTTAAATATTATCTAATTAATCAAACAAAACATCAATCGGAAGCTTTAACCAATTTTACAATAAAACATATCAATGTGATATACTCTTTTTAAATGATTATTATTATTATTATTATTTGGACAATTTACATTTATATGATACCTTTACGTATTGTTAACAATGATAATTCAAAATTCGTACAATGATAACTGGCTATCGTTCAGGGGATGTTGATGCTTTTGAAACGCATACAACACCTAAGGGAATCGAAGTTCGAATTGTTTTGAGATTGGAATAAATAACAGTAATAATAATAATAATAATAATAGTAGGTATTGTTTTTAGGTGTGATTTGACCGATTTTGTTAATTTGAGTTACGTTTGTTATTGTATACACGCACCTTTCATTCTGGTAACATATTGTGGTACAGTGTAACATTTGCTTATGACGGATCTGTGACCAGGGATTTCATCCAACAGCAACAACTATTTAATATATACATAGAATATAAGTGTTGTTGGCGGTAATACGCCGTCAACAATACTATGTTCAGTTAGTTATGTTGCGGTAGAGTGAAACAAACCCCTGAGTAGGTGGTGGTGTGGTTGACGTTGGCGGTGTGTAACATCTGGCACGACATGACCGACTTGGGGAGAAGAAGAGAAAATACATTCAAGCTTGAGAAACGTACTCACCACCAACAACAACAACAACAACAGCAAAACGTCGAGGGTGTGTGCACATATTAAATTTTTAATGAAACTCCCCCAAATATGTTTGAATGTGTGACAGTTGAGAATTTCCAATCTTGACCAAGAAACCCAAAACAAAACGAAAAATTCCGAGAGATGAAATCGATAATGTATATAAAATAGTAATAACATTAAATGGTCAATATTATTAAATATAAATAGTGAATAACGGTTATAAAGACGATATGTTCCGGGTGTAATATCTCACCGTGCTCCAAGGTCGGATATATCTTGATTATGTCTCTCGTAAGAAAGAAGGGAGATCCTTCTCAGCAACCACTATTACTATAGTAGACTTTACTTGACTTGGCGGGTAATGTTGGTGTATACGTGATGTGATCCTGCACATATTTCACCGGAATGGAGATAAATCAATGTTGGGCATGTTTTTCCCCACGTCCCAGATACATATCGACTTTATTGCTTCACTGACTCTTGTACTAGGCTATAACAACCACCGATGTGTCTGTCAATCACTAAAATGATCCCCAAACTACCCTTAGATTATAATTTGCTATAATTTTTGTTTTTCCCAATATAAATCAATGACCTTCTTTTTAAATGAAATATCACAGAGTTCTCTCCAACATCGCACTTGTATTTGCTGTAGATTTATTTACAGATATGTGGAAAGAAAATGTATTTGCGCAACACTTTGACATTCCAACGCAAGACAATTTTTCTTTCTCTGTTTGAGTGTAAAACGACAAATACGATTTTATAGGTCTACATTTAAAGGTCAACAAGAACAAATAATAAAAAAAAACATATATGTAAAAAAAATAACTTTACAACTATCTATCTAACAACATCAAAAACTTTTTTTTAAGAAAACGAAACGATTTTCTCGTCTTTTTTTGCCATTTTACAAAAATTATTTGGCATGTTGTTTATTTTTATTTATTTGTTTTTATATACAACTTCTTTAGTGTCAGATTTTCTACAATAACAAGTGTACAAAGATGTAAGATACAGGAAGGTGTACCAGTGCCAAGGTCCTCACGAATTGCCTTGGAGCCATTAAAATAACATAGATAATCGAAAGATATCTCTGACAATATTACGTAGTTATGTTTATGTATAAAGGCGAGTTTGGAATAAGTCGTAGGTGATGAATCTTCAAAAATTGTGCAACTTCTTTGTTATTATTATTATTATTATTATGATACCTACTGTGGTTGGACACTTGTAGTATAATTTTTATAATTGAAATTAGTGGAGTTACTTGTCTCTATTATATTTGAAAGTCTAGTCGACCCAGTTAAAGTAGATAGTCGAAGTAGAATTATGCCTAGACTACTGTCGCTTTTGTGCATCATAATTTTAGCTGCAATCTACATGTTTAGTTGGCTAACGGGCAAAAATAAATTGGAAAAAGTAAGTGAGTACTGTAAGTAAAGTTGACACAAAAGTTAACTGGCGTTAAATTCGTGATCGATTAAGTGAGTACCAAAATCAGACAGTGCTGATCCAACCCATGGCTTATCAAATTTTGGAATTGGAGCGATATGCTGAAGAGTGGAAACATTCTGATTGTTTTCGACTTAGATAAGTTCTTGCTTCTATTGGGACAAATTTTGCATATTTTGTTACTTCTTGGAACAAGGAAAATCAGTGTAGGTACCTACAGGAGAATATCTGCCACTTGTAGCCATACAAAAGATCAATCAAATCAATGTTAATATTGTCGAACATCCATCATATTCTCTAGATTTAGCTACATTTGAATATTATCTATTTCAAAAAATTCAAATTTCTGTATTTTTTGTTTTGTTTTTTTTTTGTCGTCCAGAAATACAGATTTTGTTATCACAATTAGTCGAAGATTCTTATTTGTAGTGTTAAAATTGACAGGTGATGACAGTGTTTTGTGGACGTAACTGTGAAGAACAAAACAAATATTGACGGTTTGGTATGCGGACAGTGGCCAGCAAACATTGTAAAACTAACTTGACAAATAATAAATACACACAGACAGATAGATAGACAGAGAATTTTTCAAATTTTTGTATGGTTTTTATTTTACTTTTTTGAATCATCATCATCATCATCATCATCATCATCATCGTCATAACCCTTTTCTTATCTTAGATTTAATCGTATTTTAACTAACAATAAGATAAATCTGGTAGCAACAATACAAACATTGTATAAGTTAACTAACGTTACTAAAAGATATTGATCAGGATTATTAACAAAAGCAAATCCTGGACACAAAATTATATTCTATTATATTCTATCATGATTTTATCTTAAATCAAAAAGAAAAACGAACTAGTCACTATTGTCCGGATTTTAGATGGCATGTATATACAAATATTAATTCCGGCTATCGCATGTAATTTTCCTCTAGTCAAAAATTGAAAATAACAAAATCAATTAAGAGAGACCTTGTCTTGAATCAACACACAAATGAAAGTATGTATACAGATGTTGAATAATTTCCAATTGTTTGACAAATTAATTTATTTGATGGATTTGATTTTGATAAGAACTAGATAGATATAAATTTATTATAACTGTCATATATATTATTATTAAATTATTGTATTAACCTGTTGTATTGTTGCTGTTGTTATCAGATAAAACTGGACAGTATTCATTTATTTTGTTGTTGGTCCTGTTTTTTTTTGTTTCTTTCATCGTCACATGCTACTGTTACAACTTTTACTTTCATTCTTCCATTACAGTTTTTATTTGTTTGTATTAAAGTTTTAATTTATTAATATATTCTCCGTTGACGTATGCTAATAAACTTAAGCGTTCTCTCTGTAAGGAACGCGATCTTTATGGGCGGTATAATAACAACACTAGGTCAAGTTCATCGAATATAATTTTTTGATTGTTTAATTAGATCATTTCTCTCGTATTTTCATTATTATTACTATTATTATTATTACTAATATGAATTTATAATTTTATTAATTTTATAACATAGATATGCAGATGATGATTCATTAGATTCGCATGGTTTAGAAACAATTTCGGTTTGTGATTTATTATTTATTTTTGGTTTATTATTATTATCACTATTATGATTTACACAATCGCTTTGTATGTGTTTGGTTTTATATCTAAATATAGGAAATCAATTGTCATTTATATTTCAGTTATAGGACATTCAATAACGTTAATTTTACCATAACCATTTAATGATTTTAAATAATAAACGATATTTGAAGTATGATTCTGTTAAGAGATTACGTTCGTGCTTCCTGCATCAAATCAAACCATTTCACAGTATACGTAAGCAGTTCAATTTGGAATTTTCAAAAATAAACGTACATCGGTATCTCTAATTTACGATTTCTTGCTTATTTGTAGAGGAACTGTATACAACGACTTTTTTTAAGGATTGTATTTTGTGATATTTAAGGCCTAATTAACCGATAGGAATGATTTTGTATCTAGATCAGAAATGGGCATCATTCTCTGCATGTTAATAAGTAGTGAAAGACCTATATATACCTGACTTAAATGCAGATTTAGCAAGGACAACGATAATTCAGGACATTACCGTATTTTTCCCATTTCCGTACTGGTTACAACATATTGCGTATCGTTTGATCATCACCTTATGTGCCATGGAATAAATCCTGAAAAACTTATTCAATTATAAGACAGTACTTTCATAATCATCTAAACATAAAAAACACTATTTAGGAGTCCTGGGTACTTCAGGTACTACCTGAACGCTTCTAGGCAATCGTCAATATTTGCCTAATAATTGAACCGGCCCTGACTTGACATGTTCCAAAAGTGTATAATTGAGTAATCAGACTTGCAAAACGTAACGAACTCAACCACAAAAGATTAATGGAAAATGTAACTTTTCAAAATTTAAGATAGATATCGCATGTTAAGTTACATAATTGTTGTGGTGTTGTCAAAACGATACCAATGCGGGCAAAACCGATCAGTACAGGATCAACTTGTGGTTTGATAGTACCGCAAAACATCTCGAATTAATCAAGTCAAATTTTTCTCGATTATTATTATTATTATTATTCTGAAATGCTTGTCAATTTTTCTGCCCTATCAACCACGATTTTATTCATCAATAAAACTAAGTAAAAGAAAAAAAAATGAATGCTATCACACAATACATTACGAGAGTAAATTTTCAAGTAACAACACAGAAATTTCCAACTTGACGGCATTGCTATTATGAGCAATTCACGCTTTAAGAATAAACACAAAAAAATTTCATAAAAGAGGCACATTGTCGTGCTCAAAAACCGTTAACTAGACACGATGCCTCTCACCCTCTTCTAGAAAATTATATATAGGTATATATACAATCTTTTTTTGTCTACTCATATATTTGAACGAGAAAAAGTTATTATTAATAATAACTGGAAATGTTGCAGATACGAGCAAATAATTGACCTGCTGACAGTCCTAACGAGTCGATAAAGAACTGTTAGAAGGGCTTTTAGTCTGTATTATGCTTCAGGGATGGAAACATATATATCTGTACTAGTTGAAAGGGTTGTGCTGTCGACTTGATGAACGACCACGAATCGCTTAATTAGGGAGAAAATTAATACTCACCACCATAGTCAATGATATAGTTTGCCAAGTCCTACAATTAACTGTACAGAACTTTGTCGAAAGAATGCCTATTCATATCATTATCATCTATTATTATTATTATAAAATAATAATAGTTGATCCTTATCAGTGATAATTTGATGGAAATTATGTTGAATCATTTCCTTTGATTCACTGGAATTATTTATAAAGAAAGGGCTCAAAAAAAAACGCCAGAAAAGTCAATATAATTACATAAATCAGAACTGATATGACAATATCGGGTGTTATAAGTATAGCCAATATAATCCGCAGAAAGAAGGCGATCTGACATTGAAGAATGAGATATATTGGGGGATGATGCGTTCAGGGATGAAACTACGCTGGTGGATCGTGATCGAAATATTTCAATCAAATTCTTGCATTAGAAAAAAAATAAAACTGTCATCTGCCACATTCAAATATTTATTATTTTTAAATAACTATAAAAACAAATAGGATTTTGTATTTGTATTTTATTAGAAATTCTAACAACAATTAGTAATTTAATTTTCTATTTCGAAACACATTAAGGGTGATTGTATTGGCAGTTTCAGGCCTAATAGTGCAGGTATTTCTTCGTTGTTGTTGTTGTTGTTATTTAGGTAGAGAAATAGAATCGGCATCACTAGTGTATCGGGAGGGTAGTAGGAAAAAAATAGCAGGCAATTGGTATGCAGGACACAACAAAACTTGGCGGAGGGTGGATAGACCGGAACAGAGATCAATACTACCAAGATGGAGAAACATACCGGAGAAACAGCCACTTCCTTTCATCTAACAATCATCAATAATACTAGAAAAAAGATTTCAATAGCTAAAATAAAAATCTGGCTATTTTCTATTCTCATTGTAGCGACGTACAATAAAAGGTGTAATTTTAATGTGTCCCATTGGTATAAAAATAAAAGACTGAAATCTATTTAATTATGTTCTTACAATAACGGACTTTACTAAAGTCATAAGGCCCGGCCTGCAGCAGTGTTAATTGTAAAGAAACGAAACAACGTAGAGAAGAACAAGAGAAATAGAATGAACACAAGTTCCAGAAAGAGAAGTTTTTCGAACGAAGTTCTTTGTTCTTATCCAACGAAAACTCATTATTGAAATTAATAAAGGACGTGACGAGCTTTATTTTTCAACTAATTACAGACCGAGAATGGTGGGACCACCTTAAATAAAACTCTAGTAAAATATTTTACACTATGCTGTTGTTGTTGTTAGTGGCATATTTTTTTGAAAATCATTCAAAATATTAGAATCGGTAAACAGGAAAACGTTATGTTGTTCGTGTTTGACCTCTTTTGAAAAGGAGTCAAGCCGGGACCTGGCCACTTGTGTGTATGTGTAAGTGTATGTCATTGTTGAGTTTTTAACAATAGCCCAGTTCGAACGCATCATTTCCTGTCCCAGGATGATTTGTGGCCGTGATCTGAATGTCAGGATATGAGGTAACTTGACATTTGCCCTTATTGTAATTTATAAAAATATATATTTTTTTTAATCAATCAACCACTGACTAGAATTCGCATTGAAATCTACCGATCGAGCATTAAATTGTGCGTTCTTTCCATTTGTGGTTCAATTAATTCGATATAAATCGAATACATCTTTTATAAATGAAGGGAAAAAATATAATTTTCTTATTTGACGCAGTAGACGATGACGGCGCGCGCAGAGAAGTTGGAAAATGTGCAATTTAAAAGACCCACTCACAACATTGTCATTTCCAGTCTTGAATAGAACAAAATCCAGTGGAGTCAAACAATTTATACCTACAACAACAATAAAAAAAAATTTTACTTTAAATTCACCATGATTAGAAGTATTATTGAGAAACACTGGTATATCTAAACAGCCCTCTCTGTATATACAATATAGTGGTAGAGAGACCCTCTTTTTAATTTCTTTTCATTCGCATCACAGCTTACCCTAATATTCCATTTTTTCTTGTCGCTCGTTTTGTCTTTTTGGTTAATTGGCTCGATATGTTGTCATTTGAAATGAAATAAATTACTTAAGCTATCTGTTTTGTTTTTGTCGGTTATTGTTTGAATTTTTATTTGTTGTCAATACACATTTGTAGAACAATAGGGCTGGATTATTGTTGTTGTCAAGTCACAGACACAGACTGATACATATCTGAAATGGGGGCATAAAACACCCGAGTTTTCTAGCAGTTCCTTTACTGTAGTAAAGGTTTATCGCTAGGGGGGCATCAGGAAGTGTATGTGAATACATATATACACACATGTGTGTATGTGTGGCAATAGTTTTGTGAAATGGCCCTCTATAGACAAATCTAATAAAAAGTCAAAGGTTGCGCACTTTTGTCACATCTTTTCAAACAGAAATAAACACCACAATAGAGAGTTTCTTCTAATTTTTTCTTATTATTATTTTTTTTAACCTGCTGTTAGTCTCATCATCATTTTATAATAAATCACAACACGTTTATAGTTGGAGAGTTGTTATAACAGCCCCCTTTGACCATTTTAATTTCAATTCATATGTTTGAAGAGAAAAAACTACAGAGAAAAGAAACACAGTCATGACATATGACAAATAGATACAAAAGGATAATGATACAACAAATCCATGAATGGATTGTATTTAGTCAGCAGAGGTATTATTAAATTAGATACAATAGTTAGAGGGCGTTTGACAATTGGTCGTATAAGAAACGTATGGTGTTACACAACACACGTGCCGCATTTACCTGTCTTAATAAAAACTGTCCAGTCATCAACGGACAATAGTTGTATAGTTAAATTCTCATTAGTGTCTATATTCAACAATATTTGGTGAAGAAACTAAGTAAGAGAAAGAAGGTGCTGGTGAAGGAGGAGGAGGAAAATAGAAACCACCCTTATCGAGAAAGACTAATCAGGACAATCTTGTCTCCGGCTATTAACTTATATAGCCGGGTATCAATTCTATTCCTGACAGTGGAGCAATGTTCTGCTTACTGAAATCCATCGGGACTATGTAGAGAAAAGGCATATCGTTTTAAGTTTAAATTTCTTTTCTTTAATTCGTTTTCGTGCACAACGACCGTAACGTTTTAATTTGAACATGACTTATTTATTATCATTAATAACATAAAATATCAGTATAAGCTGTCTGGTAATGATGAGTATCGGAAAGGATTTTGACTTTTCCTGTGTCGATAAAAAGGTAGAAAATACCCTATTAAAGATAGACCTAAAGGGGGAGTGTCAATAGCATTGTAAACATAAGAATAGGATGACTTTCAAGATACAAGGGATCCTAGTAGATGGAATTTCGAACATCGGTTTCTTAGCCTCTGACCCTTGGTCAATCCCCAAACGATCCTCGCTGTCTTATTGATAACCAGCGATATCAAACAGGCGACTATTTAAAAAAATTCCCAACAATACCAAACATTTTCACCAACTTAACAGATTACACTCTATTTATACGATTTCGTTTAAAAATTTGGTTGTAAAATTTCATTCGTTTTGGAAATAATTAACTGAGTAGATAGATTACAGTTTGACTACTACTGACTTCTAAACATCTTAAGGGTAATCTTTCACCCCAATTTGTCGCCAATGCTGCTTTACCAAGTCTGGACACGGTCCAGAGCGCCAGTCTATTACACTAATAGCCTTATTGTTAGGGGGAAAGGGTCGGAATTTAAAATATTCTCAGCTTCCTGCTGAATTCCAATCTTGACCGCCCAAGACACATGTTTCTTATACTGACTCTCCTCTTTCGGTTTTTTTTTTCTTCTTTGCCTAATTTCGACTCTGCGATTCTTTGATTTTATCATGGTTTTAGGAATGATTTTTTTTTAAAAACCTCCTAGTACCAGACAATAATACAATTTAGCATCTGTCAGGTGGTTGTCCAATCATTGTTATTGAATCAGAAAGACTATTCTAGGTGTGAGATAGGGTGCATCTTATCCTGTAACACTTCGTTCATATGATAACATCTACGGTTGACTGGGCTTGGTAATAGGAAATTCCAATGGGCATGCATTTAGATATGTCGAGATTTCATGACGATGATGATGATGGACGAATTAAGCTGTCATTCCAAAAACGGGAAGGTTCCCGTTTCTTTCATTTAATGCATCTATTCAAAACCAAATCGAGGTTGATCTTTTGGTAAATTAATTTTTTTTTATTGAATATTTGTGTTTATCGCATATAACAATCATAGATTTGGTTTATATTGGTTTTAGTGCAAATAAAATTTATCTCGAATATAGAATGAGTTAAAAGTGTCCCAACAGATAAAATAATGCAAAACTGAGATTATATGAACGTGCATTGAATACAAATCTTGGTATGATTGGACCGATTCATACTCAAATATGGATTGATTTACACACAGTACAATCACTTAAGTTTTTTCCGTTGCAAATAATAAAAAAGTATTTAAAACTAATGAAGACACCCCCTTTCCCTTTATATAAAGACCACCTATAGATAGCCAACTATGTGTACAATTTTAATTAGTCAATTGGGTCCCTCGTTCATTTTCCACCCTCTGTATGTCACCGTTCCTGATTAATCCTTTTATTACGATGTACGGACGTTACACACACACACACACACATATATACAGCCCATAAACCCACCCTCTCCCGCGGGCATTATTTCACACTAACTGTACTCTAGTCGTTGATCGGATCAGAGGCTCTATTTTAAATAACAATTCTAGGGACTTGAGTATAGTCACCGACCAACCCTCTAGTATTTACGTTAACTTTGTTGTGTTGTCTATAAGGGGTGGTGGATAATTGGAAAATGGGTAGCAATTTAACAAAATTGTTAAAAAAAGAAATTGTAGAAATTTTTCTTATATGTCACCTTCTCCCCCAATCGTTGGATTCATTTAGATTTTTTTCGAATGTTTTACCACGAACACATACAAAAGGGAGTTTTCTGTTTTCAATACCGCTCATCAAGCGGTATCATTTGTGGGTTGTGTCCACATCGAGACGTCAATTAGCGGCTTGTAGGGTTGATGGTTGGTCTAACACCACTACTATGTGATTATAAAGCGTTACGTACGGTTCCACAAACTGTTGACAATAGTACGCAATCAGTATCTACCACCCTACGGCATTACAAGTCGAATAATTTGATTATTCTTTAATTTCACCGTTCGTCATCGCTAATTTAACCAATTTTTTTATCTTTCGGAAAATTATCAATGAAATCCCATTTAAAAGAATTTTGTGGTTGTTATTGTTGTCGTCATCAAGAAAAGGGTATACATGGCATTCACTATATGTATACACAACTCGTGGCGCGTATCTCTCATTCATACTTTTGCATAGAAAGTAGTCATTTTATTATGTATGAGAGAGTTAACATTATACTGTCGCATTGTAAAACAAACGAAGACAACATCATCATTTACGTTAACATGCAAACGTTGTCTCTCGTGCTCAGGAGAAATTCAACGGGGCAAGAAGGGAGACCATTGTAGTTACCATATATATCCAGTGTTCTCAAGTCAGCCGTAGAGGCAAGTTGAGCCCTCCAATTCAAAATTAACCTTCAAAAAAAATCTAAAATGAAAAAGAGTCAATCCCAAAGTTAAGGACAATACAAGAAGAGAGCAAGTACCTCTAATATGAACGCCATCTGGTGGTATACGTAACAGTGTGAACTGAGACTGTTTTGTGTTGATAAAAATCAACGAAACTAGAAGAAAAGAATAAAAATATCGGTTTACTGTTGTGAACAGAAGAGTCAAAAACTCTAAAAGTCGTGCCAGAGCAACATCAACTACGCCTGGGAAATAACAACTGAAGAGGTACGAATCAAAAACACCATCAGTTTCACTCTGTTGAGCTTCACTACCATCTTCTTGACTTTTAACATTTCCTTGCTTCGTTTAAATTACCAATAATAATAATAATGTTATAGATATATAGTTGAATGTGTGTGTATTTTTAATTGAATGTCCGTTAGAAATGTTCTTTTATCTCAATAGATTGAAGATGATGGTGTGAGCAGCGCGACGCCACAGCGTCGGCCGTTCGACGCAGTAGTGGTAAAGGGGGTGAGAGCGTCGGGTGCCTACAGGCTATTCGCCCCACAATAGGGAATTATAAATTGGTAGGGGATTTTTGACTTCAAACCACTACATTGTGGTTGACAGCTGTCACGTCGTCGACTATAAAATTCTTAATGAAGTTGATTTTTTTTCTCTCTAAAGTCCATTCTTATTACAGAGAAATAGAATAAAAATTTTATTATTCTTGTTGATGGTAATTTTTGATAAAATCTATCATGCAATGTACGGATATTCCCAAAGCATCTTGTAGTAATCATTGTCGACGACAGTGGGAGATTTAAGTTAGTGAAACAGTAATACCTTACTGAGAAGATCCTGCAGTAACCGGAAAGGGTATAATAATCTTTGCTATTGTGGACGTTTAACGTGCCAGATTAGAAGGCAGTTAGAATTCTAAGACCCTAGTTGTAGAGGTCTGATGATGTCCTTTTACTATCTGAAAACGACCAGAACGGTACTAGAAGATATTCACGCTCTTGCACATATAGAGAAAATGAGATAGAGAAAGGACTGAAACTTTAATCGTAATCACCAAATAAAGATGATAGTTTAGATTGTTACGAATCGACAGCATCTGTCCATCAATCTGATCAGAAAGTTCCTTTTGATTACTATCGATAGAGTGAAAGGAATAAAAACAGAACGTAATTAGAAATTAAAGAAGTTCGCTCGATTTTCCGTGTTCGTTTTGGATGAAAATGCAGTATTTTCATTAGTAATTCCTTGGACGGCGGCGAGTTGCCCTGACGGCAACGATGCCAGTTATTTAGCATTCAGCAGCCGTCTTCACCTTGTATTGATTGCCGCAACCCTGCTTTGCTCTGTTCATTGTGTAGATGTGTTGTGTGTGTGTGTGCCTGTCTTTACTATTTTTGTGTACAGTAAAGAGCAGTTAAAATCTAACATCTGCTTCTAAAAATGAAAGGAAAACTATATCTCATAGCTGCCAGCTATTGCGACAATTTTATTTTGTTAATTGTTAGAAGAAAAATTAACAAACCTCTTCTTACAAAGATTGTTGTTGTCTTGAGTGTTTCTTTTGTTGATAGAGTAAAATACAACAATAATAATAACAAGAACAACAACAACAAAGCGGTGATGAGAAGGTGGAGGCGACAGCACCCGGTGCTTTGCAGACCCTTGTCATGGAAATGATGCCCGCTAGCGACGAGCTCACTTAACTAGAGTATTGTCAAACCCCAACCAGTCTCTAACTCGAATTCTGTGCACCCTCTAGCATTGAATTTTTTTTTCTATATAGAGAGAAAATCCTCAAATACACATACACTCACATATATTCAAAAAGGTTTTTCCTATAAGTAAATTCCTTTATATTCATGTTCGTTTTCTGTAAGTTTAAAATTTATTCAAATTGCATTAAAAGGACAAATCAGGCAGTTTTTTTTTTTGATATTGTTTATGTGGAATATACTATACAAGAGACAGCAAAACGTATGTGGTATTTCAATGAGAATTTTCAGTTCTGTCTGTGCTGAAATACTGTAACTGGTTAGACTTTTCATTTAACCCATATGTTTAGATGTTAAGGAAAAGTTCATTCACTTTCCCCCTATTGAATAATTCATATATCGATCTACCTCCAGTCTGACCTTTCTGCTTTCCTCATATTAAGTAGCACAGAGGAGGCTTTTGGGCGTCGCAATTCAAGGTCAACAGTTTTCATACACATATACATTTTCCATATCCTTAAATACATCCTTTTTCAGATATAACAAGTTAAAATTCCTCTAATAACGATAATGAAAATAATAATAATAATAATAATGCTAGTAATTAAGATAGGAATATAGATTTGGTGATGATCTATTATAGCGTCGCGACGCCGATCCAGTTCCCTTTTCTTTATTCAACTATGTTTTGGTGTTGATCTGCCAACCTCCATTAGTTGATATTAAAAGGGGTGGTGGCATCAGTCTGGGGAGAGACCCAGAACGAATAACGATCCAGAACCAGTCCTGGAAAGGACATACATATATAGATATATAGTGAGAGAGAGCTGGAAAACGTGCGCGCCCTCTACTTCCTTACATTTTGTATCTGTGTGTGTGTGTGTGTGTGTGTGTGTGTGTATATATATAGTATATGCGCTCGTTTTCAGGTGACGTGATCAGGTGACGTGGACAGGCGCAATGGGCGGCGGCGGCGGCACTGGATAACAACGACGCCGCTCCCACCATCATCATCATCACCACCACCACCACTATCACCGACATTGTTGCCGCCACTGCTGCCGCCGCCGCCGGCCTTGGAATATTGGGTGCATCGTCCTATCTGCCTTGCAAATGAGCACGGACCTGCTTATTTATGGGATTTATGAACTTCAAACTCGGTGCATTTCAGTGCTTTTTTTTGTTGTTGTTTATATATAGAGCTTTACTTTCATAATATTATTAATTTGAGCTTTAAATGAAAATTGATAAATACAACAATACATCTATTTGAAAGATAGTGAATCTTGAAGACTTTTGTGCATAAATTAGGTGCCATCAAATAAATAATCATCATTAAAATTCAATGTTTTATCAGTTTTTTCCATTTGCTTTGTTTTATCCATCTGTTCAACTCCATACATACTAACAGATAATCCGTATTCAAATCTAATCTAGTAAAAGCGTCATTGAATAGAAAAGTGAGAGTAGTGCGAAAAAAAGAGAACTAAATAATAGCTACATTGAATAAAATAAGGGTCCAGTACACTTATTGCTGGCTACCCGCCGTTCAAATTAGCCATATCGTATCGGGGTCGTAGTGTCGCCGCCTCGACGTCCCGCTGACAGCTCCAGGGTGTACGACACCTCGTCTATTAACTGTTTTATTGTTACATTTCAATTCTTCCCCCATTCCCTTATAAATACATTTTTATTATAAGAGGGATATATCCTTAATTGCCACCAATACAATATTACTGAACAAACGACAAGAAAAAATATTATAGATTTTTATGGAAAATAAGGGAAAAACTACATTTATACAATAGAAACCCCTCAAATTTAGAAGGATATTAGAACTGGTAATGAGTGAATTTCGCACGGTATGTCAAAGTTTATTTGAAATAGAACACTACATACAGGCGACCGTATTATGGATGTTATCTAGAAACTACATCAATATTGTAAATGTGGGCATCAATATTACGAAAATGGTAGCTGAACAATATTCAGAGCTACGGTTCACATTTTATTCATAATGAAATAACGAAAGCAGTAATTCGAAATGAAGGTGGAGGAAGATAGTTATTTTCTTAATGCTTTGTAATTTCGTTAAAATTATTACAATTGACGAATGGACGTCTATTCAAAATATCCAGTTGAATGAATGAATGAATGAATGCGTTAAATGTTGATATATAGAGAGGGCTTCACTGTAGTACAGCCTCAGGCTATATGATACCTGTTGTGCTTAACTGAGCTTTTATTATAAACGTAAAAGCGGCGAGAGGGAGTCACAATGAATTGCTTGAATAAGTAAGCACTTTAATGATGGTTATACATAGTGGTTGGTTCATGTGTGAAAAATCAATTACCCCCATCTTTAACAATTGTAATACTAATATAGAGAATATAGGGTACTTTAGAACAATTACAACAAAAGAAAACTAATTATTTATTATACAGAAGAAAGAAATAAAGTGTATTTAAAACACCCTCATATAAAATTGAGAATTTTATAGACCAAAAAAAAATAAATTATAAATAAAAAAACAGTTTCATCTTTCACAATGATTTCTTCGTCCAAGGTTTTTCTTTTTTGTGCACATAGAGTGCACACACAACACACATACACACACCGAGGTCTGTTGCTATAGTGAATCCGGGAACAGTGTCACCGGAGTTGAAAGCGGAACGTGCTCGGACTTTTAATTAGATGCGCCGCTGAATCGATACACACGAGGACTCACCCAAGCTTAAGACGGTATCGATCCACTATAACACTGCGTACATATATGTCGTGGTTTTTTTCCTTTTGTATTTATTTCTAATTCATTGATATTGTTGGTAATTTGATTAATTTAAAATTACACGGACAGATCTGAAAAATTTACGTCAGATTGGTATATTGTTGATGTCATCAACACTAGTTTAATGAAAATATTCCATTATACTTATCATTCAAATAATTACTAATTCTCATTAGTAACGTTGATGAGAATTAGTTAATTTCGTTGTGATAAAAAGGATGTATTTTGAAAACTAAAAAAGTCTATTTTTTATCAACCATTTCTGCATATTAATTTGCATGCAAACTAGCCAAAGTTAATCCCAACCACATGTATGTATATTAAATGTAAAGGGTAATTCATCTATTTTGGTACAACTACTCTCTGCAATCTAAATATGTTATAACTTAAACATCACAAAGTAACTAAGTTGTTATACTATCTGTATATGTATGTTATAAGCGTATATGTGTGTGTGTAGAAAGCCCCATGGGGGCGGCTAGCTAGATGGTTGGTCGCGGTAGTGATGGTAGTGGTGGTGGTGGTGGGCAATCCCTTTGGGCCTTCAAGAGGTGAAGTCCCGTCAAAAGGCTTCTCATTCCGGTCTAACGCCTTGCGGCCCCTTTTACAAGTCCTTTGAAGTGTTCCAGGCCCCCGGGTACGGTTTGAATTTCTCTCTACGTAATGTTGATGGCTTCAAAGCGACACACACATACAAACACTATAGATAAATTTACAGGGAGAGTTGTTGACTGAAAGATGACACCTCTTTAATTCCCATTGAAAATTAGTTTTAAATTTTGATAGATGACAAGATGAACGATGAAGGGACAAAATAGGACCAATAATGTACGGATAATATATCACACATATGTATATTTCATGTGTATTAACTGGATTTGGTTTGAACGTACTTTTTCTGCTGACATTTCAAGTATAATCTAGAAAATGTTCAGGTATAGATTTTATGAGTTAACAACGGAATCGGAAACTATGTATAAGTATAGACCAACATTTGGATACTTTGGGGAAATTTTTACTTGTAATTATCATTTTTTTTCTATAGATTTTTTCATAATATCCAATTAATCAGGTAATTAGATAATTATTTTAATTATCTTTCTTTAATCTATAAGGTTGTAGCAACTAAACATGACCTCAAAGCGATAATTATGAATTAAAATTATGTTTTTTTCGTTTGGTTTTTTGTTTTTGATGAAGGAAAAAAAATAGTAGTTATCCTTATTATTGACCCATATGTCGATGGAAACTAAAAACCGGTTGCACCCTCAATAAGCCGCTTAGGTCTATTCTTTTGTGCGAAAGCACCGTACGCGGTTTTATACCAAATTCAATTCTTATCTAATCCAATCAATGTATATATGTAACTTGTAGTGTGAATCTGCTTGTTAACTTATTATACATCTGCTCAACTAAGCATATCGAGGATGCTAAATTTTGCGAAAAATTAAAAAACTTATTATCCAGTCCCGAAAATTTCTATATTAGTCTCTTTAATAAAAAATTCAACTATAGGGTTAGTTAGAAAGAAACTTTAATACATATGTTACTTGAATATTGTATTGTATAGAAGGTTCATTAAGGGACATCCACAATGTAAATTAGACCTTCAATTCGTATTAATTAAGAACCCGGCAGTAGTAGGCCTGCCGCATGCGCCTCCGAGGTCTTGGATCTTGTTCCCGGCCTTTCACCAATAAACCAGTCGAACTGGACTGGAGGTTGTAAATTAAATAGGGTTAGTCGCATGTTATTTGTTGTAACTCCAAATACTTACCACCACCGATAAGGTTGTTGTTGTTGTCGTTCTCATTTTACATCAGTCTTGGAAGTGAGTTTGTTAGCTTCCTAACGATAAACAGTTATTATTTTATTCAAAATTTTATCATTCAATGTTGATTACGACAATTGTATCAATCCTTATTTTAAATGAGAATGAAATGTTGGGAGACGTACAAGATTCGTGTGTATTCGATTGGAAATTGTTAAAGGATTATTGAGTTTAGATTGTAGTATAGTTAGGGGTTGTGATCACAATTTAGTAAGGGTTGTAGGGCTCGTCGTCATCGTCGTCGTTTGTTGGCTTTCGCAGTCTATCTATCAGGATGTCCTCGCGTCGTTCCCTGGCTTCCAGGCTCGTTATTTATGTATTTTAACGCCGACGTTCGGCCATTATTGACGCCTTAATGGCCGGATTTGTCCTTGCATGCGCAACGTCACTGTTTGCAAACACTGATAAATAGAGTGGATAGAGAGCAGCGGTGGTGCCTCTGTTTTTTTTTAAAGCGACACATATAGAGCAACTTTATGATGTTTGATCAGTTTGATTTTATTGCCAGTCAGAACATTATATAGGACCATACGTACGCACAAACACATGACCGTTTTTTAATTAAAAAGCCGAAATGATTTCAAATCAGAATTGATTTCTTGATTTTACTAAAGCCAACATCAAATGTATACTTTCAGTTTATCTGTCATGTCACAGTAGAGGGTTGATGAGTAAAGTAAAGGAAATTCCAGTGGGCGTTTGTTGGTTCTGAAGTTGGGTTTTAATTGACTATCTCTCTATGCACGTGTGTGTGTGTGTGTGTGTTAGTGTGTATGTCATTAAAAGAGAAGCCTGTTTTAATGGCGACTATATATAAGCCTATTGACGGTTGCTCATCAACATTGATGGCTGCTGCGTTCCATCGTCTGCTATACGTAGAAGATAGTTTCACAGCAACATCTAGATAGAACAACAACAACAACAACAACAACAACAACAATAGCACGACTATCATTATTCAGTCTTTGGTTGACTGAAGGTACGAGCTTGGGCAAATGTAAATTCCAATTAAGCTTGTACAGTCTCCTGGAATCCGGCATTGCGGGGGGTTACGGACCTCCCGACAACTGATTGATTCAACTAAGCACATGTCCAGCACTAAGAGTAGATCGTAAATTACAACCTGCACTCCAATTGGTATCTTCTTTCTTTAACTTATAAAACCTGCCCCAGAATCATAATTTAAATAGTTTCTCGATAAAATCGTAATTTATTTCATAATAAAATTTCTCTAACCAGAAATTATGTGTAAGTATGTGGGGGGTGATATGAAAATTGAACTGAAATTGTGCTCTTTCTTTTGGTATTCCTCTCAAATATTGGAATTGGGTTTGTTACTAGAGATTTCTGTTGTTTCGTATCTCTCTCATTCTATATATGTTGTATATGTTAGTATATTTCACCCTCAAATCCATCATATCGATAGTAGAGCAGGAATCCAGGGTTCCAGATGGGGCTGAGTCACCCACACGCGTCGGCCAAGCCACATGTATCGCCCAATACATATTCATGAGATACTGAGAGAACTGTGGACGCCACCACCGCTACCACTGCTCCGATTCCCTCTTCATTCCGAGGTTTGATACGTATCTTTGCTCTAGTATCTCTTCGTAAATACACGCAAATATGAACACACAATTTTGCTTCTACAAAAAAAATATTTATGAATATAACTAAAAACTTTTAGAAATATTCCTATTATGGCAATTATCAACGAAATTGTCAGGGATGTAATTCTATGTGTGAGACGTAAGGGTGGTGTTTCGTTGATTAAGTCTCCCTAGCAGTCGCACATAACTCAAAGCGATGATGCGAGAGGGTTAACGCAGATTAAATGATTATGAAGTAGATACGGACCATTTGTCATGCTGTCTAAGCGTTTAAACGTCTGTTGATAGTGGTGTGATGGTGGAGAAATAACCAAAGAAAAAATGAATCCTATCGATATGAATCCAATAAAATACATACCGAACGCATATTAAACATCTTTTAATTTTATTGTTCCTGTAATCAACAATTTATTAGATATAGAAAATGTGGATAATCAACTCTCTGTTCCTATGGAGAAAAGGTTATTATCGGCAAAAATTGCCAATTAAAAGCCGTTAAACGAGGGCGTCTAAATTGAATACAGCCCTCTACAATTCTCTTTTATTCAAATTTCTTTCTTTTTTGTTGTTGTTAATTCATTGATGATCGTATCTGACACGATATAAAGACAATGATATTTCAAAGTAAAAACTAATCCATTGTCTTCGCTTAACCAATTCAATATTTATGTCGATTTTAGGCTCAGTTGGCGATATAAATTTATAAATTATTCGAAAAATTCCTGTTGTATTAATGGCGACCGTGCTTGGATTTCAATCACGGCGAGCCAAATTCGGCTTGACCGTCTGTCTCTTTATAGAAAAATCAACGAAAAAGTGTAGAAAACAAAAACAAAAACAACACGTACACGTCTGATACGGACTCAAACATGAATTAACAATAGTAAAGATGCGTTCCCATGCATTGTATATTCACCTCACATGACAACCAGAGGTCCTGACAGATGATCAGTCCAATGTAGGGAGCGATCGTTGTTGTTTGTCAGTAGTCTAGAGGTATATAGAAAGCAAAAAAATCATAATGTTGGTCTTTACAAAATGAAAATTTACTGCGAAAACCGCTATCTTTGAATCTTTTTCATACGTGTACACATACTTATTTTTGATCGAAACAGAATAGAGTTGATCAGCGACTTGCCGTTCTGGAATGGAGATAATCGATAAAGAAGCTGAGTGAATTGCAATGAGTGTTCAAATGTTCCGTTAAGAGATATGTAACCACATTGCAGCATAATAGCAGTCAAGAAAAAGATTTCAAAACAAAAATTATTGGTAATGAGATACGCGTGGAGGGATTCCAATTAGTCCCAGCTTACTATTAGTATTTACCTCTACACACACATTTATTCACGATTGTTGCAAGCCTTGTGAGATTACCTGAAAAAGAAAACGGGAAATTCAATAAAATCTCTCCTTAACAACGACGAAGGAGAAGTAAAAAAAAAGGACAAGAGAGAACAACAGTGTATAAGTTTAGAACTGAATGATTTGTAGCGATCTAAGCAAGTCGCTTTTCTATTTTGCGATCCTTTATTTCCTTTAGTGGTCCATTTCACATCGTCTTCCTAAACTAGAACGATAAATCAACCAGTGACGGCATACGTTATGTGTGTGCGGTTTCAGGCCGTCATTCGCAGAAACACTAAAGAGACAAAAAAATATCTATAGAAACAACAGTTGAAATAATAAAAAAAAAACCAAGACAAATCTGGCTGAAAATACTCGAAAAATTCAATCGCAATTTTTCAAAACTTTTATTAGAAAATAGAAAGATTTGTTACATTAAAATTTACAATGTCCCTCGATTTACATGGCTTTTTAAACACGATTCTTGTGTTACACACCCAATAAAAGTCTTCATTTAGTTTTACAATGCTACTGGTAAGTTTATAAGGCAGAAAATCTTGTAAAAACAATGTGAAACGTATAGATCGGAAGACAGCAGGTGTGTTAAAGATTAGAAATGATATTTTTATTTCAAAATATTCTCAAAATATGAAATTTGTAGTTATGTGTTGCGTATAATTAGCGTGTAGTATCTAGTAATCTGTCTCGCCGCCGCCACACAATTGTTCTATTGTAGATACCACCACTACTATTACCACGGTTGTTGTTGTTGCCGCCGCCGCCATGCTGATTTGCATGCGACGCCATATCAGCCTGTGCGGGGGTGTACAACTAACGTTTTCCACTCAGGGAAAGTAATCGATATGTTATAGTCCATGAACCTTGTCGACTATTACTCACATACATATATACACTCGCACACAATTCCAAAATGAATTATTCCCAAAATAACACATGAAACGATATTGTCGCATGTTGGACAACAATTCAACAAAATAAAATTGTAGACATGTCTCTGTTGATAATTATGTCTGGTAATAGAAGGGATTGGGAAAATTTCGATTGTTGATAATAGATATTGTTGAGGTTAAATTTTTTTTTTGAGAGAGATTTTTATTGAATGAATGGTGTAAGTGTGAATCTGCCGACGTTGTTGTAGCCGCCGCCAGTGCCGATATACCGCCAAACCCAGAGTAAATATATTTAAATGTATGCAGCATTAATTCAGAGCGCAGCACTCACAGCTGACTGCCTTCTGTTTGTAAACATTGAATTCTCCTCACCTCACCACCATGTAGTTTCGATCATGATCATCATCATTATCATTATTACTATCTAATATCATCATTTTAGTTTGAATTGTTCATTCTACACAGTCAGCCATATTGTTTATTTGTTTATCTATAGATAAAAACAACTTCAGTTTCCACAATCATCCCCTCATCGAAATTAGTTGTTGAGATGAAAGGTATAGGTCCATTAGAGGCAGATTAGAGCGTATATTAGTACCACGTATACAACTTTAATTATAAAGTAAAGAGCTTTCTCTCCGTCTACATGTTGATATATGTATAGGTCTATATATGTATACATATATATTAAATTGTGTATGTGTACGTGAGTGTTGTAAAGTACGCATCAAAGGCTCCACATTACGCGTCAAATGACATTATCGCACATTAGTGCTACCGCCCTCACAACCACCAACAACCCCGCTTATTTCAACCATATACATACGAACACATAGAAAACTTCTATCTCTGTTCTTGTTCTATATATGTTTGCGTCTCTATTCATCGACATCACCACCGCCCCCATCCAGTGCTTATATTCCGCCCATCAATTCGAAATGTTAACAAGATTAGAAAGTGATATACCAATATAATAACAGGCGTAAGTACAACAAATACAAGGAAAGTTTTCAAAAGTATTTCTATAGAAACAAGGAAAACTACTAACAAATAAAATAGATCAAAAATGCAATAAAAATAATAATAATAATAATAATAAAGTTTTGTATCATTTCCTATAAATATAGTTTGGTATATGGTATGATATCTGTGTGTATTTTATATTCAACTATAATTGACCACTTGTTCTATACATATCCACCATCTAGAGAACTACCACTATACAGACCCTTCCGTCTTTATGCAAATTTATTACCCCAAATTGAATTATAAATTTGAATAACAATAACGTATGACGCAATGTTAGATTTAGGGTTTTACGGCTTACTTAGTAGCAGTTGTAACCGTATCAACAGAAGAGTGTATGACAACCAAATCCGGCATTGCTTCCAAAAATTCTACTATCGATATTAGATACCTATTCTAAGACTTTCATTAAAAAACAAACAAACAAAACATAAAGAAAACAAATCAATAATTATAACAAAGATACCATAAAAAAAATTGCTGATAGAATGATAATGCAGAGAAGAATCGTAAGGTTCGAAGGGTGGTAAAATGGAAATCAAAACTAACAACACAGCAAGAATGTGAACAAGACACGAAATTAATGAAACGTCACATGATTTCAATATCAAAGAGATTTTAATAGAGATAAAGTTCGAGCATGCGTGAAAATTATAAGAAAATAAGCACCAAAAGAAAGGGAAAATAGGGTGGTAAAATGTATAAAGGGAGGGTGTAGTTGGTGTAGTGGTTATATGGCTATGGTTCAGAATCACGTTTGAAGAACTGAAAAATGACAGGATCTGATTTAGATGCTGTCACCGGCGGATCTTGTTGCCCTCATCTATTTTAATAACAACAACAACAACATAGATATAAATTATTAGATATCAAGACATTTTATGATTTCATTCTAAAATTTTCATATCAACAATCCAGATTTCTCCTCAATTACTCTGTGGATTATTAATTACGAAAATTTGAATTTAATTTGCAATAGAAAAAATCGAATATTATCAACGTTTTGTTGTATAGTTCGTGTATATATCAGAGCTTTACGTATAAGATGGCGTATATCAAAAATCGACGCCAACAAGGAGCGCACGTGACGGCGCCAACGCAAGCGCGCCGTCACTATAGCAACAACACCTCCAAAGTTGAGAGAGCATCGATATGGCCGATCACTTTAACCGACGAAAAATTTTCAAAAAAGAAAAAAATAATCGTCCCAATAATCCAAGCAATGATTTTATAATTTCTAAACGATAATAATAATCATCATTATTCATTAAACATCGAATTGTTTTTATCGATTAATTAGTGGATAACTTCACAAAGTTTCAGTTGAAAATCGGTGGGGATTTATAAATGATGATATGACGGCAGTAACAAATAACCCGTTTGTAGTAGTAGTGCCGCCACCGCTGCCGCCGCCGCCGCCGTCGTCGTGTTTGTTTAGATATAATTCACATGCAGAACTCGTGCCTCGTTGCCATCTTATGCATTTTACATGAGCTGCACTGGACCTAACCTAGCCTAACCTGGCCTTAGAGCCCTCGCCCGACTTATTCACTTTCTGCACCTCCACATATACGTATATCTATACATACGTATACATATTATTCTTACATACCCTTTACTGCAATATTAGTTTTTCCATTTGAAAACAATAACAGATAATGAATGTGAACGATGTAAAGTCGTAAATACGATTTCTCAACCACTTTAAACAAGAAGCCGCCTAAATCCCCACATCAACCCCTAAAAGCTCGACGACTGTTACCGCTATAGATACCTTGATGAGATGCAAATGACTAGATCAAAGTGTTCTATAGATCTGTACGTTTTCGACTGCAATCTAAACCGTATTAGAACTGTGTAAGCAAATGAGAAATTAAAAAAAAAATTATTTCAAAAAAAGACAACAACAACAAACAAACGTAAAAACTACGATATAATTCCGGTCGATTTGGCATCGAAAGATTCATCAATATTTTATGATAGTTTTTTTGATTTTTCTATATATTTTTTTTTGTTGAATGTTCCTGTAAACTTCCCGTCGATCTTTTTATGAGAGTTTTATGTCAACACAAACACACACTCGCATATAAAGAGATATATACTGTCGTCAATGTAGAAGGAAGCAACAGCAGGAGGAGGTAATGGACCATGATATTTTTACGAAAATTGAAACGTAAATAAAGTTTTACGACTTGTACAAGAAGAAGAAGAAGAAAAAACAGCCACACATGCAGCGGTGAAAAAAAAATCAACAACCAAAGTTGGCGACAGTAATGTTGGCGGCAACAGTAGCATCTTCATCATTTTCAGTCGAAATGAAAATCACTGAAAAGATGATAGATGACTGGTGGATTTTTCTACTTGAATAGTTCTAGAATAAATCAAATTCGTGGCGAAATACAGATTTTTTTTGGCAGGGCGAGAAAATACTGTTTTACACTATTTGTGTTTGTTTGAATGGAACAAACATAACGGACACTTCATGATCGAATAAAAAGCGAAACCGTATTGCTGTACAATGTAGTCGTTGAATACGTTGTTGGTGTGTTCACCAACATGTTTAAAGGTTGCCAGGGAATATTGTAGGCACTGCATAAAATCCGGAACACGGCACAGGCTGATTTGCATAGCTCAGCTGAGGGAAACAATCGATGCTAGAGAATGGCTTTTGTTCCTCTTTCATTCTAAAACAACACAAAGAATATAGTAAACAAAATGATACAAAAAGAAAAATAAAAAAAAAACAATTCTTTATTTTATCGTAAATGGAAAATTTCAATGAAAATTTTCAAATACCAAATGTTATATAGATTTCGAATTTCAATAATAGGTGACCATTAAAAATGATTCAATTTTAACGAATTCAAATTCTTTGTTCTATTGATGAATTTTGTGGATTTTCCTGTTGTCGGAAAATTAACAATTCATTGTGGAAAATCCGTTACAACAGCCATCTACCGTCGAATATAACAAGTATAGTGTGGTCGACCATTTTGTTCGTTGCTATATTAAAAAGCCGCTAGGTGCTATCTTCGTTACTAGCGCATGTCTATTGGTCTTGTTCGCCCTCTCATGACCGCCCCCTTTTTTGTTTTCTTATTATATTTTACTTCTATTATATATCTATACCTCCCACCCTAACTATTGCCAACGTAATCGTACACCCCCACTTTAAATGATTCTCCTTTAAAGATCAACATTGGTGGGGATTCAAGAATACCAACACATACAGTGTGTCCATATATATTACGTACACATATAGATGGAGTATTGTGTGGCGGGGGTGGTAGTGGTGGTAATTGAGGAGACTAGAATGTAGGGTGGTTTGTTGGTGGTGGTGGTGGTGTTGTGGTGGTAGTAGTAGTGGTAGTAAAATAGGAGGACGAAAAGGGGACTATAAACACATCGTTATAGTAAAACTGTGTTGAAGTTGTTTTATTCCGCATAAAATTATTATCAAACTCGATCTCGATATTGATTTATGGCATGTACCTATATAGTTTTAATTTGAAATAATGCAATGCACATATGTAATGCAAGACAAGGTCGAACACATTAACATCCATCTATATGTAACTGATATATGAGTAAAATCGTTTTCAGACAATACCGAAGAAAAAAATTGATTCAACCTTGTTTCTATGTTTAATTAGAAGTAAATATATGGAACAAATCCGGAAACATAGACTACGACAATTAATGTACAGTCGCCACAATTTACTCGATGGTATTTGTTTACCTTTACTTGTTATACAGTTGTTTCGATACTGATTTAAATACAAGGATTTAATAAAATTAACTACAATCAACAACAATTAAAGGGATAATTAAATTCGAATTAAACTAAATAGAAAAGGAACAATATATTAGATAGATATTTAATTGTTTATTATACAAATTAGTAGGTAAATTGACGGAAAAAGGAAAACTTTTATTATTGAATTATTTATATATCTATACCTATATAGACATACGTACATTAATTATAGTATCATTAATGCTATTCACTTGTAATTAAAATAATTTAGTTAATGTTTTTATTATGTTTATATTATCACTTATTTTATTATAGTCATTAGAAAATATGAGCTATTTGAAATGGAAAAGCGTTTTTTTTTGTGTTCAATAACTCTTTTTTTTGTTTGTAAACGATTTTTCCTACACAGATTCAAAATGGGCGAGTTTTTCCCAAACTAAGAATAAAGTTCACGTGTCATTGTTGCCTTAATTTTTTACTACTATAACCATGGTAGAAAAATCGTCAGGCATGCCTGATTTTCGACCAGCACCCGATCGGAGAAGATTACGTGAACTCTCTAAGGTGCCAAATCGGGACCGATTCCATTGCCCCAGCTATCGGAAGCCCAATCAGGTGACTAATGGGGGCTGAACATGGTGCCTGATTTCATGTACCCGGTCGGGAGTCTGCCAAAATTAAATATACGTATCTCGGTAATCATGGACCCGATCGGGCAACTAGTCAAGCAGAATTCTGTTAACCCGATTTCATGTGTCCGGTCGGGAGTATGGCAAGATTAAACATATGTATGCCGATAACCATGGGCTCGATAGGGCAAAATATTATTATTTCGATCATTTGAGCATAGTCTGGCACCAGAAGTGGCTAAATATATGTAGGTATACCGGTAACTGTGGACTTGATCGGGCAACTGGTCGAGCAATTATCCATGAACTCTGAACCTGATGGTATAAGTAGAGACTTTGTGATCAAATTTCTCCATGAATCATCAAATATTTTCTCATGAAATAGTAAGATTCAATGTGAGTCTAATCGGTGATTGTGATTCAATATTTTTTTCAGTATTAAATTTTTCACATTAACATAGGAACTTCTTAAAAGAACAATACTTTTTCAAGACATTTGCACTTCATTTAAAGTGTATGGTTAGAGTCTACAAATTTCTTTGTCTACATTCTATTTCTGAAGCTTACATTCTCAAGGTATTCTTTTCGTATATTGAAAATGAATAAACGTTTTATATATTTATATTTAAAGAGAGAGTAAAAATTTTCACCATTCCTACAACGGATTCATTTGAGTAAGAAAGATCTCCGACAATGAAATTTTATTCTCCATATTGTTATCATTTCTACTAGGAAATTGAAAATTATAGGATGTTGAGAAATTTTACTGAATGTTTATCGAAAAGAAACCTTGAAATACTTGATTTATGTCAAAATTCAGTGGAAAATAGACTTTAAAGTCTGATCTTTCCCCCATAAAAAACAAAGTCTTAAAAAATTAGTAACATTTTTTACAAGTAAAGTAAATTTTTATTAATAAGGCTGCCGAATTTTAGGAAGAATCTATTTTACAAACTCATCTTTTCTCAGTCCTCTCTTGCTGAAAAGTATCATGAAAAAACTGTTCGTTTTACTTGTTGAAAAACATGAGGGTCTAAATCAAGAACGTTTATTGCTCTAGGTGTTTGCTATCAATTCTTTTCAATTTAAATGTACGATCACATTATCAGGTTTTCTTGTATAAGTTGGCTTATATCAAGTAAAACTTGATAATGTCAATACACTTTCAAATGATTTGTACCAACTTGAATAACATGCGAAATTCTTATCGAAAAACTACAAATTTATCCTCAATAGCTTGAGAGTGTATGTATACACATCACAATTTCTTGTACAATAAGTATCTATCTGGTATTCGTTGGAAACAGTGACGTAACTTGACATGTTATTGGAAGGTTGATTCAACTTACAAGAATTTCATATGTTATTCACAATGATATAAGTCGCGTCAAGAATTATCCAGCCAGCTTCAACAAGAAACAATTGATGATGTAATCGAACCGTAAGTCAGGTTAATCAATTTAAAATAAACAGAGTATACGTTACAATTCAACGAAACCAGAAGTTTCACACGAAACGCTCTCATTGTTCAACTACGTGATAGTTGTTTGAGTACGAATCAAGATTAACACAATATTACCGAAATTAATTCGTTAATTCATTCAACGAAAGATTTTCCACTAAAAAAATAATATTTCCATTAAACAAAACAAAAAAAAAACAGAAAAGATTTTGATAAGAGATGCATTCAAAAGCCAGACAACCGACTAAAAAACACATTAATTTATTACATATGAAACATATCTTTCTAGTGAGTACGAGGAAATTAGAGCATTATTTTATAGATTTTATCTATGGATTTAATTGGATAACTTTTGAGAGTTGTTCAACTATTTTAAACCAAACAATTTAATTTTCTCCCTTTGTTCTGCTCCAGTTGCCTTTTGAAAAGAAAGTGGTTAATGGCTCTTTTTCTTGTAACATTTTCGATTTTCCAATGAATTGACATTATCTTGATTGTAGTAAATAAAATTTTATGGTATCTTATAGAAATTTTATTTTCAATTCAAGGGTTTATTATAATATCGGTTTACTGATTGTTATAGGGGGTAGTAGGTATAGGTAGCGGTTTACCGATAATATGTAAATTGTCGCAACGTTTATAAATATTCATTTTATACGACAGATGCCGCCGTAGTTTTCGTTCAACCGGAATTATAGTTCCGGTTATATTAAGGATATGTCGTATTGTTTCCGGGCGCCATACGGTGGCCATCAATTGAACCAACTCTGTGTCTATCAATCTCTCTCGCTCTCTCTCTCTCTCTCCTTTGTCTATCAAAAATAATAATCAACCACCATTTGTTGGTAACTCATTCCAACAAATCGTAGAAAATTTCAGAGCAGTCTACAGTTACAAAAATTAAATATGTATCCGTCACTAGATCAACACATAAATAAACTTTATCGTATCTAATATCTATGCGGAACCAACGATGCCACCAGACACCGTATTTGTTTGTAATTACACTGACGTTAGTTGTTGGTGTTTGGTATGTTGGAGTCGTATAATTTTGTTTTGTTTAGTTTTTTTGCTATCTATTCGTTTGTCAATAAACGACTCATTTTAATAATACCGGATATAATTAGAGAATTGTTGCAATTTTTTTTATTAAATTGAACAATTGAAATTATTTATATGACTTACTAATTGTAATGTTTATAATTTATTGCCTGGCTTTGTGTAATTCATGTTCATTAATTGTTAATGAGCCTGTTTCTTTCTTTCTTTATTATTATTGTTATTGTTACTGTCTAGTGTTGTTTGGTTTTTTTTTCCTACAATAAATGTGTAGCGGTTTTTTCGGTTTTAATTTAAAAGAAAAATTATAAATTAATCTGTCTTCCATATATCTACCTATGTGAGTAATGTGTTTTTTAGTGTTTATTATCTTTCAAATCTATGAAAATAGAAACAACAACAACAACAACAACAACAAGACATATTCTGTTACGGCAATTAAATAATAATACAACTAGAAAGGGGATATATTCCATCAACTTTCCTCTACTTATATTAACTTCTTTTATTATTATCATCATCATCGTTATTATTTCAAGTTTATAATTATAGTGGCATTCCTACACGGTCTATAATTCATAAGAATGCTTTTATTGCTTAGCGACTGTATAAAATGGTATTCTTACAAATGTACACGAAAACAGGGCTGGTCTTACCATGAGCAGATCAAAACGAAAACGACGGCATTTTCTATAACAGGACGAACTGTAAGGATACTAGACGTTTCTACCAATTTCAGTGTATACATCAATTTAAAAGACTTTGAACAGGTGCCATTTTATGATTTTGGTTATTAGACGGTATATACGAGAGGTATGGGTACATAGCTGCCTGCTAGCTTAGAAGGAAACTACAGGTTTCTGAAGTAATATTATTTTATCCACGTAATCTGCAATGTTTATTAAGTAATTCTAATTCTTTACACATATTCAAACCACGATTCCTCAGTTTCAATCATCTGGCCGTTTAACTTGAATTTTTTACCCAGAAGGAGAACAACCAACTTTTGAACAGGGCCAAAAGCAAATGCCTTTGGATAGTATTTCGCATCGTATTTTCACAACTTTGACACAAATTTCGTTGAAAGAGGTTACGAATATTCTGTCGCTGGTTTTCCTTAATACTATGCATTGAAAATTAAGATATCTTTGTGCCAGTGGATCGAGGCAGCGAGAGTGTGCTAAATTTTAGACACTTCTTTGGTTTCATCATCAAATTGATCAATCGAAGTTTCATCTATAGCAACAAAGTGCCATTGTTAAATTGATGTCGAATTTATTGCGATGTTGTCATCACAATTACAATTGAAAAACGACTTAACTTTTTGGGCCAAAACTTTGCTCTGGTACTTTTTAAAATGTATACTTTTTTAGGAGTGTCTCACAACAGTAATATTCATTCGACAAGCCTTTACTTTTAGTGCTCTTTGTGTTCATACAAATAAAGGGTCGGCTGACGCCAGTTCCAACGAATATCGTTCATTATTAGATAAGAACACACTCCAATTTCAGTGTGTTAATGAATAAAATCACAGTGACACAATGAAGATTTCCATCGCTCTATTATAAGTCACACATAATGTGGAAAAACTTGACGTCTCTACAGATAGTAGCACACACACACACATACACAGTAACAATGGAACAAAAACAAAATAAACCAACAAAAAAAAAGTGGAAATGATTGATGACCGTGCCTGTCATAAATTTGCCTAAAGAATAAATCGTATCGTCTCTTAAAATAAGAGGGAAGTTTCCTTTGTGTCATCTACATTGTTTCCACGATATTAACTGGAAAATAGTTAACGTTATATCTACTGTATTTCTTTTCTTTTTGGTTCTTCACTATTTGAAACAAATGTGAAAATTATCACCAAGTCATTCAATACAGATAACTTTGTCAGCAGGAAATAACGATCATTTCATATCGTTTGTGTTATGGCAAAAAGGAAAAGATTTTATTGTCGATTTCTGTTAGAAAAAGTCCAAATCAACGAAACGTATTTTTATTATTAACATTATTATTTAACTATTAAACGTTTTAATGGTGGTTTTGTCGAAAAGTACAGCTTTACAACTATCATTAAAGATGAAAATACTAGTGAAACGGGCATCCGGAATTGTTTAATCTTGTAAAATTGCTGTATAATCATAGTGGTAGAAAGGCTGGGGGACGAAAATACGTATATTTCCAGAAAAAGATAAACAAAATTGTTGGAAGAAAATATTCATTACGTAAATATATATTTGGTATACATATAGCACTTTGTTCAATGAGTTTATTTCAAATATTTGCAAGGGGGGTTGCAAATTTCAATTCCACCCTTTCTAAATTTTATTAAATACTGTATCATCTGTTAGATATAAGAAAATATTTCAACAACTGAAAAATTGTGTGAAAACAGTTTTTTTTCTCCTATCCAGTACAATAATGAAATGCTAAATTATGTTAATGAAATGTATCGGAGATGAATCTCCGACTGGTTTTTTACTCGTGTTTCCTTCCGGTCTATAATTATAGCCGTGTTAAATTATCTTATTATCTGTCGGTAACAGTGAGCGTTACATCGAACAATTTCACAAAAAATTTATATATTTATTAAATTTGAAATGAAACATACACAATTTCACCCCCATCCATCTATTTAAACACAATAGAATTGTTGTTGTTTTTTTTTAATAAAATCCCCGTTTCCTTTTATAGAATTATTTAATAAAAAATCCATCGTGAGTTTATCTTTAAATATAACGTGGAAAAAAATATGGGGTGGCGACGGCGGCGGCAATATAACCGTTTAACTTTTCTATTGTATCATAACATATAAACGAAGTTTTCTGTCAAAATTTACAGTCGAAGAAATATCCGAGGACCACCGTTATGAACCTAAGCTAACGTATAATAAACACATAAAATTCACCCGAAATAAGGATATATTGAGTTGGACGAGAGAAGAAGAAAAAAACGATCCAGAAGAAAAACCACCAACGATGAAAGATGACAAAACTTGTGTGTTGTATGGGTCTACAAAAATATCATCATTCGTTTTTATCAATGTTGGCCTGTCCACTACCAACGAGGGGTTGGTCGGTCTAATTGAAATATTTCTGGATAAAATACGACGATCATAAATGCGATATTGCTGTCCTGTTAAATTGAATTGATACAGTCGGAATGGTGAGCTTCTGTATGTCCATTCGATTTTATGAAAAATATCGTCTAACTTGTGAATAGAAAATACAATTTCAATTTGCATGTTGTTTATTGGGAGTTTTACAACTTTTTCTTGGAAAAATATAATCTGTGATTATTTAGAAAGCACTCTAGCTGAAGGAAAGCATTAAAAGAAAAGTTATCTCGAATCTGCATAATCCTAAGCTTCGTTCTCTTCTCTTATATACTTTTTTTCCCTGTGTTGAAGCGGACATATGCGGATATTTACAAGTAAAATTCAAAGACTCACTCAATGTTCCGACGGTATTTCGATATATTTGTCTCAAAAACGGAATTCTTGTAAATTTCAGGCGAGTTCTACTTGAAACAAGAATCAACCGTTCGTTTTCCCCAATTTATTTTAACAAAGGATCGCCTCTCCCATCTATAACAAGGTAGTAGTGGGCCGATATCAAAGCAAGAAAGATGTGTAGTGCCTCATTGTTGAAGTCATCAGTATCCATAAGTGATGAGATCGATGGGATAGGAGTGGAAAGAACGATGAACGGAAAAAAATTGGTCAATAATACCGAAAAATTGCAACGAAAATAGAAACAAATAATAAAATTTAACTTGTTATTCCTTTATAATTTGCAAAATTTCCATTAGACTGAATGTCCGAAAACATTTGCTGACCCCATATACCTTATGAATTATGCAAAAGTTTCTCGTGTCGCCGGCAAAAATGATACGTCTTTTCGACATTAATCGTCAGCAATGTGGTGGACGAGAGGTTTCTCAATATCAAGGGTGGTGGTGGTGGTGGTGGTGGCCCACCCACTGAGTATATCCCTCTTCTTTTATCGTCCAACCATCCACACGAAAACTTATGATAAGTACAGTAGAGATATTTTATATTATACAGAGCTAGGCTTCAGTTTTTCTGATGTGCTGAATTTCATACATGTGAATGTCGAGCTTATCTTAGGGGTTAGCTGCTCAAAACAGCTTTTCTATATTTTTACAGCATCTTTTACCTTTTTTTTTGCTCTCCGACAGTCGACAAGAGGACGATTCTTTCCACATGATCGATTCTAGTAGAATTTCATATCAAACTGGAAACATTTAAAACCAAAATTTCGATCTGTTTCTATTCTAACGTATAGTAAATCATCTGTAAATAAATTGCTTTTTTACTTGGAAAACTTTTCTACTCGACATTCTTAATCTTGCTGATTAATTTATAAAAGAAAAAGTGTTGTGGCCATTTAAAATCTCATCAGAAGGCGGCGCCTTCACCGCAACAACCACAACCACCACCACCACCACCACCACCACCACCACCTGCGTCGACGTCTATACCAGGTCGGGTTATATAAGAAGTAATTTTGTTCGCGTGCCCCATTCCCCTGAAAAGACGTATTTCTTCATTAGTCTGGTTTAATTTTTCCTCGCTGCATACATAATCAATAAGCTCTCTTTTTCTTTTGCCATAATTTTAATATTTAATTTATTTCTAATTTCCATGTTGAATTATGCATTCCTTCCAGCTAGATATTCCTTCGTTGCATATTCAGTATATTGTGTGTGTCTTTCCTTCTTTCTTTTACAATACAGGTCAGGGCTGGTGTGTATATATATATATATTTTGTTTTTTGATTGATATTAGTTGTCTTTCTATCGATATATTGTAAATTATATGTTTAGTATGTATAGGAGAATTTCTGTAGATGGTTCCGGTGTGAGCATTGAAGTCTCCACCATTTCGTACCGGTCGAACGTTGATAAAAATTGCTCGGAATCTCCCAAAAGTGCTGGAAGAATCTTTCTTTACCTGTCGCCATCATCGTTGCGGGTATTGTTGTTATAGTATGGAATAATGTAGGAGCGTCGCGCCGCTTGAATATAACCGGTACTTTAAATTGTATGAAACATACATGAGTTCTGCCCTCTTTCTGAATATATACCAGGCCTTAGTTTACAAATGAATACAGCTATTGAACTTACTTATAATATCAATGTGCTTCTCTATCTTTATCTAGCATAATGTATAAAATATTGCATCTATCTCTATCAACTTCAACAACCAAATTGAAACCTCTTTCCAGCGGCCATACAGAATGGCCATATTAACTTGATAATTAGGTGTGTTATCCGACTTGCAGATGAGCGACTGAGTCTGCTGGATGGAATAAAAAGTGTTTTGCCCCCTCTTTGTGCCAGTCGACATCCGTACTATAAAATTGGGAAGGGTGTCAGTGATGGCACATTCGGGCGTCGGTCGCGTCGCGCCAACGTCGGCGTCGCTGCCCCAGGACCTGGGGCACCATCCCCATAGCATACAATTCCTATTAAACCAATTCTACAAGAACACACCCTCCACAACTTCTACGTCTATAGTTATTAATTTTCAGTTGATATTTGATAATGAGTGATTAGATTGAAGAGACACGTGCAATTGTGAGGTTATGTGTTACGGTGCTACAGGAACCGGAAGCCATATTTGAACCATACGGAATGTGTCAGAATTTAGAACCGGTACAAAACTTTCTCGGCAACTAAATTGAATAACTTTTGAATGAACAAATAATAAAATTTGTGGGAGTTTGGGTCTTTTAAGGTGGGGTTTTGGTTTTTCTTTTCTTTTTTTTGTTGATAAGTGGTGGGCGCCATCATCAAGGTGTGCCCCGACCTTGCGCGACTCACGTATCTTTCAATACAAAGATTTATGAACAAACGTGCACTTGTCTTGATTATTTCTTTTCTTCTTTATTTTTATTTGCTGTTGTCGTTGTTGTTTGTCTACTGTGGTCGCCGCAATTTTATGCATTTAGCATAACAATAACGGGTGGGATTTTTTGAAGAACATACCCAACCACAACAATAACAACAGCCACCAGTTTCTAATTAGAGTCAAAAAAATTTTTTCAACAACAATTTGTGATTTTCTATCTAATAATCTCATAGTAACAAACGTTCTTGTAATTCAGGACAATACATGACTTAAGTCCTTGATGGCACGTAGTTTGTGCGTGCTTGAAGGACCTGCCTCGAATGTTATAGGAGCTCTCTGATCGTTCTTGACATCTAAAAACCAAATCTACCGTCGGAAGACATCCATTCTATAATAAAAGATCAGATAAGTTCAAAGATATAATATACAAGATATTCCACAATTGCACAAAAAAACAACAACAACACACAAACGCCATCTATTAATTAATGTTATTTAGAAATTATATAAAATAATGGGAAAGTGACAGAGTTCGCGTGGCAAAAGTCGCACTTAATTCGCTACGGTCGATTTGTCGTCCCTTTTTAAGAAACAACATCGTCAAAATGTTCGCTTAATTGGCACGCATAGATTAAACAATGCGATAACAATTCTTTTTTAATGACAAGTGTGTATAATAACCATGAACAAAGAATCGTTCCTTATGCAAATTATGTTCGTTATACTTTGGTATGATTAAATCGAAATGTGCGTGTCTCCAACACTTATTAATCAAATGAAAATAAAATGAAACAATGTTGCATTTCTTCAGGACTCTTATCCTGTAACTATCCAATTCTTTCCACATTACTGGATATATGTGTATTTCCATGGGTTCCACAAGCGAAATAGAAAAAAATCAAGGGGAGATCACATTAGAGATTGTTCTTTATTATGGCTGTTTTGCATTTTTATGTTGGTCTTTTTTCCATGTTTCTTTAGTTTGTATTTTTCACGGTCTTAAACGTTATAATGAGAATGTTGATTACTACTAATTCTTTCGTGTCGTTGTCGTTGATAATCAAAAACAACAACCACCACCACCAACGCCACTACAATCATCATATGTTATTGTCTTATAGTAAATTGTTGATATTGCATATGTATTTACATAATGTGGTAGACCAGGAATTGTTCTTTAACAATTTAACGAAATTAAAATACAATGAAGACCATTTTCTGTGTACGTTTATAGTGGTTTGCCAATTATTTTACAATATGTCTTATAAATTCCACTTTACTAATATATAGATATATAAATGTAGATATATACTTAGAATATTTGTGTTGGTTGTTTTTTGCCTACGCTTTTGCAAACAATAAGAACGAGGTGTAGAGAAATATGTGCTATGAATATGCTAATTAAATTGTACCATGTCGAATATATTATTTAACATTTATACATGAATCTTTTTAAAAGAAGAAAATCAATTCTATATGTGCAAAACCAAAAAAAAAGTTATGTCAACAACGGTGTAATTTGAAAATTTGAAGGAAAAGTTAACGACAAACAGAAATTTCTCAAAAACTCTTATCTCAATCCTGAATACTTTGAGAACTTGCCTCATAAATTTCTCAGGGAAAAATTAATATGCGATTTCACCAGAAAGGATTCAAATATAGTTGGTCAAGTTGAAATTGACGAAGTCTAACATTAGTATAAAACCGTTAGTCGGTAGATATCTACCAAAGATCGAAATGTTTGCATGTTTTGTATAAGTGTTTAGCAATCAAAAATTAGTATGCTGATAGTAGTATTCGTTTTTGATATTCAAAAATTTTGTCTAAGATCGTATTTTATACCGTGTTATATAAGAGCCGTGTTCTAAAAGTATCGTATTATATGAAGGTAGCTTGTATATTGAAGTTATGCTAATCTGAAAATTGGTTCTTTTATCATGTAAATCGACTCTATTCTAAGCGATTCATTTTTGAACAATTTTGTTTTCCGTGTAATATGGTGGATAAAAAACATATTTTTCAATCATTTACTGTAAAACAACTGATTAGAAAAACGAAACTCTTCTCTGCTATTATTGTATTCGAGGGCTAAATTTCATTCATTTCCACCATATTTCTCCAGCTTGATATACATGACGAAAGACCGTGTAAAGGAACGGCGTGAAGCGTATGTTGCGCGTAAATCAAGGGACTATATTGTTTATATTGTGTACTTTATAATATAAAAATAATTGAGAAGAAGATTGATGGAACAGACTACTTTAAGTGATTAGATTTTACAATAAAATAGCTGTTACACAACTCAGAATCTTGTAAAGCTTCATATTTTCAACATTCTGAAGTCTAGACATGTCTACCAATCGCCTAAATTTCATAACTCTCAAGCATCTAGATAATACGCATTTTTCTATTTATTTAATCGTATTTCACAAATGCTTGAATTACTTTTAAAGTTTCTAAAATTACGAATGCTTGCGCCTGAAAAATCTTTAACGTAGAAAAATTTAAGCGGAATATGCAGGTAGATTACCAAAATTTGATGACAATTCGCTGAAACTCCAATCTTCACTCAACTGTCTGTTTCTACTAATGAATTATGACAGATAGAAGACACGTAATCTCCGTCGTGTTGTAAAAATGCTTCCTTTGATTGTTCTGTCATAAACTTCTGAAAAATCCTGTAATTAAGAAATGGGAATTCCCGAATTCTTAAAAAATTCAGTTTCAGTCTTTGCTCAATTGTCTTAGCGAATAAGCTGTAATTTTTTTCACATTTATTCGAAAGAAGATCAGAAAAATATTAATTTCAATTTGTAATTCAAACTGTGTAACTATTTTGATTTAAACATTAAAATTCTATAAATTCCCCGTGGATTATTAATTGGTATTAGGTATTAATGGGGGTTAAAGAATAGAAGAATTTTATATCTTCTCTATTCTATTTATTTTTCTGTGTGTTCTGTAATCTTATTTTTTCTGTTGCACCCGGACTATAACTGAAACGCAGTTGTTGCGGTTTTAAGGTTGTCACCTTCAATTCGTGATAACATCAACATATACAGATCAGTCAAGCAGAAAATGACGGTGTCAGAACAGGGAACCCTCTATTCCTATTTCTATACACATACACACACTCACACACAATAATACAACATCCCACTATGGACTATTCATACGCAAATGACAAGATTAGAGGGTCCTCACGACCCTTATACCACTTCTTCTTCATCATCATCTATTCTACATACGATTGTTCGTCTATAGAATTAGTGAAATTTCTTCTTTTTTTCTCTCTATTTTCGAATACAATTTTTGTAGGTTTTGGAAATTTGGTTTAAATTGCACGTATATTTATTTCTAGTCATGTATAGAATCCGTCTTGAATGTTGATATAATACCGTGGGAGACCAATACAACAACCATAATACAACAAGTTTTTCTATATTATTCTGTTTCACCATTAATTAACAACAAAGGAAAAACAATCGAATTTTGCATATTTTTCACCCCAATACCCACCCCCTATTTTATTTACACTACAAATCCATAAATTATGTCAAATTAGTACGGCTTTTAAACGAAATTAAAACTAATAACAGTCGTTCAACGTTATTAACGACCGTTATTTCAACGTCATCATAGTGGTTGGATTTTAGCAACAATAATAAGGGACAAGTTTTGTGTCATCTGGTTAACTATTAACTATTTCGTATATAATATATGTAGCTGATTTGGTGGCAGTTGTGGGGGTGTGGTATGCCAGAATAAATATGATGTATTAGTTGAAATCTAAGGGGGTCATTTATGGGGTTGAAGGGTAGGTTAAATAGTGTGCAAAAAGGGACATATCGTAATTGTATTCTACGGCAATATTCAACAAACTACGCTATCGATACGAAAGCCGACGGCTAGATTTACTGGAATCGACTTTACAAAAATTAGTCCAACGACTATAGTCGATCTAGTTGAATTTTATCGACTTTACTTTGTTGTAGTATTAAATTATCATTTTTTAAAGAAATTTAGAATGAATTATCCAGATGCGATTGGGTTCGATATTGACAAATTATCTGCCTTCATAAACTTTTTAGTATTGTTTCTATTGTTAGACTGATTAAATTACAATAGACCGAGTATAATTTCTTTGGAATTGTTGCAAAAATTACAATTACAAATATGATTTTTTTTTCTTCTGCTACAACATCTAAATTTTACAAGTATTGTGTAGCCGTGTTATCCGAACCGGTAAGTCACGCTCTTGTTAAAACAACAACAACCACAACAACAACAACAATGATGTAGTGGTGAGAAAAGGGCCAATGGTAACGATCCTCCTTGTATATTTGTTTTATTGTATTCGATGTTGTTGTCGTTGCTATTGGAGGAACAGGACAAATAGAAAACACACCCACTGTTTATATTATTTCGTTATTTTGTCTTCAGCATGAAACAAGGCAATATTTCTCAAATGTATATATACAACTTTTACAAATTTAAATCCTGAATTTATATCACAAATTAGAAAAATTATAACGATTGTAATGGAATTACTAAAAATTGTCGTAGATTTGGTGATTTCAATGCTCTGTCTTCTACACTTTATTAAATCAAGATGTTGTGTTGTCTTCTTGATGATCATTGTAGGCAACTTCAGATGCGTTTATTCATTTTTCTCGAGGAACATTATTTTTTTTTTGTTTGGTTAAATATCGGTAGGTACTTTCACAACATTTTTTCTTTATCGTTTATTTGTTGTGTTATCGCGTCATAGTAACACAGTATTTAATTTTTATCGTAAAAACATTTGAATAATTTATTCAAAATAGGTACAAGAGTGGTGTTGTTTGTAAAATAATAAAAATGAAATATGTAAACAATGTTGTCGGGTTATATATGTGTAATATTTTAAAATAATTTTAATAAAGCATTTATTGCATGTTGTCGTTGTAATTGTTTGGAAAATTTGTACCATTTTTATTTTTCACAACAAGTTCGACTTTATCATCAGACAGGCAGATAAATGATTTTTGACGGTGTTTTAGTTTCAGCTCATTTTTCTAACCAAAAGAAGAGGCTTAATTCTGGCGTATCCTCGGTTCGGTTTCAATTTGTCAAATTAGTCAGAAATAATCAAATTTGATAGAAAATTTCTGTAAAACTACTAAACACCTTGTGACGGTACACCTAAAGTAATGCGATAGAATAATCAAATATCGACCAAGAACAAGAGCTAATTGATGTTTAAATCTGTACAACAACAACACAAATCAGTCGTTAATTGAATTGTAGAATGTTTCCAGGAGATCAACAGAAAAGCGTTTTTTTTTCAGACTAATTTCAGCGACCCCTCCTGAATTATCTTTGTTTCACCAGGCGAGTAACTTTAAAAATTACTATGAATCACTATTTAGAAACTTGTAAAATTCATTCACAATTACAGCGGCTCAATTATTTCAGTTGCGGTACTTAGATTACTGAAAATACTGCAAATTATACAAAACATATGAATTCTGCCGCATTCGACGATAAAGTGTCTATATCCACTTAATTCTTTGAAAATGATTGAACTGTTTCATTTTCAGCAGTCGACAAATTTCTTGTTGTTTTTTAAATTTGCCGAAAATTATCAAAATACTGTCTGAAATTCAGAAAAACTATTTGTTTATTACCTGCTTAGAATTTTAGGGGATACTATACGCAAGATGCGACTCAAAGTGTATTTTTGGTTGCCTCATTTATAGTTTTTTCAGGATTATAATAAATAAATGAATATTGTAACCGATGCGGCCCTTTTAGAATAATACTCAGTTGTTGATTCCCTTGAAAGCACAGAAGGTTTGATAAAAAGTCTTCCAGGTCAAGGTGTATGCTGGATTCCAGACAGTCGAAATTCACTGCGATCTAATAATCATTTTATTGTGCTGTCACCCGAAAAGCCCCAGGCATTTGTCTTGAATCAAACTCAACAAGCATCAACCACTAGCGAATTACATTACTAAATTGCCTATCTATATACCTCATCCATTCTATACATAAACATCCCCCCTTATCCTATCCTATTCTATCTCATATCTTAACAAAAACCGGATACACTTTCCTCTGTTAATGAATTACAGCCATTTAGTTTATGTATGTACTCATGGGTGCAATTCTAATTTAACCCCACATTCATATTAAAAGAATTGTTGTATAGGAGAGAAACGACGACAGATTGGCAAAGTGAGTGTGACAAATCTGACGGAACAACACACACATAAAGAGAACAAGTCAAGTCGCCAATATGGTGGTGAAATTAAACTACGACCTAAACATATGGTCCAACTATATGGGGGATTACACAACAACAATGAAAGGAAAATTATTAATTTTATGACTGAATTCTTGTAAATGATCACAATTAAAATTAAAATTTAATCAACCCCCAAACTTGAAATGTATTTATAATAATGGTATCTAGTAGTAATGCAAAATGTTAGGACCACACCCCTTTTTCCTTTTCTTATAGAGTTGAAAATGTAATAAAAACTGTTGAGAATATTCTTTAAAGCTTTTCACTCCTCTTTATACTTCAAAGTCCCAATATTAATGTTTTACGAGGTGTTGACTTTAATGAAACCCATTCAGAATGAGTTTTTGGAAGAGGCTTAAGAATAAACGAGGCCAGAAACCGTAGACTATTGCAATTAAAAACATCTCCAACTTAATTAAGATGCTATTATTAAAAAGATGAAGCAATACTACCACCATCCGACCGAATAACGGCAATATGCTGGAAAAACTCGCATTTTCCCTATAATAATAATAATAATAATAATAAAGAGAAAGATAAGAGTTCACAGAGAGTTTTTTGGGCGGATATTACATTTTATAATGAATACAACAGATGGTATCCTGACTGGATGAATAGTAGTTGTCAGAAATGGTAGGATAAGGGTAAAAGGTGGATAACAATGTTCCATTTTTATTTCGGGAAACATTCCAGAAATGTTTACATGAAAACTTTGAATCAAATCAAAAATCAATCCCCCTCATTTCTAATATCTGTCTATTTAGTAGCGGTGTGAAAACGTCCATACGATACATTTAAACAATCAAAATAAGGGAAGGGAATCGTTTGAATGCGGTGGTCACTGTGTATTGTTATGGAATAAAAAAAGAAAGGATACAATAACCAACCCTATATTAGTCTATTGAACTAATACATACTGTTCGTTTTTTTTCTTCTGTTGTTGTTGTTGTTGTCTGTCTATCTAACATTACTAAGAGGGTGGCTGTATACAGAGTTACGTATACGGGGTGCTAAAGCGACTTTTATTATCCATAGGGGATATACGTGTGTTTTTTTAAAAAAAGGACACGTGACCGTATTTTCGGTGTTTGCAAATAGAATCCATTCAATCGAGAACAAACAACATTTGAAAATCATGCTGATTTTAATATGTTTTAAATTGTCTCTTTTTTATGTATAAACTACCCCTATTTGATGTTGGAAATATCAATTTAATTTTGTGAGAAAAGTCAAAGTTAAGCATTAAAGATGGAATAAAATTTGATTGATAATAAAATTCGGTAATTTTTTGGGGGAAAAAACGTTGTGCAACTATCCAATCGTGTGTTTGTCTTGCGTCATGATTAACTTATACATGGCTTAGGTTGTAAAGAATGACATGCATGTAGAGCAAGTAGTAACAAGGGATGAGATTGTAGGTTGATAGCATGCAAATAAGCTTTTGAATGGAACAACTTCTTGCAATGTTCACACGGAGATTTCAGTAAGCTGAACACCTGATAAGACGGCCACACAGATACAGATTGTCAAACATGATAATTACAGCAAACAAGATAGCATTGTTTATTAATCAAAAAATTGTTCCTTCCAGAGGTTAGTTTGAAGTTTGTTTTGTGGAAGATGAGGTAGGTCATCAATCTTGTTGTAGGCCATGTCGAAGTAGAGTGCATTATACACACAAGACCACACTTCGTATACTAAATTTCATATCGTTAAATACGATATAAACTGTGAAGATGATGTATTGCCCAGCCACGAAAGTATTTTGCAAGGGTTGCGATAAATAATAAAAGCATCACCCTCTTGGTACGTCGGTCATTCGTCATACTCAAAATGCAATCAAGTCAGAACCGTCATCGATAAACTCTTTGTTTGTCAGATATATCAAAAATAGAATAGAATAGAAGAGGGCTGATGAATTCTAGTAATTTTTGTAATTTCTATCATCCAATTAAAACTGATCGAACAATATGCGAATTGTATTTTTCTACCTCAACCCTTTAGCAATTGTTAAAATTCTCAACCTCCCTTCTAGTATTTCTGTTCTGTCTTCAACTAACATCGACACAATAACTGATTTAATCCCCTAAATGCACGGCATCGTCCTGGATTTATCCGCCCAAGTCTCCTGTCTCTTTGGTCCATAAATATCTCCAACGTAACCATTTCTACTCGTCGTCTATTCGTTGTAAACATCCTCTCTCTTTAGTAAATGGGATTGTTTTATCTTACATTTCATTGGGCATTAAATAGTCGTGTGTTTTCAACATCGAGAGACACTAGCAACTTTTATTAGCTTACCAAGCCCCAGTTTCAAAGCAACAGCAATAAGCAATATTGTCAAAGCCCCTGCTGGCTTTCGTTTCCTTCTCCGCCACCACCTCCACTGTCGTCAGTCCCATAACTAAGCCTGGCAATTAACACGGACATACAGGAACATACAATTTTAAATCATTAAGAGCACAAAATACCATCAAGAAAGACTACATTAAAGATTCAATAAAGAAAGTGGGGATTTGTTTCAGCTACTAACATGTTGATATTGATGTGTGCAATCAAGGAATAGATCAAAGCGAAGAGGTGTGTTAAGTAAACTCCATTTCCACTAGGGAGTTGTTGCAATAAACCCGTATCTTTCACAAAGACGACGTCATCAAATCAAAAATAAATAATTTTCTTGCATTTTTTTTTCTGTTAGTATGTGAGGATAAAAAAGTGTGAAATTTAATGAACAAGTCTTTGAAATGCAAAACCCTTTTGGTTTTTTGGTGGTTAGAAATTAAAGCTCTTTTGGGATTCCTGGAAGAGAATTAATCCTGGCAATCCACAGCAGACACTGATTGAGTCCTATTTTAATAATTTCTCTCTCTCTCTCTCTCTGTCTCGCACTCTTTCTCTTTATTTTCTCTCAAAAACTTTTCTATTACAACACGAATATTAACATTATGAAGGATCAAACTAAAAATTTTAGGAGTTTCAGATGGTTTTCTGTTCTGTATAACGAAATACGGATTCAGTCCCTTTTATGCTAATTAGGAGATGTTGAAAGTTCGTGAATTATTTAGAGATAGATCTACACAATCGGATTTTATTTATTCGGTTAATAGTATTAACGATTCTTCGTTCTTTAAAGGTGTCGCCTGTCTTGATGTTAAAACATTGAGTTTTATATATGATGAATCAGTCAGGAAGATTTATATCACCGACCCTTCCAGAACACTCGCTCAATTTACATGAAATTTGCATAAACATAGACGAAAATTGACAAAAATACTTATTTCTATAATAAATAAATGAAAATATAGAGATAGAAAAATCGTATTATATTCATTGTCTACATAAATCAGCAATTAGTTCCAGTTCAGTTCCATTGAGAAAAATTCTAAATATCATAAATCACACAGAAGGGAATTCTGTTTAGTGGTACAGAGAGAGCCTACAATGTCCACATCCAGAGATCGTCTATCTTCTGTTGTAGCCGGAAACCGTACAATAGCCACCGGAAATTTCAGATACGCTATGTCGGTTGCTGCAATTCGAGAAACGTTAAAATTTTTGTCTTGTTTTCTATAATTATTTTTCAGGTTGTTTTTTCTTCTGTCATCTCGACAATAATAACAACGATAATGATAAAAGAATCGACAACACTACAGCTTTGTCATTATTTAAATTCGATTGCTTTGACGTAGTCGTTGTAGTAGTAGTAGTACTTTATTTGATTTCAAGTAGTAGAAGGTGACAAAGCACCACGGCGAACATTCAAACGATTTGCATATCAATCCGTGTAGGGAACAATTTACAAGCGAAATAGGAGTTATGAGTGCTTAAAATTGATCTGAGAATAGGATGGTGGAATGAAGAGTATTTTAATAGTAATGGGTAGGTGTAGATAGGCGTCGCGACGCCATTAGTGGACGTGATCAAGTCTTCCCTGTAATACGGACAATGATGAAATGTTAGAAAAACAGCCGGTGTACTTTCGTTCTCATGCATATTCAACGATTAAATATTTGCAAGCGCTTCTTATAACGATCATCCCGTGATTCCCTCCCGATCTCTTGAATACAATTCAATATAGAAAATAAGGGGTTGGAAATGTAAACAAAAAAAAATAATAATAATAATAATGAAAATCTCAACCAATTGTGCCATCAGGTAATTGTTGGATTTTTGAAAGTAGCATGCTAAAATCAACTTCTACTGAAATGCTAATTAGTCTAAATAGACGACGCGTGTATATCTAGTAATGACCTCTTGGTTAGAGAGATATGAAAATTCCGTCGGCACGAAATATCCGTTTTAACAATCAAGTAAGAAATGGTCATTACTCATTTAAAATTGTAGCAGTCCGCACTTTTCCAAGTCATACAATCTATATATAGTTTAGAGACATATAGGTATAAGCCACGGAAGGAAATGTAAAGTGGCCGCTATGCCGGAAGTCTGTTGAAAGAATGCCGGACGGTTATCGCACATAAATCCGGTTGACCGTTCCGGTAAATCGGAAATTATGTACGCTATATATACAATACGTTTATTACCTCTTGCCTAGTTTTATACAGTCAACATTGTTTAAACAAAATCGGGTAATTGATTTCAATTTCTAATTGGAAACTTTCAAAATAACTCATTTTGGTGAAAGGCGGTCTTGAAATTTAATTAGAGGAAAAAACGCTAATTTTCAAACAAGTTCAATATTTTTTCGGTGAATCTGTCCCAGAATCTAAGAATCCCCCGAAATAAAAAAAAACCACAACCACCTTAATTTACATAATACAATTAAAAGTCTCTTCCCAATCAAGGCAAGTTGATTTTGTGTTTTTGCAATCAACGAAAGTCTCGTCTTCGTCTTCTTTTCAACATTCACCACAAACTCATTTTGTGGTTTTGTATAATATTTCTACTGTCTATATACCAACCCTCATACAATCAAAACAAACTTGATGAACTTGAATCCATTACGTCCCTTTAACGTTACTTTATTTAATTCTTTAATCAAACTGAATATTTTGCATCGTAGACAGTAAATTCATTCTATATGTTGTTTTTTTCGTTTTTCGTTTTATCTTATTTATAACTTTGTGAAGGTTTTCTCTTGTCTTCGTCAATTCAATTAGAAGTTTGGCGTGATTACGGTAGATTTTTTTTGCTGTTTCTTCTCTTTAATGGACTGTACTGAGTTGATTTTAAGGGGTGAGTTTTTTGTCAGAAACATCGATTTTTTGTTTTGTTGACCATCATCATTCACATCTCATTTGCATAGCCGCAAGTATTCCATTTACTCAAAGTACCATTATTGAATTGTCATACACCTATACATAAGCACGTATGTGAAGAATATTCATCAGGTACGTGTGTGTGTGTGTGTGTGTGTGTGTGTGTGTGTGTGTCTGTGTGTCTGTGTATTTGATAGCCGCCCGCGAGTTATCCGCATTAGTTGCGTTGTATGAAAACAGGACACAATCGAAACCAAATTGGTAGAAAATTGATAATCACTCTCTATATGTGATATGTATATATTGTTGGTAACTGTAAGAGACAGATATATCAATTTTATAATAATACAGACAAAGATCATCTTATCGTAGGGTGTTATTAAAATGTAAATGGGAACAAGTTCCTATGACAGGAATAAAACTCGATTGTGTGGTAGTGTTTATAACAGTGGAACGAGAGGGATTTCTGTATGGATGATGTGGGGGTGTATATATATGTGTGTTTGTCCGTCCATAGACTAGGTTAAAAGGGGTTGAATTTGAATCATGACTAATAAACACTCACGGGATATGTCTAGTAAGTCGCGTTCTGTTTGTACAGTTTGTTAATTAACACAATTTCAATGAATATTAGCAAGTAATCAATGCCAAAATTACCAGCAATTAATTCTTGGAAAATTCCAAAAAAATTCAACGTTGTTGACGTCACAATTTTGAAGACATTGTAATTTTAACTTGTGAAAGTTGAAAGTCTCCGAACATTGAATCAGAAGAAATTCCAACCAAACCCTCTGAAAATTTCGACATTTGAATGGTATTCTATTAGGAAATTGGCGATTATTTCTGTTAATCATATAGAGCGAGAAATGGTGGATGCGCCCAACTGAACGAAATCGCTCTCAAATATTGAAAATAATTTTGTATTCAAGTTGAATAACGTTAAATAAAAATTTCCATTCGAACCAATATTGTAAATAGTTGTGATCCTCCAAGAGACTTCCAATTGATATTACCTACCCCAATTCGAGAGAATATATGTTGAAAAAGAATGAAACCATCTAGAAACAAGATGAAACAAATAAAAACCACCGTTAATATTGGCATGGTGTATAAGAAAGAAGTCCTTCCCAATCGCCTTCTTTTCCTACTTCTTCATTTCATTCCTTTCTAGCGTACTTCCTAACAGTTTTCACTGGGAAAACTTCTCTATATACCGTCCCTATTTTCTGGAGTGGATGAGACTGGAGCAATAAGGCGTCAAGATAAGAAAGTCCGGACGGAAAGCTCCGCCCGGATTCCTGGAGCGGGACGATTGTTTAACCAATCGTCGAACAACGACAAGTACTAAAAGGATTGGTCAATTCACAACAACTGACCAATCAAGAAACTAGATTTTAATGACGCAAATGGAAAATTTTTGTTATAAATAATGTATGTTGTTGAACGAGATGGAATAAGCAATAAGGATATATATGGCAGATAGAGGAGGTGGCTGTTTTTTCCTTTTTACTCTGCTATAAGGTAAATTGTGGCCGCTGTCTCCTCAGGGACAAACTGATAATGCAAACATACGTACTGTATTTATAGTTGAGAAACTTTAATGCACGTAAGGCTACAATTTAAAATTAACAGAAAAAAAGGATTGAATTTATGAGAAATGAATTGCAAAAAAGTTGTAATTAAAATCCCAAACAGGTGGGAAATGCGGATAAGCTTCTCGAATGCAAATCGTGAGACACCGAAACAAGAATGCGAAAATATCCCGGATTATTCTATAAAGCACTTGGATTAATTGTGGCTGTTTCCAGAATTCACAATATTCCCCACCTCTGGATAATAAATAATTAATTGCCATACAATTATCTGTTAAGATTTTCCAATCCCCTTAGCATACGTTTTTTTTTATCAGATCAATTTCGATTTATATGTCGACCGATATACTACACGCACTGCTTATTTGCTTCTAAATTGGATTCGGTTTTACTTATTCATTTATTTTTTCTTATATCGTCGCCATTTCAAAAGCAAGCACTTGTCATTCCTTGTAAGCTGTCGTAATACAGGAATGGTTTGACGCCCAATATTCGACAAGATCAAAGACAGGCGATCGTAATCGAGAAGTTGTTTGTTTCTGGGGCGCCGCTTTTGATTGCTACCATCTCCATAAATAAGTATTCAACTATGATCAACTTGGAGATTTTTCCTCGTCGTCTCATCAAAAAATTACGTTTCGCTCTCTATTATTTTCTTTTTCTTTTTAGAAGATTAAATCGATGATGATGATGATGATGGTGGTGGTGGTGGTGGTGCTAGAGGGTGGAATATATCGGTATGTGTCTGTCACATACAGTTCAGTGTGAATTATGCGACGAGGAGATGCAATAAAGTAACGTTGCCATTACCAGTAGCTCTCCTTACATAAATCAGCCAGGTTTATTAAGTCAAGTGGTTAAGGTTGGTAAGAATGGGTCGTTATGAACGATGTCAGTATTTGATGTTGAAAAAAATACGACACCCTTAATAGATCAAAACATTAATACTATTAAAGCAAATATCAGGTTTGCCAATCATCCCCTATATCTATGTCAATAACCCATAAAAATCCCCATAGATCTGTTCGGTTTTCTTTTTTAGGTTTATTCTCATCATTGTCAACGAGATCATGACAGATGGACTTTATCGTCTTGTTGGTAACATAATTGCATCATTTCTACAACATTCCACTGTCCACTTCCATTTATCTTCATATTACATCAATTCACCCTCATATTATCGCGTAAGGAACCCCAATTATTTACAACATAGAAATACGTCTTTGTGTGTGTGTGTGTGTGTGTGTGTGTGTGTGTGTGTCTGTGTGTGTTATTGTCCCTATATAAAATAAAGAGAAAATGTAAATTACAAAATATAAACTCACTTTCCTAAAGTACACTTTATCAAGAATTCGTTGAGTTTATAAAAGTTAGATTCTTCGTCTTTGCTGGATGGAAACTTAAAAAGAAAAACATAACTTTTGTGTGTATGTGTTTAGAAAGGGAGGAACGACACAGAATCGCCGTCGTTTCAGATTCTGTATTTTGCCCTTAATGCAGTATTTCGTTATTCTAATGAATGCATATCGGCTTAGAACGAAAACAGGGACAATAGAGGGGGTTGAAAATACAGTCGGCCGCCCGTTCTCTAGTTAAAGTTGCATTCGGCAAACGCAAAAGAAATTGTACAAAGTTGACCCTTATCCAACCTGAAAAATGCGCTTAACAACTCGATTATTTCAATATTTTGACTCTCTTTATTCTGCATCTATGAAAATAGAAACACAAAGAGATCTGTATTTGGAAAATCCCTGTGCTTGTTTCTAATCTAAAAAGCGACACAAACAAACAGAGAATAAGAGAGAGAAGAGCGACTTTAAAACAACGGAGGGTAATAAACAAAATGCGAAAAGTTAAAAGGAAGGGCCAGACGGAAATAAATAAACCTGACGATGTTAATGTGTATAAATGTTTCGTAGATTGTAACAAATTTTCTCGGTTGGAAAACGAAAAAAAACTTATCTCTCCTAACTTTATTACAGCCCTTTTTCTATAGTTTCGTTTCACAATTTCAACGAAATTCCAACAATAAATACAGCAAATAAAGATTCTAAATGTAAGAAAACGCAATATAAAAATTGTGGTGGAATACTAGAGAAGATAGAATAATAAATAAAGAGACCGGATTTTCTATGGAACCAGAAGGCGTGCATTTTTATTGCCTGCAAACTGTCCCATTTAAATTAAATGTTCCCAAAGATAGTGTTTGTATTTCCACAGCAACACGAAGAGGATAAACGAATGGATCCCAGCCGTACACACATTCCCTCTTGTTTTATTTAAATGTGAAAAATTAAAGAAATTATAAACGTTAATGGTGCCCTCCATTAAGATTGTGTGTTAAATAGAGAGCAATGAGATGTTTTCATTACAACTTACATTTCGATACACGATTATCATACGACTGAACTGTAAATAACATGTTAAATGTACCGACAATTTGAACAGCCGTTGTTAAAATCATCTCATGCCATGAGAAATAAACACGTGCCCGAATCATTGAGGCAGAATTGTAAAAATAGACTACAGTGGAATTTGATCTCTGGGTTTCAATGGAAACAGATTCCTGACCGATAATTGGCCTAAAGATGTTTTTCCAACTCCTCCACCACAAAAATGGACAATTTTCCGTAATCGCTCATCTATAAACAGATGGATTGTGACAGATTCAAGTGTGTTGTGTCATTTCTGCGATATAATTTTTTTTTCGTATACCAACAACAACCGCACCCCCCTTTAACTGCTACTGCTACAACCACCCACATACAAATCCATAATGTATGAGTTGGAGGCGGCTTAGTTTTATAACGGTGGCGAGTTAAGATGTCCCTCGGTCAAGGGTGTGTGCCGTTTTTCGGCCAGCAAAGCGGAAGATCCTTAGATGGAATAGAAAAAAATACTTGGGGAAATATGTTTGTTATGGTAGCTGAACTGGCAGTAGAGGGTCCATTTCAAACGATTACATTAATGCAAATCATCTGTATCTAGAAAAAACATTTTCATCGTTGTTGTCTGATATGGACGAAGAAATAAATAGAAAAGAAGAGGCGGCAATAAACTTGTGTGAGAATTAATAATAAAAATCGAGTAGAGGGTAATACTGTAGGAAATACAACAAATATAAAAATAACAATTGATATGACCACGATAAAAGTAAGGGGCAGTCCAGAGAATGAAACGAATTCCCATGATAGAAATGAAAGATATGGTAATAGAGACATCAATTGGTCAGTTTTTATTTGATAAAATACAGCCCCATCGAGATTCCATCAATTCAATAACGAACATATTCGACAAAACTAGAATTGAAAAGAACTATTTCGCACATTTAAAAAACAAAACATTACCAAAATTCATGTGGTAATTGAACTGAAATTATACGAACAATTAAAAAACAATTACAAATTGCGACAAAAACAATTAGAGAAACTTTCAATTTTCCACGCATATTTCCCGTGATTTCGCCGGAAGCCTCGACTGTTGTTGTTGTTGTTGTTGTTGTATTGTTGCAAATGGGCGAATTAAAAAAACATTTCACATGTTCGCCCTAGGTCAGTATAAAACCGCATTTAAAATTTAAATAAACTACAGTTGCCCACTAAATACTGCAGTGCCAACAAGATGGTAATTTATTATTCTCATTAAATACATACAATTTTTCAACATTTTAATTCATTGTGTTTTTGTTTGTTTGTTTTTTGTAGATACGGTTAATTATTTTGTCGAGTTGTTTTATGGTAGTTTTCTCTTTTTATTCTGCACCACAATATCGTTCTGTTGTGAAATCAAGTTACCATTTACCGTCAACTAATTATGGAATACCAGATGAATCAACAAGAATATTATTCCCGAACTATGAACAGCCTCAGAACAGCTATGGTCCACCAAAGAAACCCACTTTAGAATATGGACCGCCGAAGAAACCTTCAACAGGATATGGATCTCCTCAGGCCAAAACATTCTCTCTATCATATGGGCTCCCCAAACTAGCTTCCCAATATGGTGTTCCTCAGCCTCCCTCAGAGTATGGTGTTCCGGAAAACCCACTTTAGAGTATGGTGTTCCGGCAAAACCCACGTTAGAGTATGGTGTTCCGGCAAAACCGACATTAGAGTATGGTGTTCCGGAAAAACCGACTTTAGAGTATGGTGTTCCGGCAAAACCGACATTAGAGTATGGTGTTCCTGAAACGAAACAATCATTTCTACATTATCAATTACCAAAGAAACCGTCCTCAAGATATGGTGTTCCCAATGAAGAGTACGGTTTACCAAAAGGATTATCAGCCAATTATGGTGCTCCTTTACTGAGAATTGGAGAACCATTTAAGACTTACGGTCTTCCAGGCGTCACATTTTTTTAATAATTGATGATAATTTGCAAGCCTGTAAAATTAGCATTTTTATTTATGAAAAATATAGCTCGATTTTTATACATTTTCTCATTTATTCTAGTCGTTCTTAATATTTTTAAGCAGTTCCTGATTGTAGAGAAGAAGAAGCGCTTTTCAAATAAAAAACTAGAGAAATCTCCTGTGTCTGCCGGTTTCAACAGGCTCCAAACAATTATTGTCCAAATAGAATGTCAAGATCAAGGATTAGAATAAGAATGTCACATGTATCGTGATACGTAGAGGAAGTGAATATATTTATTATTATAATTAAGTGTAATCTATTGACGTATTTCGTCGAATTGGCTGTAATTTCGAATAATTAAATCCGAATTGCATGTTATGAATATGATGTAACCTTCATTTATAATATCACTTTGGACTGCAGAATGTTAATGTATATACTTTAAATGTTTCGACTGATATTTAACAAATAGCTTTATGTCACGCATACATTATTTTGTCTGCATATAAAAAGGAATCGCCAGATTAATCCTAAATTAGAATTTATTGTGTATAAAAATGGCAACATTTGCAATTTTACTTGGTGCACTGGTGACATTTCTCGTGTCTGTTGTGTCAGCTTGGTACATTTATTATCAATATTGTTTTACGTATTGGAAAAAGAGGAATTTAGCCACGAAACAACCACATTTCCCAGCTGGCAATCTAACACCAGTCCTATTAAATAAAGCGAATCTATTTACGCATTTAGAAAATCTTTACAATGAATTCAAACAACAAGGTTTAAAACATGCCGGTTTGTATTTCTTCAATGGTCCTGTGTATTTCCCAATCGATCCAACAATAATCAAACATATAATGTCGACCGATTTCGATTATTTTATGGATCGTGGTGTTTATTGCAATGAAGCACAAGTACCATTAACGGCGCATATATTTTGTTTGAGTGGTAATAGATGGCGGCAATTACGTGCGAAATTAACACCAGCATTCACATCAGGTAAATTGAAAACAATGTACGATAGCATTTTCATGGCGAATACACAATCACTAATTCAAAAATTGAAAATTATCTGTGATAATGGCGATATGGTCAATACAAAACGTATTCTACAAAATTTCACAACGGATGTTGTTGCATCATCAGCATTTGGTATTGAATGTGATACATTAAATAATAAAAACTGTGATATATCCAGAATGATGAGAGAATTATTTAATCCGCCTGTATGGAGTATTATTAAAACGGCATTAATTGAAGGTATGCAGAATCCTGGGAATTTATTGAAACCCAGTCATGATAACAAAGAAGTTGAGAATTTCTTTAAAGCTGTCGTGAATGAAACAATTACGTATCGAAAGAAGAATAATATCAAACGTAATGATTTCTTAACGTTATTAATGAATATTAGTGAAACAGTTGGATTGAGTGAACAAGAAATTATAGCGCAAGCTTTCGTATTTTTTGTTGCTGGTTTAGAAACATCATCAACGGTAATGTGTTATTGTTTACATGAATTAGCCCATAATCTAGACATACAACAGAAATTACGCGATGAACTTATCAATAATTTAGGCAGCGACTACACGAAATACACATACGATAAACTCCTTCAATTACCATACTTGGACAAAGTTGTTAAAGGTAAAGCATTAAAAAAAAAACGATGGCAATTGTTACACGTTTTTGTTTTGTCAACTTGCAGAAGCTTTACGATTGTATCCAGTGGTGGGTACGTTAAATAGGATCGTTGTTAAAGATTATAAAGTCCCTGGCACGGATGTTATACTAGAGAAAGGCACACCTGTCGTTATTGGGTCATTAGGCCTACACCGTGATCCGGAATATTTTCCTGATCCAATGAAATTCGATCCGGAACGATTCAGTGATAAAAATAAAATTGTCCCATACACCTATTTACCATTTGGTGAAGGACCTAGAGTTTGTATTGGTAATTAATATGATTTAAATTAATTTTCTGTAATTGGTAATTGATTTGTTGGAAATTTTCCAGGTACTCGATATGGTTTATTACAAACGAAATTGGGTGTAGCTGCTATTGTGTCACAATATAAAATTTTACCTTGTGAGAAAACACCAAAAGTGATTGAATTCGATAAATTAGCAAAATCCTTATTACTTACAAAATCAGAAGGGTTTTACGTTAAATTTGCGACAATTTAACACAATATACACATTGCAATGTAGTTTTAGTTTAGCATTAGAATGAATAGAGGAACAAGCGAATAAAATCGATAATTCAACTATAGTTTTAAAATAAACATTTAATAACAACACTTTCCGTTACTTGCAAAAGCTTCTTATCCTTTATAATGTATCGATTCTTGCTCCTTTCATCCATATAAGGTGAGGAGCACAATAAGCGACTATAGAACGCCGCTAAATCTTGGGTCCAGTTCATCTTTACTTTCAAAATCGGATAGGATTAACCCTTTGCACTCTAAATATTTTTCTACAATCGACTTGCAGCTCCAGTAAGTTGATCGCCTAAGGCTCTAACGTATTTCGGATATGTTAAGGGTGTTTAGTTCCTGTTGCACAGTAGCTATTAATAACGGAGCACGGCCGCAGGGGCAGCAGGAGTAGCGACCCTGCTCGTTTGAGTGTAGCAATTCCACGGACCCGAGCCGGCCCACCAGTGCTAAGAATTGAAGGTTTCAACTGGTGGTGACAAAGATTCACGAAACATCCAACCAGTGATGCTGACGAACCTGGTACTACGGGAACCGATGGAACCTGGCCTGGAGTGATGCTCAGGTTTGGTTTTTGAGAAGGATTCGTTGTGATAGTGGCTGAAACTCGTGCAGAGTAGAGGGGGTTGGTGCAGAAACTGCCCTCGGCGGGTGAGCTACGCAGAACTAGATCTAATCTGTCTCGACCGTGACAGCAGAAGTATAGATAGGCCTCGCCTCCATCATTAGATCTGATGAGCCTGCAGCTCTGAGGCGAAGTGGTACCTAGGCCCTTTGGCAAGGTCTAGCGATACTGGCCGACCCTGCGCACAGGGTGCTGTGTGAGTTAAATCTAAATCAATATATTGTGAATGTTGTCGTAGCGGCGCCAGCGGATTTAAGGTATACATTTTGTGAGTATCGCCGTCACAGAGCCAATGAATTTAGGGAGTTCAGGGAACATATTGCGAATGTTGCCGTAGCAACGCTGTTGAATCTATGGAGCAATTTTTAAATGCCGCCATACCCTTGCCAGTGGAGTGGAAATAGTTAAATGTGTCTAAAAATTCCTCGCATATAATGCCCACTTTACATTTGCCACACAACGATATTCTTCTTTATTAAAGAAGAACCTTATGCTCAAGAAACAAAAAAGGTTATTTAAGGTAATGTAGAGATTAGATCAAGGGGTACGATGAACTGAGCCTTACTGGATTCTCATTTCTGACGCTATCTGGCGTCATTTATTATACTGTTACTAACTGACGTCTATATAGTTCTTGTTTTTAGTGACTTTTAGAAAATAAACATGATTGAAATTAATTAATCGATAGATAAGCTCAATATCAAACGAAATAATATATCAATAATTAATAGTAATCGTTAATTAATTCTTTTTTATCTTTTCGATTATTTATAAATCAGCGATAAGAGTTTTATTTTCTAGTTGTAAAAATTCGAAATTTTTCTTTGGATTTGCGCAAGATCATCATGACTAGAAAACTCATAGATCTATTAAGACAAAATTACAACAAAAAAAAACAAGAAGTTAACGTCCAACCTTATTGGAACATATGTACATTGTATAAAAAAATTTGGCGGTGTAGATACAACATTCGCAATTCAAGTGTAACTGAGGTTATCGGTCTATTTATCACTCTGTAATCTGCTTCTTGTGGCCAGTTAATTAGATATCTACCATTGGATATAAAACTGTTTACAATGTAATTGCATCAGATACTCTTTATGTGTCCAGTGTAAAATCAACACAAATAGTTTCTAAATTGTATTTAACCATGATAGGTTGGTTAACAGCAATTACAGAACTTTTATTAGTTTTTTTGGCAACACTATTGTTAGTTTTATATTTACGATATCGCAAACGTTATGGCTATTGGAAACAATTGGGTATTGAACAATTAAATCCAATATTCCCAATTGGTGATCTATCATGGTCCGCATTTGGTTCATACAGTGTCTATACACGTTTACAAGAATTATATCAAGAACTAAAAAACAAAAAATTACGTTTCGGCGGCATCTATCTCCTTAATGGGGCAATTTTCTTACCAGTAGACACAAATTTAATTAAACATATATTGACAGCAGATTTCCATTATTTCTCCGATCGTGGTTTATATAGTGATAAAGAGAATTTACCAATATCAGTACATTTATCATCAATGAAAGGTGAGGATTGGAAAAGTCACCGTGCCAAATTCACACCAATCTTTACATCTGGTAAATTGAAAAACATGTTCAATATATTATTGCAGAATGTTGACAATTTGGTTAACATTTTAAATCAATATGAAAATGGTGCAGATATAGATTTGAAACAGAAATTTGAAAGCTTAACAACTGATATCATTGGTAATATTTCATTGGGTCTTGATTGTAACAGTTTAAAATATCCAAATGGTGAATTTACACAAAAAGTCAATAGAATTTTCAATCCATCTAGTTGGGAATTGGTTAAATTATTAATGCAGGAAGGTGTACAAAATCCTGGCAATATTATGAAAACGGCTTATAGTAAAGATGTTGTTAAGTTTTTCACAAAATTAATTCATGAAACTGTTGCATATCGTGACGAACACAAAATTCAACGAAATGATTTCATGGATATGCTGCTGAAATTAAGAGATACTAAAGAGATGACAATGGATGAAATACTGGGACAAACTTTCCTATTTTTCATTGGTGGCTTTGAAACATCATCATCAACAATGAGTTTTGTCGTACATGAATTGGCTTACAATCAAGACATACAGGATCGTTTACGTAAAGAGATTGTGGACAATTTAGGCAGAGATGTCAGCAAATTCCAATATGAGGATGTACTGAAACTACCATATTTAGATCAAGTCATTAAAGGTATTCAATATAACTAGCTCCCATCAATCAATTCTAATAAATATACACTTTGTTAAAGAATCCTTGCGGAAGCATCCAGTTATTGGAATGTTGCCACGTATTGTTGTCAAACCGTACAAAATACCAGACACTGAAATTGTTCTACAACCTGGCACATCGGTGATTGTATCAGTTTATGGCTTACATCGTGATCCTGAATATTTCCCCGATCCAATGAAATTCGATCCAGAACGTTTCAATAGCGATAATATCAATAATATTGTACCATATAGTTATTTACCATTTGGTGAAGGTCCTCGTAATTGCATCGGTTTGTTTATCTAAATTGATGTTCAATTAACTGTTTTTCAATCATTTTCTTTGTGTGTTCTTTTTTAGGGCTGAGACTCGCACAAATGCAAGTAAAATTAGGCTTGTGTGGTGTATTGGCTAATTTCAAATTTCTACCAGGAACAACATCACAACGTGAATTAAAAATCAATCCAAGTACTACAGCAATTGTTGTAACTGTTAAAAATGGAGTACCTGTAAAGATAATCAAAGCTTAGTTGGTTGATGCAATCGAAAAATCAAATGCTCTTTGAGCTTTAAAAATGTAACAATCTTTGGAGATATCCACATAGTTATAGTTATATATTTTTATTTAATTTGATCCCTGTGAAGGGGAATTAAAGTATAATAAAAAAAATAGTGTTCTATTATCTAGTTAATTATCTCAATTATTTTTATATTATTTGGCATGAACAAAATTACTTAATTAAAACCTATTTGATAACATTCAAATGTCAGAGTGCCAACTGCGTAGATACTGTGCCCTAATATTTCTTCTACTGTTTATATATTTTCTTTTAATTATTAGACATGTTGATAACGCGCACATCCTTGTTATGTTTATCAATATGTTAAATACGCCATTAGAATTAGACTTCATTGATGTAAACTGCGTGGAATATTTCGTTGAAATGGGGGCGGGGGTTACTAGATAGCCCCGAATCTTCGACGCCTCTAGATCAAGGCTCCGCCAGGGCAATCAGTTTTCGGCATGATTGTAATATTTCTCTATGTTAAGCTCCGTCCACAACTATGGAACGATCACAAATAGGAATAGATACGAATTTGATTGTCAATCGTAGACGGAAGTAAGCAAAGATTTATTTGTCCATTCATTTGAAGTACCGACAACTAGCGTATCGGCGTCCACGCTATTCCTTGGCCTTCCTTGGCATTCGATCGCGTTTGCGTTGCCGTGCACACTGCGTTTACATTCCCGTTCGTACCCAATCCTTCGTGATCGTTCGATAGATGTGGACGGGGCTTTATGTGTACATTATGTACGGGAAGAAAAATGATTACTAAAGCATAATGTTTATAATTTTGTTATGACAATCAAAGATCATCATCACAACATAACAACATGTGGATATCGGTAAGAAACAACTATTCGCAACTCATTGTCAGTCTGTGAGGGTGGCAGGACAGCATTGTAAATGAACTTTAGGTCAGCTAGAGGATTGATTTCAACTATGTAGCAAATAATAACAACCGATTGTGATTCAATTCAATTAAAATGTGTAGATAGATCTTCCAACTAGCCAGAAAGATGGCAATTGACAATATTTATTGATGATGCTGACGGTTAAGGTCGCTACATTTAAATACACTCTTTCTACGTTGTTTAATACCAGTCATGTGATAACGAGAATCAACTTTGTACCGATCAAGACAACCTATAAATAAATAATTTGGCCAAATGTTGTTTATCTTACAATATACGTTGTATCTTTGTGTGTTGCAACAATCATGTTTAATAATAATATATGGTTCACATCGGCTAGTGAACTTTTATTCGTTTTCTTAGTGTCATCAATAATAATTTTATATTTTCAATATCGTCAACATTATGGCTATTGGAGACAATTAGGTGTTGAACAATTAAATCCAATATTTCCAGTTGGCGATCTATCAACATCCGGTCTTGGTATAAACAGTTTGTATTTCCGTTTACAACAATTACATCAACAATTCAAACAGAAAAATCTCAAATATGGTGGTGTTTATTTCTATAAAGGACCAACATTCATGTTTATAGCTCCGGAATTAATTAAACGTGTCCTAATCACCGATTTTAGTTATTTTGTTGATCGTGGCACATATTTGGATGAGAAAAATCTACCAGTAACAGCCCATATGTTCTCTGTTGAAGGTGAACAATGGCGTAATATACGTACAAAGTGTACACCATTCTTCACATCTGGCAAAATGAGGAGTATGTACAATATTTTATCGCAAAATATCAATAATCTAGTCAATATATTGAATGAATGCGATAGTGGTAGCGATATTAATATTAAACAGAAATTAACACGTTTAACTACTGATATTATTGGTGCAACAGCTTTTGGTGTTGATTGTAACAGTTTAAAATATCCGGATGATGAATTTCCACGGATGGTTGATCGAATTTTCAATCCATCTAATTGGGAATTATTCAAACTGTTTGTACATAAAGGGCTGGATAATCCTGGAAATATTGTTAAACTCGTACATAGTAACAAGAGAGTTATAGAATACTTCACTGGAATTGTACAAGATACTGTTGACTATCGCGACAAAAATCACATAATCCGTGATGATTTCATGCATCTTTTGTTGAAAATACGGGATACAACCGGATTGAGTATGAATGAAATCGTTGCACAGTGTTATTTGTTCTTTATGGCCGGATTTGAGACATCATCATCAACAATGAGCAATGCCATCCATGAATTGGCCTATAATCAACAAATACAAGATAAATTACGTACGGAGATAATCGATAATTTAGGCAAAGATGTCACTACATATAGCTACGATAAAGTATTAAATTTACCATATTTAGACAAAGTTTTTAAAGGTATTTTTATTAGCGAAAATAACAATTTAATTTTGTTTCTGAAATTCCTGTTTTTTTGTTTTTTTGATTCGAAGAAACTCTACGAAAACACCCAATTGTTGGAATGTTGAACCGTATAGTTGTCCGACCGTACAAAATTCCTGATAGTAAAGTAACGCTACAACCTGGCACACCTGTTGTTATAGCAGTCCTGGGCTTACATCGCGATCCCGAATATTTCCCCGAACCGATGAGATTCAATCCAGATCGTTTCAATAATGAAAACGAAATCGTACCATTCAGCTATCTACCATTTGGCGATGGTCCAAGGAATTGTATTGGTATATTCGGAAAATTTTAATAATTTCCCAACAAATTTTCACAAAATTATTCGTTTTTAGGTATGAGATTTGGTATAATGCAATCGAAATTAGGCTTGGCTGCATTATTGGCTAATTTCAAATTTTTACCAGCTAAAGATTCGAAACGTGAATTAGCCATCGATCCAGCTACAAAATCGATTGTTGTAAGCGTTAAAAATGGATACGTTCCTGTGAAATTAATTAAAATCTAAACGAGAACATGGAAAATAACAAACGACTTGTTATCTCAGTTTCATTGCTTTTTTTCCTAGTAGATTTAATAATATTTATGTTGAGCCAATTAATTATTATCACACATTTTTCTCAACTAATGAGATTAATTGGCAAAATAATAAAAACTATATAAAAATCATTGAGCAAATCTAAAAATAAATATATAAATAAATACATCCATAAATTGGGACGTTTTTTCTTTAGATAATTAATTAATCTGTCTCTTATCTCTCAGGGTCAGTTGATAAGTGAAAAATTATTGTTATTTCTAGGAATTTTTGCAGCAATTATTGAAGATCTTTTTTTTAATTTACAAGTTACCGATGTGTTTCCAACTATCTGGAGGAGTTCCAATGTAAAGATCTTCTTGGAAAAATGCGGTAAAAACAGTAGAGGCTCACAAATATTTGATAACAGAAACAGGCCTTCAGAAATAAAGTCTTATAAGGTTTTAGGATGCTTTAGTTGGTAACAAATAAGGATTCTTTTAAACGCCTTGTATAACCTGTCTAGTTTGTGTAGAATAATGGCCTCTGAAGTTGCAAGAACTTGCCAATAAGTTCTCAAATTACCTCATTGTTTTTAACGAGTGCGAGTAGGGCAGAAACTTGAAACTATTTTTGGAACAAACGAATTGAACAAGAACTCGTGATATTTGTATATGCTCTATCAAATTTCTAAGGTATAACTTGTGATTTTCAGACAAGAATTTGAGCAAGTGTTTGAAAATACCCCGTGTACTTGGTATTAGAATTGTTTCGAAATTTCTATTCTTCTTCGTGTCAAATAGAGATGAACACAAGTACTGTCCATCTAACATCCTTACCGATGAAGCACCCTCAATAATTGTTGGTACATTAATATTTACAAAAGTATTGGGAAGTCCTCCATTTTTTCAGCAATCTCCAGTTGAAGAAAGGAAGGACCTGCTTCAACGTTCCAGTTCATCTTGTTTCCATCATTCTCGGCTTAAGCTCGAGCTTACCAAACATCACTCCTATGTAACTGCACATAGAATGTAAGTGTGTGGCAAAATATAATGAGATCGTTCTTAAGTTAAGTCTCCGGCCGTCATTAAATCACCAAGAATGAGAATTCAACACAAAACATACAAAATAAAATAAAATATAAATAATATTTTTTCTATCATCAATTACAATTAATTGAAATGATTTAGCAAAATTAAATATTAAAGACGCAATAGAAATTTACATTTCCGTAATATTATAAAGACGAACTTTGTGCAATTGAAAAGAGTTAATAATAAATCATTTGCCTTTGATTGTTTCTATGTGAGTCCTCACCTCGATTTCCATATTCAACTACCTTTATCTGTTTGACGATGCTTTCGACAAGAATAAAAGGAATAACTGCACTCGTCCGCGATTTGTTGATGTTGAAGTATAGGAGAAAGAAAATTAAAATCAATATCATTTAATTGGTAATAATTGGCCAATTAACCCCACTCACCCGTGATGATTTTATAATTATTCGATGTGAAATATTCAATAAGCAATCAGTTATCGATCAGTTTGTTTTCGATTTCCGATATCTTAACGATTGCAGTTAGAAATTAAATCATGATTGATGGGCTAATCACAGCAACCGAATTATTATTAATTTTCTTATCAACAATATTATTAATAATATATGTTCAATATCGTCAACGTTATGGCTATTGGAAGAAATTGGGTGTTCCACAATTGAATCCAATATTTCCAGTTGGTGATCTATCAACATCAGCATTGGGCATAAGTAATGTTATGGTACGTATACATGATATTTATCATCAATTTAGACAGAAAAATCTCAAATATGGTGGCATCTATTTCTTTAATGGACCAATCTTCCTACCAACATCACACGATTTCATTTATCGTATATTAGTAACAGATTTTGAATATTTTATGAATCGTGGTGTTTATCATAATGAAAATGAAATACCGGTGTCTTGTCATATATTTTCAATGGAAGGTCAACAGTGGAAGGATTCACGTGCGAAATTCTCACCACATTTCACCACTTTTCGAACGAAGAGTATGTTTCATATATTTACGAAAAATGCAGAAAATTTGATTCATAATTTAAATGGACGCCATAATGGTGATGATTTCGATATTAAAGAGATATTAACTTTGTCGACGAGTGATGTAATTAGTTCGGCCGTTTTAGGTATTGAAACTAACAGTGTAGCAAGTCCACATAGTAAACATGCACGAATGGTTGACAGAATTGTCAATATACCTAGTTCTGAATTGTTCAAATTAGCATTAGAAGAAGGCTTACAGAAACCTGGAAATCTCTTGAAATTATTACACAATAGCAAAGAAGTTACAGAATATTTTACTGACCTAATACACAACATCGTTGAATATCGTAAGAAAAACAATGTATTTAGAGATGATTTGATGAATTGTTTAATCAAATTAAAAGAAAAAAACTCAATAACAATGAACGAATTGCTTGCACAATGTTATCTATTCTTTTTTGCCGGCTTTGAAACATCTGCAACCACAATGAGTTATGCAATACATGAATTAGCCTACAATCAGCACATACAGAATAAGTTGCGTGAAGAAATTCTTGAAAAATTTGGCAACAACATCTCGAATTTTAATTATGATGATCTCCTAAAATTACCATATTTAGAACAAGTCCTTAAAGGTATGATATTCGTATTAATTTAGAAAAATTGTTTTTAATTGATTTTTACTGCACACAGAAACACTACGAAAATATCCAGGTGCTCCAATAATACTTCGTACAGTCACAAAACCGTATAAAATACCTGATAGTGATATCATTTTACCAGTTGGTACACCATTGATTATATCAGCTCTAGCTTCACAGCGTGATCCTGAATGTTTTCCTGATCCATTAAAATTCGATCCAGAACGTTTCAGTAGTGAAAATCTAGCTCAAATTACACCAAATACTCATTTACCATTTGGGGTAGGTCCAAGATATTGTATCGGTATGTTAGTAAAATAATAAGAAAACTTTCATTTATTAATTTTTGTTTTGGTTTGCAGGAAAGAAATTTGGCGTTCTACAAGTAAAGTTAGGATTAGCTTCGATAATTGCTAATTTCAAAGTTCTACCTGGCAAAAAATCAGAACGTGAACTACCAGCCAATCCAAGTTCTTCATCACTTTTTTTGGTGCCTAAATATGGTGTTCCAGTCAAGATAATTAAGATTTAATTCACTGTTAGTTGTGGTTTATGAAGAATTTTCAAATTGAAAAAAGAACTATAATTCTATCGCTTGCTTTTGTTTTTGTTTTTCGGTTACCTAAATAAACAATTTTCCAAAAAATAAATCGTTAGTAAAGAGACAAGAACTGAAGATTCTGTACGCAAATAGATCAAAAACACTTCCTGGAGCAAAAACCACCTAATTACGTCTTAATAAGTAGCTAATGATAGAAATAGTACAATCTTTTTTAAATAAGAGATTTGACGATTTGCCAGAGAAGGCTTGTCGCAATTCTAAAGCACTGTGTACATCCGTCGAATGATCACGAAGGAACGGGTACTAACGGAAATGTAAACATAGTGTTTCTGGCAACGCAAAAACGATCGAATGGAAACGAAAGCCAAACAATGGCTCGCCCGTGGATCTGATTCTTTGGCGTTTGGTCCCATTACTATCGATTTGTTTTCTAATCGTTGAATCGTTCCCCTTCGTGATCGTTCGCTAGATGTGAACGAGGCTTTACAACGCACACTACAACTTAAAAGCGTCTCCCCCAAATTGACCTCAAAAATCTCTCGATCGCATTTGTTCAAATTAGATCGCGTTTGTTTCGCCATCCACACTATGCAAACATTTACGTTCAATCGCATTCGTTCGTTAGATGTGGACGAGGCTTAAGATAACTACAGATTTGAAATTTTCATAGTTTAGTTACCGCTTGTCAGAAGATTTCCAAAAGGTAACGTTCCACAAGAATGTCCACACTGGATTTCCCACAAACCGACCATTCTGTCTCTTTCAAAAAACTGGTGAAGACACTGTCCACCGGCAACTTATGATAACACATTTGTTAGAATTTAATGACTGTGATTTTTTCAACAGCTGAAGTGTGGTCCCCGAAACGGCCGCCTTATCCAAAATTCTATCAACATTTAGTTTGCCGACTTTATCGAATTTTTTTCTGTCGTTCAAACATGGTTTTCATTTGCTATAGTTTGAATCACATGAATATTTTTGCGACAGGACGTTTTTGATAGTCATTGGAAGTTTTTCTGTTGATAACAACGTTGAAAATTCAAACAAAACCAGCTAATAAGGAAACACAGTTGAATTTAAACCCTTTAAAAGAACTGATTATTTCATCTTAATTAATTAATTAAAGATAAAAGTTCTATTTGTTTGAATCCAAAGTGCATAAATTAAAAGTTATCAGCACCATGAGATCAGTGTTTAATTAACATTATATTAATTGACTGCTGTCGCAATTAAGACATGTTTACCGTTAATTTATCAACTTCAATTATCGAACTTTTATTAATATTTCTCTTATCGTTATTATTGATATTATATTTTCAATATCGTCAACGTTATGGTTATTGGAAGCAATTAGGTGTTGAACAATTGAATCCGATATTTCCAACCGGTGATCTATCAACAGCATTTGATTTAACAAGTATCTATGTACGTTTTAGAGAATTCCATGAGAAATTTAGACAGAAACATCTCAAATATGGTGGTATTTATTTCTTTAATGGTCCAATATTTCAACCAGTATCACCTGATATAGTCAAACGTATATTAGTAACAGATTTTGAATATTTTACGGATCGTGGTTTATATATTGACGAAAAAAATTTACCAATATCCGCTCATTTATTCTCAATGAAAGGACAACAATGGAAACGGATCCGTGTCAAATGTTCACCAGCATTTACAACCGGTAAAATGAAGAATACATTCAAAGTATCAATTAAACATGTTGAAAAATTAATCAACATTTTAAGCGATTATGATAACGGAAATGAAGTGAATTTAAAACAGATATTGAGATGTTTATTAAGTGATATGATCAGTTCAACAGCATTTGGCATCGATTCGAATAGTTTAAAATATCCAAATGATGAATTTGCACAGATGGTTGATCAGATTTTCAATTCGACCAATTACGATTTTTTGAAATTGATCCTACAAGAAGGCCTCCAAAATCCCGGGAATCTTCTGAAACTGCTCCATAATAATCCAGATGTTGTTAGATATTTTACGGATTTGGTCCATAAAACAGTTGAATATCGCGATAAGAATCAAATTATTCGAGACGACTTGATAAATGTTTTGATGAAATTGAGAGAAACTGATGGAATGACAATAGATGAGCTTGTTGGGCAGTCTTATATATTTTTTATTGCTGGATTTGAAACAACATCAACAACAATTAATTATGGAATACATGCGTTGGCTTTCAATCAACAAATCCAAGACGATTTACGAAGTGAAATTGTTGCAACTTTAGGCACAGATGTTTCTAAATATACTTACGAATCAATTTTGAGTCTTCCACTATTAGATAGGGTCGTCAAAGGTACTATTGTTGTTTTACTATTTTCAACAATATTTATTTGAGAACATTTTTAAATTGAAGAGACTTTACGGAAACACCCACCAACTCCAATTATCCATCGTACAGTTGTTAAACCATATAAAATACCAGATACTGATATTGTTCTACCAGCTGGAATACCTGTTGTTATATCAATTTTGGGTATACACCGTGATCCTGAATATTTCCCAAATCCAAGGAAGTTTGATCCTGAACGTTTCAATGATAATAATAATAATAATAATAATAATAAGATTGTACCATATAGTTATTTACCATTTGGTGATGGTCCACGCAATTGTATTGGTATCTATGTTGATTATTAATTTTGTTAGAATTGATTTCTTCAATATTTTTCTGTGTTTTCAGGGATGAGGTTTGGTCTATTACAATCCAAATTGGTTATGGCTTCATTAGTGAGTAATTTCAAATTTGTCCCAATTAAAAATGCGGAACAAATTAGAAATAAAATGGTGGTGAAAATCTACAAGGTTCACGATTAAAAATTTCAGAAATTGTTTAAATATACTTCTCGTCACAAATTTTTTTCAACATCTACTAAAATACTTATTTATCTACATCATTCATTATTTTAGATAACTTAATCCATCTTGATGTTGATCGGTATTTTTTGTACATTAATTTATTCAGCAACTCAAATCGTTATCATCTTTAACAAGAGATCAACATGAAGACAATACAATAGTAGTAATAGATATTTTGTGTATTGTGTTAAATAAAAATAAAAATAGCCTACATTCATTCTTGTTGAATAATTATTTCGGTTTTTTTGTGTTGTCAAAATACATGAAAATTTACGATTTTAGTCTAAATACTACACGATTTGATATAAACACTCCTCAATTCAGAAAGTAAACTTGATGACTTTGTTATTATTCAAATAAAACGTTTTAATTGTTTACAAACATTGATAATTGATTCGTAAATTTGGCGAATTGTTTATTTTTTTACATTATCAATTCACATAAAACAGCATATATAAATAATCCTCATGTTATTTGATGGTATTTATTTGTTTATTTTACAGACGAAATTTATAAAACCCAAATAAATCATTGTTTGAATCAGTGTGTTTCTACGTTGTTATTAATTATGTTCAATTTGAATTCGCTAATATCAGCTACCAATTTATTACTAGTTTTAATGGTAATAATATTATTAATAATATATTTTCAATATCGTCAACGTTATGGCTATTGGAAACAATTGGGTGTTGAACAATTGAATCCAATATTTCCGGTTGGTGATCTATCAACAGCCGGACTTGGGATGACGAGTCTATATCTACGTATTCATATTTTATATAAACAATTCAAACAAAAAAATCTCAACTATGGTGGTATTTATTTCTTTAATGGACCAATATTTCTACCAATATCACCTGATTTAATTAAACATATACTGATAAGGGATTTTAGTTATTTCATGGATCGTGGAATGTATATTGATGAAGAAAATCTACCAATCAGTGGCCATTTGATTTCCCAGAAAGGTCAGCGTTGGAAAGACACACGTTCAAAATTAACACCAACTTTCACGTCTAGTAAACTAAACACTTTTCACAATATTTATATTAAGAATGCTGAGAATTTAATTCAAACCTTAAAAGAATTTGATCAACAAGAATTGGATATAAAACGGATTTGCTCGCGTTTTACAATTGATATAATTGCAAATATGGCTTTTGGTATCAATTGTAATAGTTTAAAATATCCAAATGATAAATTCATACAAGCAGCTGATAAGGTCCTTCGTGCACCAACATGGGATTTTATCAAATTAATTGTCCAACATGGCCTACAGAATCCTGGAAACATTACGAAATTGGTTCATAATAATGAGGAAGTTATTAAATATTTCACCGATTTGGTACACGACACTATAGAATATCGCGATAAGAATCAAATTATACGTAATGATTTCTTGCAACTGATGTTGAAATTACGCGATACATCCGGATGGAGTATGAATGATATTGTGGCACATTGTTTCATATTCATTGTTGCTGGATATGAAAGCTCGTCATCAATAATGAGCAGTACTATACACGAATTGGCTTATAATCAACAAATACAAGAAAATGTCCGAGATGAGATTCTTGAAAGTGTAGGAAGTAATGTCACTGAATTTGATTATGAAGCAATTTCAAAATTGTCACTTTTGGACAAAATTGTTAAAGGTAATACTATTGATTTCTGTTATAATAAAAAGCATTTATTAATTTGCTTGAATTATATTATTAAAGAAACTTTAAGGATGCACGCTCCTGTCCCATTGCTGAATCGGATCGTAACGAAACCGTACAAGATCCCAGATACTGATGTTGTTCTAGAAGCTGGCACACCTGTTATTATACCTGTGATTGGTCTACATCGGGATCCTGAATATTTTCCAGATCCTATGAAATTTGATCCGGAACGTTTCGATAATGAAAATACCAATATTAAACCATGTACATATTTACCATTTGGTGATGGACCACGAAACTGTATAGGTATGTCAGAATTCTTGAATTTTTTAAAAATCACCAAATTCTAACTGATTTCTGATCGAAAATTTAGATTGTCTACACAGTAATGTCCAAGTCAAATCTGATTTGTTCTGCTCATGAATTTTATGTTTAATCATAATAATTTTGTTTCAGGATTGAAAATGGGCGTAATGCAATCAAAATTAGGTTTAACTTCATTATTGAGTAATTTTCGATTTTATCCTGGTGAAAATTCACAACGGGAATTACCATTGAAACCAAGTACCACATCTCCAGCGCTTATTTTTAAAAATGGTGTGCCGATTAAAATTGTTAATATTTAAGCTAAATTCGCGTGTGAATCAATAAACTATGCCATATCTTAAAAATTATTTTATTGTATATAATGATCCAAATATAACTAAACCTTATATCAACAGGAGAAATACTAATCGAAAAAATCAAGGTCCTGATTCCTTATAACAAAAATGCTAATCACAATTTATTTGTAAATTAATAAGTGACTAAAACATTTGATCGAAGGTAGAAGATTATAAACTGAATTTTCAATTTTTACAGTAAATACGATCAACTCGGGTTTAATTCATTAACAAACTACAGTAATATGTACATGAAAATGGAGATACAGTAAGGAACATCGATTATCCGAATGTCCTTAACTCTCACCTATTCTTCATTCGTAATGCTTTTACTATCAATAAACAACTTTAAATTAATTGTAGTTATAAACAGAAACTAGAATAAGATTAATAACCCCATTGCTGCAACCACCTGACAAAAGAAGGTTAAGATGGAAGTGGTCAACGGGCCTACAAGGAAACTAAGGTGTTGTCATTGGATTAACACCTGTCCACGTCATTATTAGTACAAGAATTCAATCTATCTTGTGTCTATCAACAGATTAGCTCATAAAATGTGTTTATTCTGATTTCTAATAAAGAAACCAATAAAAAATGATAATTATTTACGGGCTACGTTCATGCATGTTAGATTATACGCTCAATCTTTGATTAATCGAACCACCTTAACCATTTCATCTGTAATTTTATTATAGCTAGGCACCGTTAATCTAAATGAACATTTAATTATTGATCTTTATTAATATTTTTACAGTTGAATAATAATTTCGATTTTTTTATGTTGACAAATTACGTGAAAATTTATGATTTTAGTCTAAACACTACAGGATTTGATGTATTATACACTCCTCAATTCGGATAAGTGCTATCAAAACAAGAGAACTTGATGACGGTGTAATTATTTAAATAAACTGTTTTAAATGTTTACAAACATTGATGATAATTAATCACAAAATTTGGCGATTCGGTTGTTTTTCATATTATCAAATCATATAAAACATCATGTATACATTAATTCTCATGTTATTTATTTCAAAACATAACTAATATTCGTGGTATCATTACAAAAATATTGCACATTGCTTTGACTACTGATGATATTTATTTGTTTAGTTCACAAACCAAATTTAATAAAACCCAAATAAACAATTGTTTTAATCAGTGTGTTTCTACGTTGTTATTAATTATGTTCAATTTGAATTCGCTAATCTCAGCAACTGAATTGTTATTTGTTTTTTTGTCTATAATATTATTGATATTATATTTCCAATATCGTCAACGTTATGGCTATTGGAAGAAATTAGGTGTTGAACAATTGAATCCAATATTCCCAATTGGTGATCTATCAACAGCTGGACTTGGGATAACAAGTATATATCTACGTATGATTATTTTATATGAACAATTCAAACAAAAAAATCTCAACTATGGTGGAATATATTTCTTCAATGGACCAATACTTCTACCAATATCACCTGATTTAATTAAACGTATATTGATAACAGATTTTAGTTATTTTATGGATCGTGGAATGTATCTTGATGATGAAAATCTACCAATTAGTGGCCATTTGGGCTCAGTGAGTGGACAACGTTGGAAAAATCTACGTTCAAAATTAACCCCAACTTTTACATCTGGTAAACTAAAAACTTTTCACAATATTTTCACAAAAAACGTTGAAAACTTAACACAAACGTTAAGAGAATTTGATCAACAAGAATTAGATATAAAAAAGATATTATCACGTTTAACAATCGATATAATTGGTAATCTTGTTTTTGGTATCAATTGTAATAGTTTAAAATATCCAGATAATAAATTCTCACAAATGGTTGATAAGATCTTTCATGCACCAGTTTGGAGTTTGATCAAATTAATTGTTCAAGATGGCTTACAGAATCCTGGAAATGTTTCAAAATTGATGCACAATAATGAGGAAGTTGTTAAATATTTTACCGATTTAGTACATGAAACTGTAGAATATCGTGATAAGAATCAGTTTATACGTGATGATTTCATACAACTTATGTTGAAATTACGGGATACATCAGGATTAAGTATGAATAATATTGTTGCACAAAGTTTCCTATTCTTTATTGCTGGATATGAAACGTCGTCGTCAGTAATGAGTAGCGCCATACACGAATTGGCTTATAATCAACAAATACAAGAAAACGCCAGAGATGAAATTGTTGAAAGTGTAGGAAGCGATGTGTCTGAATTTAATTATGACGCAATTTCAAAACTGCCACTTTTAGACAAAATTGTTAAAGGTAATACTTTTGATTTTTGTTATAATTAAAAAGCATTGTCTAATAGTTAAAAATTATTTAATTAAAGAAACTTTGAGGATGCACCCCCCTGGGCCGTTACTGAATCGCATTGTAGTGAAACCATACAGGATCCCAGGTACTGATGTTGTTTTAGAAGCTGGAACACCTGTTATTATACCTTCGATTGCTTTACATCGGGATCCTGAATATTTTCCGGACCCTATGAAATTCGATCCGGATCGTTTCGATAATGAAAATACCAATATTAAACCATTTACTTATTTACCATTTGGTGAGGGACCACGCATTTGTATAGGTATGTCGAAATTTTTAAATTACATAAAAATCACGAAACGCTAACTGATTTTCGCTTCGAAATTGGATTAATGTAGATTTTCTACACAGTAATCTTCAAGTCGAATCGGATATGTTCTGCTTGATGAAATTTATGTTTCGTCACTTAATTTTGTTTCAGGATTAAGAATGGGCGTAATGCAAGCAAAATTAGGTTTAGCTGCGTTGTTGAGTAATTTTCGATTTTATCCTGGTGAAAATTCACAACGGGAATTACCATTGAAACCAAGTACCACATCACCAGCGCTTATTTTTAAAAATGGTGTGCCGATTAAAATAGTTAAAATTTAAGTTAAAATCAAGTGTAAATTAATAAAATATTACCTTTCTTAAAAAATTTAACTTCACTTAATATAACCCGAATTTAAATTTCGCTTTACAATAGAACCAGTCAGATCAACGAGCGGTGTCTTAACCGAGCAGATCCTTTTCCTGAATCATTCTTCTCCCTGAATTCTTTTGCAATCAATAAACAACTGTATACAAATATAAACTGGATACGATCATGCATGTTTGACTAAACATACAATTTTCGATTAATCAAACCACCTTCAGTTGTGATATCATTATAGCCAGACACCGTTATACCAAATGAATCTTTAATTGTTAATATCGATTCTGTTTTTACATATTTGGCACTTATAATGATTAGATTAGAATAATGTTGACAATTCAATAAGTCAAGAATAATAATAAATAAACGTGTTTATAAACATTTAAAGAATTTTACTTAAACAATTACACATGATCCTCAAAAGTTCCCTTAGGGGACTTATGGGCATTTGGAAACGTACAATACTTCAAATTTTATAATGGTTTGTGTACACCTGTACGTTTTCACACGTTTTGTCTACAGAAAAAAAATTGGAAATAATTATCATAGTCGATAAAATTTGATTACATTGAGAACTGTCATGATGTCTATCGTCATTATTAGACAATTTCGTTAATCGGATAAGCTCTCACAAGCTGTGAAAGACTCTTATAGTAGTTTCTTGATAAAAATTATCCAAGATAATAAAGAATTGGTCATTTCAAAAGACACATATACAAAAAGAATGTATCGTTCATCGAGACAAAAATGTATGAGAAACATAAACATAGTTAAATATTGATAAGCGATTATTTATTTTTAAATTAATAAAGGTTAACGATAACCTCTTATTTCGATCTATTTAATGTATTATTACCGATGAGAGAGAAATATGGATGCGTTGGGTAATAATTATTTCATCTGCTTTAGATTGAATTGTGTCAAGAATGTTCCTTACGTTAATTGCATTTAGAGATTTCTTCGTTTATTAATTATCTGAATTTTTAAACAAATTGGTTTACCTAAATGTTAGATACATATATTAAGCTGTTGACTTTACAAAACAATATATAAATTTTATTCAAGCGAATCAGGAAAAGGATTTGTTTGATTAGGACTTTGTCTGTTGATTTGATCGGTTCTTTTGTAATGCGAAATTTAAATTCATCTTATATCAGGTCAAGTTACAATTAGGTCATTAGAAATAATAAAATATTTTTTTAAAAAAGGTCATATTTTTAAGTTTATTATACACACGTTTTTCAATTACATTTTAACTATTTTAACCGGTACTCCATATTTAAAAATTAGCGCTGGTGATGTGGTACTTGGTTTAACGGGTAACTGTCGTTGTGAATTTGCACCAGGATAAAATCGAAAATTACTCAACATTGTAGCTAAACCTAATTTTAGCTGCATTTCACCCAATTTAGCTCCTGAAACAAAATTTTTATGTCAAAACATAAATATCTAGAACCAGAACACATCTGATTTGGCTTGAAGATCACTGTGTAGAAAATCAAAATTATTGAATTTTCGAGCAAAAATTCAGTGAATTTCAAGTAATTTATGAATTTCGATATACCTATACAAATGCGTGGTCCATCACCAAATGGTAAATAAGTAAATGGTTTAACATTGGTATTTTCATTATCGAAACGGTACGGATCGAATTTCATAGGATCCGGAAAATGTTCAGGATCCCGATGTAGGCCAATCACAGGTATAATAACAGGTGTACCAGGCTCTAAAACAACATCAGTATCTGGGATATTGAACGATTTCACAACGATCCGATTCAGTAATGGAACAGGAGGGTATATCCTCATGGTTTCTTTAACAAATTTATTTAAACAATTCGAAAATGCTTTTTTACAATTGTATTACCTTTAACAATTTTGTCCAAAAGTGGTAATTTTGAAATTGTTTCATAATTAAATTCAGAGACATCACTTCCTACACTTTCAACAATTTCATCTCTGGCGTTTTCTTGTATTTGTTGATTATAAGCCAATTCGTGTACCGCTGTACTCATTGTGGTTGACGATGTTTCGTATCCAGCTATAAAGAACATGAAACATTGTGCAACAATATCATTCATACTCAATCCAGACGTATCGCGTAATTTCAACATCAGTTGCATGAAATCATCACGTATAATCTGATTCTTATCACGATATTCTACAGTTTCATGTACTATGTCGGTGAAATATTTAACAATTTCTTTACCGTAAGCTAATTTCACAACATTTCCAGGGTTTTGTAAACCATCTTGGACTAATAATTTGAGTAAATCCCAAAGTGGTGCCTGAAGAACCTTATCAGCCATTTGTGAGAATTTATTATCTGGATATTTTAAACTATTACAATTGATACCGAAAGCAATATTACCAATTATATCAATTGCAAAACGTGATAAAATGTTCTTCATATCTACTTCTTGTTGATCAAATTCATTTAACGTTTGTGTTAAGTTCTCAACGTTTTTAATCAAAATATTGTGGAATGTTTTTAGTTTACCAGATGTGAATACTGGTGTTAGTTTTGTACGTAGATTTTTCCATCGTTGTCCTTCCATTGAAAATAAATGGGCACTAATTGGTAGATTTTCTTCATCAATATGCACACCACGGTCCATAAAATGATTAAAATCTGTTATCAATATACGTTTGATGATGTCAGGTGATATTGGTAGAAATATTGGTCCATTAAAGAAATAGATACCACCATAGTTGAGATTTTTTTGTTTGAATTGTTTATATAAAATATCCAATCGTAGAAATATACTCGTTATCCCAAGTCCGGCTGTTGATAGATCACCAATTGGGAATATTGGATTTAATTGTTCAACACCTAATTTCTTCCAATAGCCATAACGTTGACGATATTGAAAATATAAAATAATCATTGATATTACCACGAAAACTAGTAAAAGTCCTGTAGTTATAGTTAACCAATTGATATTCAACATATTTAACAAAAATGAAGAAACACACTGATAGAAGCAATAATTATTTGGTTTTAATCAGAGTTCATGCATTTGTTGTGATTGTGTTAGTAGTCCACTTGAACTTTTATCAGTATTAAGTAAACAATTTGTTGATGTTATTTACAATTCAGTATCGTATTATCTAGATACAAATAGTACTTTGCATTGTACGTGAAGAAAGTGTATTTTTTCGAAGAAAACTCTCGCTTATTATACCACAAACATAAGAGTTTTGATAGAATACTTTTGCACTTCTACACACAATCTTGTCGACAATCGTAATGAAATACTAACAATCAACTCTTAAATTTAATATATTTATGGTGTTTTATAAAAAGAAGATATTATTGATTTATAGTTTTTAGTCGAATATAATTTAGATTTTGGAAATGCTAATATTCAACTGTATTTTCATGTTATTCTGTTTCCACCAGCCGTGTTGAAAGAGGCCCCATTGTTCAATTCGATTCAAGGGTAAATTCGAATTTCCGTACAAGCATAGAAACATAAGTAAACTACGTTTTTTTATTGGTATATGGACAATTTTTATAAACACCCGTGTCCACATGCGAAAAATCAAATTTGTGAGTTGACAAGAATTTGGTGTAAGGCTATTTATAAATTCATGCGAGAAACTTACGGCGAGTTTTAGAAACTTGCATGAGTGTTTACACACGTAATTTTATTTGTAAGTTTCCATCTATTAGATAAGAACTTGCAGCGAAACAATGGAAACGGATGCTTAGGGACCTTTTCGTTTGTTAAAAATATTTGTTCGATCGTGATTTCGCCCGTTTATTAGGTTGCTTGTATATTAACTCAGGTTAAATATAGTATAATCAAATATATCTAATTACAAATAACATTTTATTGGTTTACACATGATTATCAATTAAATTTTAACTAGCTTAACGGGTACTCCATATTTAAAAACAAGCGCTGGTGATGTGGTACTGGGTTTCAGTGGCAATTCTCGTTGTGAATTTGCACCAGGATAAAATCGAAAATTACTCAACATTGTAGCTAAACCTAATTTTAGCTGCATTTCACCTAATTTAGCTCCTGAAACAAAATTTTGATGTCAAAACATAAATATCCAGAACCAGAACAAATCTAATTTGGCTTGAAGATCACTGTGTAGAAAATTAAAAATAATCCAATTTTCGAGCAGAAATCAGTTACAATTTGGTGGTTTTTAAACAATTCAAAAATTCTGACGTACCTATACAGTTTCGTGGTCCATCACCAAATGGTAAATAAGTAAATGGTTTAATATTGGTATTTTCATTATCGAAGCGGTTCGGATCGAATTTCATCGGATCCGGAAAATGTTCTGGATCACGATGTATACAAATCAAAGGTACAATGACAGGTGTTCCAGCTTCTAAAACAATATTAGTATCTGGAATCCTGTATGATTTCACTACGATCCGATGCAGTAATGGTGCAGGCGGATATTTTCTCAATGTTTCTGTAATAAAATAATTTAAACAATTAGAAAATGTTTTTTTTACATAATAATAATCAATCATTACCTTTAACGATTTTGTCTAGGAGTGGCAATTTTGAAATTGATTCATAATTAAATTTAGTGACATCACTCCCTACACTTTCTAGAATTTCATGTCGGACGTTTTCTTGTAATTGTTGATTATAAGCCAATTCGTGTATTACATTGCTCATTGTCGTTGACGAGGTCTCATATCCAGCAAAAAAGAACATAAAACATTGTGCAACAATATTATTCATACTCAATCCAGACGTTTCCCGTAATTTCAACATAAGTTGCATGAAATCATCACGTATAATCTGATTCTTATCACGATATTCTACAGTTTCATGTACTAAATCGGTAAAATATTTAACAACTTCCTCATTGTTATGCATCAATTTTGCAACATTTCCAGGATTGTGTAAGCCATCTTGAACAATTAATTTGATCAAACTCCAAACTGGTGCATGAAAGATCTTATCAGCTGTTTGTAAGAATATATTATCTGGATATTTCAAACTATTACAATTGATACCAAATGCAATATTAGCAATTACATCAATTGTAAAACGTGCTGCTATCATTTTTATATCTAATTCTTGTTGATCAAATTTATTTAAGGTTTGAATTAAGTTTTCAGCGTTTCCAATCAAAATGTTGTGAAAAGTTTTTAGTTTACCAGGTCTGAAAACTGGTGTTAATTTTGTACGGAGATTTTTCCATCGCTCACCTTCCATTGAAATCAAATGACCTGTAATTGGTAGATTTTCTTCGTCAATATACACACCACGATCCATAAAATGATTAAAATCTGTTATCAATATACGTTTGATGATGTCAGGTGAGATTGGTAGAAATATTGGTCCATTAAAGAAATAGATACCACCATAATTGAGATTTTGCTGTTTGAATTGTTTATATAAAGTATCCAAACGTAGATATATACTCGTTATCCCAAGTCCGGCTGTTGATAGATCACCAACTGGAAATATTGGATTTAATTGTTCAATACCTAATTTCTTCCAATAGCCATAACGTTGACGATATTGAAAATATAAAATTAATATTGATGTTATTACGACAACTAATAAAAGTTCTGTAGTTAATGTTAACCAATTGATATTCAACATATTTAACAACGATGAACAAACACAGCGAGAGAAATAACTATCTTTGAGCTTTAAGCAAAGTTTATATATTTGTTGTGATTTTTTTTAACGTATTGAACTCTTATCAGTCTATCATATATTTTCGAAATGAACTGTTGCATAAACTACATACGTACGATTTTCCTAAGAATAATTCTGCACTAATAAAACACACATTCTTGTCTACAATTGTCCGGAAACGCAAACAATCAATTGTTAAGTTAGAGTGTTTTATCGAATAAATTTAAAATTTTCAAAATCCTGATTTTTAACTGTACCCTCAAATTTTTCTGTTTATACCAGCCGTGTTGGAAGTGGCCACTTTCAACATCAATGTTGCAAAGGATAAATATTTTATAATTAGTTAGTTCTCATTGACCATCAATGTCTGAACTTTACTACAATCAAACGCTCTCACAAACACCAAATACAATGGAAACTTCACTGTTTCCGAACGATCACGGGAATTCTTAGTACTTATATTAGAATTGGTCAAAGAATTCAAAATTTGAAAGTTCGCAACAAAATAATATAAGATCAAACGAATCATTTATACAATCAATGAATATTTTAGATTATCGAAGAAATTTGCAATTGATTTCGAATAGCATTCGTATCATTCACAATAAAGCGTTAACATATGTGCGAAATTATATTAGAATGCCATTTAAAGGAACAGCTTATGACAGCAATGGCTAGATTACAAAGAATTATTAATAATTGAGATTCTTTATAAATAATCAGTAAAACGTTTTGAAATAACAAACGTATTTCTTACTCACATGAATTATCATGCATGTACAACAGCAGTGATTTCTTATAATCGACGTCCTACTTCATATGACAGCCAATTACCAATACAAATCTTTTATCTGCAATAAACCATTTGTCAACAAGTTTTGTCTGGCGCATAAATAATTCGCGTCTTACTGATACAAATTGAAATTAAATTCAAAGATATTAAAACAAACATAAGAGCTCTGTAATAAACAAGAAACGATTATTCAGTGTTTGTTCATTGTTGCTAAATATGTTGAATATCAATTGGTTAATTTCAACTACAGAACTTTTATTAGTTTTTGTAGTAATATCAATATTTATTTTATATTTTCAATATCGTCAACGTTATCGTTATTGGAAGAAATTAGGTGTTGAGCAATTGAATCCAATATTTCCAGTTGGTGATCTATCAACAGCCGGACTTGGGATAACGAGTATATTTCTACGTTTGGATAGTTTATATAAACAATTCAAACGAAAAAATCTCAAATATGGTGGTATCTATTTCTTTAATGGACCAATATTTCTACCAATATCACCTGACATCATCAAACGTATATTGATAACAGATTTTAATCATTTTATGGACCGTGGTGTGTATATCGATGAAGAAAATCTACCAATTAGTGCCCATTTATTTTCAATGGAAGGACAACGATGGAAAAATCTACGTACGAAACTAACACCAGTATTCACATCTGGTAAACTAAAAACATTCCACAATATTTTGATTAAAAACGTTGAAAACTTAACTCAAACGTTAAAAGAATTTGATCAACAAGAATTAGACATAAAAAGGATTTTATCACATTTTGCAATCGATATAATTGGTAATATTGCTTTCGGTATCGATTGTAATAGTTTAAAATATCCAAATAATAAATTCTCACAAATGGCTGATAAGGTTCTTCAGGCACCACTTTGGAATTTTCTCAAATTATTGATTCAAGATGGCTTACAAGATCCTGGAAAACTTTTGAAATTGATTCATAATAATGAGAAAGTTGTTAAATATTTCACCAACATAGTACGTGAAACTGTAGAATATCGTGATAAGAATCAGATTATACGTGATGATTTCATGCAACTGATGTTGAAATTACGCGATACGTCTGGATTGAGTATGAATGATATTGTTGCCCAATGTTTCATGTTCTTTATAGCTGGATACGAAACATCGTCAACCACAATGAGTACAGCGGTACACGAATTGGCTTATAATCAACAAATACAAGAAAACGCACGAGATGAAATTGTTGAAAGTGTAGGAAGTGATGTCTCTGAATTTAATTATGAAACAATTTCAAAATTACCACTTTTGGACAAAATTGTTAAAGGTAATACTATTGGTATTTGTTATAATAAAGAAGCATTGTCTAATAGTTAAAATTATTTTATTAAAGAAACATTGAGAATATATCCTCCTGCTCAATTACTGCATCGGATCGTAGTGAAATCATATAAGATTCCAGATACTGATGTTGTTTTAGAGGCTGGCACACCTGTTATTATATCCTTGATTGGTTTACATCGTGATCCAGAACATTTTCCGAATCCTATGAAATTCGATCCGGACCGTTTCGATAATGATAATAGCAATATTAAACCATTTACTTATTTACCATTTGGTGATGGACCACGAAATTGTATAGGTAAGTGAAAAAAATTGAACTACTTGAAAATCGCCACACAATCGGATAGAACTTCGATCACCAAGCAACCTTTAATTCAAATATTCATTATACATACATCCTACTGTTTCTGTGACATCCTTTGGAATTGATATTTTTTCATATATATTTTTTCAGGCATGAGATTGGGTGTAATGCAAGTAAAATTAGGTTTAGCCGCAATGTTGAGTAATTTTCGATTTTATCCTGGTGAAAATTCACAACGGGAATTACCATTTAAGTCAAGTACAACATCACCATCGCTTATTTTTAAAAATGGAGTGCGGGTTAAAATAATTAAATTTTAAGCTAAAATCAAGTGTATATCAATAAAATATATCTTATCTTAAGGAATATTTCATTGAATATAATGATCCAAATGTGACTTGACCTAAATATAACTTGCATTTAAATTTAGCATTACAATAAAACGCGTCAGATCAACAGAAGAAGTACTAATCGAGAGCCCGACAGATCAACGCAAGAAATACTAATCGAACAAATCTTTTTCCTGATTCGTTATAACAAACATGCAAATCACAATGCTATAATCACAATTTCTTTGTTAATTATTGAACAATTGTAACATCTAATCGAAAGTAGAGGATTGTCAAAATTTGAATTTTTAATTCTTACAGTCAATGGGTCAAGTTTAGTTAATTAGAAAACTACAATAACATGTATGTGAAAATGGAGATACAGTATTGTATCTAGATCGATTATCCGAACGTCAATTATGCCAATAATTATTGTACTCTACTGTCCTTAAATCTCAGCTATTCTTCTCCCTTAATTCTTTTGCAAGCAGTAAACAATTTTATACATAATTGCAGTCATTAAATGGATATGTTCATGCATGTTTAAGTATACGCACAACTTTTGATTAACCGAACTTTCTTGACAATTTTATTGGTGATTTTATTATAGCTAGACACCGTTAATCTAACTAAATGAACATTTAATTATTAATCTTTATTGGAAGAATGCACACTCATGCATTTATGATTTTGTTTAATTTTTTTAATACAGATGTTGTGTTATGAGCTGCAATAAATTAAACATAATCTGTATTCATTCTTTTTAGGTATTTTTACAGTTGAATAATTACATATTTCGATTTTCCTTACGTTGATATAATAGGTAAAAATTTATGATTTTAGTCTAAACACTACAGGATTTGATGTATTATACACTCCTCAATTCGGATAAGTGCTATCAAAACAAGAGAACTTGATGACTGTGTACTTATTTAAATAAAAGGTTTTAAATGTTTACAAACATTGATGATAATTAATCACAAAATTTGGCGATTCGTTTATTTTTTACATTATCAATTCATATAAAACAGCATTCATACATTAATTTTCAAGTTATTTATTTTAAAATTTAACTCAAATATTCGTGGTATCATTTAAAGAATATGCCACATTGCTTTGACTACTGATGATATTTATTTGTTTAGTTCACAATAACAAAATTTAATAAAACCCAAATAAACAATTGTTTTAATCAGTGTGTTTCTACGTTGTTATTAATTATGTTCAATTTGAATTCGCTAATCTCAGCAACTGAATTATTATTGGTTTTTTTGTCTATAATATTATTGATATTATATTTTCAATATCGTCAACGTTATGGCTATTGGAAGAAATTAGGTGTTGAACAATTGAATCCAATATTCCCAATTGGTGATCTATCAACAGCTGGACTTGGTATAACGAGTCTATATCTACGGATTCATACTTTATATAAACAATTCAAACGAAAAAATCTCAACTATGGTGGTATCTATTTCTTTAATGGACCAATATTTCTACCAATATCACCTGACATCATCAAACGTATATTGATAACATATTTTAGTTATTTTATGGATCGTGGAATGTATCTTGATGAAAAAAACTACCAATTAGTGGCCATTTGGTATCATTGAAAGGTGAACGTTGGAAAAATACACGTACAAAACTAACACCAACATTTACATCTGGCAAACTAAAAACATTTCACAATATTTTGATTAAGAACATTGAAAATTTAACTCAAACCCTAAAAGACTCTGATCAACAAGAGTTCGATATAAAGGAAATATTGTCACGTTTGACGGTCGATATAATTGCAAATATGGCTTTTGGTATCAGTTGTAATAGTTTAAAATATCCAGATAATAAATTCTCACAAATGGCTGATAAGGTCTTTCATGCATCAACATGGGATTTTATCAAATTAATAGTACAACATGGTATACAGAATCCTGGAAATATTGTGAAATTGATGCACAATAATGAGGAAGTTGTTAAATATTTCACAGACATAGTGCATGAAACTGTAGAATATCGTGATAAGAATCAAATTATACGTAATGATTTCTTGCAACTGATGTTGAAATTACGAGATACATCCGGATGGAGTATGAATGATATTGTGGCACATTGTTTCATATTCATTATTGCTGGACATGAAACATCGTCCACAACAATGAGCACTACAATACACGAATTGGCTTATAATCAACAAATACAAGAAAACGTTCGAGATGAAATTCTTGAAAGTGTAGGAAGCGATGTCTCTGAATTTAATTATGAAGCAATTTCAAAATTGCCACTCTTAGACAAAATCTTTAAAGGTAATGATCGATTATTATTATGTAAAAAAAAACATATTTTCTAATAGTTTGATGTTTTATTAAAGAGACTTTGAGGATACACCCTCCTGGGCCGTTACTGAATCGGATCGTAACGAAACCGTACAAGATCCCAGATACTGATATTGTTCTAGAAGCTGGAACACCTGTTATTATACCTGTGATTGGTTTACATCAGGATCCTGAATATTTTCCGGATCCTATGAAATTTGATCCGGGCCGATTCGATAATGAAAATACCAATATTAAACCATTTACTTATTTACCATTTGGTGATGGACCACGAATATGTATAGGTATGTCGAATTTCTTAAATTACTTGAAATTCACTGAATTCTGCTCAAAAATTGGATTATTTTTGATTTTCTACACAGTAATCTTCAAGTCGAATCGGATATGTTCTGCTTGATGAGATTTATGTTTTGTCATCTAATTTTGTTTCAGGACAAAAAATGGGCGTAATGCAATCAAAATTAGGTTTAGCTGCATTATTGAGTAATTTTCGATTTTATCCTGGTGAAAATTCACGACGGGAATTACCAATGAAACCCAGTACCACATCACCAGCGCTTGTTTTTAAAAATGGTGTGCCGATTAAAATTGTTAATATTTAAGCTAAATTCGCGTGTGAATCAATAAACTATGCCATATATTAAAAATTATTTTATTGTATATAATGATCCAAATATAACTAAACCTTATATGAACCATCACATCAACAGGAGGAATACTAATCGAACAAATTCTTGTCCGGATGAGTTATAACAAAAATGCTAATCACAATTTATTTGTGAATGAATGAGCGACTAAGACATTTGATCAAAGGTAGAAGATTATAAACTGAATTTTCAATTTTTACAGTCAATGTGATCAACTCGAAAGAATGTCGTCGAACGAAGTGCTTCTTGTATTTTGTGTAAAATGAGTCAATTTTATAAGCATAAGTCTGGAAGTATTAAGCGTAAAGAAAAATTACACGCAAAACGAAAAGAGTAAAAGCTTGCCAAAAATTGACCAGTTTTTAATCCTAGAAACTGAAAAAGATAAAGCCAAAAGAATTTGAAATCAGTGAACCGTCAACTTCTGGTACTTGAGGTAATTTTAGTGAAACCACTAAAGCGATTATTTATTTTTAAATTAATAAAGGTTAACGATAAGCTCTTATTTCGATCTATTTAATGTATTATTACCGATGAGAGAGAAATATGGATGCGTTAGGTAATAACTATTTCATCTTCTTTAGATTGAATGGTGTCCAAAGTGTTCCTTATTTAATTGAATTTAGAGATTTCTTCGTTTATTAATTATCTGAATTTTTAAACAAATTGGTTTACCTAAATGTTATATATATTACGCTGTTGAATATACAAAGCAATTGTCATTAAATTAATTTCAATATTGCATTTTTATTCAAACGAATCAGGAAATGGATTTGTTCGATTAGAACTATGCCCGTTGATCTGATCGGTTCTATTGTAATGCGAAATTTAAATTCAGCTCATATCAGGTCAAGTTACATTTAGGTCATTAGAAATAATAAAATATTTTTTTAAAAAAGGTCATATTTTACAGTTTATTATACAAACGTTTTTCAATTAATTCTTAACTATTTTAACCGGTACTCCATATTTGAAAACAAGCGCTGTTGATGTAGTACTTGGTTTCACTGGTAACTGCCGTTGTGAATTTTGACCAGGATAAAATCGAAAATTTCTCAACAACGCAGCTAAACCTAATTTTGATTGGATTGTGCCCATTTGCAATCCTGAAACAAAAATTCGATGACAAAACATAAATTTCATCAAGCAGAACAGAACATATCCGATTCGACTTGAAGATTACTGTGTAGAAAATCAAAAATAATCCAATTTTTGAGCAGAAATCAGTCAGAATTCAGTGAATTTCAAGTAATTTAAGAATTTCGATATATATAAACAAATTAATATTGATATTATTCTGACAACTAATAAAAGTTCTGTAGTTAATGTTAACCAATTGATATTCAACATATTTAACAACGATGAACAAACACAGCGAGAGAAATAACTATCTTTGAGCTTTAAGCAAAGTTTATATATTTGTTGTGATTTTTTTTAACGTATTGAACTCTTATCAGTACTATCATATATTTTCGAAATGAACTGTTGCGTAAACTACATACGTACGATTTTCCTAAGAATAGTTCTGCACTAATAAAACACACATTCTTGTCTACAATTGTCCGGAAACGCAAACAATCAGTTGTTAAGTTAGAGTTTTTTATAGAATAAATTTAAAATTTTCAAACTCCTGATTTTTAACTGTATCCTCAAATTTTTCTGTTTACACCAGCCGTGTTGGAAGTGGCCACTTTCAACATTAGTGTTGCAAAGGATAAATATTTTGTAATTAGTTAGTTCTCATTGACCATCAATGTCTGAACTTTACTACAATCAAACACTCGCACAAACACCAAAAACAATGGCAACTTCACTGTTTCCGAACGATCACAGGAATTCTTAGTACTTATATTAGAATTGGTCAAAGAATTCAAAATTCGAAAGTTTGCAACAGTTGTTCGCAAATATTTGATATCCGTATAATTGACGCTCTATTGTACCTTTATTTTGATATATTTCACTTCAATAATAAACACTTAACTTGACTTTATCGCATTCTTCGTTAACGTTAAAGATTCAATTTATCGATAACCATCAATGTAAATATTGTATTTTCTGTTATACGTCTACGATTTTGCCCGTCAATCAGTTTGGTTGTATTGTGGTGCGAAATTAAAATTCAGCTTATATCAAGTCACGTTGAATTTGGATCATTGTATACAAGAGAATATATTTTTTACGAAAAAACACAGGGTTTTATTGATTTACATACGATTTCATGTAAATTTTCACTACTTTAACGGGTACTCTGTTTTGAAAAATAATCGTTGGTGATGTAGTTCTTGGTTTCAATGGTAACTCCCGTTGTGAATCTTTACCAGGATAAAATCGAAAAGTACTCAACATTGCGGCTACACCTAATTTTACCTTCATTACACCCAATTGCATACCTGAAAGATAAACATGTATTTCAAGTGGTCAGATCAGTTTAGATTTCTACTTAGCAACAATATACATAATGAACATTTAGATTGAAGATTGATCAGTAATCAACGTTCTGTACGATTCTGTGGTGATTTTCTAAGCAATTTTAGAATTTTGACATACCTATACAATTACGTGGTCCATCACCAAATGGTAAATAAGTAAATGGTTTGATATTGCTGTTATCATTATCGAAACGTTCCGGATCGAATTTCATAGGATCCGGAAAATGTTCAGGATCACGATGTAGACCAATCAAAGGTATAACAACAGGTGTACCAGGCTCTAAAACAACATCAGTATCTGGGATCTTGTATGATTTCACTACGATACGATTCAGTAATGGAACAACAGGATTTATCCTCATAGTTTCTTCAAGAGAACAAATTTAACTGTAAGAAAATGCTCTGTTTTAACACAAATAAAGCTTTATATACCTTTAATGACTTTATCTAAAAGTGGCAGTTTTGAGATGACCTTATAATCAAATTTCGTGACATCACTTCCCACACTCCCAACAATTTCATCTCGGGCGTTTTCTTGTATTTGTTGATCATAAGCCAATTCGTGTATTACATTGCTCATTGTTAAGGACGAGCTTTCATATCCAGCAATACAGAATAGGAAACAATGTGCAACAATATCATTCATACTCCATCCGGTTGTATCGCTTAATTTCAACATCAGTGAAATATTTAATAATTTTCGCATTATCATAAATCAGTTTTATAACATTTGCAGGATTTTGTAAGCCATGTTGTACTATTAATTTGAGTAAATCCCAAAGTGGTGCCTGAAGAACCTTATCAACCATTTGTGAGAATTTATTATCTGGATATTTTAAACTATTACAATTGATACCGAAAACAAGATTACCAATTATATCAATTGTTAAACGTGATAATATCTTTTTTATATCTAATTCTTGTTGATCAAATTTTTTTAAGGTTTGAGTTAAATTTTCAACGTTCTTAATCAAAATATCCTGAAAAGTTTTCAGTTTACCAGGTGTAAATGTTGGTGTCAGTTTTGTACGTGTATTTTTCCAACGTTGACCGGTCATCGAAATCAATTGGACACTAATTGGTAGATTTTCTTCATCAATATACACACCACGATCCATAAAATGATTAAAATCTGTTATCAATATACGTTTGATTATGTCAGGTGAGATTGGTAGAAATATTGGTCCATTAAAGAAATAGACACCACCATATTTGAGACTTTTTTGTTTGACTTGATTATATAAAATGTGCATACGTTCTTTACTCGTTATCCCCAGTCCAGCTGTTGATAGATCACCAACTGGAAATATTGGATTCAATTGTTCAACACCTAATTTCTTCCAATAGCCATAACGTTGACGATATTGAAAATATAAAATAAATATCGATATTACCACGAAAAGTAAAAGACCTGTAGTGAAAGTTAACCAACTGATATTCAACATGTTTGAGAAGAAACGCACAAACACACTGATAGAAACAATAATCTTTTAATTTTAAACAAAAATTTGTTGCGATTTTTTATTTAACCTTTCACTTCTATCTGTATTGAGTAAACAATTTGTAGATGTTCACATGCGATTAAAAAATGTTATTTATATTAAGCGAATACAAACAAAGTAGAATCGACTACCGATATTGCATCCTTGATTTGCAATATTTACAAAAATACAACTTATTACAACATTAGTTGAGCCTAAACAGATAAGGTGACCCTATTTCATACAAATTGTGCAATGCAATCGACAGCCAAGGACATAAATGTACATGGACAAAAATTCAGAAAACATCGGATAACATACAAGACACAAAAGATATGATTGAAGAAGTTGCCTTACCAACGGCAGAACTTGAATGGAATTGGTTTGAATGGCTATTGAAATAAGCTAAGATGATGGCGAATCTCGTGTTGAGCATTTTCATCATCATAAACAACAATATGATAGATTAAACACATGACAACGAAACACTCGAATTGTAGAGAAGCGATGTGTTACAAGAAGACGGTATATGAACAATGCGATTTACCAGTGCGAACATATGGAATAGAAACGCTAACACTCAAGCAGACACAATAACACCAGCCTGCTGAAGTAATGCGAAAGTGGTCCCGAGAGACTGGGATGGCGTATGCAGAAGAGGTTTTAGCCGGTAGGAGTCCGGCGCTACCCGGAGGAATCGAACCTCTTCCCACCAGGTGTGCCTGATGGATCTCCCCTCCAAAAAATCAAACAAAAAAAAACACTCACTCAGAAATCAACCAATAAGATGAGAATTATACAAGATTCGATGGAGCAGGCAATGTTGGGCATCAACCTACGAAGTCGAATACCAAACGAAGAAATCTGAAAAAAGAAAAATGAAACATGTTATTACAGTGAATTACAACTCTAAAATGGAATAAGCGATTCATCTAGCAACAATTACAATTAGAAAGGGGGGCAACCAACTAGATGGACTGACGACGTAAAACGAGTAGCCGGAAATTAGGGTCAATTAGCCCATCCAGCGTTGACGTGTTTGGCTGAATGATTATGATGATGATCAAATAATATTTTGCTTTGTAAGTGCAGACACTGTATTTTTTTCGAAACAATCAATTTATTTTTTACTTAAATCAAATTAAATGAATTCATGAAATGATTGCGCTATTCATTATAATTGCAGAATTGTCGTAGAAGAACGAGTGTAATTAGAATATTTGTTACGGTAAGACCTCTGGTGCTGTAACAGGTCTATCCGTGTGAAGGTGTGTCTGTATTTGTAGAGAGACAATTGAAACAATGTAATACACTCATAATGATAGAAGAAATAAATTATATAAAAACAAACGAATTATTTAATTAATGAACAAATATTTCAAATTATATTATTAGCATTCGTATCATTCATAATAAAGGTGTGAAATTATATTAGAATGGCAATTAACCGAACAGCTTGTGACTGCTATTGCTATATTACACAAAATTATTAATTTTTGAGACTGTTTATAAATAATAATCAAAACGTTTTGAAATAACACACGTATTTATTACTTACATCAATTAGCATACATGTACAACTGCAGTGATTTCTTATAATCGACGTCCTACTTCATATGTAAGCAAACTATTACCTATAAAAATATTTTATCTGCAAAAAACCATTTGTTAATAAGTTTGTCACGTCTTACTGATACAAATTGAAATTAAATTTTAAAAAATCAAATATAAGAACTCCGTTATAAACAAGAAACATTTATTGTCTTGGTCAGAGTGTTTGGTTCATTGTTGTTAAATATGTTGAATATCAATTCGTTAACATTAACTACAGGACTTTTATTAGTTGTCGTAATAATCGCAATATTAATTTTATATTTTCAATATCGTCAACGTTATGGCTATTGGAAGAAATTAGGTATTGAACAATTAAATCCAATATTTCCACTTGGTGATTTATCAACAGCCGGACTGGGGATAACGAGTATATTTCTACGTTTGGATATTTTATATAAACAATTCAAAGGAAAAAATCTCAAATATGGTGGTATCTATTTCTTTAATGGACCAATATTTCTACCAATATCACCTGATATAATCAAACGTATATTGATAACAGATTTTAATCATTTTATGGACCGTGGTGTGTATATCGATGAAGAAAATCTACCAATTAGTGCCCATTTATTTTCAATGGATGGTCAACGATGGAAAAATCTACGTACAAAACTAACACCAATTTTCAGACCTGCTAAACTAAAAACATTTCACAATATTTTGATTGAAAACGTTGAAAACTTAACACAAACGTTAAGAGAATTCGATCAACAAGAATTAGATATGAAAAAGATATTATCAAATTTAACAACTGATATAACTGGTAATCTTGCTTTTGGTATTAATTGTAATAGTTTAAAATATCCAGATAATAAATTCTCTCAAATGGTTGATAAGGTTCTTCAGGCACCACTTTGGGATTTACTCAAATTATTAGTCCAAGATGGTTTACAAAACCCTGGAAATCTTTTTAAATTAGTCCAAAATAATGAGAAAGTTGTTAAATATTTCACCGATTTAGTACAAGAGACTATAGAATATCGTGATAAGAATCAAATTATACGTGATGATTTCATGCAACTGATGTTGAAATTACGAGATACGTCTGGATGTAGTGTGAATGATATTGTTGCACAATGTTTCATGTTCTTTATTGCTGGATATGAAACCACGTCAACCACAATGAGTACAGCGGTACACGAATTGGCTTATAATCAACAAATACAAGAAAACGCCAGAGATGAAATTGTTGAAAGTGTAGGAAGCGATGTCTCTGAATTTAATTATGAAACAATTTCAAAATTACCACTTTTGGACAAAATTGTTAAAGGTAATACTATTGGTTTCTGTTATAATAAGGAAGCATTGTCTAATAGTTGAAATTATTCTATTAAAGAAACATTGAGAATATATCCGCCTTCACCATTACTGAATCGGATAGTCGTGAAATCATACAAGATCCCAGATACTGACGTTATTTTAGAAGCTGGCACACCTGTTATTATACCTGTGATTGATCTACATCGTGATCCTGAACATTTTCCGGATCCTATGAAATTCGATCCGGAACGTTTCGATAATGATAATGTCAAAATAAAACAATTTACTTATTTACCATTTGGTGATGGACCACGAAATTGTATAGGTAAGTGAAAAAAATTGAATTACTTGAGAATCACCACACAATCCGATAGAACTTCGATCATCAAGCAACCTTTAATTCAAATGTTCATTATACATACACCCCACTATTTCTGTTAGATCCTTTGAAATTGATATTTCTTCATATTTTTTTTTCAGGGATGAAATTGGGTGTAATGCAAGTAAAATTATGTTTAGCTGCTTTGTTAAGTAATTATCGATTTTATCCTAGTGAAAATTCACAACGGGAATTACCGTTGAAACCAAGTACAACATCACCTGTACTGATTTTCAAAAATGGAGTACCTGTAAAAGTATGTGGAATATAATCGTATGCAAGTAAATAAATAAAAACTTTTGTATAAATATAATGTAACGAACATGACGTGAAATAAATTTCATAGATTAAAAACTGGCACTCTTCAGCTAACATATGGTAATCGCAGACCATCCAACACTTGACTAAATTTCCTTATTCGTCCACTACGTTCATCAAAATTTTGTGTTGTTCAATAGTTCTGCTAATACTAACTTGAAATAATTTGTTAAAGAATCTCAACACCATCTTCCGCAATCGAGCTACAATTGATCAACAATTAAAAATTTTCAAAATTAGAAACAAAGATATCATATGAAAATCAAGATTTAAGTAAAAATTTGTGAACAATCTATTGAGAAATAATTCACATTACAATTCTCTACTCAGGATGTAAAAGATCAAAATCAATGTTTTAAAAGTTTTTATAGACAAAAACAACAAACATGATTACTCACAGAATATAATTAAATCGGGTGTATACGATGGCACATGTTGACACTCCTTATAGAAACCTATTCAACAACCATAAATGAAATTATATAATCAGTATATTTTAGGAGAACTACATAACGCTTTTGTTCCCAGACAAGCATAAGAACATTTATCTTATTACGTTAAGAACATAAAGACCTGTAATTACGCCATATGTCCCTAATACGTAATGTAATTCCGCAAATGTGCCAATACGATTACATGTCCTGTTTCCATTCAATAAAATAGCCCTGTAATATCATTAAACTTTCGTCGTTGTCATCTCCCCTACAGATTTATTCATCGTGAAAATCCGCATAGTAGTGTTCTACTCACATTGATTACCACCATGCTAACACAATTCCAGAAAACCCACTACTGTCATCAACGTTTATCTTTTTCCTCGTTCCATCGGATTCTTCTAAATTGTGCCACTATTCGTTGAAATGACGACTAACAGACAACACACACACAGCCAGACGCGAATATAGCAGATAAGAGGGCATATAACCAAAGTCAATAAAGAGTATAGTAGAGGAATTGCGGCGCTTTTGCCCACCACCATTACAACCACCTCTTGCATAAAGTCATGAGAGAGGAGAGTTCATCTCGTTTGATTGAAATCCTCTCTTATTCTTGTGTGTTTCTATTCTATTTGAAAAACCCCACACCACATGACTTCATTGTTTTAAGCGAGAGCCTCATGCATACTTCATGCAACAAATGGGGAAAAAACGTTTAGAATGTGACCATAGCACACAACCACACACACAAACACAAACAATTCTTATATAATAACACGATTAAGGTGATGTAATTGGGGGGATTTCTATTTAGAATATTGATTCTTCTTTTTTTCAAATTATTTTAATAATATACAAGTAACGTACATAAATATTGTTCAACATGAATACATTAGAGCGGAGCAACAGGAAATAATTTGATTGTTTTTGGTATTTTATTTAAATTTGTATGACTAGAATACTTTAAAAATCCGTATCACAAGAAAGACTGTTAAATATTGTAGCAATACTATAAAACATATATATATATTTTAATATAAATTTGATTGGATCACAATCATTAAGGCACTAAATTTTCAATTTAATAAAATATAAAAAGCAAACTATTTTTGTACTACACAAAAATCCCCTTTAGTACATCCAACGACTAGATTTTGTAATGTACCAGAATTATTAGCAATATTCAACATTTGACGTAATTGATCTAAAGTTTTCAAACAAACAAAAAAACAACATTCACTCTTATTATCACCATTACCACATATTGTTGGCGTTATTAGCCTGTTGCTACTACAACAATTTGTTGTTGTTATGGTTTTTGTTGTTGTTTCAGTGGTGGTAGTTGTAGTTGCTGTTACAATTTCTTTATCATTGTCTGTGTGGTTGTTCTGGCAATTTTCTTGTGGATCACATCGACAATCGTTACATTTACAAATACCAGCATCTGTTGTTAGATCTTTTAATAGATTTTTATTCGTTGTTGTTGTTTGTTGTAAATTTTCTAAAATATCATCACCATATAGAGTATTTTGTTGTTGTATTGTTGGTATATCAATGAAAGTTTGTACAGCTGTTGGTAATGCTATTACGGGATTCTCATCTATAGTTTGTTCAAATATATTCACTTGATTTGTATTATTGTAAAAATTCATACCATCTACCCATAACGATGGTACTTCTTCATCGCATGCTAACGACATTTGTAATGCTTCCGGTGTGTAAATTTGTTTATTTAAATCAATTGATGATGAATCATTTATACTATCATCAATATTATTTGTTTTAATTTCTTTAACACTTATTATATTAATATTATTTGTTGATTTCTTGTTATTATTATTGTTGGAATTATCAAAGGCATCAAGCATATCATCAACATCAACAAAATTATTACAATTTTGATTATTTAAATCTAATAGATTAATATCAACATTTTCAATTTCTGTTATAATTGAACCATCTTGTAATTCATCCATATGTGTATTATTTAATGTTTCACCATCTTTACCATTTTCAATATTTTCACTACCTATATTATATGGTAATTGTGTTTGTATTGGTTCAGCTGTATTAATTGTTGCATAATGTTTTAAACCATTTGCCATTTCAAATCGATTATTTATATCAGTTTCAACAATATTTGCATATTTCGCTTTATCATTTAATAAATTATTATTATCAATATATGAATCTTTAAATAAACTATCAAAATTCATTTCTGTTAGATCTGTATGATTGTCAACGATTTTTAATGAATTTTCCGTTGTCTCCGATTGATAAACTATAAAAATAATAATAATAATAATTAATATTATTTATAAGCAGTAGTAAGATCAGTTAAAGCGGTATTTAATAACTGATGAAATTAATAATGGACCGATTAGTGGAAATGTCTTTGTTGTTAGTAAATTATTACCATTTAGATCTTCTTTGATCTCCACTAAATTATTCCAAGCTGATTCTAAATCAAAATCGAGACTAGTTGGTTCTTCAATGTAATTCTCTTTAAACGATTCTTTTCGAACTTTACCATTCTGTTGATGTTTCTGATGTGTTTTAATATGTGATTTTAAACTGTGCGGTGTTGAAAAGGCACGATTACATGTTGATTCTTTACAGGCATAAGGACGTTCACCACTATGTATCCGTTGATGTGTTTTCAAATGATGACTAGCTGTAAACGCCTTACCACAACCATTACACCTTTAATTTTGATTTAATTTACTCATATAAGAAATACAAAAATTATCATATAATAGATGTGAGTTTGATCTAAGAGAATGTTTAATTTGGTGAATTGTGCGAATATATCGTGACTTACTTATAAGGTTTTTCACGTGTATGAGTGCGAATGTGTTTCTTTAAATCACTTAGTGTTGTAAAAAACTTCAGACATCCTTCAGACTCACAATTAAATGTTTTACCGTTGTGCAAACGTTCATGGGCTCTCAAACGGTACAATGTATTAAAAGCCTTATCACAACCATTATAATTACATTCAAATGGTTTCACTTTCGTATGTACACGTATGTGTATCTTTAAACTATATGATGTTAGAAATGCTTTACCACAATCCGGTTCTGTACATTTGAAACGATATTCACCTGAAAATTTTTCACGTTTTCATTTGACAATATTAGAAACATTACTATTGAACAGGTACCTTTATGGGTTTTCATATGGGTTCGCAGATTACCAATGGTGCTGTAAGTACGTGAACAACCATCATATTCGCAATTATATCGATTTACTGTTGTCTCTTTCGTATGGGGATTTGTACTTGTTATTGTTAATGTTGCATGACTAGGTTCATCTGGCATTTGCTGTGACCCACCAGGATTTATGTGCATGTAGATTTCATCTAATGAAACTTTATGGTGAATATAACTAAAAACGAATTTAAACAATAATCACAAAGGTTAAAACGTAAAACGACATAACCTTACTTTTTGTTATTTCCTTATATTTATAAATATGTACGTATAAATTAGAATAAATGAAAGAAAATTGTGTTTATTAATGATTTTCATTGTGTTTATTTATAATAATTATTGTTATTAGGATAGTGTAAATTATTTAATTAAATGGTAAAACGAAATTTATCATGGAAACAAACCAAAACAAATGAAATCAAAAAAAATCTCACAGATTACTAAATTTGGTCATTGTAATAAAATTCGATTACTTACCCAAAATTTTCATCGTTTCCTTGTAATTTTATCAAATACGTTTGATTTGGATCATTATTATCGTTTGGTTTCTGTTGTACATTATCAATATTATCAAATGTTTGATCAAAAATACTATTATCAATGGAATTTTCTAAATTTTGATTCATATTTGCCTCTTTAATTACAATAAACAATACTTATCGATTATTAAAAATGTGTTAATAATTACGGTCACTTTAATCGACATCTTAAAAACGCATGGAGAGGAAAAACAATAACAAGATTTTCCAAAGATAAAAATAAAATTGAAGTATTTAAAAATATCTTAATGCTGGTTCAAGGATCATATCGTTAGATGGCGCTATTTCTATTGATTGTGATGTTTTTTTTTAATTAATGAAATATGTTTATTCTTAATTATTTCTTTTTTCAATTAATTTAAACAACAAAAAAATGAAATGTAATAAAATAGAAAAACGAAAATAAAACCACTTATCAAGATTCTATGCACCGATTTTTTCAATTTCATCTGAATCATCAGCATTTAAATAATTGATTTTTCTATTGAAATGTCTTTCAATTACTTGACAAATTTCCAATGCATTTTGTGAATCAACTAAATTTATAGCAATACCACGTTTACCAAAACGTCCAGTACGTCCAATTCTATGTAAATATGTGTCACAATCGGCTTTACCATTTAAATCAACTGGTAAATCGAAATTAACAACAATTGTTACTTGTTCAACATCAATACCTGGAATTTGTTTATAATTACAATCGAATAAATTGCAAAATTTCTATTTGAAAAATACCTCGTGATAACACATTTGTGGTTATTAAAACTTTCTCTCGGCCTTGCCGGAAACGATCCAAAACACTGATACGTTGATCGACAGTTAAATCACCAGTTAATACAGCAACAGCATGTCCATCTTTTGACATTTTTTCAGCCAACCAATTTGCTGTACGTCTCGTCTATAAAATTACATTAATAAATATTATAATCAAAACCATTCAACTGAGACTTACATGACAAAAAATAATCGCCTGTCCAACACCAACAGTACCATAAATATTAGTAACAGCATTATATTTATCTTGTGGACTAGCACATTTCACATAATATTGTTGTATATTATCTAAACTTTCTTCTTCACGTTTCAAACGTATAACGATTGCATTTGGTACGATGACTTCAGCGAAATCCATGATTTTCTGATCATAAGTTGCCGAAAAGAACATCATCTGACAAGATAAACTCAAATTTCTACACAAAAACAAGAACAATCGAAAGATTTTGTTTTAAATTAAAATACACAAAAAAAACAAACACACTTATGGATACGGATGCACTGATCTTGATGTCCTTGTGTATCAATCATAACATCTGCCTCATCCAATACGAAGACTGTTAATTTCTTTAAATCGAAAACACGGAATTTCAACGACCAATCCAAGACTTTTCCAGGTGTACCAATTATAATATGTTCAGTTAATGATGTTCCACGTTGTACTAAAAGCAGGATTATTATTCGTTGTTGAGGATAGGGGAAATAGACAGGTCACCTTCTTCACCACGGACCGCGTATTTCATTTCAATTTCTGGACAGAATTTCGCCATATGTGCAGCAACTTCCCCAGTTTGTATAGCCAATTCGTAAGTCGGTGATAGACAGAGTACCTTTAAATAGAATTAATTACATTAAACTTGTTCGAATTCGTAAATAATTTTAATCAAACTTGTGGATGTTTCTTGGATGGATCAACACGACTTAACATTGCCAACACAAAAGCGGCAGTTTTTCCAGTACCAGATTGTGATTGTGCTATGAGATTTTGTGGTGGATCAGCTAATAATGTTGGTAATGCTGTTTCTTGAATTTTCGATGGTGCATTAAAGCCCATTTCATAAACACCTTTCAATAAATTCGGATTTCTAAAACGAAAAGTTTCCATCATTATCAATTTGTTATGGTGATGATATGGTAAAAAACTTACAAATTTAATGCATCAAATGATTTAATTGAATATAATGGTGAATTTGGATTCAGTCGTTGTACTTCTATATCATTTTTATTATTAACTAAACCTTTTCGTATAACTTTCCGCAACAAACTTGCCTCAGCTGCACTAGATGCATCCGGACCATCTTCCGAATCTGTATTGCTATTAGTTTGACTATCATCACTGGTTTTATTAATTACTACATCGGAAAGCTGGAAATTATAGGAAAATGATACTTTTTTTCTATTTGGAATTATGAAGTAACATAACCTCAAAAAAGAACGACAAACCTTTTGCGGAAGAGTTTTCTCATATTCATCGCGTTCTAACTTGGCCCAATCAACTTTTTTGGACATTTTCGAATGTTTATAATTATTTCGTTGTTCTAATAAGAAAACAGAAATTTCGAAGAAACGGTATACGGTTGCAAAAATTTTATATATCTCACACAGCGCCCTCGCACGGAAAATCTGAGAACTTCACAGCTGTAATTTCGTCAATTTTCCAAGTTCTCGTCTAATTAAATCAAAATTTTACTTAGAAACATAGAACGTATCAAGGAAATTCTCTACTAAATTCATACAATCGTTGCTAATAATTAACCAAATTTAATTAAAAAGCTACATTTAGTAACCCTATTTTCGCTCCGAGACTAAAGCACTGTTTACATTAGAGCAGAGTTGCCAAATATAACGACTAATCTTCAAACGACCTCCTAGCATTGAATTGCCCGGCTTATAAATTTTCATGAATTGTATTAGACTGTGACTATTCTAACATCGCCGACTTGACTGTGGGACAAGAGTAGACTATTCTAACATCTGCCAAGACAAAAAAACTAAAAATAATGTTTGAAAAAAATCTCTACGGCACACAGTTAACAAAGAAGTTTGTTAATTTATTTATTTTCAATAATTTTATGATAATCCACACTTGATTACTGTTTCTTTTTATTGACAAAATAGAACTTTAGAGTCATTTACAAAATCTTTAAAGATACAGCTCAAATTAAGAGCGGACACTATAAATCGGGCCTAAATAATATTGGTTTTGTATTGACTAATCACAAAACGTCATGCTTAAACATAGGCGTCGGTTACAATTTCTTAATTACTGTCTATTACTTTTTACGTTTCTTTGTTCTAAAAAATCTAAACTATCCAAAATAGTAATAGACATATATTAATTGAAATGTTTTTTTACTGTGAGATATCATTGAGAGTTTAAAATAATATAAAAAATTTAATGTTCCGTTTATGTTTGTATCCGACACGAACGCTCCTGTGTTGTGTCAAAAATGACGTCAACTGCGAGGGCGTTTACGCAAAAATTGTCAAAGTATTTAAAAACAAAAACAAAATAGATAAACAAAATTTGCCGGTATTTTTAATTAAATCGATTTGTTTTAGACAAAATGCAGCCGATGTTCGTAGAAATGTCTCATGCCATAAAAGTGGGATAATATCACCATCATCATCATTGGTGAGGATAACCTCAATCTGTCAATGTAATTTTTTTTTAATCAATTTTTCTGTGGTTCCATAAAAAGAATTGGACTAATGATGTGGTTGAACCGATTGATTTTGAAGAGTTTGTACAGCAGTATCAATTGTTGATTGATCGAGATCCTTTAAGAGCGATTCTGGACATATCACCAGGAGATGTTACTGTTGATGTTATTGAGCGGCCTATACGGACAGTCCATCCTATTCTACCTGAAGAAAAACTGTAAATTCGTCTAAACTTCATAATTATTATCCATTTCATACGGTAATTGTTGTAGTGATGCTTTACCACCACATGTTCGAGCTTGTGTTCGTTGTTACACATCAGATTGGAAAATTGTCCGTTACAATCACAGAACATTAAGTAGTAGTGTAACAAATCGTATGAATATAACAAAAAGTCTCCAAACAAGCCCGAAACAAGAATTTGAAATTGATTTTCAACATAATACAGAAACAACACATTCTGAATTAGATATACAATCAATATCTAGTAGTGGTAGACAAAGTGTTGCATCATTAGCATCAGTATCATCATGTGGTGATACATTAACACCAAGAAATTCATGGGCATCATTTGATTTACGTCATTCAGCTGGTGATCCATTAATATCAGAAATTTTAGAACATACATTACCGGAAGCATTAGATCAATTAAATGAAAATCGTCGACAAATTGAACGACAAGATGCATTATTTTCATTATGTGCCAATGATAAGGAAATTATTGAACCAATTGAGAAACGTTTACCAGCTGAACCGCCATCTGAACATTTAGGACATCGTATTTTAGTAAAATGCCATCAATTAACGTAAAACTTTAATGTGATTCATTTTTTTTTGGTAATTTTTTGTAAATATTTTTAATTTTAGTCTTGATTTGGAAGTTGAACCGTTATTCGCATCGATGGCTATGTATGATGCTAAAGAACGTAAAAAAGTCTCTGAAACTTTCTATTTTGATTTAAATCCGGAAGGTTTGAAACGTATGCTTGGCGGTCATCTTCCATATAGTGACACAAGTACATTAGCAAGAGGTTGCATATTTAACATAACAAATCCATCACCGGATTTATTTTTGGTTGTTAGATTGGAGAAGGTATTACAAGGTGATTTAAATGAATGTATCGAACCGTATCTTAAGGAGGATAAAGTAATTAGTAAAATTATGAATTAAGTTCATTTAATTTGAAATGTTTTTATGTAGAATAAGGATAAATTGAAAGCTGCAGCAGTGGCAGTTTGTGAACGTTTAGGAAAATATCGACAACCATTTGCATGGACAGCTATCTATCTAATGAATGTTATCACTGGTGGTAATTCTTTAGAAAGAGATACAGATCGAGATTCAATCGGTTCACATTCTAACACTAATAGTTTAGGTATATTTTTTAATCAGTTTGTAATTTTAAAAAACGACTAATTTTTGTATAATTAAGATCGCAAATTGGCTGGAAGTAGTTTGGAACAATTACGTCGACGTGCCACTGATATGGGTACATTAACACGTCGTGGTTCATTAGAACGTAATAATAAAACAGAGAAACGTCGTTCATGGTCACCAGATCATTTAGCAACAACATTAGAAACATTTCGTCCATTAACATTAACAGTATCATCATTTTTCAAACAAGAATCTGAAAAATTACGCGATGATGATTTATATAAATATTTACAAGAATTAAAACGGCCGACATTAATATTGAAAAAATTAAAATGTATACCGGCCACATTAAAATTAGAAATTTTACCATGTGGCATTGAATATAAAAATTCTTTAACAACTGAATTAATAAAATTACATCCATATAATGATGATAATAATGTACGTCCAATTAAAGAATTATTAGAATTTCCATGTAAAGAACAATTAATGCCACATTATAATTATCGTAATTTATTGTTTGTTAGTCCAAAAGAATTGAATTTCTCAAATCGTACTGGTTCGGCTAGGAATTTAACAGTTAAAATACAATTAATGGCTGGTGAAAATGAACATCATGCATTATATAATATATTTGGTGAATCTAGTTGTCCGGAAATGACAAATGAAGCATACAGTATTATTACATATCATAGTAAAAATCCGGTATTTTATGATGAAATTAAAATGAAATTACCAGCAAATATATCCGATAATCATCATTTATTATTTACATTCTATCATATATCTTGTCAACGGAAAATTGAACAATCTTCTGTGGATACACCAGTTGGCTATACTGTATAATTTAGTTTCATTATTTTTAATTTATTTATTTATAAAGAAAATTATTTATTGTAGTGGTTACCATTGATACGTGATGGAAGATTAATTTCTGGTGAATTTTGTTTACCTGTAATGTTAGAACAACCACCATTAAATTATAGTTACATACCGCCTGATGTTTGTTTACCGGGTACGAAATGGTTGGATAATCATAAAGGTTTATTTACTGTCAATTTAGATACAGTATCATCTGTACATACACATGATCCAGCTGTTGAACGATTCTTGGCAGCTTATGATTATGTTCATACAGGTGTGATACCAGCTAGATTGGGTGAAGCCGGACTGGAAAATGAATTAAGGTACAAATTATATTCGGTTTGTTATCACTAAATTATTTGATGCTTCTAAATCAGCTCTATTTATGGGTAGATCGGAGCGAAGTTTTCGTTCGTGTCCTACTTTCTCGGTGCTCATAGATCTTTTTTTTTAATATTATGACCAGTCTTGTAGTAACCATTTCAGAAATTTGTGTGATACAGTAATGATGTTTAAGTAACATCAGTGATTTTGAGAAAGAAGTGTTATTATTGACTACAATGGTGGAGGCTGAAGAAGAAGAAGAAGCTAGAAATAAACCGAAATGAGATAAATACAAAACAAAACGTACTGTTATAGAAGATCACCTTTTCCTAGATCACATGAAGGACAGAAAAAATTTCGATGGAGCCGACTATCTAAAGAAGTCTCGAGAGATCTTTAGAGCTGCATCGTTCCGGTCCTACTACATTAAGCGCCGATACACACTATCTCGCTTAGAGTCTCGCTTCAGTAGAGTATTTTTCAATGTGGATTGAAGAATACCAGAATACTGTACCAGAACTGACACGATAGTGTGTACAGATTGATCGGTACTGGAGTAAGATTGTACCGAGATCGAATCGGGACCTGGCACGATAGTGTGTATCGGCGTTATAACATTACTTTAGATGACAAATAGTTTTGGTGGATGCGCCGGGGGCATTTGCTCTATAATTTCTTAATTCCATATGGTATTGTCTGTTTTTAGATCTGCAATGTTAGGTTTGGCTGGAGCTAAATCGGAGACAATTGTAAAGAATCTGCCATTAATTTTTGACAGTATTTTAGAATTACTAGTACAACCACCAAGAATTTCCGGATATATACTCAATTTAGGTTCTGTATGTTTTGATGCTTTATGTCTCTTATTAGAAAATCTATCGGTAATCAAAAATTCTTATATTCTTCTTTAGTTAAAATTAATGATGTTTGTGTTTTTTTCTTTTGTGAATAGAAAATTGAATTACCAATTGATCAACATTCAAGAAATGCTTTATTAGCTACATATATTCAATATCAGTGTAATTTATTGCATCCATTATCAATGAATAATTCTCCAACTAAATCGAGTGATAATGGAAATCTAACAACAATAACACGCAGTAATTCAAATCCTGATTTAGAAATAGCTTATTTACAGCAACAACAATATTCAAAAGGTTTAGATCGTGCATCAAGTATGCGTGTACCGGTACCACCACCACCACTAAATATTGAACAACATAATAATTCAATAAATATGTGTAATAAAATTGTCCATCAAGAATTAGCATTACAATGGGTAGTGGCAAATGGACGTACACGTGATTTAGCAATGCAAAATGCATGGTTTTTATTAGAATTAATAATAAAAAGTATGATTGAACATTTATCATATATAAAATTATTAGATGGATCAAGAAAATTACGTTTTACTGATCAATTTCTTGATGATATTAATTCATTAATACAATCAATAACAAATGAAATAATAACATTATCAACAGATGATATAAAACGTGCACATAAATTAAATGCGGCATTAGCTTTTTTCTTTTTTGATTTATTATCAATATGCGATCGTGGTTTTATATTTAATCAAATTTATTATTATAATAAACAAATACAAACAATGATTATAACATTACAACAAGAATCAAATATATTAATTGAATTAAAATTGGAATTTGTACGTATTATATGTAGTCATGAACATTATGTTGCATTAAATTTACCATTTGCAACACCGTTTATGTTAAATAATTCATCAATATCACCAAGTCCAAGTGTGACGAGTTCAACAAGTCAAAATTCATTTCTATCTGGTACACCGGCTAGTCAAGAACGTGTTAGTACATATGCTGAATTATCACAAGAATATCGACAACATCACTATTTAACTGGATTAGTTCTAACTGATCTTGCTACAGTTCTATTGGAGATCAAGTTTAGTATTGTTTTATTGTTTTTCATTTCGTTTTAATTGAATTTAAATACAAATTTTCTAGTCAACAAAATCTTCACAATAAAGCTGTTGATACAGTAAAATCACTATTAGCATGGCATGATAGTGATCCAAGATATTCATCAATTGAATCACGTCGACGTGTTGCAGCTCTCTATCTACCATTATTATCAATTGCTATGGATTGTCTACCATTATTACATCGCTGGTGTAATGATAAATCGTATACAAATGATGAAACAACACCTGCTAATATTAATCAAACTGTTGCTTTAGCTATAGCTGGTAAACTATCACCTGTTGTTACATGTGATAGTTTTCAAACGGTAATTATTTGTTTTGTTTTATCAAATTTTTATGATGTAATATATTATCGGAATTTTTTAGACAAGAAAATCTGGTATTAGTGCTGAAGTTAGTCGAAATCTTTTAATTTGTGTTTTGTGGTTATTAAAAAATATTGAAAAAGATTCATTATCACAATGGTTAAGTGAATTAACATCAACACGTTTGGCAACATTATTACATTTATTAGATGCATGTACAAGTTGTTTTGAATATCGTCCACGACGCAGTAGTAAACAACCACCACCATCTGGTTATGCACATACACAAGTAACACAAGATGTAATATCACGTTTAGAAGATGTAATATTAGGACAAGGATCAGCTAGAGAAATGATGCAACGACGTAAAGGTGCACAAAATACTGGACCAGTTGAGAAATTACGTTGGCGCAAAGAACAAATGTCATATCGTCCAAATATTGATACAATTGATCGTCCAAAAGATGATTTCTTTACTGATATACATTTAGAAGGGCATTTTGCAACAGAAGCATCATTTATAATATTAGATACATTAGAACGATGTGTGGCAACAGTTGCACAATGGGATTCACAACAACATCTAATTGGTTTAGCTTTAACAGTTCTATTACATGCATTAAGTAAAAATCAAAGTACAACGATTTTACCACATCTGTTTGCATCACAAAGGAGTCTAGTTTTTAAAGTGTTTCATCAATTATTATTTCTATTATTATTATTATTATTAATTGAACAACATTGCAGTTTCATGGTGCTTTATTTGATGAGGAATCAAGCCATTGTGCTGATTTGTGTTTGTTATTGTTGAAACATTGTGGATCTCAAATAGCTTCAGTTAGATCTCAAGCTGCAGCATCTTTGTATTTATTAATGCGACAAACTTTTCAAATTGGAAATGTATTTATTGTTTATTTGTGTTTTCTAATTTAATTATGGATTATTTTGTAGAATTTTGCTCGAGTCAAGATGCAGGTGACAATGTCTTTAAGTAGTTTAGTTGGTACATCATCATCGTTTAGTGATGATTCATTGCGTCGTTCATTAAAAACGATTCTTGAATATGGTGAACATGATGGTGAATTACAAGAGACAACATTTCCAGAACAAGTACGTGATTTAGTATTTAATTTGCATATGATATTATCTGATACGGTGAAAATGAAAGAATTCCAAGAAGATCCAGAAATGTTATTGGATTTAATGTATCGTATAGCAAAAGGTTATCAAAATTCACCAGATTTACGTTTAACATGGCTAGCAAATATGGCACAAAAACATATGGAACGTGGTAATCATTGTGAAGCTGGTATGTGTTTAGTGCATTCAGCTGCTTTAGTTGCTGAATATTTGGTTATGTCAGAGAATTTGCCGTATTTACCAAGTGGTGCTGCATCATTAGAACGTGTTAGTCCGAATGTATTAGAAGAAAGTGCTGTGTCTGATGATGTTTTAAGTCCTGATAAAGAAGGTGGTAATTGTTTGGGTTCACATTTTACAGAAGCTGGTCTATTAGGTTTATTAGAACATTCGGCTAGTAGTTTTAATGCTGCTGCTATGTATGAACCAATGAATGATATTTATAGAGTTTTAATACCAATTGCTGAGAATAGTAGAGATTTTAAAAAATTATCAAATATCCATGGGAAATTACATGATGCATATACAAGAATTGATCAATTACATGGTAAACGTATGTTTGGTACATATTTTCGTGTTGGTTTTTATGGTTCGAAATTTGGTGATTTAGATCGTGAAGAATTTATTTATAAAGAACCAACATTAACTAAATTACCAGAAATTTTTAGTCGTTTAGAGAATTTCTATGCTGAACGTTTCGGTGCTGAAAATATTATAATAATTAAAGATTCAAATATTGTTGATGTTAGTGCATTAGATCCAGAAAAGGCATATATACAAATTACATATGTTGAACCATATTTTGAACAATATGAATTACGTTATCGACAAACACATTTCGATCGTAACTTCAATATAAGTATTTTATTAGAAAAAGATTCAGTGATGATTATTTAATCAATTGTTTGTTTTGTTTTTTTAGAACGTTTCGTTTATGCAACACCGTTTACAATGACTGGCAAAGCACATGGTGAATTACGTGAACAATACAAACGTAAAACAATCTTAACAACAGCTGTACATTTTCCATATGTTAAAACACGTATACAAGTTGTGCATCGTGAACAAATAACATTAATACCAATTGAAGTTGCAATTGAAGATATACAAAAGAAAACAAACGAATTGGCACAAGCAACACAACAAGAACCACCAGATCCAAAAATACTACAAATGGTATTGCAAGGTTGTATTGGTACAACTGTTAATCAAGGACCATTAGAAATGGCATTAACATTTCTACCAAATGATGGTAAAGGTTTAACGAAACATCAAAATAAATTGAGGCTGTGCTTTAAAGACTTCTCTAAAAAGTAAGTATATTAATCGATGTATATCGGCCGGTTGGGGCATTTTTCAATTAAAAATTTATGTATTTTTTAGATGTTTTGATGCCTTAAAGAAGAACAAGAATCTGATAGGACCGGATCAAAGGGATTATCAAAGAGAATTGGATCGGAATTATAAGAGATTTGTTGAGAAATTACAACCATTAGTGAATCCAACAAATCGTACAATAATCTCATCTAGGTATGCGTTTTTTTTATTATTTTTTTTATTATTTATTCAAATATTTCTTGTAGTCCACATAAATATCCAAATAATGAATCCACATATTTACGCTGGTAATTTTACGCTTTTTTTCTTCAAATAATCCAATCATATTTTAATTATTTTTTTTGAGTATAAATTGCTTATTTATTTATATACAGCGAAATAAAAGTAAGTTTTTATAGACAAAGACGATATTTTATTAAAAAAATATGCAGATTCTAATTTACAATAAATATTTTTTCTCTCAAATTAATTTCTAATAATTCATATGTGAATAATAATCTTGAAATACTTGAACATAAATTTCTTTTTCGGCTTGTGTCATTTCAGCAATAATTGTATCATTAATATCAGTGATATTATAAATACGATTGCCTACAGTAACAGTTGGTACAATATTATCATCATCTTCATCACTATCACCACTATTATTATCAATTTCATCTACATTCTCTTTAATTTCATTCATGTCATCTGAACTACTATCGGATTCATTTCCTGTTAATCCTTTAACAGCATTTGCTGCCAGATTTGTTGGTCGTTTTTCATGTGCTAATAACACACTCATAATATCATCAGTTTTATTGTTACCATTATTTATATCAGTTGTTGTTGAATTTGTTGTTATTCCAGTTGTTGTTGTATCTATTATTGTTGTATCATCAATACGATTCGTATCTAATTGTGGATCTTTTGTTATAACAGTCGATTCTAACATCCATATTGGTTGTTCTTTTCGATTACTATTATCAGTACTGTTATTACTATCACCAATTGTAACATCAACTCTTGTCTCTTCTACAGAAAATCCTGCATTACGTGTGGCCTCACCTGACCATGCTTGATCTTGATTTTGTTGTGCTAATTGTTTCTTATCAATACCACGTATTGTACTAATATCCACTGGTTCCGGTTCTAATACTTCCGGTGCTAATTTAATACCTTCAACTTCACGTAATAGTACATATAGCGGTTCTAATTGTTCATTGAATTTTGCTAATAATAAACGTGAATCTTTCTTTGGTAATGCTGATAGATCTTCTTCAACAACTTCTTTGCAATATGTACAACGGAATTCGCTTGTTGCAAAATCAAATAATTGATCAGCTTCTAAATCGGTGAAGGTTTTCAAACAATTTGGACATTTAAAACTGGCCCGACTTGTTGCATCACGTTCTTCAGTTTCTAAACGTTTACGCATCAAATCTAATTTGTATTTAACAACATTCACAAATGTCTTATAATTAATAAAATAATAATTCACTTTTTGTGCTTTACTATCAGCACCAGTTTCCATACGTAAACGGACCTGAATGAATTTATCACTTTTCAACACTGATATACGGGCACGTAACATTTTCCGTTCGAATTTCAATAATTCACAAATATCGTCCTCTTTCATACATGGATTACGTACTAACATATCAACAATTAATGTATCTTCAACTGTATAGAAACCGCGCACAACTAAACGGGCCAATTGCCGGAGACTACTCGGCACCTCTGTAACCAACCTCTCTTCACCCATATTCCCAATTAATAATCAATCTCACCAAATTAACACGTTAATTAATTGAAATTACAACAACAACAAAACAACAACGATGAACACAACCTCAAATCTGTTTTGACAAGCAGTTGCGCCACTGCATTTCCGAAATTCCCCCAAACGCCCGGACAGTTTAAAACTGATAAAGTTCGGTTCACAACGGTGCGCTCCATTCATAGGCGGGCGTTTTTGAAATGTCAACCCTTATTAGATTAATAACAAAACGATCATTGTGTGCATCTATCGATTTATTATTTGATGATTTTCATTCATATATACACAGTAGAAATATTAAGTGATGTCTACAAGAAAACGTATTTAAGGCCTCTATTGGCTTTGGACAATTATATATTTATTATTATTATCAATGTATTTTTTTTAATATATAAAAGGATAAAACATTCAAATAACGTATTTACAGAAAAGAATTTAACAATTACAACTTATTGTACTGATTTGAAAGAAAAATATATTAAGAAACAAACAAAAAATAGAAGAAATAAAAACAAACACCCACTAATTTACAAACATTGCAACAAGAATAATTGTTCAGTCAAATTCATATTTAAAAAAAAAAACGACAATAAGAACACAAACTGTTAGGAGGATTACATTTGTTTTAAAACAAACATGTAAAAACAATACACTACAAACAAAAAATTATAATATTAAGGACTAGTACGGAATTATTGCAACGTAAGAAACACAAATCTTAAATTATGTGGGTGTATTTTTTTTTGAAAAATATACTACTAACAATTCATTTTTCAAGTAAACTCAAAAACTTAACAGACGATTTGTTGCATTTTTATTTAGAATTAAAAATGGAAATTGAAGACAACAAAAAAAAATGCCCCATAAGCGTGTATATATGTGTGTGTGTGTGTGTGTCTGTGTATGTATGTTATACTAGAAAGTGTGTATAAATATATTTACAATTTGTCTCTTTTTCTCTAATTTTTAATTCGATGGCACCATTTGATTCTCCAATTTATTTGATATTTCAATGCTTTTTTTTAGTTTTTCTTAAATTACAATAAATTAGCTTAGAAATCACTTTTTTCTCTCGAACAATTTAGGCAAAAATAACGACCAAATCATAGGCACTTTGGTCTGAATACTTAGTTTTAAAAAATCTTACAATTTATCCAAAAAAAGGATCATTAAAAACAAAAAAAAAGGAATTTAATAAATACATATGTATAAGGGGATAGGTATATGCGATATTTTTGTTGTTTTTATTATATATATATATATATATATATATATATATATATATAAAAATCATGACACAAATTAGACTCCCGAATTGTGACCAAATGATATAAATGAGACTGTATTTTTGTTTTTGTTTATTTAAAGGGTAAGAGAGGAATGTGAATTTGAGCAGAATAAATAATTGGCCAATTTTCGAGATTTAAATAATAAGTACATGTATTTAGGGGGGGGGCACCATATCTCATCAATATCGATTTAGAGGCAACGAGAGTCTGTTTATAGAAGAAGACAACTCAGTTAATAATAACAATAATAATAATAATATTAATATAAAATAAAAATTTGTACATCTGAGCAAAATACAATCGCAATTGACACAAAAAACCACTTCCAATCTTGTGAATTATTATCAATTTTTGTTTTATTATTATTATCATCATCATCATCAAATAAATCAATTTAAAATGTTTCAAAGAGATCAGCTAATCCTTCAGTTGCTTCTAAACTGAAATTGTATTCAGAAAAGACCGGCTCCAGATGCAGGAATGATTCTTGAGAGAGCAACGGATCAACATACCCTAAAAAAGACAAACAAACAAACAACAACCAATATTATCATTAATGATTGAAAACGAATTATAAAATAAATAATTTGAAAGCTTTTGTATCGGTTAGAGATTAATGTTGAAAACACTGAGCTGAATCCCATGGTGCTACGTAAATAAAGCAGCCCACACGAAATTCAGTGCAACGTAATCAACAATTACACACACAAAAAAAAACAAACAAACAAACAATCAAAGCTGTTTTATTTCATTTTTAGTAATTGGTGGTGGACATTTGATTTTTTTTTGTTTTAATAATAATTAGAGAAAATTAGGAAGCAATTTTGTGAACGCATAGCTAGAACTCTGCCTGTGATGTGAAATCAATTATAAAAACTACACAGGTCACAGTCAGAATCCCAGAATGCATTTACAATCAAAAAGCGTTATCAATTTGTTAATTGCAGGCGATTATTAGTGAAATACCACCACACACACACACACTTGTATCAGATTATAACAAAGCAACTAAGTTTGTTAAAGTAGAAAAAAATAATCAATTGACGTACCTGTTTGCGAACTTCCAGTATTGATGATATTGTAATTTTGTCCCAATATCGGGCCTAACATTTCATTATCATTAAAATATCCCGTATTATCCAGATTTGTTGATGGATATAAACCATCCATTATTGATTGATATGGCGAGATTCGTAATGGATCATTTGCATTATTATTGTTATTATTGTTATTCTTAATATTATTATTACTACTATTATTATTATTATTATTATTAAATGGAGTTTGTACTAACGTAGGTGTAGTTGTATTACTTCTACTACTATTTGTAGCAGAACTACTGCTAGTTCTGTAATGTTCATCTTTAACAAAAGATAAACTTCGACATACCTAAAAAGAAGAACAAAAACAGAAATTACTTTCTTTTATAATAGGAAGAGGGTTGTGCGAATAACGGTTTTGAAGTTAAGGGTTGAAGAAGCATTAGGGTGAAGTGTCATCATAGTAGGCTATAGTTGCAAGAATCCAGCCTGCTATAATGCGATTTGTGTGGGAACTGTAGTAGGGGATTTACCTGAGACGAAATCTGTTTGGTAGCTGGTTTGGGGCTGTCTAGTAGAGGCACAGGTGGCGTTGACAGGCCAAACGATGGACTGAATTTACCAAAATCTTCAAGTATGTTATTGTACATGGTATTTGGTGATTCTTTTTTTATTGTTGCTGTTGTTGTTGTTGGTAGAGGTGATGATGGTGGTGATGTTAAATCATCTGGACATAAAAATACTTGAATCTCTTCATTTTCACTTTTGATTTTCATTGTATGTTTATCGTCTTTATCCGAGGCTAATGATACGGATAATTCAGTATCTGGTTGTGCTTTAACAACAATCACTGTACTTTGTTTGAATTTACTAATTGAACGTAGATCGGAATATGTGACGAAACCGTATTTCTCATTTGTTAATTTACGCAATTCATCTTTAACTTCTTCAATCCAACGGTCCAATTGATTCTCTTCATTTTCTAAATCGCGCACCTCTTTCGCCAATGTCAACAATTTCCGTCCACCTTTCCATTGGATATTATTTTTCGATTTCTTCTCAATAATCTCAATACCTTCTAATACATTTGTAATATCATAGATTCTACGTTTCTGTACATTTAATTGTTGTGAAGCTTTATTCAAATCAACAACACCATCCGGTGATTCTTCTAATAACGTCGCAAATTTCTGTGTTAATAAACCAAGTGATGTATCGTAGCGTGCATTCTTTTTTGTTGGTGTGGCACGTTTTGGTCGTTTCGGTATTGGTGGTTGATGATGTACTTCTTGTTTTATTGGCACCACAAATCCTCGCGATTCTAAATTTAATTTCCTTTTAACTGGTGCCGATGCATTGTTGGTTGTTGTTGTTGTTGTTTGTATTAGTTGACTTTGTGGTGTTGCCCCATAACCATGATCCAATAAATGCGGACTTGTCATATAAGAATTTGTTGATTTGATTATATCAATATCAGGCGTTGTACTAGGATACCCCCTGGAGCTGTCATTGCGACGTATCGTTGGACGAGGCATCTTTTCTATGTTGTCAATCGAATTACGATTTAATTGATTTGAGACAATCCCCAAATATTCATTGAACAATTTGAGAAAACAATAGAAAATATTTAAACATTTAAAAGGTTGATCTGCAGACAAATACAAGCTCTGAAAACCGTTGGAATTTAAAAGGGGAGGGACGTGAAATGCCGGGACTAATACGTGGTAAGTTAGCGGATTTTTCTATCAATTTAAACAAAATATTTCGATGGAAATTCATCGATTTATCAATGCATTGATGTTTCACAACAATGAGAATTTGTTAAATTAATGGCAATTTGATAAATTTTAAGAAAAATCGCCACCCTTCCCTGTCGTTGTCCAACCGCCATCACGTCGTCCACTCACATCGTCAATTGTTTTTATTAGACAAATGCAAATCGATGCCTACCTTTTTTTATAAATTACCAACCATGTAGGTAATGGCCAACATTTACCACTAAATTTCAATTAAATTATACGATTGCACACTATAAAAATTTCAAGATGTACCGGAATTGTGAACAAAATGGTTTCCAAACCACTTTGTACAAAGCAGCTGGGTATGTCGTTAAAAATTGGTCCTTGCCTAACATCGAGCCTACTCTAATTGTTAATTTTTATCGGAAATCACATAGTAAAAACTATAAACTTTTTATTAAGCCAATTAGATTTTATTAAAAAAAATGCGGTTTTATTAAAATTAATTCACAAAAATACAACACAAATTTACTTGGCGTGTTCAGAGTAGGTGATGGTTACAAAACATCTGCCATCTGTACCGGGCATTGGCGCGAATTTTATCGCATGCGCCATACGATTCATCTCAGATGTTTTAAATGTAATTTCGTAAATACGAGCCCAATCAATTCAAACGAATTGAATTGAAATTTTGCAGTTATCAAGAAACTACGAAAAAAATCGACGGAAATCTACCGAAAATTGCGATTTTTCGTGCAGAATTCATCAAATTTAACCGAATTTCTTAGCAACTTTGACAGAAAGAAGGATGGAGAATGTAAACAAATATGGCGGCCGGACGGCGGCAGAATTGAATCGCGGCTCGACCCTTATCATTCCACAAAATGATAAGAAACGATCTGCAAACAAGAACAAGAATTAACGGAAATTTCCTAAAACAAAACGAAATTAATTTACAATTATGAGATTTCGAGCAGATCAGCTGGGGGATGTTTGGGAATTGCGATGTAATGTTATTTAGAGCAAGGGTCGTTACCTAAGGGTGAAATATCCCCTAATACTGTTTAATATTGTAATTTATGTAAATTTTACAACTTGCTTTCAAAACGGTCTTTATTTTCTCTGGCGTATAATATGCGAAATTTCAAAAAAAAAAAATTATGGAAATTGTCCAATTCTATTTTAGATTGTGGGAAAGTCTCAAAAACTGGGATTCTGACCCTTATGGATCTAATAAATATGCGATTGTGATTTTAACAGGTGATCAGAGTACTCTGCTTTACAACTGTGGGAATTTGTGGGGATTAATCGTTGATCGACTTTATTGCAACTGCTCTAACTGTATAACAATGAAGCAGGAGATGATGGGTAGAAAGGGGTTGATTTATTAAAACATCAATAAATAAAGTGCTCTCGCTTCAAAAACTATGAAGTTCAGTTTTAGATTTCAAGGCAGGATCAGCGATTGTGCTTCAATAATGCACTGTTAACACGATTAGAGGATAGGATTTTTCCATTTGCAAGAACGGATTGTGGCCGTTTCGAGGTTGCGTTATTTCGGTGTCTTTTCTACTTCAAATAACTTCAAAATGCGTGTGGTAACATTGAAAGGAAGCAGACTGTTTTCTAAGACGAAGCGAACAACACAACGGAATTTCTGCTTTAGATCATCTCAATGAATAGACATGATGAAGGTTCTAGCTCGTTCCAATTCATTGGGTTTTCATATGGTCCTTTCCTACTCGTAACACTCAAAAAACATCATAGCCACACACATGTATCTTTTCAAACGTAACCGATAAGGGTCAAGATTTCGCCTTGCCTAAGGGCGCCAATTCTAGCTCAAGGGAACAACAATTAGGCACATTCTGGGAATTCAACAGATGTTTGACAAAATCTTTTGAATTATCTACCAACAATTTTAGCTGAACGATTACATAAATAATGACGTAAGAAATTGTTAAAAGGGTGCAGCTCAAATTGAGCTTGATATTTTTTAGCTCATCAACGAGAACAAACACTACCTACTTTTTAGAGACGTTTCCATTTTTTTTCTCGATAGGAATTTATGTTAATATCAGGCCCACAATAGAGTCCTATGTACCTGCATTACTGAGAATTCCACTGCGGCCACTACCTGCTTTAAACTGCTTTTAGGGCGACTTGAAAAAATTCTATTGTTGTTGTGAGGATGAAGAAAACACACCCAGACATTTGTTTCAATTAAGTTTTTATTATACTACTGTGGTAAAAAATAATAAAATCGAAATACAGTATCATACATATTGATATATTTTCATTTTCTAATAAAACTAACATGCATCCAAATAAACTAAATTTACACATTCATGAACAGATCGTAATTATTAATAAATATTTTTTTCCTTCATTATTTTAGTAATAATATACAGCCGTAAATCCACAAAGAGAGCCATATGTGTTTGAATATTGTTTATTTGTTTTCATTAAAAATTTGTTTATTTTTATTTAAAATTAATTTTTAAATATTGTGAACATAAGTGATCCCCGTCCAGCTACTCTAACAAGCAGGCATTTAATCATTGCCATAAAATTACATGAGAAACCAAACTTCTTCTCTACTTTATATAATAATTATTATTAATTAATTAATAATAATAAAGGAAATTTTGTATGTTCATCAGCTTTGTTGTCCCAAGTACTAAAATTACTAAACTCTTTTCTCCCAAAAAACGGCTCATTTTACAGTATTTCTATTATTATTAGTAGTAGTATCATTTTTTTTACACATGTATTATACAGTTTACAACGTGATAACCAAATGGAATTTACACTTTACATCATGATTTTAGTTTTTATTTTTATTTTTTAGTTATCTTTACATCAGTCTGAGGCCACAACGTCATACCGAAATCAATTGGCCAACCGTTTTATTTATTTTTATTACCGTACTCCCCATCGCTTTAGGTTAATATATATATTCTTTTTAAAAACTAAATTCTCCACTAAATCCTCGAACAATTCAACATTTCAACTGTATATTATGAAATTTGTTTTATTAATCATTCATATATAGTAAATTTATAACATTTGGTTGAATTGTTTCAAGAATTAGTGGAAATTAATTTTCTTTTACTACAAATCTTTTCCACACGATTAAAATACAATACAAATAATTTTCTAAGTACAAAATTGGATTATTTTACATTATTACACTATTAGACACTTTTTACTATATAAATACATGTGATACAATTTAAAAATGATTAACATATATACATATCACTAGCGGAAGGGGAGAATTGGTTGTATTTAGCGTGTAGGGTAGTGTGTATTTGTGTGTTGATTATTATTGAAGTTTAATATATAAACAGTAATCTTTAATAGGCGTACACAAATTACCGAAAAAATGGCGTTTATGTGGCTTATTTTGTTTGTTTTTTTTTGTTTTGTATATGGAAATGTTTATGAAAACGAAACTATATTACAATATAATACAAAATTAGGTAATTATATGTACACATACCAAAGATGACTGCGAGTGTTTTGCATTTAAATGTTTTGTGTGGGCTGAACTTTATCGAATTAGTTTTTTTTTTGTCATAGAAACAGCTGATACAATAATATTACATATCTATATATGTATATAATTTCAACACAGATTAGCGCAAAAACACACAATTACACTTAAACAGTCATAAATGCAAATTAAAATTATCATAATTTATCAATAATTAATTAATCAATTAATTAATGGAATTTACGAAAGAAACTGTACAATTACTACATATAAATACATTGTACAATTGAATACTTTTTGTTCAAAAATTTAATTTCTATTTTTTTGAATTAAAGAAACGTGCTTTCAAATTCTATTTTATAATAATATATATATATATATATATATATATATATATATATATATATATATATGTGTGTGAATAAATTTTCTATTTTGTTTGTTGCAATAAAATCGCTACGGTTACATGTACAACAGCTGGGGTTTTAACTAATATAATGGAGCAAAAATTAAAAAAATCAAATCACAATTCGAAAAATTATTCAGCAAAACGAAAAAAAAATAAACTAAACATAAAGAATTGTCGTAAAATATTTTTCAAAATTTCTAAAATAGTCTCTACTATACCTCTTTGCGTGTCTAGTAAAAACTAGTGTAAATGCATTATTCATTTATGTATGTTGTATATGTGTGTAATATGAAGAAGAAATTGTTGTTGTTATGTTTTTTATCATCGAAATCATACCAAAAAATTTCAATACAAAATCAAAACAAACGCGTGTAGAGGAGGAATTCGAAAAATTTTGATTTTTTTTCTTTTTGTTTAGGATGAATTTGAATCATGTCGAATCTATTGTTTTGCTTTTGTGTTGTTTTTTTGTATTCCTGAGGATCTTATCACATTATTAAAAACATACTGTATTTTTGTTTTTGTTAATAGAAAATTGTCGGTTTGCAGTTGTTGTATTTACAAAATTTTGATAAAATTTACAAGAAATCCATCCATGCTTTTTTTGGTTTTGTTTTAGTGGTTTTAAAAAATAAAATTTGAGATTCGTTTCATAAAAAGTTTCCTCTTCTATACACAATCAGTTAGTTATAATATGATTATTATTTAAAGGACACAATAAAATGAACATGCATATTTTGATAATTGTTTGGCTTTTGTTTTAACCGTTATTACAAAATAAAATTATTTTATAAATCAAATTAATGTGCATTAAAAATAAAATAAATAAACACTAACACAACGTAACGATTATAATTATGATACAAATAATATGAAATAATGACGATGATAATAATAATAATGAGAACCAAAAAAATTATAATAGTTATAGCGCTACTAATAGTTTGTAAAACAAAAGCCAAGCAATGGATATATCAAACTCTTATGTAAGACAAATTACATAAATTACAATTATAATACAGATAGCTCGTATGTAATATGTATACACAATGAATATATAATTAATCCTAAAATTAAAAAAAAAATTAAAGAAACAAACACAAACTTGTTATCCATTAAAGGGGAATATGAGATAAAAAAAAATGTAAACGTAAATACTGAACCCTCACTGTGTGTAATAATTAAAATAAACGAAAAAAAATAATTAAATCCTTTTTTTTTAAATACACACAATAATGATGTAGAAAAAAATTAAAATAAATTTTGGAAAAATTACCATTTTAATAAATTTGGTTTTAATTCTATTGTAGTACACCATTTGTTGGTGGACCAATTGGGCCTAACTCCCCTCCGATGGAGCCCATTGAACCAGGTGCTTTCATAAAATATTTCTCCAATTTTGCTATTATATGTTTACCATATGTATATTTACGTAATGAACTTAAATGTGGTCGTATTTTATGCATTAATACTTTACGTTGTGTTGGTTCACTAACATCAATCATTTTTTGTACAACGTAATTAGCATATTGGTCTTTCATCATTACGTGAAGGGCACTGTAATAATAATAATAATAATAATAATAATAATACATAATAATAATAATAATAATCATAATAATAATAATAATCATAATAATAATAATAATAATTACAAATACAATTTAGCAATAATTAAAAAAAGAAGAATAATAGAAACGAAATTTGTAATTACTTGTCATTGAATCCACAGACTTCTTCAATTAATAGAGCACGTTCAGCTCTTGTAGCATGTGTAACGCATTTCTCAACAACATTACTAGCGAATTTGTGTTGACTTAATGCGAGCACTTTACCACGGACTGTACTGATCAATTGGGCTTTATCTTCAGGTTTACCATGTTCTAAATAATTCATAATTATAAATAGTGATTTTGTATTTAGAATCATCAAAGAATTTTTACCTAAAACGTGCTGGATGACATAATTCCCAAATTGATCTTGAATTAATTGATCTGTATGTTGATGTAGTTCAGCTAAAATCGGTGCTGTTTGATCTGGTGTACAATGTTCTAAGATACGTTGTATTACACGACATCCATATGGATGTGTTGATAATGAATAAACTTGCCCTGAGAATGACTGGATAATAAACTATAAAATAAAATTTGATTTTGTTTAATAATTGAAATATTCAAAAAAATATATATTTATAATATGATATACTCTTACTTGTAATGCATTAGGGTCAACACATTCAATACATTTTTGTACAACATGATTACCATTTTGATCTTTAACACATTTTAATACATGCCCATCTAATTCACGTACAATTTCTTGTTGTTGTTCAGGTGGTATAGATTCTAATGCTTTTTGTATAACACGACAACCATACATTTGTAATGCTAATGGTAATACATGTCCACGTACTTTTTGTGCTAATGTTGTTTTCTGTTCAGGTGTACCAAATTCAAAGAATTTTTGTATAACATAATTACCAAATACATCAGTCATAAGATTATAAGCGGCCGATAAGATTTCATTGAATACCATTTGTTTTTCAGTCGCTGAGGCACGTTCCAATTTCTGTTGTATAAATCTAGATCCATGTTGGTCCTGTGAGAATTCGACAATATGATTCGCAAGATCCCTATTAACATAAACCGACAATTAATTTATAATTGATTCATAATTAATCTATAATCAAATTCTACCTTAATTGTAAATTAGGATATCGATTATTTCGAAAATCTTCTAATAATCTCGATCTGCCCTGTTGGCCTTTATCTAATGAACTTGGTACAGCTGTTGCTGTTAATGATGAATTAATCTTTGTAAATAATGAATTTGTTGAACCGAACATTGTATTTGCTGTTAAACCAGCAGCAACTGAATTACGATATTTCTCAGCACCAGGAGCTGCTGATAATACACGGGATGATGTCATTAAACCACCTAATTGTAATGGACCACCAGCTGTTGGTGGTGGTGGTGGTGTTAAACTGCCACCAGCTAATGGACTTGGACTGCTGCCAATATTGTATGATGTTGGCCATTTCTGTCGATAATCTAATGATGGTGAAAATGCTGATGTATTACGATCAAATGAATCACGTCGTCCTGTTGATGTTGTACTTAAGCCCAATCCAGCGAAATTATCTACATAACAACATTCACTATCAGTTTATTAAGTAATGATAGAAAAAAAAACAACAATAAATTTAGCGGAAATTGTAATATGCTATATAATTTATGCATTTTGTTTACTTATATGATCAAAAGAGAAATTAGTGCGAATTTATGATTTTATAATAAATATTTACAGGAATTTTACGCATTTAAACTAATTAAATTGATTTATCTATTTGTTAAAAAGTGCGAAATTACATCATTAACCAACCACTTTTTTCTGACTTAAAAATTCAAGGTTCTTTCTGCAAAATAAAATGCCATTCTTAACTAGAAAGTTAAGCGATTACTATTACCTATTTTTAGATAGAACCATCAATTATTAAAAAAAAAGTTCATGATCATTATCTATTCAATATTAATCAATAATTGTGACTATTATAATGTACTTGTACCAATCAAACAGAATTAAGCAACATGTCAACCGTTGTCAAGGATATGTACATGAAATAATATTTATTATATTCATCTTCATGTTAATGAAAATTATGATATTTTTTTTACCTGTATGAAGAGATGTAGTTGTTGCAGATGAACCAATATTTCCTAATGAAGAACTACCAAAAGGGGCAGAAGGTGGTGCCGCATGAAGAGGTGGAAATATACCAGAACTAACACCTTGGGCCACACCTAACCCCCCAAGAAACCAATCAACCAGTAGTTAGTAATTAGTAAAAAAAAAAACATCAACATTGGCTACAGTAATTTTTTCTTTTAGTAAAAATAATAACAGTACGGTTGTACCATTATTGTCAATAATTTGAAAGAACATGCAATGAATTTTTTTACAAATAAGAATTATTCACATGAAGTAGACATATTGAAAATCGATTTAAACAAGGTGAGTAGTTATTATTGTTATAATTGGTATTTACATTTTTTTTAAATCTATATATATATATATATATATATATATATATATATATATATATATATACACACACACAAGTAATGTGAATTAATTGAACGTACCTCCTAGGGTGCCTCCATTAACTGATGTATTAACATTAGCACCATATAGACTTTGTGGTGTACTAGAATACAAAGAAGCACCAGCGGGTGTCTGTCTGCTAGCTTGTGGTTGTACAAGAACAGGAGCTGGACTAACTAAACGCATTTGTGTACCATTTCGCATTGCAGCACCTTGTGCCATAATAATAGGTGTATTCTGATCATAATAAGGTACAATATAACCGGGAGGAACTTGTTGCTATAAATAAAATAACAAAATATTGAATATAAAACAAAATCTAATTGTAAATTATATAAAATTTACTTGTACTTGTTGTTGGGCTTCAGCAGTCCCATTTGGTGTAAGTGGCCTTCTGGCTCCATTACTGGCGCCTTGTTGTATTAAATTTGCTGGTGCTGGATATACCCATGGACCAACACCATAATATTGTGGTACACCAGCTGTTATTAAATATGGTTCTTGTTGATGATTTAATACATATGGTGGTTGTGGGAAAGCTGCCTGTTGCTGTTGGGCGAGGTATTGTTGCTGCTGTTGTTGTAATAATTGTAATTGGGCAGCACTAGGAGTAGCGGCCTGAGTTTGCTGAGATCGGAAGAGTTGCTACAACATCCAAAAATAAACATCATTATATTTCAATCAAAATAAAAACATCAACATAAAAAAGAATAAAAATACAATTAAAACTTAAGTACACCATTCATTATCTCCAAGTGTTATGAGAAAAATGTCGACGAAAAAAAAGAAATTCTGGTGAACACATGTTGAGTAACATTTGTCATATAAACATTAAATTATGGGAATTGACTAATACTTTAACATTAATATCAGTATTCGCTTCTATAATTTTTTTTTATTGTGGAAAAATCTTAAAAGAATCAAAATTCGTGTTCTATTCCAGCATTCAAATCTCTTAAAAAATATTTTTTACCAAATTATTTCCGTTCAATTAATTTAATATATTTTCATGTTTTGCGTTTAGATTGCTCAACAAATTCATTATAGTTTTATGGTATTCTAACTGCATAAATCATTATATTGTTTGTTTTTAATTATTTAAACACGTAACGCAACAATCACCGTTAGATGAAACAATTTCGTTATACATAAAATAATTGAATCTTTGTTTAAAAAACTTAAACCAAATCTGATACCTACATTCTTCAATAAAACGTAATTTATTTTCTATTTATCATAATTAGAATAAACATAAGAACTGTGTTTATGGAGTTGATTACATTATTATTGATAATTTTCTATAATGACAGTTTATTATTTTATTTTTTTTAATATTGAGCAATTCATAAATGTTAATGCACTTGACAGAAGAACAGTACAGTTCATTACCACTGGACAAACTATTTTGCGAATAAAAAAAAACAACAAAGCAAATGACTAAAGTAAGCAATAAAGCTTACTGACAATTCTATAACTTTATGTGTATTAGTTCGTGATAACGGTACTATGGCCGTAAAGAATGCTTCCTCATCAACCTCGAAGCTCCAAAAGATCAATGACTTTTACGAAGATCCAAAATTATCATTTTTTTTTCCAACGGAGACACTACTTTAGTATTGAGATTTTTATTTTGATAAATTTAACAATTTGGCTTGAAGAAAGAATATAAGTCGTTTCGAAAACTAATTTGAAAGTAGTCCGTAAAATTAATCGATAATTAACAGAAAAAAATTAATTATAATTTTCCAATAGAAAGCAACAGAATCATCCATGCATTAAAAAAATATTCTAGAGCACATCAAAGTCTACAAGATGATTTGCAAATTACAATCATTGCAATTTTTAATTGAATATATTATAACAAACATAAACTATTTGGTAATACACAATTATTTAGAAATTTGTACCAAGAGTAATAGAAATAAATAACAAAAATAAAAAGCTATCTCTTTAGAGCTGAAAGAGATGAAGAAGGGTCGTTAGGTCGCCGTTCTACTTCACTGCTTCAGGTCGCTGAACGCTTTAAAATTACAAAAAAAAGAAGCAACGATCGAACACTCTTTTTTAATTATACAAAACATTCAAAAAATTGAACGATTTCAATTATCTTCAATCTCAATCAAATTAAATGCAGACTTCAGTTGATTAATAATCTGATTTAGACACAATTCATTATCAATTTCCTATAAAATAAAGAGTTACCCTTTCACTTTAATTAAATGCAAAGAGGAAATGTATCTTTATCCAATCTACATTCTATTTTAATTTTTGCTACAAGTTCAACAAAAAAAAATGAACTTATTTGAACTGTTTTTTTACATTCTTTTTGGAAGTCCAAACATCCAAAGTAAGACAAGATGGTGTAACGACCTGTAATGTTCCGTTATTCTACCGTAATCTGCCCTACTTTGCAAAGAAAAATAGCCGCTACAATCACTATCTGAATAAATAATTTATTTATAATAATAAAACTTAGAAATCGGTGGTTATAGCAAATTAAACATCGATTCAATTGAGAGGTAATAACAGATTTTCCGCTTCTTTTTTTTGGTATATATAAAAAACCAAAACTTAATGATGGAGCGTATTCTGGGAGTTAAAAAGATTTTAAAAGTAACCAACGAAATGAATAAGCAATCATCTAGCGGAACGATGAACAATACAAGATAATTATTGTGAATTTGTGTGGGGGCCATCAACCTCAATTATAGTAATTTTCTAAATCGACTGAGAAAATGTGTGTTGGAAAACACTAGGTCTATATCAATTTTTTTTTTACCACTATAAATGGAAATAAATTTTATGGAAATTTTATAGAAAAGTTACAAATAACATTAAATTCCACTTTTGAACAATACAAACTGAAATGCATAGTCTTGAATTATTTATTATTCTTGTTAGGCGATAAAATTAATTCAATCAAAATACTAGATAGAAATGACAATTTTGATCCATACACAAATATTATTAAAGTTCAAATATAATTTGAAATTGTGTGAAGTGGAAAACAATTTCTTTTTTAAAATGATTTTTAAAAAGAAAAATAAACTAAAAATAAAGATTTTTTTCTTGGAAAATATTACTACTCTAGAAAAGATCTTTTTACATGTTTACATTATAGGTAAATATTCAAACAACGACTCGTTTATATTAAATAGAGAGGAACAACTGTGTTGTTCAAACAATTCGCCTTAAAAACTTGTATTTTAACGAAATTTACAAATCTTTGAGCAAAAAAAAATTCTATACAATATAATAAAGGAAAGTCATTTTGAATTGAGAATTTTAACAAGATTAAGAAATGAGTACCTATTTAGTTTAAAAAAATTTAAAAGACAATTATAAACCTCTAATAAACAGATTTCGAACGGGATCTCCGTATAGTTCACCTAGTACCACTTGGCCGACTTGGCTTAGCATTTGGAGACATTTAAAAAGTTCGACCCCCTTTCAACTTCTCGACACAGTCAGTTTGTCAGTGTTTCATTAAAAATGGACCAATAAAAAGTTGAAAATTCAGAAAGATAACTGTCTAGTTAGAAATTTGTTGATAATACAAGAAAATCCTCTTATCGTTTCTAATTGGTTGAAAGCTATTACTTATAATTTCAGTCGTTGCACTAGAGACTATGAAGAACTTTAACTATATACCTCCATATGTTTTAGCTTAACCGACTTGATTTGGTTCTGACAAATTATCTTTTTCCCTATTAATATTTGTTATTGCCATGAAGGTAAAATAGAGCAAAGTTAAAATAGACGTAGTATAAAAGCACAATTTAATTCATGCTTTCTAACAATCAAAATAAACTATTTAGTAGGTAGTTTTCAATTTTATATAAGATGATTATGTATGAATGTATTATAATATATGAAATCACTATTTATTATTCTAATAAGATTGCGAGATATCATTACAATATTTAATAATAATCATAGGAATTAAAGTTCACCTACACAAAAAAACGATGTCAATTAAACAAACAAGATTCGTTCAATCAATATCTGATTTTGATTGTTTTGTTTGTGTCAATTTTAATGTTAATTAATTAAAAAAAAAATATGGAAATTATTTAAAAGTGTTACTGTAGCAGAAAAACAAACGAGGTTAAATTAGTAGAAACACATATAAATAATAATAATAATCATGTTTAAAGATTCTTTCTATTATCTAAATTAATTTTACTGGCACACTTATTACTATTTACCTTTACTAAATTGTTATTTTTATTGTTTTTTCTTGAATAATACGCAATCTTTCGAAATCGTTGAAGTTTTCTAAGGGAAAATGATGGTTTTTTTATGAGAAAATTTTGTAAATTTGTTCAATTTTATTTCGTTTTATTAATTATATTTTAATAACAAAATAATTACCATATTGATTTTGTTTTCTTTTATAATAATAATAACCCTACAAAAATTCCATTATCTAAACTTAATTAAATCAACAATTTTCTACGCCTATCAGAACATAAGGGGAACAGATTTTTCTGTGTACATGTTCTGGATCAATAATATCAAAATTTGAATATATACACATATTTTCCCCACGTTCTAATCCCTTATCTATTTACGAATATTAGATTGGTAAATCTATGAATTACTTTAATATGTCGTGATATAATTGTAAACATTTACTTTTTGATTAATAATAAAATCTAAATACATGTGACCAATGGTGCAAATCATACGTACTTTCATAAATAAACGATAAAAATAGATGTATTGTTTTTGTATCATCTATTAATAAAAAAAAAACAATGGCGAAATTGTTTTTTTGATTTTCACTTTAAAAATTGAATTCGTGAATTATAAACCATACATATACACAAAATAGGAAGTAAATCGAAAACGCAAATTCATAATTCGGAACTAGTTCAATTAAGGAAAACTATAGATAGAGAGAGCCTGACATAGTTTTCACAAGTTGTATATGTTTTTGTGTAGGTGGTTTTGAAATAATAGCAAAAATAACAACAACAACAACCTGTACAATCAACATAAAATTATTGAAGGAAATCGCCAATAACAATTCAATATTGAAAAGAATTTGAAATTTAATCGAAAAAGCAATAAAAACAGAATTACTTGAATTTCTCTTTAGTAATAGGAACTACTATCACTGTCAAAAAATCCGGTTAATAAGTTGCAGTTTTTAAAAATGAATTAATTTTTATTAATTATGATCCGTTTAGAAAGAGAATGTAGGAAAAAAATTCATTACAATTTACTACTTTTCACTAATCGTAAGTTACATATAAAACAACAGGAAGAAACTGTTCTTCTTTTTTTTGTTGAATATTCTGCAAACTTGTAGAAAAACGATAATTTCCGGAAGATTTAAATTTCAATACGATGACAATAGGTAAAAACAAGCCGTTCCTATTAGAGAAAAAGTAGGATAATTAACATCAACACGAACATACGTGTAAATTAATGAAAAAAGGCCCAATTCTGACAATATCCAACTTTCTCCAATACATGTATGCACAATTACGTTTTAGAATAACATTTCCATGTAAGTTGAGATACCAAAACAAGCAAGTAATGTACTAAAACATATCTATTTGAATTCTAATTAAATTATTAATTATTTGAAATTGTAGAATGTTGTTTTTAGTTGAAACTATAAAAATACATGGAAGATGATGATGATCTCTCTCATGAGGACAACTTTTATTATAAAATTTACTAATACATCCTTGGCATTTCTAGGAGAAAGAAGATAGAAAAATATATAATTTCATGTAATAGATTGAAGAATTTTATTAGTTGTTCTATCAAGAAAACAACAAAGATTTTCATATTTATTTAAAAATTCGTCTTTCTTTATTTGCAAATAAAATTGCGGCTGATATAGAACAACCAATCAGGTAAAGTGTTACTATTTAGTTTCCCTATAGTCAATGTTTACTTCACAATTGATACAATAACAACATTAGAATACGACAGAAATTTATTGATTTAATGTCAACACATATTGTCAAATAATCAAAGACATTCCAAAAATGTATATGTGATTGTCTGATAGTATACATTAACTTTATAATAGCTCAATTTTTCAAAACATCTTAATAAGAAACAACCAGACACGCGAAGGTTATTATTTTAATAAACTGTTATTGATAGTGATACCTCTTGTTGTAGTATCACTTCAAATATTTTCAAACTATGATTATGTTTCTAATTACAAAATCGTGATAAAATTAAATAAATTAAAAAAAATATATGATTTATAAACCACACCTTTAAATACTGTTAAGGGGACATCATATAAATAGGAGCGGTATTGCAATAAAATGATAACACAAACCATGTAAGAGGCACACCCAAAAAAAACAAAAACTATAACAAAGTCGACGATGCTGCTAATATTGATGCTTTTAATGGATAAGACAAACAAAAATATTAAATGGATATCAGTTTTTGTTGAAAGACAGATCGAAGAAAAGCACATCTTTGAAAAATTGATCCGTTTATTCGATATGTTTTCCAGCTAAATCTACATTGACAGGTCAATCACACATGAATAACAAATCTATTCGTCGATTTTTTTTGTTAAAACGATTAAATACGTTTATACCGAACAGCTTCGCGTCTATATGTACTCAAATGACGACTTTAGTCAATCAAATTAGAAGCAAAACAAAAAGGGTAGTTATAATGTAATTAGTTTATCTACCCCATTAATCATAATCAGGTATTTTTTTTATTTAACATAACATCATATCCATTTAAATCATTTATATTAAAGATGTAAACGCAATAAATGACTATTGTATCTATATAGTATTTTATTTGATGGGAAATCGTATTAATAAAACAATAGGTTTTTTTGTTTTAATTTTTGCAATATTTGCTCAATATAGACAATAGAATTTATTTCATTGATTTGATAAAATTCCATCATTCTAGGATTGCGAATTATCCTGTGTCTCTATCAAAATATTCAAATACCGTGAGATATTAAAACCGTATTTCCGAATGTTCTAAAGAATCTCTGATATGTGATTAGGAATTTCCTTTCTCAACATATAATTCCAATGATAAGAATAACAAGAAAATTAATCCATCCCATCTTATCACATACACATACACAAAATAATATTACTCCTGTCTATCTTTAGCGTAAGACATAAAAAAAATTACCATGGCAATTTAGTTAACGAATTTTGTAATTGAATTGTTCAACCTAGATAGAGGTAAAAGAGTCAAAGTTTAACTATAGTAAAAAATCGTTATAATATACAACCCTTCAATTTGTAAAGAAATCAGATTCGATATAATTATAGAAAATTACGTACCATTTTTTTTTGTAATTATCTACAAAATATATGTCAAGAACAGAACAAAAATATATTAAAAATTCAATATCGCATTTTTACAATAAACAACAAATATTTGTAATTTTTGGCTCCCCCGTTTTAACTAGATACAAAAAAAACATTCTAAATATTAAAACAAAAGAATTTTAGTTGTACCGAATTTGTAATTCTAATAAAGGATTTATCTTTCTGAATATTTCGTTGCCTACTGTGACTTCATGTTATTTATATTTATGTATAAATTAAAATGAAGAATAATGTAGGAAAAACCTTGGCAATATTAGACTACCTAAATCTGAAAAAAAAACAACTAACAGAATATAAATTACATCATTCAGTTTACTTATTATGATTCTTATAGTTGGTCTATTCTAATTTTTGCCAACTTGACTTGATGTCAATTCAGAGTAGACAAATGTATACGAGTAGAGGAAATAGGTAGGTCTCTATCCTGTGAAATTGTGTAACCGATTACGCGTCATTTTCTAGTCTTTTGATCGAGTTCTAGATTCGATTAACAGTAAATCTATTACCGGAAAAGAAAGGTCGTCCGGTTAAAGCGATTGATTGATTTTTCGTTCGACTAACAGCAACAACTTCTTCATCAGCCCTATGCAATATTGCATAACAATTATGATATAATATAAAATATATTCTCTACCGTTAAACAATTGTTTTCAACATGTGGTCAGAATACCGGTTTCATTCAAGAAGAAGTAAACATACTCCTTTGAATTGTACTGTTATTATTATTATTATTATTGTTGTGTATTATTTATACAAAGTACATGCATCAGGTCGATTGTTCGACAGGTCAAAATGGTGGCGGTTGCTCTATTTCTTTCCTGGAATTGTAAGGATTAAATGGATATATAGACGTATTTTGTAATGCCGCAATTCATTGATTAATTCATTGATAGATGAATTTTATTATTAGCATTTGTTTAGAAAAGAAAATCGATAATTATATGACAAAGTTGAAACGCACTATTATAATTACATTACAGAAAAATGATTAATTGAGTAATTTGATTTTAATCAAAATTTAAAAAAAAATTACAATTAATTATTAAATGTTATGTCAGAGTGTGATACAAACAAATATATGCTAGCCACTATACGTTTTTAGATTACATATTTCTGGCTCAATTCCATATATTTAACATCAAATAAAAACATTAAATTAAAGAAAAGAAATATGATGGCAATAGTATTCAATATAAACCAAACATTGTAAATCATTTCTTTGACTTAATTAATATGTACTTTACCTGACATTATATCTTTGATATACCTTAAAGAATCACCGTTCTTGTCATCAGTATGTGGAAATTTAAATTTATTTCATATATATATCTTTAGTCAATTGCCAGAAAACCTTTACAAAGAGAATGAAAATATCAAAAAATTTAGGTATTATTAATCAAACAAATTCAAAAGATTTCCATTTCTATTAATATGAATTAATGATTATAAAATTTGATAATTGTGAGGTAGTCGATTATATTCATGAATTGATTAATTAATAATCGTCTTAGTATTCTCTAATGTCAATAAATTGGAACGTTTCTAATATTCATGCGCCATATAAACAAGAAACAAACATCATTCAATTTTTATTAGAAACCTTTGTATGCTAGATAGATAAAACTATCCTATCTAATTGAATCTACAGCCCATGGATTTACAATAAACACAATCAATTTTATGACAGACATTAAAAGTAACGTTTCATCAACGAATTGAATTAAAATAGTGCGTTATATCGAATAATTATGTTTTGAAAAGAAATCCCTCTATCCACCCACTCAATGAATGTTTTTTGTAAACTTATACAGATGAAAAAATAATAATAAACATATGAACACAAAAATTGTTTGCTATAACCAGATGGTGATGATTTGTTATATTGCATTAATGATAAAAATTAAATGAAGACAAAAAAATTACCAGACATCCTTGAAAATGTATCAAATTAATCCTAGATTTCAATTTATATCACTATCTAGAAACAAATATTTCTCATCAAAACATTTTTTTTTCCAGTTAATTCTAACAAATTCCCACCCTAAGGTTTCATATGAACCTGCTATTTAGGAAACGTACATGAATTCGATATCGTGTTGACTTTGAGGTTGTGGAAAAGGTCAAAAGTCCACTACTATTAAGAAAAACAACACTGGAAAATATAGATAGATTGTAACTCCCTTGAGAGTCTATTATTTTAGTATATCATCATTGTGAAATATCATCCACTGATACAAAAAAAAATTGCCGACCTATTAAATTTCAGTAAATGTTAATTTAATCCAAAATAACCTTTTCAAGAATAATGCCAAAACACTTACAAGTTGTGCTTTCAAGTCCTTTGGACATACTGGTCCTAACCATTGATGTATATTTATGTATCTTTTTGGAAGCATCTTCAAACAAGTTGGAGTTTGTCTATAATCCAAAGGATTCAAAAGGGCAGCGGGCGCCTGTATAGGCGAACCGCTATCTTGTAACACTACCATAGTATTTATAATCGACGTTGTGTACCACTTAATATTCTCAACACATATCACAAAATGGATTACCACAAAATTTTGTTAGATTTTTTTGATAAATATATTTGATATGTACTTATAATAATAAAATTAGTTATCTATGATATATATGTCTATTTTTTTAATTATTTTCAAATAAATAAGGCGAAAATTGGTCCACAAATTGTCAAAATTTTCATCACAAAATCACTGTCAAGATGAATATGTATAGAAGAAGCTCTTTGGTTTGAAGACAATAATTTAAATGAAAATTGTTAACCTTTAAGGCACTAATGATCCATCCACTACTACAAAATAAATGTCCATACTAAATTTATATCACAGACTAGAAACACACACAAAAAAAAATCAAATAAATTACAAACTAGACATTTACAAGCGATAGAGATACGGGCACGTAGCAATGAATTTAACGAAACCTCTAATGTTGTAAAGACGACTATATTTTTTTTAATAAATATAAATCACAATTCAGTTCCTGGAATTTATTAAATTTTCAACATTATTAAAAAAATAATAAATTGTTTGTAATATAACAGCAATTGACAACTTTATAATTATTTCAATTAAGAGTGTTAAAATTTGGCGCAGCCACCAATTAACTTTATATTGAACGGCTTATTTATAAAAGGTTTATCAAAAGATATAATCGTGAATTTCGAAACTTATTATTATTATTATTTATTGTTGGAAAATGTTTTTGTTGTTGGCAAAAAAGTTCTAAATTTTACATTATCAAAAAACCACTATTTCCTTAAGAAACCTCAAAGTCCGGTCGTTGTTTTGATATTAAATTAATAACAAAACAAAACCACATTTTTTTTTCTGCTTAAATAACCTTTTTACATTCACAATTGATTAAAAAACAAAATAGATTCAGTACTTTAAAATGAAAGAAAAAGAAGATGTAATAAATATTCACAACTACGTGCACGTCATCATCTGTAAATCATTCAATTGTAATTGTCTATCATCAAACCAAATCAATTGAACATACATATTAGGAAATGTTCGATTGATAACCAATACTGAAGCGATATAAAGGGAAATGAAGATTTGAATTTAAACAGGATTTGAATGCTATGTGAAATTCAACATCAGGAAATTAGTGTTGCAAATCGAAAAATCGTCTAGTAATAATCGAAATTTGTTCAATCGTTAATAATTTTTGTTTACAACAAAAAAAGAAGAGTTAAATAAATAAACAAACCCATACATTTTAAATTATAAATGTTAACGATAAATTATTTAAAGTATTAAACGCGCACTCATCACACACTTTTATAATTTATTGAAGGTATAAACGACATGTTAACAAACACTAAGAATATCATATTTAATTAAAAAAAAAATTACAACAATCTATCTAAATTCAATAAACAATTAGATAAGACATCATACACAACATGAAAAAAATTCTCAAATATACAAAGATACTAAAACCAGAATCATTCCGTTAACTTTTTTATTTTTTTGTTTGGTTTGGGATTGTTGTTTAGTTGCTGGTGCGATAAACGCTATCCAGCGTCCAACTGAAAACTGAACGTAACACTAATGTTGTAAGTGAGTCGTCGCCGTCGCCGTCGTCAACAACGGTGGTGGCGGCGTACAACAATCGTAGTAGTGGTGGTTGGTGGTGAATTTACCGCCCCACCATCATCCTCATCATCATGACAGTTAACTTAGAGTTGTAGCTGTGAAGAAGAGCCGGTCACCGCACTCACTTAGAAGTCAACTTTGGTATCGTGTGAGAATATAATGAGCATAAATCACATGCACTAATACTTTTCTTTGCCTATGTTAGAAGAACAACAGCATTCAGTCAGTAAAACTGTTTCAAGCAATAGAAAAAATAACAACATTTCTTTCGGAAATTTTGATTAATTAAGAATTATTATAGAGAAATAAAATAATAATTCACAAAATTACGTAACTATTATAGTAAGTTTATTTGAAATTCTATGTACTACCTACAAATTAGAAAATGTTGATAAAAAAGAAAATGAAAATATTGAAATTAAACTGATTTCTCTGATTTTTTGGACTTTCTTAAAAAATCAATTATACCACTACTAGATCAAAAAATTTTCACAATTTCTTTTATTTATAATCCCATGAAGCGGAAAATTTACGTGCAATTTAACTGATAAAATAAACAAACATGTTGACAAAAAAAACCATATATAATTGAATTCTATAACTCACTTTCAAAATGTTTAATTATCAATTTATAACTTTTCGTTTATTATCAAATATATTGAATAATAATTAAAATTTTTACGCGTCATCCAGGCAAGAATCTATCTAACATATCAAAAATCACGCAAACGCATATATTATGTTCGAATTTTTACATTGCAAAACATTTTTACATATTAATATCTAACAGAAATTTAATGCAAGAGGTGGAATTGTGTTGCTGATTCTTTTTTTATTACTACATAACAAATGTAAAGAATTTAGAAAATAATTGGATCATTTCCTGCCTGTTTTGATAAAAAAAAATTCAAATTTTTCTACATGAAAATATAAAATTAAATTAACAACAACAACAACAACAAAAGATAACTTAATAGTAATAAATTAAGCAATTAAAAGACAATTTATAGCAGAGACTTCTTCAGTGGAAAATGTCACTTTAATTTATATTTGGTTTTTAAATTTTTTATTATTATTTAGTATTGATAAAGTTCATGGAAAATCAATAATAATAAAATTATATATAAATAACTCGTACTAAATTAGTATTTAAAAAAAAAATTATTGGAATTAAAACTAAAGTATAAAACCACAAGTACTTTCGTGAAAGTTAATCACGAAAAGAAAAACTACTAAATTTAGCGTAAATACCCTAATTGTTGGCAATTATATATATTCACTTTACTTATTACTATCAAATAAGTATACATAAATAAATAAATAATGAGCAACATACTTCGTTCAATTACTTCATTATTATCACTTTTAAGTATATCAAAGTTAAGCCGACTAGATATAAAAAAAAGAGTGAGACTCACAATATACAATTTCGACAACTAAAAAAAATTAAGAAATTTAATAATAACGCGTTTCAAATTTTATGTAAATTATTCCAACAATTTCCCATAATTATAACAGAAATAATAAAACCAAAAAGAGATTTTTATATAACGTAGTAGAAGAATTCTCACAGAATAATCGTAAAATAATCGGATATGAAATTAAAAAAAAATCAAACTATATAAAATACAATTTTCCCCATCCATTTTTTTTTTGATAACATTTTTCCACTAAAGGAAACATCGATTATAGCTGTAAATTCTATAGAGCACGGTTTCCTGAACAAAGAGTGTGCTATTTTTTTTTATTTCACAAAACCGTCGCTATTTCATTGTGATGGTGATGATGATAAAAATAGATTATTATAAAATACATATATTTACTCGATACAAACATAATATGAAAAGATTTGATAAAAAATTCACAGATGTCTCAAAATGACAAGACAGTGCCTTCCTGTTCATATTTTATAAAATCAATAACAATAATAAATTCTATATAAAACCCAGTCTGAACTACAACACAGTTATTTTAAAAATCAATAAAAGCTAAAATCATCAAAAGTTGAAACATTAATTTAATCATTAATGTCAATACGTAATTTTCAAAAGCCGATAGAAAGTTGTGCTGTTAAATAGCAACTACAGATTACTATCCATAGACCCACCCAATAGACTATCTACCCTTATAATATTATCGAACATTTACCAACAAAAGAATGAAATCGCAATAATAACTTCGGTCAACTTAAACATAAATAAAAGGTGCTTTCAGAACGAACACACCATTAAAATGAAAACATGTTAGTTTACAGTCTAACCATTGATAAATGGATATCCGGCCTAGCTGTTATTACTACACCACATAAATATACAAATATAAACAATGAATACAAATATGAATTTTAAAAATCTTTGAGGGTTGTCTATGATTGGTATTGTTATAAACAAAAAAAAAATTGAATTATATTTTTAATTAATTTAAAAACATACCAAGAAACAATACCCCAACAAAATAATTGTTCCTCTTGACTTCATCCAAGTTTCTACATGTTTATAATAATCTGGCACATGTAGAGGATGCGTATATGTTACATATGTCTTTTAATTATGACGACCATGTTGTATTAAATCGTATAAGGACCTTGGAGGAAAAAAAAACGAACTCAGACAATGCAGATTGTAAAGTTCATTAACCGTATAGTTTCGGTTCAGAAGATACATGAATATTATAAAAGAAAAATATCTTAGTCGTTCACTAAAATTTCAAATATATATATTTTATTCTAAAACTTATATAATCACTACATACATATAAATAAACATGGTAATTAACCATTAACAAATATGTAAATACAGGGACCAACTTTTTATCAGATATTTAAGAATTTCCATAAAGATTCCCTCTTATTCACATTTAAATAAGTTTTAATTGAAAAGCATTGTCTCGGAATTCGGTTTTTAATTGAAATTTATCTTTTCGATTATCGATGAATTAAAAATAATATATAAAATGTACCCCTTTTTCTCATCAATTTCATTCTGTCTTTTGATTATTTTCACTATTACGAAACAACAATTTTCTCACTATAATATACACGCTATCTATCGTATTCGTATTATTGCGAAAATCAAAAATGAATAATGACACACCCTTGTACCTGCTGCTATCTATATATAAATTAATAACAGTGGTGATTGAAAGAGAGAAAGATGAATTTGATGATAGTTAGGTGTGGTTTTAGTTTCTAGGTGAAAATAGGGGTGTGTTAGAATGTAAATAGTCTATTTAATTTTCGGAAATATTGAGGCCACACAAAAAGGGTTGAACATTTTACATGCAATATAGCGTGACTGTTGTCTGTTCATTTTATTACTAATACGAAAAAGAAAAAGAGTCGTTGCCAATTAAAATACTTCACCCTTATTTTATCTATTAAGTTTTAGATTATTTCTGATATTTAAGTAGAAATATCAGTGTTGCGCTATAAACATGCATAACAATAACTATTAACCTTCTTTTTTTTATTACAAGTAATACGTTTAACAATTCAACAGAGACTCTCAAGCTTTAATATATTCTAACAGTTTCTGTTGAAAGATAAATAAGGAATTATGTAAACAAATTAATAGATATCGAGTTATTAGTAAACATAAATTAACAAAGAATGTAATTACCCTAAATCTACACTTAGAAAGTGTTGAAAATAGATTTGCAAAATTTCAAAGCTCATTTAAAATAAATAAAACTAATATTAATTAGATAAAATTATGTATTTAAAAACAAAAAAGATTTAATGAATGCCAGTATGTAAAGATTCCTTTCAAAATATTAAAATTAAATTCAGACTACTCAATTAAAAAAAAAATGTTATTCACAATATAAACGAATAGATGGCGCTTTTACTGTTCTTTAGAAACTCAACATTAGGTGTCACTACTCAGTATATTTTAAAATAGATACCTTGCTGTGACTATTTAAACAATTACTCGGCATATTTTTTTTTTGATTTTTAGAAAAAGAAAAAACTTACCTGTACGTCAAAATTATGTTGTTGTTGTTGTAATACAGCATTATCAACTTGATGTTGTTGTGGTGGTGGTGGATATTGATGGGGTTGTTGATCATATGGGGGTGGTGGTTGTTCAGTAAAATGATCAAATTGTTGATTAACAGATTCGGTTAATGTTACACCTAAATGGGGTGCTAAATGTGGTGGTAAATGATGCAAATGTGGTGGTAATTGTTCTTGTGGTTTCATAATAATTACAGTTGGATCTAATGTCATTCCATTTTTTGTTAATTCTTCTTCAGCTGGAGATGGTTGTCTGCTGCCAGGTGTCCGACTGAAAAATAATATAATCACATTATTATAAGAAAACAACAATTTTACACAAAAATTGAATCGTAATGGACACCTGATGGCGCAAGTAGTTATGTTTTAATATTTCCTGTATCAATTGTAATATTAAGCTATATAGATGGCGCCAGTAGTAGTATAACGTAATTTTAAACAACGCCTGTTTAAAGGCATACAGTGGGGAGTCCATCACCTTGACAACCGTCGAACAGCACACGCACATGTCATTGACACGAACCAAGGTAGAAATCAGACCTTGAAGGTTCGGGTGGAAAAATCTAACAAATTGCCCAACAGACTACTATTGGAGGGAGGAGAAGATTTATTCGATAATTTTATAATTATTTCATTTTAAAAATAAACTCTCTCTGTCCCTTCCATCCTACATTATCGACAAAAGCATATGCTGTTAATGGTATTTTTTTTTAGATGTCTTTCAAAAATATAATCAACTTACTTAAAACCTTTATCATCGTCATTAATTTGTCCATTTTGTACAGGTTGTCCATTAACTTCCTCTTTAGGACTTTGTGGTTTATCTTTATCTTTATCGTCAAGATGTAAACTACGCATTCTAGGTTCTAATCCAATATTATCTTTATTTGTTGGTGAACCACCTAATACATATTCAACCATTTTAACACCAAGTCCTCCACTATCAGAGCCCCGTGGTGATAAAATACTTCCTGTGTCGACACCGCCACCACCACCACCACCATCCTCCACCACCGCCACCCGTATATCCACCTCGACGACCCATGGCGAGTGGTGCTGTTACTGTATGCTCTACAAAAACAAAATTTGAAAACAATGTTTACATTATTCTTAAATCATTACTATCACTATTACTATTGTTATTGACTAACCTAAAGAAGAGCAAATGACCTATAAACATATAAAAAAATATGAAGAAATTTGTCATTTTCTTTATACTGTCAATTATAATTTATAATAAATGATATTTTTAAGTTTGAAATATGTTATTGATAAGAAACAATTTATTCTTGATAAAGGTAATGTCATAAATACTAGAGAATCAAATATAGATGTTATTTCATTAACGATAAGAATCTTGGAAAATAATGACTTACAATGAATTATTGAAAAATTAGGTTTTGATTAGACCAGACTAGTTTATTTTTTAGTTGAAATTTACTGTTACTTAGACCGTGGTCCATCTAGCCTTCCTTAATTTCGAGTTAAATTTTACCTTGACTTAAAATCACTCTTACATTTTATGAACATAATGGAAGAATTTAAGTGATTTTTATGTTGAACGACCTGCAGACCAGCAAGGAGAATTAGACCTTAAAGAGCTTTATAGCATTTTCTTTATGGGAATTATTAACTACTCTTGTTTTTGCAGCATGTGAAGGATAAAAGTCGTAGCCTTGTATTCTAATATACAACAAAGTACTTGACATAGGTCGAACCAAAAAACACAAACAAACAATCCCTTACATCATATTTTAATACTTCGCGTCCTGGTTTACATAGAAAAATACTATAAATTTTTATTGTTATTTACTCACATTTATTAGAATAACAATATATTCTAAATGAATATTTTATTGTTTAAATAAAAGAATTTCAGTAAATAGAAATATGCTTTTTTATAATATGTCAAGAGTATTATCTAACATGATTCATTAGAACGATAATTATTTTCTTTTTCATGTCCTTTTTTTTCAACTAATTATACTTAATCGGAAGATGTATCCTTGAATTTATTAAAACACAGTATATCTTAATATAGAAATTTAAATAGTTATCTATAATTAGAAAGTCTATCTTAAAGTTCTCTGAAAATTTTCATATTATAATAAATCTAATCGATACTTGAAATCTCCTGAATACACACATATGAAGCAAAATTTCCAATAAATGTTAAAAGTGTTACGAAAACTGTGTAAATAACAATTGGATATTATTATTCATTTTTAATGTATCTATAATAATTCTAAATCAACCAAGAAAAATGAAAGTGTTTTTTCTTTCACGAATACCACAAAATAAAATTATAGTTATAGATCATACGGGCAATAAAAGAAATAATTCAGATTTGATTTTTCTCTCACTTAAACAAATCATAATTTGATAATAACTTTCTGTTTTTTAACAGTGAGTTGGATTTTGTTTTTGTTGTTGTTGAATTTGTTCCACAATAGTCATATGTTGATAGTTGCGTAAGTATTTTCAATTTTGAATATGAGTTCAAGTTGCAGATGGGCGTGCCGGGCGTCGGCATCGGTCTCCATGGCCACGTCGGCGTCTGTTACCCGGGCAACCACCCCGGGCCGATCCAAATTCAATCAGCTACCACCGTTTCCCTCTACCACCACACCGACACCACTGTCACTAAGCTACAGTATTATATAAAACTTTTGCGCGCCGAAAACTGTACGTATATAAATCCTTTACAATTCGTTTTAACGAAGAGATTGTCTTTTAAAATCTGATTGTATCCTTTCAACAATCAACAATTCTACAAAGTTTATATTAATTCGCCAAAAAACACGCTTATGGTGAATTAGAACAAAACAAAAAAAAACTGATGGAAACAAACCATCAATTCCACATCAAATAGTCTGTAGATAACTGATTATGTTTACGTTGCGTCAACTTTTGCAATGTTATTGATTAAAGGAAAAAACTCTTAGATTTTATTTAAATTTGAGACAGTCTTTTAAAAAAAAACAACTATCTCAAAAGCTTCTGCTTTCAATATCACTCACTTTTATAAGTAAGACAATAAATAGAAATAAAACGAAGAAGCTAAAAATAGGTAATTTACCTGGAGCAGCCCATGTAGGATCCCTCCATACACCTTCGTGATTTAAATGATTCAATGCTAACGATTTACCATCTTTTGTTTCAAGACCCCATATTTTTTTTGCAGCTGGAGCAATCTGAAACAAAATAATAACGGAAATTAAAAAAAAAACGTTCAATTATGTGAAATTGTGTTTAATTAATAGAAATTATCAACAGTTCACACCCTTCTAACCATAAAGATAAGAGCGTGGCCATTAGTTAATTAAAATTATTGTAATTAGGTTTGATAATTTATGTTTTCTAGTAAAGGTTTTTAAGCTTTTTAGCTTTTATATAATAAATTTAAATGCATCAGTTTCACACAGTCGACTTAGTCGGTCTTAACTTTAAGACGATAAAACCTACAATGTATGTAAAAAAAATTATTATATCTAATATTTAGAAGAAGGTAAAGTTAGTCATTAATACAATTGACTTTTACTGAAAATCTAAGAAATTATATTATTATACAATTTATCTGCAGTATTAATAAATCGATTTTTTACCATTGTTACTTCTACTCTTTAAAAGTTAAATTGGATCCAGTATAAGTACTTAAATTACAAGTTGAAGTTATAAATTAATTTTGGAATTTGTTGTCATACGTACTGTTCATTCTAGACAATAATGAACAATTATTTTACGTGTATTGTAATTACTATCTAACAAGATCCGTTGATAATACACAATTTACACCAGGCAGGTTAGAGGAAAAAAAGGTTCACCATATCTGGTGTAAGTTGTAAATTATCAATTGTTGTTCATAATTGGAAATTCTATCTTAAAAAAAAAATTGACTTGTGAGTAGAATTTTTTTATTTGCTAGCGTTTTTATAATATAAAGACGAATATTTGACCTTTAGGCCACCCACAACAATGACAAGTTTAAATTTAACGTTAAATAATCAAGAACCCTTGTCCCAAATGAAAAAGTATACATTATTATAGATAAATTTACAAGAAAATAAGTTTATGAATTAACATAAAATAATGACAAAATAGATCACTTTTTGCGATTTTCAATAAGACAATGCACATATTCTTTTTCTTTGTGGAAAATCTTAATCTACCACAGTGAAAAAAGGAATATCTTCTGGCCTTTTTATGGTTGGATTACTACTTCAACTATCCTTATAATTAATCTAAACGGAACCAAATTCCTATGCGAATATTTTTCACTTGCAAGTTAGATAAAGTTATATTCTCGATTATATGGACTGCACATAAATAGGAATGATGATGTTGATGTTGATGGAAGACCGGATGGGTCCAGTTTATAAACTGATGAACATAATTTGACAATTTCCCTTCGAATATAATATATCCTTATACTATATAATAATATATTAGATAGTAAATCACATTGGGATAGTTAATTTTGACTAAATGGTAAAAAGGTATATGATAGTGAATGAAAGAGAGAGAGGATGGCGAGGTCGCGACCTGAGGGTCTTTGGCCTAGACCTCACTCATCAGGCTGGCCAGACTTGTTGGGTCGATACTCGGGCACCGCACCCGTCGCACTGCTGCTGCACCCGAACATATTCTACTACACATAGGAATAATAATAATACAGAAAGAGATGGAAAGCAAACGACGCCAAAAACCACCTGCACTACGACATCGACGCCCTAGTACACCACACAATCATCGCCACTACAACCCACGACTATTAACCATACTCTAACACTAGCACTATTATTCTATCTATCTAACAACCAATAGTGGTGATGGTGAGATAGTGATGAAGATGACACCTCTAAAGCGAAAACTTCATTTTTTTACTTAACTTTATAACATCAGTGATAAATTCAATTTCCTTTTGTTCTTTCTTCCATAAATGTACACGATTCTTATACTTAAGGGTAAAGTGATGGAAGTTATTATTTCTATGATTTGCTTTTTCTATTTTTTTTTCATTCGGTTTACAACAGTTATACCGCATAGAAGTTTGAGTCACGGCATTGGATTACCCGAAGGACTTCACCCTGAGTCATACAATACAGTTTTACTACCCCGAGGAAGAAAATGAAAAACCCTACCTCCTATTGAATTCCAAATCCAATGAGATTGATCGTTAAGAGAACAACATATAATATTACATATACTTTTATCAACTATCTAGATAGAATACCATCACCAATCATCATTTAATGAAACAACTAAACTATAAAAAAAATTAATCAATTTCTATTTAAGACGAATTAATTAAAATTTAATAGAAATATAAATTAATATCACGTGATTTTATTGCGTCATTACAGCAATATTGATTGGAATATAGAAGATGAAAAAACGTATCTAATTTGACATCAATTATAAGTAATTGAATAACAAAATTTAATATGAATTTAAATCTGGATCAAATTTAATAAACACATGTATGATTAAAAATCAAAATAGTAGAGGAAAAGAAAGACAGAGAGAGATAGAGAGAGATAGAGTAAAAAGATACAATTTCGTCCTACCTCAATATAAAAATTATTCAGTATTTACAAACAAACTTTATGTAAGCAAAGAAAATTACAAATTTGGTAATAATTAATATGTATTTTTAATAAACGAAAACGAAAAAAAAAATTATAATAATTTAGATCATGCAAGTAAATATTTCAATTGTCTTATCTACCTACATAGTAAATAAATAATAGTTGAAATCAGGTCAACATTTAATCAAATAAATATATAAATAGAAATTTGAGATTATAACAAATAGGAGAATATATCTACAAATTTAGAAGATGTGTACAGATACCATAATTTTATCAAAATACTCACTAATTAAATATAATAGATACTTATATAGTTGAATCACACAAAATAATGAGTTTTCAAATGTTTATATTTAAAATAAATTGTTTTAAAATACTTTCCGGTTCATAATTGAATTATAATTAACTTGCTATACCTGATACAAATTTGAAGAAAAAAAAAACAATTCCTCCCGATTTCTTTTCTGGGTGTAACAAAAACAATTTTCGTATTATTCATCATCATTATCATCATTTCAAAACCATTCTAAACTGATACAAATTATCCACCTATATACAGGTATAATTGAAAATAGAAAAACAATACAAAATCAAATGAAATTTTAAATCAACCCACCCATACGATTACATAAACAAAACAAAAATCTATTCTTAGATATTCTTAATAATATAAAGAAATATATAGATATTATTCAAATGTTATGAAGAGCAAACGTATGGAAGATTTTCTATTTCATTTGACAAAACTTCCATACTCTTTATAACACTATAAGATAGTTTTTGATCTAAATTTAACCATTTCAACTTTTATGTGTAAAGACGACAGAAAAAAAATAGCTTTTCTATCTGTTTAATTTTTTTAAAACGTATATAGATTGTTGTGTAGTACAACTACTAAATACTACAACTACCATCATCGAAGAGCTGCAGTATTAGAGAATATAACTAAACACACAAGTCATTGTACCCACTGCCAAGGACATCATCTACTTCTACATAACTACTACCGATACTGGTAATATTACTTTTATTAATGTTTACCAAATAAAAAAGCCTTATAAGTTTGAGAACGTAAATAAACGTAAAATTATTAACTGACATTGAAAGAATAGTTTTATGTTGGATTTGGGAAAAATACATACGCGAGTATCAAATTTTGACATCGAAAAGCAACAAATTGTAAAAAAAACGCCCATGTTTGATTATAAATCCGACACGTTATACGCACAGGTAGAATATTAATTATAACCAAGGTTTGATAACAATGTTGGAAAATCAATAACGAAAACCGCAGCTATTCATCAATGCCTCCTTTCCCATATAAACAATTACGATACATTATTAAAACTAAACAGGTACAAAATAAAATATCCGTTTCATTTTCTTCTTAAATAAATAATAAGTAATAAAAATATTACTTAACAAAAATTATGTTGAATTTAATGTCATTATAAATAAATCATTTGAGGAAGTTTATCAAACTTATCAAAAATTAATTATATTAGTCGCACGATTCTACATAGCGACCACTATCGTTTTAATGAATTAATTAAATGAAAATCAATAACAATCTAGAATTTACTTTTGGGAAAAATCTCTCAATATTCAACTGGAATTTATAATTAAAACGTGAAAGTTTTGTTTAATTTTTTTTTTAAATACCTATATTTATATAGTCTTGAACAAGGACTAAATTAATTTCGATTAGAATACAGATATTACAAAATTATAGAAAAATTAGAATTTTTATTAATTCATTTGAATAAAATAGAAATTATTTTATGAAATTTTGCAAAATAATAATCTATCCTTGACGATGATATTAACAATAATCCAACGATAAAACAAAGTTCAGTCAACCAAATTCATGGCCAACAAGTTGATTGTTAATAATAAAAAGCCATATTATCAATATTTAAAACAATTTTTATAAATTCAATCAAATAGATGATGAAAAACAAAGGTAATCAATAAATAATACCTATTTAATAATAAAAATAATAATAATGATGAAAACTATATAATAAACAAGATTACGTCGAAATTTTACTATCTATCACTATTATATAAAATACAGGAAGTTTATCATTTAATTTCCTCAAAACTGTATTATACCTTACACAATGTTCCTCTAAATTTCGACCGAATTTGATGTATAAATACATATATACTACATACTTAAAATAATTGGAGAGAATGTCACGAAACTGATCTTCCCCCATTTACATCTGTGATAATAAAACAAAATAAAAATGATAAGGCAAATTTCGTAGCAACATTTATAATAACGTAAATAAATATAGAATTATTCTTGGAAGTTATAAATAAAAATATATACAATACCAATTGTATAATTACTCGTAAAAATCAAAATAAATATTTTCAAATCACGTAAATCATTGTGTTCAGGGTCCGATTATACATATATCCATAGTTTTATAAATGAAATCAAACAAAAAACAAACAAACACGTGGACTAACTGTCAGATAGGGGTTCGGGGTGTAAGGCAATCGTCTTTTTTTCACATTTAGAATAAATAAAACTAATTTATGTTGAAATTTCCAAATAAAAACATAACCCTGAACAACAAGTTAGATAATATAAAAACATACTTTTTATATACTCCATCTGTTTTGACTTGGCTGAATGAACTTCAAAACAATAAAAATGATAACAGTAGAATAACAAAAACAGAAGAAAAAAATTGTGGCTTATTGATACCAAATCACAAACATCCGGAGGAATGTCCAAACAATCAAAAATCACTCACAAATTTTATTCTACAATATAGACCATACCCTGTATAATATCAGAGATTAACTATTTAAAATAACCACTTTTATGAATGTCTTATTACCACAAAATAAATAATTATTAATTACAATAATCTAATGAAAATAGCAATATTTCAATATCATTTTTAACATAATTGTTTTCGATCTGTCGGTAAGTTTATGGTGTCTATAAAATATCTCGCGTGACAGACAGAAATTAAATTATTCTATATCTATCTTTTACATTTGGTAAAAGTCAAAATTAACCACAATAAAAATAATACAATAGTTGTGAATCGTGTACTTTTATCCTAGCCAATAGTTATCCACAAATAGCTTAGCTCTTATTCTTCAACTCATAAAAGAGTATTCTTTAGACATGGGCCCTGACCTATTAGAATCACACAATTTTGCAAACAGCCTTTACATAACACCATGATTGACACAAACTCGCTATTACTATCTAACATTACTATTACTATTTTAATTATTATTAAAAAGTCAGGAAAACAAATGTCTCAATTAATATCATTAAGAAATATAAATGAATGAGGTTACAAGAAAACCATAGAAAATTGCACCATTTGTTTTATATAATTTTTTTCCATAATGACAATATCAAAATGAAATAATTTTATAGAAGAAATTTTTGTAGTTTTTTTTTCTTTTTGAATTTTGTGTAGGTATTTCCAAGGTGAGCCATCATTACTCAACATTATTTAGTTTGTTAGTCTATTAAATCGAAATCAACCGTAATATTTTCATTATTTTATTTATACAATCGAGGAAAAAACAGGGAATATCAAAAGAATGTTACGCCTATTAAATTTTGAAAATATCTCTACTCTAAATCAATAGAAGGACTTTAATAAAGAATAAACTGAAAACAAGAATGGATCCTGACTGGACAAACATAAACAATAGTGAGGCCATCGAACTGGCAACATTGCTCTACCCCAGACTAGTATCATACTTTATCGATATAGAGCGGCAAATAATTCATAATTGAACACACGATACATAAACACTAAAATTATAGTTAACAACAAAATAGCAACATCAACAATATCACACATATATAAACATATCCCTATCAAATTACAAAAAAAATAAAAAAAGGAAAAAAAAGAAAACACAACAAAGATCTACCTGACATGCAATATAAGAGGGACGGCCATTTTAGAAAATAAAAACCTGTTGCATTTGTATTCAAAAAGAAAAACATTAAAAAAAGCGTAAGAATTAAAGATATTACAAACAAAACAACCCCATTTTCATTTATAATAGAGACAAAAACCCACACTTGAAAGCAACGTTGTCACATCTCTATCAAATAATCTAATTGTTGTTGTTTTATTCATAATAAACAAACATTAACACAAATTTTTATATAAATAAGCAAAATATAAACAACTACGAATTTCTCTCATATTTCTTATACAACATATTTATGTAGATTAAAATCATCGAAATTACCATATCAGGTCCCATATCTTTCATATTTGTACTAAAAGATGGCACATAACCGAACAACACTGTATTATTCCTTTCTTCAATATATTTACATATATAGATATGAAATCAAACAACACTTTCTTTGTTACAAATTAAAACATAAACAAAACGAAAAACAAAAAGTACAATTTCAAATAATCACACTTTTAACACGGCGTCCGGCGTCGCGTTTAAAAACATATATACACACACACACAAACCCACATGCACACAAAAACCGATCAAAAGACAAGGCGCGGCATTCGGCAACAAACTGAACTTAATAACAAAGAACACAACCAAAAGGGCTACGCATGCGCAACAATGCAATTTTAATGTTTGTCTATGCTCGAAGCAGCAGCCGCAACGGCAGCAGCAGCAGCAGCAGCTTAATCTCGATATAGTTTGAAATTAAAAACAAAAAAATGCTCATCTACAAAAACAACATCATCTCGACTATATTCTACTATTATCACCACAACAATTCATTAAATTTTGTTTAATAATACAAAAAAATACATTTAAACCATATACGTTACACAATTATCGATTAATTTTATCAATTAACCTAGTATGAAGAGACGTAATTTACATGAAAATAAAATGATACGACAAATAACATTCAATTTTACGTAACCTAAATCAATTGTTTTCTATTATTACAACTATCTATCATGAATTTACACCTATTTTTGTATACGAATCAATCTTATCTATGGAGAATTTGATAAATCATTATTCTCCCCTGTTATTGTTAGATAATAGACGCGATTCATTATTATTCTTAATGATAAATGAGAATAAGTTGTGTATTTGTTAATTTATCATTATTACAATCAAATCAATTTAAACAACGATCAATTAATCGAATAATACAATCATGTTGTTTTATAATAAAAAAAACAGAAAGATTAACGAGTAATAGAAAAACAATAATTAATTCAATGTTTTGCAAGTTTTCATTAGTATAAAAAAGAAGTTTATAATAAAAAAAAAATAGGTGAATAGGTCAAGGTATAAGGTTATAATTATAAATCGCTCTTTTTTTTCTTCTAATTTTATTCAAAAAGTGATTTCAATAAAAATATTTACGGGACTCTATTTGAAATTGTGTAATCATTCCAAGTATGTCGTAACTTATATCAAATGCATTATATAGCTTCATGGGGGTACCCAACAAATTTGTACATTTTACGGGGATGGGGGGCTGGTCTCCCATTTATATACCAATATTTGTAAATCTAAATCTATATAATTTTATCTTGAGAAACTTACCTGACCGTGTCTGATTGGTAATTGTTGTTGTGTTAACGATTGTTGTAAATATTGTGGATGCATTGGCATACCACCAGGAATTTGATTTGACATATAAATTAAATGTTCTGATGGTATTGATTTATTTTGTCCTAAATCATATAATGCTGGTATTGTTGATGTAGCAGCACCTATATATGACATACTATTTGGTGGTGTGTTTACTTTATTATTGACTGGATACTTCCATTTGTCATGATTCTGGAATGAAATAGAACACAATATTATTAAAAACTGATCAATATACGAAATTATTAATTAATGTTTTTTCATTGAATAATTTATAATCAACTACGATATTAACACGAAATTCGTGCTATACGAGATCTACACAACAAATAAATTCGATTGATTCGTTGTGTTATACGAGGTATTCCGTACATTGTATTCTTCAAAACAAATCTCTAATCTCTTCATAATTCCAATAAAAATGCAGTTGATTATCCATAATTATACAAAATCAAAAAAGAAACTATAATAAATCGAGAAAATAAAGGAGAATTTCAAGATAATCAAAACTAACATCAATAATACTGTCATCGCCAGCGGCCCAACGTAATTTAGGACCGAATGATGGAAATTCAGGATCTGGGGGACGTTGAAATACATAACCAACGGCAGCATCATCTTGTGTCCGTTGTGGACCCCTGTCCATATCTGTTGTTTTAATTAGTGTAGCATCGCCCTCACCACTTCCCAACCACTTCATTTGTATACAATCACTAAAATAACAAAAAAACAACAATTTTTTTTTTAGAAAAAGCACAATGAACAAACAAGAAAATAACAATAACAACCCATCATTTAAATACACGCAATTGTTTATGATGATTATTTTTTTGGTCTATTATTATTATAAATTAATATCTAGTAGACACAAACATTATTGTTGGCTGTCAAAAAAATCCATAGCCGACTGAGTTGTTAAAACAAAATTCTTTAATTAAAATCAATTTTGTAAAATTCTAGATAAATATGTTTGTTTTTTTTTGATTTGTTGTCTCCGAATTGTTTAAATTTATTTAATTTTGATTAAATTCGAACGAACGATTCTATGTTAATTTGTTTACTAAATGACATTTCACATTGCCCGGTAACAAAAACAAATGGCGTTTTGACAGCCACAATCAACACACACACACAAAGAAAATCAATTTTAATGATGTTAAAACATGATAAAATTGAAAAAAATCAATAGAACTCATTACCTGTATATGTTCAGTTATTAGTTTAACAATGAACAGCACGTATTTATTGTTATTATCAATTTTACAGATGTGACGGTGTCGGCGTTTCGGTCTTTTTTTTGAAATTACATAGATTTTCTTGTATTTGTAGTAGTATAAAGTATGTAGTTGTAGTAGTATATAGAGGGAGACAAAAAACACAAAAATTTTTTTTGTTTGAATTTCTCTAAATTATTACACTATTTATTCAATTCACAACACAAAAATATTACCACTAACTATACAAATAACTATTTACAATTTACAAAATTTACAACAATGTCCGTTTACGCCATTTATATAACTAGATTTTTGCAGATTTAAAAAAGACAGCAATTCGTCGATAAAATGCTCGCCATTTTCATACAGATGCGTGCGTCGATATTTAAACGGCTGTCGAATTCACAATGAGCGCCAAATTCAAATGAATAACCAAATATTTCCATCAATTCCACACAAAAACAATGCCCAAAAATCACCGTAATCATCAATTTCATATTAAATTATATGAAATTCAAATTATCATTGTACAAGAGTTGCAAAAGATGCAATAATCGAAAAATACTTGCAGGTTTCTTCTATAAGATTGGAATACTCAACGGTAGATGACGGCTCAATCTGTAAACACACAAATACAGATTTCTATTAGCTAGAAGGTTCAAATTGCAGCATCTACTGAATGTTCTAATCAAATGTACCCCCTTTTGTTGTTATTTCTTCTTTACGTTATTATCTTTATTTATCAATATTTTTCAAGTATTTCCCATTATTCTCGTCAGTGTGACGATATAGTTCGATATTACTCCAAATCTTGCTGAGTTTTCACCACGATCTCATAATTGAGGTTAAATATGGTGGTGCAACTGCCGAGGGAACAAATAGTTAGACTAGTAAGACAAAAATATATAAGCATGTTTGTTTTGTATTCTTTATCTCATTACAACAAGCTTAGCAAACTATAGTCATCTTTGTCTTACTTCTCGTTTTCTCGACAATTGCGCCGCTTATTAGGAACTAAAGTTGGCTTTAATAACGAACTCATGCTATAAATGCTTTTAGTATAGGAGTATTAAGACGTGTTTGGCTTTCACCAAGAAGCATCGTAAGACACGTGCCATAAACGTCGTATGTTCATTAGTGTAGTAAAAGTATGGAATTTCCATCGAAGAAAAATGTTTGAATTCAATACTGTAGATGGGGGGTCCCAAGATTTCGAATCTACCTTGGACCACATCGAGCTATAATAATTATTAGAATATCATCCATATTTATGAGATAATTAGATCCCAATCATAATTAAATTACTATTATTTTGTTTTTAAATAATTTTTGTTGTTGTGGTCAAATTAACAGGTGTGTCCTTAGAATTGGGATTCACAACCGGATTCGGAAATTTTCTTAAATTCTTTACAGAATTTGCGGATTTGCACCGACAAAACTTCCATCGCATGCTCAATAACTTTGTAAAGACGTCATAATTTTGCAGTATTTATCGTTGGATGCGAAATAGTTCAGTCTTTGTTCGACTTATTGTAGTATCAGCCAAAGACGTCAAATATCTCTCTTGGTATGTTTGTCCATCTACTTGACGAAATTTCGAAGAATTGTGCTTCTCAACGGAGCGAATGCGATCGGATGTTGGCGTTTGTTTGCATTCGTCGATTCGTTTGCGTACGTTAGATGTGGACGGGGCTTAGAATCTTTCTTGGCGATCAATAGAATTTGCCACATTGTTATTTACACTATTTGTCACAAATTTGGGGAATTTATTTGATTATCGATATACACAATTGATTGGAAATTTTTCAAATTGTAATAAAATTGGACGTTCTTCTACATTTTCGGTTGAACCTTATTGTTCTTTAAATAAGCGATTTGAAAACGTTAAATATCAATTGAATATTGGAACAGGACAGGGTCGGGCTTATTGATTGTGGCGCATGAGGCAACTCTCAAAGAGGTCGCCTTTTAAAATCTTTGAAGAGACGCGACCATAATCTGAAATAAGTGCACCTAAGTCTTTCAGTATTGATTAAGATTTAGATTTTGTTATCTCATGTATCATTTTGGCACCTATTCCAATTCCAGTTGCCTCGCCGCCACACCTATGGAACCGGCCCTGGAACACAGAAATAGAAAGACAGCATATTCATAAAAAAACAACAACAACAACAACAAAATAGAGAGGATAAAACATATGCAATCGTGTACGATGTATGATGTATTATAAAAAAGTTATATTATATACAATAATAATTATCATAAATCACTAGTTGCTAATGGGAAGACAGGTTTTTATTGTATTTCTAAAAATAATTAGTGTTTTTTGATACTTTTTTCCGTATCTATCTATCCATCTCTTTATCTGTATTTATTTAATGTAATCATTATTATTACAAGATTTATGCCAACAGCGAAATCTTTAAATCGAAACTTCAAGTGCTATCAAAAGAATCAAGGCTAAAATACAAGATTTCTTAGAACCTCTTCTTTATTTGACTTTCCTTTACACAATCAAACAGAAAAGGCAATTTGCAACGAAAATCGATTACTAATAGATGATAATAACAACAATATTTTAATCAATTATATTGTTATTATTTATATGATAGGTTAATTTAAATGAAACATAATATGTTGGGGGAAAAACAAAGACTAACAACTAATAATTATCTATTGTAGATTTTTTTGAGGCAACCAGAAACCATGCTGTGCGGTAAAAATACAATAAAAGAGGGAATAACCATTACATCATTACGTTTACCTTGAAATTGATTTAAATTCGATTTGAATTTTAATTGTAAATTGTAAATTTTGACGGGAATAAATTGATTGATCGATCGCTTTGCGATCAATAAAACATCACGTCTATATCAACACATAATAACCAGAGTGAGGGATCTTGGGGGACTATTTGAAATTTGTGGGGGCCCATGTAGCGACATTTGTCTTCGAGGTAACTTCGCTATTCGTACAAGAGTAATAAGTTTTTTTTTGTACACCTGTTGGAGACAATACAAAGATGAATAAATTTCGGAAATTCCATTATTTTTCAAATAACTACGCAAAACAGGATTAATTACTATTGTATGTAAATGTTGTTTCACACTGGCCAATGCTAGTACACAATGAAAGCGTGAGAAATTGATTATTAGCGGAATTACCGATAAGTCTGCACCTCAATGCCGATGATTATTCTGATTTGAATTTAGGGATTATCAATACGTTATAGAAAGACTCTCCCTACTCGCAATACATACTAATTTTGCCCTCAGATGGGACTTAGACGAGGATAAGATCTAGCAAAGGATCGTGTGAAGCAACCTTAATGACCATATGCATATATCAAATATAATCAATGGTTAAAAACAATCATTTTATCTAATTACGTAACTAATCTATGCAATTTGTGGTCTATTCCAGCTAATCTGAATTGCACTTTGATTTTGTTTTTAAACTAATACTAATAATTATTAATATAAATAAACATGTAACCATATATCGGAATAAATCTCATAAATCAATGATAATTCTTAAAATTGCAAATATGCATCCTATTTATAAGAAAATTCTTTCGAATTTCCTTAGAAAAATAAATCAGTTCACACTATCTTTCGATTATTGTTGTTGTTGTTTTTTTATCGATTTCATCTTAAACGTATTTTCAGGATCTTGTTTTTTCTTCTATCTTTGTTGTTGTGGTTATTTGTTGTTGTTGTTGCTTTTTTTCGTTATGTAAGTCTCCCCCAATCAAAACATTTGTTAATAACATTGACGGAATCGTATAAAAATGGGTCATTTATTGCGAAAACGTTCAGATCCAGAGCTATGGTGCTGTTGTGGTCATCAATAATACCGTTTGCATTACTGATTTTATCAGCTGCAAGCCAATCGAATTTTAATAGTGTTCAACGTGTCTATCAAAGACCAGTTGGTGTTGTGTATTTAATTGATTTGTTTAATCCACCAAAATATCAACCGGAAACGGTTGTTGATGATATTCCAAATGAAATTGCTGATGAAAATGTGAAACGTCCCCAATTACTTCTAATTCAACCACTTCCCGAACATGAGGGTAGTTCAAGAATCCGTCGTTCCGCACACGGACCGAGCAGTGGCGGTTCAGGTTTCGGTGGAGGTTTTGGATTTGGCGGTGGCGGAGGCGGTGGTGGAGGAGGTGGCGGCGGAGGCGGCTTTGGAAGTAAATAAAACAATTACAAAAAAAATTCTAATATGTAAAATAAATTGTTTTTCATTTTAGGCGGCTTCGGTGGCGGCAAAGGTGGTAAGTTGTCTTTCAAATCGTTTATTTTTTTTTGACTGAGCAGTAGTTATTGATGAATATTATTAGGTGGATTCGGCGGTGGATTTGGTGGCGGTAAGAGCGGTAAGTGTGATTTTAAACAACGTTTACTAAATAATAATTATTGATGGTTACCATCAGGTGGACTAGCAGATCTATTTGGCGGCGGTAAAGGTGGTATGTACAATTTTCAATAATTTTAATATCGCAATATTGATCTTTAAATTTCTATAGGAGGAATTGGCCTAGGAGGCGGCGGAGGCCTAGGTGGCGGTGGAGGCCTAGGTAGTGGCGGAGGCCTAGGTGGCGGTGGAGGTCTAGGTGGCGGCGGAGGCCTAGGTGGCGGTGGCGGTCTAGGTGGCGGTCTTGGAGGCGGAGGTATTTAAACTAATTTGTTGAAAAGTTATTTTAAATGATTCATTTCTTTTACCTCTAATTTAAGCTGGTGGTAGCGGTGGTCACGGGGGAGGTCACAGTGGAGGCCACGGAGGAGGTAAGCACAACTAACTTGCTGTAAACGAGTATGACTACAGTATATTATAGCAATTGGTGGCGGTGGCGGCGGCAGCGGTAGTGGAGGTTATGGTGGTGGAGGCGCTGGTGGTGGCGCTGGCGGATTTGGCAATGGTGATGCAGGTGCAGGTGGACTTGGTGGTGGCGGAGGTCATGGAGGAGGTAAAGGTTACATTTATTTAATAATACATAAATATTCATATTTAATGACTTGATTGTGTCGATAGGTATCGGTGGTGGCGCAGGCGGTGGAGGCTCTGGTGGATATGGGAGTGGTGGTTCTGGTGGATTTGGTGGTGGGAAAGGAGGAGGAGGAGGTCACGGAGGAGGTAAATATTACATAGACATAATGCATATACATATTTAATAATGACGAGTGGATTTATTGTATTATTATGTAGGTAATGGTGGCGGCTCAGGTTCAGCTGGGTTCGGCGGTGGTGGCGCTGGAGGATTTGGTGGTGGTGGCGCCGGTGGAGGCGGAGGTGGAAATGGTGGAGGAGGTAAACAACATATTTTAGCAATAATAAACAATTAATAATTGAACCGTCTTGTTATTATAACAGGTACTGGCGGAGGTGGTGGCGGTTCTGGAAGTTCTGGTGGTTATGGAGGCGCCGGCTCAGGTGGTTATGGTAGCGGTGGCGGCGGCTCAGGTGGTGGCGGCTCAGGTGGTGGCGGCTCAGGTGGTTATGGTAGTGGCGGCGCTGGCTCTGGAGGTTTTGGCGGTGGTGGATTAGGAGGAGGTGGAGGTGGAGGTGGAGGCCTAGGCAGTGGTGGTGGCTTAGGCGGCGGTAGTGGTGGTGCCGGCGGTGGAGGTTTTGGCGGTGGTGGATCTGGAGGCCACGGCGGTGGATTAGGCGGAGGTGGAGGCCTAGGCGGCGGTGGAGGCCTAGGAGGTGGTGGTGGCTTAGGCGGCGGTAGTGGTGGTGCCGGCGGTGGAGGTTTTGGCAGTGGTGGATCTGGAGGTCACGGCAGTGGATTAGGCGGAGGTGGAGGCCTAGGCGGCGGTGGTGGGCTAGGGGGTGGCCTAGGCGGCGGTGGTGGGCTAGGGGGAGGCCTAGGCGGCGGTGGTGGGATAGGTGGAGGCCTAGGCGGCGGTGTTGGCCTAGGTGGAGGAGGTGGCTTAGGTGGGCCACGGAGGTTATGGAGGTCACGAAGGTGGATATGGCTCAAGTCATTCTTCCGCTAAGGCTTCTGCATCAGCATCAGCTTCAGCGTCTAGTTATGGAAAGGTAAAATTTTTATTTGTTTCCTTTACAAAAAAAAACCTCTATCAATTAATATGTTTCAGTGAGACATTGCCAGCTAAACCAGCGAAAATGAAAAATATTTTTAACTGTTTTTATATAAGTTAGAAATAAGTGTATAACGAAAAAATAAAGAAACCTCAAAACCTTTAATTTGTAATAATTATAAATATAAATATTTATAAAATGTTATTCTTTATTATTCTATTAAAACCTACATAATCCATAATACCTACACGTAAATATCATCAAGTCGTCAACAAGTCATTAAAAAAATTAGTATTGTTTATTAATAAATTCAAACTCATAATTCTAAGAATAATAAGAAACGATCAAATAACCTCTCAACAACTAACATTATTATTTCTTATTTAAAAATCAATCTCCAGTCAGTATCAAAATGAAGGTCTTCACTATATGTTTGATTATTGCAATAATTCTAAATTTTACCATCAATAAACAAGTTTACGCTGATAATAAAATAAAAACCACCAAGATGGATAATGATGATAACACATCAACACCCTTTACTGGTAATATCTATAAAGTTAAAATTGTGAAACCTGACCCAAAAATCAATCGAAAAATCGATGGAAATCCTACAGAAAGTAGCGTCTATAAAATTCCTCGATCACATATTGTAAGTCATTGTTATTATTACCATTATTATCAATTTTACAATTAACTATCAATCAAATTAGAACGGCCGCTTCAAGAGATCATTTAATCAAAGACGTTACAAGTGAAAACTGCAATTGAAGAAGTCACAAAAAAGACGACTATATTGATAGCAATTGATACCGCCAACTAACAAGTAAGTTGAAACTTTGCTACGTGTTTACATCTGAATAATTATAAGAGAATTATTTTTCAGTGCTCAAGAGCAAATCAATATTTTGATATCACCTTTCTTATCTCTCAATTTTAATAAATAAAGCATTTTGAATTCAAAAAAATGAATGTTTATTTTGCTTGGATAAGTCAAATTTTATTTTAAGATTGTATAATGTCAAATGTAGTTGAACATAGGTCAACTATGTGAAAATATTGAATTATTTGATAAAATTTTAAATAAACAAATGAATACAATTAGCAGGAATTAATGATAAACCCCATAACTGCAATCAAATTGCCGCCGCAATAATAGTGGTATGCAATCGGCAATGATTGGTGATTTGTTAGTTGCATAAGTATGCGATTGAAGGTGTGACCACACGTGCAGTTTTGTTGTTTTGTTTATAAAATATAGTCGAGTCGTAGTTTTAAAGGTAATTGAAATTCCACAAATGTGCTCATATTATTATTTTTATTTTGTTTTCATACATTACATCAATATTGGTCCATTTTGATTTTTGGTAATACATATTTCAACAAATATTGTCAACAGATTACATAATTTAATACTTTACAAATAAATAAATGAAGGTCTACATTTGAATGATTATTGTTTTTTCAAAATCTCATCAGCTGTATCTTTAATTTCTTTCCATGATATATCAATATCGCCATTATCTGTGAATCGCGAACAAATTGCAAGTCTTAAAAAGTATGTATCGCGAATCTTCGATGGTACTAAATGTATAACACCTCTACCATTCAAGCGTTTCAAGAAACTCTCATTCAATTCGTTAGAACCTTTCAATTTGAAACAAACTAATCCCATAATAACTTCTTCAGTAATTTCGAAGCGTTCGTCAGTTCGAACTAAACTCTCAAAATAATGTGCCAATTCTATATGTTTACGTATGAATGATTGAAGATTCTCAATACCATATAAACGTAAAACAAACCATAATTTTAATGCACGAAATCGCCGTCCTAACGGTATTTGCCAATGACGATAATCAGGTGCGGCACCTTGTTGTTCATGTTTAAGATACAATGGATCAACATTGAAAGCATTAACCAACCAACTGGGATCTTTCAGCCACATTGCTGAACAATCAAAATTCACCAACATCCATTTGTGTGGATTAAAATTAAACGAATCGGCACGTTCAATACCATTCATTAAATAACGATATTCAGGACAGATAAATGCTGAACCAGCATAAGCAGCATCTACATGTAACCAAATATTATTCTCATTACAAATTGGACCTAATTCATTTAAACAATCGAATGTGCATGAAGATGTGGTACCTAATGTTGCAACAGCCTAGAAAATCAATTCATCAAGGTTGTGTGAAATTGTATCTAAATCATATGAAAGATTTGTTTAATCTTACAAAAAATGGAATAAGGCCAGCTTCACGGTCTTCTTTGATCGCTTGTTCTAATGTTTCACCTCTAAGTCGATTTCTATCATCTGGTTGTAATGAACGCAATTGGACGCCACCTAATAAACCGGCACGTTCAACAGATGAATGACTTTGACCTGAAATATTGAGAATTTTTTTATGTTAATTTCTTCATATCGATCAAATTGTGAAATTTTCAATTTACTAGATGTATATCCGACAAGTTTTGGTATAATATCAGAGTCATTCCAATCGGGATGTTCTTGTTTAACAGCTTTTAAAGCGCGTGCTTTTGCTCCGAGTAGGGCAACTAAAGATGCTTCGCTTGCCGTTCCCTGGATAACGCCCCCACCTTTCCCACCGGAACACGCTAAAAACACTTCAGGCAATCCAATCATCTTCCCCAGCCAGTCTAGCATGACAACTTCTAATTCGGTACAAGCAGGACTAGCGATCTGTAAATTACAGATAATTGAGAAAGTCAAGGATCATTTCCGTTTGCTTTACAATAGAGAATTTGCGAACAAAAGCGTTCTTACCCAACTGAATCCAATACAGGCAATGGCACCACTCAGTATATCAGCAACAATAGCTGGATATGAATTGGCTGTGGGGAAATAAGCGTGAAATCTTGGTGAATGCCAATGAGTTACCTACAAAAATTCACATAAATCACTATCAAAAAACACGATAGAAAACTATTAACATACTCCTGGCATTATGACACGTTCAATATCACTCATTACATCTTCCCATTTATCAGGTTTCTGTGGGGCAGCATCTGGGATTAATGGGCGCAAATAACCAGGCTCTACAGTTGGTAAAACACGTCTATTTAACATAAAAATTTCGTTATTAGACGGGTCAAGGATTCAACTTTTACTTCTATTGTAATAATAAGTTTCACTTGTTTGTTTGTTTGTTTTTTTGGTAGAATTAGTAAAAAACATAATTTAAAAAATTACCTATCTCGAATATTTTCTAAATATCCAGCAACATAATCAATCATCTCTTTACCGAAATCCTTAAATTGATTAACTTCCATTGTTAGTGAATTTGCACAATTTTCTCTTTTGAATTACAATTTATATGAATTATAAACACCAAAGTGGAGGCTTATCAAAATCAACAACTATCACGTCTCCTGCACAATCACTGAATAAATCCAACAGTAGCAGGAGTGGAAGCTTTAAACTGTGCCGACCGACGTCGACGACGACGTTGACAAGCGTACGTGTTGGCGAAGTGGGGCCAAATTGAAATCGATCACTTCACTGGGTTTTCGATGGGCTTTACCAATGGGTGTTGAATAGAGAAACCATTCACATTATCAATCCAACAATCAATTATAAAATAGACGATTTGTCAACTATAGAATTATTGATGACTTCTTATCATTCAACTGATAAGGAATTATATTCGTTATAAATAATTGTTGGTTAATCATGGGAAATAACGTTGTTTAACCAATCTTGAACGATGGGTGATTCCCAAATGGTTGTGTGACGTTATAAGTACGCACATAATTCTAATATGAAAAGTGAGAGGTGTTTAAATCAGAAATTCCTGCATTTTTGACTCAAATGATAAGTCCAAAGTTCACTCATTTTTATAATAATAATAATAATAATTGTAATAACCCTGTTTGAATATAATTGAAATGTTAATGAAGAATGCAAAAGTGAATGGTTGGAAATATTTTCGATAGAATTCTCTGATAATCGATAAAGACAACTCGTAATTTTCCAATTAATTCTTTTTTGTTTCCTCTATGAGCTTTACGACAGAATAAAGGGAAAGCTTTTAAGCCCTTTTGATTGTGGTTATTTGAAGATTGGCTCATGAGAACGTTGCCAAGGCAACAAAGTGCTCTTGAATGCAACAAGTAACGATACCGAACCGTCCTCTATTATACAGGATACGCTATTTGATCCACTATTATTATTATAATTGTTGTTGGTGTTATGCTGGGCAGTTGAAATAATTAAAAAAAAAACAATTATATAAAACCATTGTTTTCGTTTTTCTAAATGAATTAATAGAAAAAAGTCTGTGTAGTTGTCGTTGAAATCGCGACCGCATCGTAGGAAATTCCGTAAATTTCGTTATGCACGTGATTAATTATCAAAAACTGGTTTTTCTTGTTGTGCATTCTTGCTTCCTTTGATTTGAGGGAAATTCTAGTTTTAATTATTTAGAAATACGATTTATTACAGGTGAATTCTGTATCAAATCGTATGGTTTTGAAGTTGTTTGATTTCACTTTTTTTGTCTTCGTACTTCTCAGTAATTACGTAATTATTTACGTGTATCATGAGTCATGATACAGATTAGAAATGTATAAAAAAAGGGATTAGAAGAAATAGCACAGTCATAAATCATGACTTTGCTATTTCTTCTAATTGGTTATATTTTAACAGAGTTTTTACAGGAATGAAATCGTTGTTGTTAAATTTTCCATTGCTGAACAGTTCTTAAATTTATTTATTATTATTATTATTTATACTGAAAGAGGTCATCTGATCTCTGTTTTATTCACATTTAAGACCGTACTGTATATATAATAAAGTTAGATAGCTATTGATTTTTGTATTTTACACGAAAAACATATTTATTGCATTTTCATGTTTTATTCAATGGAAACAAAAAGAGAAAATAGGTTGAGTGGTTTGAAAAAACATAGTTTTTTCTATTTCAAACATCACAACTGGTACTTACCTCCTCAAACTTGAATATATTTGATGGTAAAGTAGCCATACGTTAACCGTGACCCAATATTACACTAGATTAATTATTATAATTAATTAATAATTAATTTTATTGCACATAAATAACATTTAATTAAGTTGTATAGCATTCAATTGATTGCGACTTAAGTCACAATTATCGTGAATATGAAGTTTCACTTAACTTTTTGCAATGAATCTGCTGTTTTCCTGTATTTAATTCGAGAGTATGCACAGAAAAGGTGTTGAAGTTGAAGAATGTTTTGCATCATCTTACAACGGTGAAATCCATAATTCTTCGTAATTTCGTTAAATAGATAGACAAATATATCGAGCTTTGATGTCTTTGTCTTATCCACGACGATTTTAGATAGACGATTACAATTACAATAAATTGAACAAAGATGGAATTATCTCCCATAAAACTGTAATTACAGTCGGGAGCTTATGTGAGTGAAGTGCAAAAAATTTATGTATCGCATTCAATGTTTTTCTTTAAATTTCCCCATTTTATCTTACATTTTACCAAACAGTCACTTGAGTCAGTAATTTTTATTTAAGCACTTAGGTAAACCACCACTGTTTACCTGTTTTTTCAGGGAAAAAGTCCAATTGAAGATTGATTATAAAAAATTAGAATTAAAATTAAAAAATCAGTTATCTTATGAATGCATTCATAATAAAAACAATATTATGTGCAATTCGTGCGGTTGCTGCACTCAACTCCGCTTTCGCTTATTGCACAATATACTATTTTATCGATAAACTATTTGTTTTGCGTCCGTACGGAATCGCTAGTCTTTCACATATCAAAATCATCCAAAAACGCTTCGATTGCTACAATAGTCTAGCAAACAATAGCAATTTTTTGTTGAGATTATTACAGAAACAGGCCAGAAGAAACCATTGATCGTTAAATATATATAGATTGCTGATACTGTAGTCCGCCATTAACGCCTTTAGCGGAATCATCAGCGCTAGTTGATACTGCCCCAGTAACTAAAATGTAGCACATGTCTTTGTCGATTTTCACATGCACTCTTTGTTCAATTTAGTTCTCACACAAGTATTGTGAGGCTCTGATATCAGCCTGTTTTATTAAATTTTTCCCATAAGTATCCGTTCTGCATATATATTTAGAGATCAGTGACGAAATATTACAAATTTTTGATCGAAAACATTAATTTTCATATTAATTTAATCCAAATAATTAACTTTATTCAGGAAATTTATACAAATGTCGGCACAAAAACATCCTGTGTATCACACATCAATAAATTGCTAATCTTTACAGAATTAATATCTCATGCGTCTTCCCTATTCTTAACCTCCTCTAACTAAATGTTGAACGTAGGCCATATGGTACAAGCAGAACTTATGAACGCAGTCTTTGGCCGATTGTCCCCACTTTTTCTCGAAAATGACGCTTGCGCACAGTTGTCAGTCAACCATCTTTGATTTGACAACTATGACAGTTATTCAAAATAGGTTGCAATTAATTAACAAAATCTAATTAAAAAAAATACAACAACATAATGGCATGCATGAATATGATTAAATCACTACTAATTAATCGTCGTATTTATATGAATTTATACAAACAAATGACAGTATCGACAAAATCCAAATTCGTATCATATCCAATTTTGAGGTTATATCAACGTTTTAAAACTGTACCACCAACAACAACGGGAATTAATTCAATTTCAAAGAAAACTCCCGCATTTACAATAACATTAAGCATATTAAGTTGGTTGGGATTTACAAGTGATGATGAAGAAAAAGAATCCGAATTAATAATGACATTAAAACGTGCTGTCTTATGTATGAAACGTGAACAATATGAGAAAGCTGAAAAAATGTTACATTTAGCATTAAGAATGGCCCAACAACAACATAACGAACAAGGTGTATTATATTGTTATGACTTAATGGCAAATTTGGCAATGGACACAATACAATTAGATAAAGCTGAAAAACTATTTGTTAGTGTTATGCAACTGTTATTAAGTAATGGAACGAATCAAGATGATTTAAAAGTTAATTTATTTCCTCTAAGTAATGAACAACATTAAACATATTTAATGATTTTTTTAGATAATCCATATTAGTTTGAAAATGGCTAGAATTGCTCAATTGCAAGCTGATTTAGATAAAGCTAATTTGGGCTATAATTGGTGTTTAAAACAAATTAAAATACACGATTTAAAAGGGAATAACGATGCGAAAATGTTAAATGGTATAATACACGATTGGTATGCACAATTTCTGTTAGATAAAGGTGATATAGAACAAGCACTTGAACATTTAAAACAAGCCCACAATATTTGTCAAGAAACGAAAGGGAAAAATAGCGAACAAAGTATGTTGTTATTAAATGATTTAGCTACAGCTTGTTTTCGTATTGGTGATATAGAAAATTCATTGAAACTCTTAAAAGAAGCCATCGAAATTGGGAAAATTCTTGATGACCAAATCCATTTAGGTGTTATACATGCCAATTACGGTTTGATATTGTTAGAGAAAGGTGTTGTAAGAGATGCTCAACAAAATTGTCAACAAGCTTGGAAATTAGGTAACAATTGAAATAAAACGATTTGTATATAATTTGAAAATGTTTTTATAGGGAATAAATATGGAAATAATGAAACAATCGAACAGGCGAACTATTGTTTTGACCAAATCAAAATGAAATTGGGCAAATAACTGCTGTGATAATAAACAGGTAATTGAATAGATAATTTGAAGAATTTCTCTTATTATTTGTTGTTAAATCAAACTGCCCAGTTGTAGGAAAATAAATTTTAACAGGATTTATTTACCAAAAATGGTGTACATTAAAAAAACAAATTGATGAAAGGGCAACCCACATAAAAAAATAAGTACTTAATTTTAATATTCTTTTGGAATTGTTTTTTATTCATATTCAGCAATTAAGACCATCATTGCAACACCACCTAACATAGCCCCAATTTGTAATAAAGTTTGTACAAAATTCGGTTCATCCTCATCTAACAATTCTGGTAAAACTGAAACTAATGCAATATAAATAAAACCACCAGCTGTGAATGGTAAAATCCATTCAGTTGGCATATGTTCTGTATTTTGTGCTAATAATGATATTGCTGTACCAATAATCGCACCTAATGCTGTTGTTAATTGCAACCACATAGCATTCCGTCTTGATACACCTGATTGTAATAATATAGCAAAATCACCAATTTCATGTGGCACTTCATGTAATAATATTGTTATTGTTGTTATAATACCAACAGTATTACCAGCTAAATATGATGAACCAATTGCTAAACCATCAGTGAAATTATGACTAAAATCAGCAGCTAAATTTAAATAACCCGCAACTTTGATTTCTTTCTTCGGTTCGATTTTCTTATCAGTCTTTTTCTTATTTTTATTTTCATCATTTGATTTCTTATGATTATGACTGTGTGTATGGCCACCTTTAATAATACGAACACTTTTTTCAATAACTAAAAATGCAACAATGCCAGCTAAAACCCACAAACCAACAGACATATCATGGCTATGTCCTTCTTCTTCTTCTCCATTTAAATTCGCATGTGAATGTTGATGGTTGTGGCGGTGTTCAACCGACATTGTAGCATGTGGTATTAAGTGTAGAAAAGCATCGCCCAATAAACCACCAGAAGCAAACGCTAACAAGATTTTCAATAAAGGCTGTTTATTCTCTGTATCATCTAATGGTACAAAAAATAGAATAAAAAACGGCGCTGCACTTATCAATAATGTGGAACCCATTGCATGTAACCATAATTGAGATGTTTCTAATGTTTTAATTGGTGGTGGTGATGATGGTATATTGTGATGTTCATTGTGATGATTCTTTTCATTAGCACTACGGGAATATTTGTCAGCTGGAAGTTCATCATTATGCGAATGTCCATTATGATTATGACCATTGATTATGCCGCACGTTATTAATAAACACGTTACAAATATAAATCGACTCATTATAGTAATTGCGACTAGAATAATCTTAAACTAATAATTAAATAAAAGATTATTCTTTTTAATTTGAACACAAATATATCAAAATATATGTAAAATTACATAAAAATTATTGTTTCTAACCAGTACGTATCATTGTTGATGTGACATATGCCAAACTAAGGTTATGCCGATTCTAGGGATTTTAACAACCCAAAGATTGTCACTGGCGTGATGGAATATTTTGATAATTATTGAAATTCTGACACTTTATTCACCTAGACAATTTATAATTATCTTGATATGTATTTGTTAGGTTTTATTATTAGAAAGATTCTAATAAATTTCGGTTATTACTGGAAAAATTGTTGCCATATAGGGGATGTTGATATTGTTACATTGCCAGTCCGGTGATTTTACTAGTAGAAATGACAGTTAGCTTAGAGATGGGTCTTAAAGGGGCTTCTCGCGACAGGCCAGATCGAGCCCCCGGATAACAGCGAACAGGCGATTGCTTATCAAAAATATTATTTTTTATGGGACAACTTTCCAGTGCTTTTCAGATAACTTGTCAAATCGAATCAAAATTTAAATTTTCAAACATCTCTATTGCCGATCGTAAACAAGTTTTACACTAGCGCTATCTGTAGCTCAGGTCAAAATTTCACCCTAAGCTTCAAATGCTGGATATTAAACTCATCTCTATTTTATGACGCATGCGTACTTGATAGAGTTACAAAGCAAAATATTGAGGGTTAGTTTGCCGTTTATTTTTGATCAATTAAAACATCGAAATTCGAAATGTCGTCAAGGTATGATCGTGCAATCACTGTATTTTCACCAGATGGTCATTTATTGCAAGTAGAATATGCCCAAGAGGCTGTACGAAAAGGATCAACTGCTGTAAGTTATATATTGTGTTATTCCTAACCTAACTTTAATAATGACAATGCAAACTGTTAAGTTTACGTTAATTTTCGATTTTGGTTTTTCATCGAATTGATTTTAGGTTGGTGTTAGGGGGGCCAATGCTGTTGTTCTTGGCGTTGAGAAGAAATCAGTGGCTAAACTCCAAGAGGAACGTACAGTTCGTAAAATTTGTTTGCTAGATGATCATGTCGTTATGGCATTTGCCGGTTTAACTGCTGATGCTCGTATTTTAATAAATCGGGCACAAATTGAATGTCAATCACATAAATTAACTGTAGAAGATCCAGTTACATTAGAATACATTACTAGATATATAGCTAGTTTAAAACAGAAATATACACAGAGTAATGGCCGTCGACCATTTGGTATCTCTTGTTTAATTGGTGGTTTCGATTATGATGGTAAACCACATTTATATCAAACTGAACCATCTGGTATTTATTATGAATGGAAAGCAAATGCCACTGGACGTTCAGCAAAAACTGTACGTGAATTCCTTGAAAAGTATTACACATCTGAAGAAGTAGCAACTGAACGTGGTACAGTTAAATTAGCTATACGTGCATTATTAGAGGTTGTACAATCTGGACAAAAGAATTTAGAAATTGCTGTTATGCGCCATGGACAACCATTAGAAATGTTAGATAGTCAAACAATTGAAAAATATGTTACAGAAATTGAGAAAGAGAAAGAAGAGGAAGCTGAGAAGAAGAAACAAAAGAAGTGAAAAGGTTTCTATTTTAATTATTTCCGGTATGTTGTTTCATATATGTTTCAAATAATAAAAACACACATCTTTTTTCGATCATTTGTTAAAAATTTCCAAATCCCAAATTATTTAATTCCTTTTGAGGTATTTGATGTTTTCTAAAAACTGTTTACATGCATGTGCAACTCAAGATATCCTCCAATATGCTCTTCAAAACGGTAAAGTGCTCTTATCAACCCTGGCGAACAAGTCTATTAATTACACGCGTTGAACGATCGTGTTCTTTTATTAAATACTCACTGTGTTGTTAAGTGTTGATCGAGAGTTTTGAGTCTTGGTTTTATAATTGAAATTAAGTGTAGATTAACAATTTGCGCGGTAATTTTAATGCACGGTTTCAATTTTACACAGTTATTAATGTATTCCAGGGCTGAAAACTTCTTTCAAAATTTAGAAATGCATCTTTTCCATAGACCCCATGAAAAACGGCTGTAACCGAAGATGTAAGGTGGTGAAATCAATAATTGCATAATTCTCTAGAAGTTTATTTTCAAATAAAATATCAAATTAAGTTTCTTGTACAAAAAAGGTACTTAAAGTCTCATCATCTACGAATTCCTTGCAATCAAAGGAACCCATAAAACAACAAAATTCTTTAGAAAAAAAAATAGATATCACTAGAATGCACTCAAGACTTAAAACTAAGAAGAATAAGACGAAAAAAAACTTGGGATGGATTATGGATTAAATAAATCGCTGGGTGTTTTAATAATATGGTATGATGGTAATGTCATAAGAATATTAAGTATACATGATTACTTTTTTTTTGTTTTCGTTTTAAACAATACACAAGTGCAAACACATAATTATGATAATTATTACACAGCATCCAAGAATTTTATTACATTTATATAATTATGTTATTTTTTTTGTTGATTTCAATAATAATTGGCACTATCACTCTCTCTTTCATTCGATTGATCAATCATCGCTCTGTCTCGCTGTTAAAATAAAAAAAAACGAATATCTCCTATATACATAACTACAACACAAAAGTTTTACAATTTCTCTAATATGAGCGTTGAAGAACTTATAAAAGAAATGTCCAGTACTTAAGTATAATTTATTCATATGGCAACATGGTAGATATCGTGCTATATCAAAATGATGTGATTCATATTCTGCTTCTTTTTTAAATTATGTGAAGAATTTACTGTTTTATATACATAAATGTTTCGCTTCATTTATTATATTTATAATCAAATAAAATGACCTAATCACATTCATACCGAAAAGTGTTTTAAAACTATAGACTAAAACATGTTCAATTTGATCTAAGAATGTGACTGCACCTACAAAATACATTTCATAGGGGATACTGGCTCAACGATACAATAATAATAATGATCATAATAATATGACAAATGGTATAATTTGTGTGCTTTACAAATAAATTATCCAACATTACGACTTTAATAGCAGAATTTTGCACAACATTAATCAATGGGACAATTATCATGAAGAAATAATGATAAATGATACAAAGTAGAAAAGTTAAAATTAGATAGTTTATTATTTTTTAATTTCAATGGCAGTGTGTTTAAATTAGAATCATTTTATAGGACCGATAATTAAACTTATTACAATTTGTGCCGCCCTTTAAATGTATGTCGTCGCGTTAGTTTAATTAGTTGGAAAATTGTAATGAGTTTGTATTAATTAGGGTCGGGAAAATTTGTGCAAAATTTTGCTAATTACAGTCTATTTCGTAATAAAATTCTCTACAATTTTATATTATTCTGTTTTTTTTTATATATATAATATTTATATGTATATATATATAGTTTTGCAATAGTATTGCTACTGCGACAGTCTTATTGGAACACGCAAAAAACACGTGAAAAGCTTCTTGTCTTTCCTTTAGTTGTAAAAGGAATGTCTTTTTTTTAAATTCTTCTATATTTATTGTGGAAATGGGGAAGGAATCAGGGGTAAATTTCACACTTATTCTTCTTCTTGTTCGGTTTCTTCACCCGGACCATACATGTCGGCCAATTTATCAAAACGGGGGCCCCAAGCGCCTAAGTAGTCGTATTCTTGAACCTCATCATCCGTCCCTTTGAGGATATAAAGCAAAAAATTTGTAGAAATAATTCACTTTATACACGGGATGATAAAAAAACAAATTCCATCTAAAACGTACATTTTTACAATATAAGCACGCATCGTTATGATTCTGATAACGTTTCACTTTTATCGATATAAATAAATAATGAGTGTGTGTGTGTGTGTTGGAATTGTTTTTATGCCAACATAAAATCGATTTTATATTGTTAAGTGTTACCTGAGGCGAGTGAACTGAGTGATCCTGCTGTACTGCCGCCACCTTCGTAAGCGTAATTTCGTAAATCATCAAATGGTGGTGCGTTTGGATCGCTGTCAGCGCGTTTTTTATGTTCATCAATAAATACACCAACATTCGGCTCTTGTCCTACTCCAATCATTGAAACTGTCGTACAAAAAAAAACACAGAATTTTTCATAAAATTATTGTATAGTCGAGAGAAAGGGGAATATTTGATTTATTACATCCTATTTTTGGTGGTGCTAATTCCGGAAGCGGCGCCCCAATTGGTATTTGTAATGGTGTAATGTCGAATGCAGTCATATCGTCTTCACCACCACCTTCGTCATCATAATTGATGATATTTTCACGGACATCATCATCAGGTCCTGGATATTTAATATGTGATTCTCGGCGTCTGTTGTAGACGACAAAGACCAATACGAGGACTGCACAAGAAATTACATGTTAGCATCAATACAAGTGATTTATGCAACAACAAAACAAGTGCTTGAAGCAATACAACCAAGCTGTATGATGGTGTAGTTTCTTTTAACAAATTTCGAAATGGATGTGTGGAAATTATGAAACATACTACTTACCTAACAAAGCCAACAAACACGCAATTACAGCAACTATAAAGTCCCTAGATGGCATAATAGCTCCTGATGTGGCTAATTCTAATTCACAATGTCCTCCTGTATAGCCCATTGGGCATAAACATTCGTACCTCAATGGTGGATCATAATCTTTACAAATACCACCGTTAATACAAGGCAACCACATACATTCATTCTCATTAATGCAACCATTTTCATGGAACTTGTATCCTTGAGGACATCTAAAGAGATAATAAAGGGGCGGCCATTAAGTACTCACCTTACATGATAATGCTTTGGCACTGAGAGGAAATAGAAGAGAATAATAGACAAGAACTACAACTAATCTAAATGTTCATGCAAAGCATGCACTAAAAACAAATACAAAGTATCTCACTGAGAATGATGAGCAAGCAGACCAAGATGGCGGCCAATGCACCCATGCTCAATTTTAACCGTTGTCCCTCTTGTACTAATTCACAATTTTCACCCCAGTAACCGTCAGGACAATGGCAACGGTACCGTAGACGTGGTTCCAAATTGAAACAGGTACCGCCATTCAAACAAGGCAAATCCAGGCATTCATCTTTATCCATGCAGTCTTTACTGTCAGGTGACATTACCCGACCTTCCCCACAACTGTTATCGACAACAACCAATTGTTAAAAAAAAAACAAAACGCCACAAAATCACAACATGCAATATCGATAAAAATGAAGCAACGTATTTGTGGTAGACTTGATTAAAATTTCATAACATACCGCGATATTTGTGGCTTTTGCCAGGACAGTCAATTAATAATTTCGAAAGAGAATGTTGAACGTTAATTAACATCGATAGAATTTTTAATTGATTCCACATAAAGAAGACACATTGATTAACTTATCAATTAGTTATAATGGAGTTTTGTATTGAATAAAAAGTAAAATTTAATATCGCGATGAATTTAACAGACAGTTCGCGTTGATGGAAATTATTTGAAACAAAAAAAAACAACCTCTACTCAGTATTTACTGGCAAATTTATTTGTGTAAAAATACGTTGAATGAACTGTACAAAATTATGTCTATCTACATTATGTTGCTTTATTTTTAGCCAGTTTTCCCTGTAATTGTTAAGCTTGGTAGACTTAAAAGAAAATAATTCACGCTTGTAAATTAAAATGAGAGAGGGGAATATAAAAGAAAAATTGCGGTAATACAAATTCATCCAAAATAATAAAAGCGTAGTTGAAGAAACATTTCTTCCATTTGTTATTCGTATTTTAATATTAAAATTGCTCAAGTGGATGGTGGATTTAAAGCTTTCTTTCTTGGAGACTTTTGATATTAAAATACAACAACAATTGGTAATAAAAATTTAATTATAACATATTAAACGTATACGTATTGAATAAAGAGAGAATACGTTTCCCAAAATAACGAGAACATATTGATTTTCTAACAATTTAATGAATATATTTACGTATTGAATTATTAATGTTTACATTTATGCTTATAAATTTTCGAAACTCACATAATTCGAGCACCAAATATAAATGCGATTTTAAAGTGAATCAATTAATCCAACACTAAGATTATAAGTTAAATATAAACTGGAAACGGAAGTTAAATAATTGAAACCAAAATAGAAGATTACATAGACATTGTTTTATCTTGTACTGCATATATTAAACAAACTTGTTCGGTGTTTATTAAATATTCAAATTAGAGTGCTTTGAATGTGTGCGTGAGTGTGGTTGGTTTAAAAAAATTAAATTCAAACTAATTTGTTGTCTAATGGATACATCTAAATTGTTATTCTACGACTACTAAGACTTGTAAAGTGTCTTAGGTTGAACGCAGACTGATACAGCAAAAACGTTGTTAGTTAGAACGGTTTTGTTCGATTATGTTAGAATCTGTTTTTGAAATGCTTCACTTAGGAACCAACGCACACTGGTCGAACAGCAGATCACAACACAACACACCACTATCAAACACAATGTTTTATCGTAGGAGATTTTCGTTTGATCAGTGTGCGTTGACGACGAACAAAATGATGTTATACAAAACAGAACTTTTTGTATAAAGATGTTGCGAGTGATGAACGCCAGACACCATCCAACACTTTACGACAGTTTGCATACAACATGTTCGTCTTGCAAACACTGACAATGGTTTGATGAGCGTACGTCAACGGACATTTATTATTTTGCATGTTATTAGCCGTTGCATTCGAGCATAATTACAAAAATAACAATTGTTATTAATTATATTGGTATAAGTATTTGAAACAAATTGTGACCTAACTTATTGGAGTAAAAAAAATTTGGTGGATGCGCCGGGATCATTTCTAAATTTACTGTTTCAGTCCTATTTGTTTTTCATGCTAGTTTTTATATATTTGGAAGTTCATGGAAATTAGGAAGGTTGAATATGATTTTCTCCAAATAAAAACATTCCATGATTGTCACCCATATGTTTTATCAATGTGCGTTGAGAACGAACAAAATGTTGTGAAGCAAGATATTTTATATGAAAACGTTGCGAGACAGAACAAAATGTTCGTCAAACTAACAAAATGTTCGGTATAACAACGTTTTTGTCCGATCATTGTGCGTTGAGTTTATAAATTCGACCAAAACCGTTTTGACTAACAACGTTTTTGCTGTGTCAGTCCGCGATCGGCCTTATTTTACATTGTTTAAATGGAAATTTCAAAGTATTGCCAACAATAATGTCGATTCTAGTTTTTGTCGGACTTTGGACAACTGAATTCTACTTTAGGGGAAATTAAATACAGTAGAACCTTGCTATAAAGAAAATGTTACAAGAATGACCAAAATTACAAAACTGCAGACAATCTCCATAATTGGACTATAATTGAAGGGAGTTGAAAACAAAAAAACAAGTGGTGAAGGTTCTCCTGCTCAACACTATAAATGCCGCATGGGGCGGTGAATGGTATAAAAACTTAGTTAATAACGGATATTATCCCTTAACAAAAACCTACAGTTATTGTTATTGGGTTTTAACGAAAGGTGCTAGGAAAAACCGTCTGTTTACTATGTGAAAACACCAGATGAAAAATATTTTATATTGACGTATTAGAGAACTGCCTATTGAAACACATAAAACTTAATACCGGCTATATCGAACAAAATCTAGAGGGTAAAATGGAATAAGAAACGCCTAACGATACAATAACAGGTTCCTTTTACGAGAAACTTTGGTTTAGAGAAATTGGGATAATGTGTAATATTTCTATGAATTTGACTGTAATGTTTTATTTCTATCTTGTTACTCTGTTATAACAACACTCGGATATAACGGTAACGTACCAATTTTCTTTGAATTCGTAACATACTAACAATTCTTCGACTAACTACAGTTGTTAAAGTTCAATAATTAAAAAAATCACTACTCTAAATATTAAAATAAATAAAAAGAATCGGTTGTATAGAACTCAGTGCCGTTGCAAATTAAATAAAAATAATCTGTGTTTATGTATCAATGTTTTAATTGTTATTTTAATTAAAAATAATTTGAAACTTACGTGCATTCATAATCATTCCATAGATCAACACATTCGAACGGTTCAGGGCAGATAACATTAGCACAAGGATTATTCGATGGACAATTCCGTTCGAGATTTCTAGCCATCGTAGCTTGGCCCCATTGTGTTCCATTCATTGCTGGTGGTAATGGTAGATGCTTACCTTCTAATCGTATATCATCTAAACAACCTGAATATTTGTGAAAATAGCAATATTAAAAGGTTTATGTTCCAATTAAAATTAAAATAAATAAAATTGTACCTTTTTGATAATCAGCATAAACTTCAAATGTTCGTACACCAGTATATTCGGCTTTACCACCTGCATAAACACCTTCTTGTTTATCAACAAGTAGCCATTGATGTCCGATAAAATCGAATGTTTCATTATAACGTCGTCCTTCACCACCATCCAGTTCTAAAGTTGCCGCCGATCCATAACGATTAACTCTTGCAACATGCCATTGTCCATCATCAACAGGTACAGCACTCAACCAAATATCTTTCTCTTCAGTACGTAATGAATTTAAATTGTAACGGAAATATAAACGTGAATCTTTTATTTCTAAAATACCATATTCACGATTATGTTGATCTGATACACGGAATAATTCACCATGTTCTTCACGTGTACGAAATCTTAATTGGATTTGTGTTGAGAAGCGGTCCGGTTCAAAACTTAAAGCGTATTTAACATATGATTGTGGTTTAAATGATGTTGGTATTGTTGATATTGTGCATGCTGGTCCTGTCCATCCTGGACGGCATTGGCATTTGGCTTCATTAAAACTACCAATACAGGTACCATGTTCCCAACATCTTGATGTAGCATCAGATCGACCACACATCTCTTCAGTTTGTGGACAACCAGCAACACTATTACGTGATAATCCTGGATGTGCTAAATCATACAATTTCGAATTATGGAATAAATTCCGTATACAACCATCAAATGCTTTCCCAACAGGCATATATTGCCAATGATAATGCGTTGGATCAAATTGTTCAACATATAATCCACCAAGTTGTAATGGTGCATTCACATTTAAATATTCATTGAATGGTGGAATTGTCCCTTGTGCTTGACAACTACTGTCATCAAATTCGGGTGGTGTACCATCTTCTAATTCCGATATGTCGGCCGATTTACAATAATCAACTACCATCCGAACATTCTCCGTATCCCAAAAGATATCAAGTCGATGCCATTCACCATCGTCTAGTGTCTTCTTAGTTTTCACACGTAATTCTAAAGTGCCTGAACCGAAATCAAGTAATAATCGTGGATAGCCACGTTCTAATTCAACTGCAATATAATCAGACACCATTATTTCATCGGATTCAGGTGGAACAATTGGACCATTATAGACTAGAAGACCATCACCTTTGCGTGTAGCAAATTCGAAATGTAAATGGGATTTATCGCACATTTCTAATGCTGGATACCATGCCCAACCATTACCACGGAAACTTCTAGATGTTTGTTGACAACGTGGCCCATTATATCCAGCTGGACATGAGCACGATAACGAATAACGTGTTTCAATACAACGTCCACCATTATAACAAGGTGTATTACGACAATTCTCTTCTTTACTGAAATTACGTGCACCACATGTACATTCAGCTAACACATCCACTCTAACACCGACCAATGAAGTTTTATTGGCATTTACCATATATGGTAAGGCACTTATATCGAGTGTGTTTGTACAAGAACCTTCGCACATCTGATTCTCATATAAACACTCATCAATTCCAACCATTGTTATATTAATACCAACATCACGTTCAATTTCTTCACGATGCATCAATACGATACCGTTCAATCTTACTGGCTTATAATATGGTGAACCGTGTGCTGAGAAACGTACATCAGTTAATGGTGGATGTTTACGTTTCAATTGTACACTAAATACATCAACATTGTCACGGTCTGTATTTAATAAATCGGCAATTTTATCACGGAAACGTTCAGCACGACTCTTTGATAAACTTTGTGTTTTATAATCCCAAATTCTAATGAAATCTTCATCTGTTATACCAGCCACACGAACAGATCCTGAATTAATAACAGCTTCATGTGGTATTTCTTTAACCGTTACTGTAACATTTGCTGGTACATCGGTTTGTGTATGTTTTCGATCATAAACTTTAAATCTTAAATGATAACGACCATCACGGGTACCATGTTTCATTGATATCATGCCAGTATCTTCGTTCAATCGAAAACGTGGATGTTCTATTGTTTCCCAATAGAATTTCTTATCAGGCAAATCCCAATCATCTAAATCGTAAACGTAAACACGACCGATTTCTGTTTCTGGTGCTTGTCCTTGATAATTATAAACAAATATCTCTTTTGAACCGGGTTGCATTTTATTATCATTCACATCACCAATAACCACTGTTAATGTACTTGTACCACTCATTGCGGGATTTCCGTGGTCTTTTATTACGATCGGTATTAGATATTCCTTTTGTTGTTCGCGATCGAATGAACGTAAAGATGAAACAATTGCCATACCATCCCCATTGGCACCCTCTGTTAACAAATTAATAGATTCATAGTTACCCGCATTGCTAATAAAGTAAACGAATTTCCTTGTAAAAAAACAACAACAACAACAACAACAGGAAATTGTCATCCGCAGAATTATTGATTGGTGATTCAAAAATGTAATTACAACTCTTTCGTTCTTATTACGAATATTTTTAATTAAGCACGATGACTTATTGTACAACTGAAAATCAACAAAAATTTGATAAATTATTATTAAAAGGAAAAAGGAGTACAGGGGTCTTCATTTTTAATTACAAATTAATCAAGGCTACGATGAAATTACGTTTTTCTTATGCACATTTGTGTCTTATATACTGCGTCTAGTTTGATTTGATCGACTTTGCTTAAGGAAAGCGATAGTAATCAAGTCAACTGATTCAAAGTAGACTGAGAATTCACTCGGTAAGAAAACATTGACAACACACGTTATAAGAAGGCATATCACAACGCGTCAAATTAATGTGAACCACACTTAATAAACGGTTAAATTTGAAAAGTTGATGATTATTTATGGTTAGATTTGGTCTAATAGCTTCATTTCCATTAATTTAATGTAATTTTAAATTATGAACGTTCGACGAAGTTCAGTTTTATTATTCTGTAGCGAATTTATGTAAATTTCACAATTTCATTGATAAGTTTTCGAAATTTTCCAAAGAAAATCAATAATTCAATCGACATAATTTAAGCAAGTAAATTATTCACAAATAAAATAGTTTAACAAGAGCTCGAAGTATTATCACAGCAGTCTTGAGCATAATAATTTTCATAAAGTTGTTGTTGTTGTTTTTTTGTTGTTGCTTTATTGGGAAATTGTTCAATTTTCAATTTAATTAAATATGAATCATTTCTTTGACCCGAACGTTCCATTTTCCCAGTTGAAACAATTTGCCTGTGATCTTCACATTATGGATTAAGTTAAGCCGGTTCAAACATATTTTTTAGGGGTTAATTTCGTTATTCTTTTTTTACGTTGAGCAGAGATTAAAAAGGAGAATATATTTGATTACATTGTGAAATGGATGTATCCGTCGTAAACGAAACGAAAAAATGGTAATTTTGAATACGGACAGCAGCAAAATTGTGATATTGAATACGAGTCGGGCATAATTCGAGCATTCTTAATGTTTGGTATTTGAATGCAATTCAAACATTGTAATATTCATACGATTTTCAATATTATTCGACAATTTTACGTAACACAATCGAATTCTAATTTTGATATATTCTGATGAAGATCGAACGAACATTTTTGCGATGAAAATCGGTAAATTTCAATTGGTAAAAAAAGTAAAAATCTCTCATAAACGGTCGAGAAACCTAATTGATTGCATTGTGATGTTTCTATTGTTTTTGAACAGAAATATTAATTATTTTTAGTATTATTGCTCGTACGTCGAGCACAATCTTTGATGTGTTTGTATTTGGCAGTTTTAAATAAAAAGAGTAAGCAAAAACAAGAAAAGCTCCCGACACACAGATATAGAATTGTTGAGAGCATGCGACTGATGTTCCAGTAACTAAATAAGCTATTCAGATTGATAAACGAAATTTCTTTTTTTTTATCAAAAGCTTTAAAATGAATGAAAAGAATTTCATCCATTTTTTTTAATAACACTGTCATCTACAAGTATCTATGAAAAAAATAAAACTCACTTTGATCTTGTTCAACTTTGAATGATGCACGGATAATATCATCAGCTCCCGGATCTAATCGAAATTGGAATGGTGGCCCATTGCTTTTCGAGCGGTCATCATCATCCGTTGCTAAAATCTCAACAACTTTCCTCGGTGGTACATGTTCAGGTAATACAGGACGATAATCTCGTAGGAATGTCGGTGCATTATCATTAATATCTTGGACAATAACTGTTAAAGTAGCTGTTGCCGTTTTCGGTGGGATACCATCATCAATTGCTAGTATCTTCACTTGATGTCTTGGTGTGTCTTCACGATCTAAAGAACGTTGAATAGAAACTGTTCCTTCTTGATTAATTGAAAACTGTCGTTTACGATCTGATAATCTGTCAATAGCATATGACACTTTACTTTTACCCCCTTGATCTGGGTCAGTGGCTTTAAATGTTTCTAAACTCTTTCCAACTTCGGCATTTTCATATACTGACACTTCGATATTTGGTCTTTCAAATTGTGGTTTATTATCGTTGATATCCCGCAATTTCACAACTACCCATGAATTTGCTACGTGATATTTATCATTATCGTTGTCTTCACCTTTATCGTTGACTTGGATACGGAAACGGAAACCGTTACTTTGTAATAAGTCTTCATAATCGAGTGGTTGGACGATTTTCAAACTGCCAGTACCATCATTATTACGGACCATTGTGAATTTATCAGCACCATAACCGGAATTTTCTAAAACTTTATACTGGAATTTGTTAGTTTCATCCTCATCATGTACAGTGACAGTTAAGATAGGCATTTCAGGTAATGTTGTACCATCTGTTTCATCCACTTCAGTGAACCATTCATCTTTTGTGAATTGTGGTGGCATATCATTGATATCTTTGACACGTATCGATGCTGTTCCTGTTCCCTTCAATCCACCACCATCCATTGCAACTACTTGTATAGAATAATCTGGTGTACGTTCACGATCTAAACAACATACAGCCGTTTTGATAACACCAGTTTCTGATTCAATTTCAAATATTGGTGAACCAGTCTCTTCTTCAATTACATTCTTTTCAATTGAATAAACTAAACGTGCATTTGAACCTTCAGATGGATCATCATAATCGACAGCGGTCATTGTCATTACAACCATACCAGCCGTACCATTTTCGGTTACATTACCAAAATAGACGCCTTGTGGGAAAATTGGGGCGTTATCGTTGATATCTTTCAAATTAACTTGAACATCCGCATAACCGACCAAACCTTCACCACCTTCATCTTGTGCGAAAACGGTGAAACGCCATTGCGGCCGACCATTCGGCTGGTCTCTATCCAATGTCTACAAAATAAAACAAATGAAAACAGTTGAATGCCAGACAACTGTTGATTACACACAACAAGAAAGAAAAACGCACTCCGATTGTGGTAACTTTTCTGTAAATTTATCGATGAAATATGAATGAGAACGGAATAAATAAATAATGAACAGTTTAACTGTTAAATATTGATTTAAGCTTTATATTAACTTAAGACTCTGATTTCAGGGGCTGCATCGTAAATCAAATTTAAAGTGGAAGTGTAATGGGAGAGGAGTAAGCTCTTTCTTTGTAATAAGTGATGAGGGAAGTAATTGCACTACTTTTTATTGAAGCTAAAGCGACACAATGGCTAGACGCAATCGAGATATAATTCTAATGAAATATCACCCTTATAGAAAACGTTTTTAAACGATAATGTTGATCATTTATTTAAAATTCTGAATATAACTTTTCGTCTATCATTCTAACTAACAATCAATTCGTTTACCATTATTTTTTTGTTGTAAAATCGGCATATGAGAATATTTGGTGATTCTGTCTTTATATAACAACAACAAAATTCAATCAGGATGGGAAAATCTCCATAGGGATTGCATGGTATTTCTATTTTGTTTGCCTTCCACAATAGACAATTATAGATCAACTAGGATACACCTATTCTGATACACACCTTTAGCACAAATATCTCCCCTGTTGTCCTGTTGATATCGAATTTACTATTGGCAGGATTGTCTGGATCGATACCTTGGCCTGTTAAGAAATAGACAATGTTCTGAGGCCGATCTTTGTCGCCGTCCGTTGCCGTCACCTAATTTAAAAAAAAGAAGAAGTAAAACACAATTAATTTCAGATTTCAACCTAAATTGATAATAATAATAAATCTCTAATATTAACATAGTGCAACTATTGTTAGCGTTTAAATGTAAATTGTACTAAAATATCAACTAACTCTATCATTTGTTAAACAAGCCCATTTGGATTTACATTAAACACAAATATGCTATTTTCCGGATGAACTTAATAAATCCAATTTGGGAATTCATCCGGAAATTCCAGTCTATATAAATGGGAACATAACGAAATTGTTGTCCGTATGGTAATTGTGTAAGTGATATAGTTCGTGGTTTATTTGTCGTTTCAATCGGCAACTTTTTTCCAATTATGATTTGAATTTCAATAAGGTTTGCGAAGAAGTTGAGTTAAAAGAACGTAGATTCAAACTAAATTGATAAACACGAAAGGACTAGAAATGTTTTCAAGAAGTTGGGATTGAGAAGTTTTTTAATTATTACACTCTATGGATTTTGTGTTTCATTCGATCAATACGAAGCAAAAGAAGGAAAAGTTTGATATTCTTCATCGTTCAATTAATTCCACATGTAGGTTGTGTGTGGTCTGTTCTTTCCGGTGTAACTGCGGTTCTTGCTGATTCTCCTCCAATGAACATGCAAGTAATTGAAATTCAGATTCTGCTTGAGAAGTACTCGATCAGACCACAAGAACTGTGACAATATCCGGATGTTTGGGCAATTTGCTATCGTGTAATAAATGTAAAGAAAATCAATAATCAAGACAATTTGTAACCTACATCACATGTTAAAACATTTTGTTTTTAAATGGAGTGCAGACTGTTGATATTATTACCATGCAGTTGAATGAGGACGAATGTTACTTTATTGATATGAAACTATCATCCGATAATTCAGAAATAGCATTAATACGATGAATTCTTAGTTACTATTGAAACGTTCAAGTTGTTCCTCTTGAAATGATATTTTTCAAGTTGTTCTGCAACTAATCTCAATTGTTTATAGCCGACTTGATTTGAAATCTTGAAATTATCTCGCATGAAATTTTCAACAGTTTTAAAACTTCAGGATTGTATGCCCCTTCAAAGACGAAATACCGAACAAAGCAATAATGGAACGATGAATTTTGTGGAACTTATGAAGTATGAAAAAAACTACTCATCATTAACAAATCACCAGCTAGAATCGGGTAAATCGTGAATAATTACTCGATGTGCACAAGATATAAGATCGATGACTATATGGTAGCTATGCAACAAAAACAAACACACAACAGATTGATTTTAATTGTCTAGTCGCATAGTCAATAAATTCCAATAATTATCTTTCCAGAACAATGGAGATCTGACAGATTATCATCGATTAAAATACTAAAGAAAAAAATGAAACAAGCATCAATCTGTCGACATAAATCTCAACTTTATAACCGGATTATGAAGTAGTGTACTAGTCGTTTTCCACTAGTTTAAAAGTTTTTCTTATAATTTCCGTTTTGAATTGTGAAAATCTGGATTTGTTCTTAAACTATTCCTTTACTAATGATGAATCTGTACATGTATGTGTATGCAATCTTCAACAATTACATGTTGGATTATTTGTTTTATTTGAATTCAAGTCTCCTACAGGCAACACCAATAGCATATAAATGCCCCTGTTTTTTTTCCACAAAGATCAAATACCGACAGGCTGGAATCAATAACAACAACAAAAAACAGATTTAATTTATGTCAATAATTTTAAATAATTCTAAAGAGGGAGGCAGAGTGAAAGAAATTTCTATTTTACTCATCCACCATCAAAAGAATGACGTGTGTTGTTTCTGGAAAATTGTTAACATCATATCAACGTTATCCACATTTAGATGTGTCACGTTCGGTTTCCTGGTCTCCAATCTCTTGGAAATACTAGGAACAACTTCTTACTATGCTGTTTCTGTCTAGTTATGCTTCCTGTTGTTATTTTATTGTGAACGTTGTGGTTATTGTTATTGTCATCATCACTTTTGTTTTGTTTTGTTGAATTCAATTTAGAACATGACTTTATGTAAAACTCAATAAACAACATATTGATTGTTATGTTTTGAAAATATAGAAGAGAAAGAGATAAAAACAATTCAATCAAAAATTTCCCATTCAAATTTAATTTGGAAATTGCACAGACACCGGCAATATTTTATGAATAAAACGAATGTTTTCTTTTTCTTATATTTTCGTTCGTTTGCCATCTTCGAAAATTTAAACTAATTTCATAAGAACGATGTGATCACATATTTCGATGAAGAATTGTATTTTTTTCTCTCGAGTAATTGCAACAGAAAGTGAGTTTTTCGTGCGACGCCTGTATGAAGAACAATTCGGCTAAAGGTCCATGCGAATTTATTGGCATGCCCATCGACCAACCAATTCTGCACAATCCATTTGAATGGAAATATGATGAGTTCACCCATGGGGAATCGTTCTTATCGTTACGAACAAGTACCAGTTGTTATTCTGCCAGCTTTAGAATCACAAATAAATACTTATCGAACATAAAAAGAAAAATGCGAAAACAAAAGCTTCTATTTCCATTGAATATTTGATTATTTATTTCGTTGAAAATATCATTTCTTTCTTTGTCATTTAATCAAATTTGGGACGATTATCAACGAACGAAATAACAACACAAAAAAAAAACGATATCGAAACAGAAATTGAAAATCGACAAAATTTCCTTTCAAAATTGATTAAAATAAATTGCAACGGAAAAACATTGACGGAGTTTTATTTTTATATATTTTCTTCTACAATTCCACAACTCATAAAACGATATAAACAACTGTTGTTAGTTCGTGTGTAAATTTTTTTATATTCTAGCAAAAATGTTTGCTCCAAATGGAATATTTATATATGAATTATGTAGGCAAATAGGGCGGTATGATTAGTAAAAAAAAGGGCTCTATTTCTCTCTTCCTCTCACTGTGTTCTAACAGAAATACATGGTGGCGTGAAAATTTACGATTCACCCAGCTTTACGTTATTTTATTTTTGTTTTTTTATGATTATTTTTTGTTTTAATTGTGTAGGTTGAAGAATGCATTGTATACCAGAAACAAAATATATTAAAAATTCCAATTTTTAATTTAATCAAAAATTTATCTAGAGATTTCTCTCATTATATTGTAGTCAATCATAAGTTGAATTTCACAAGGCAACTTCTTAATTCAATTATAACTGGAAGTTAATAATACTTCAGTACTTAATTTACATGAAATGATAGAATCTCTTTGTTTTTCCTCCATTTAGTTATTGGTGAACAAAGAAGATTCTTCAATTAGATTAATTCGAATTGTGTCAGTATTAGATAATTGAACTTTCAAACTAGGAAATATGGCGGTGCATCCACCATTATCGACCTTTCCTATTCAGATTAGAATTATCGAATTATTCGATATCTATTTAACGAAAATCAACATTGTTGCACTATGGAAATTAGAGATTAATGTTGTAAAATAATTACTAATAATAATAATAATACGCATGCATCGAATAGCATGCAATACAAGACAAAATTAATTGTCGTCAAATAAACTATGTTGCAGTAAAGCAATGACTAATGTTCAAACATAAATGGAGGTGCAACACAAAAAAACAAAATCACCTGATTTATAATCCATAAAGGAGAAAACAACAAGGAACTGGGATATTGCTAGCAGTATCAAAAAGGCCAAAAGAAAAATACATAGAGAAGAATTTCACGGAAACAACCGAAAATAAAACTTTTATGTAGTAAACAATTTCCCAATAAATTCTCAACCATCTAACAAACGGAAAAGTTGAACTCTTTTGTTATGTTTACGGAATATCATAGGGTTACATTAGAGTTGATTTGAAACAAATTTTTGCCAAAGATGTTAGTTAAAAATAGTAACATTTCTATTAGGCGAATCTTTTAAAGCTTTGAAGTTGATAGTATGACAGTTGTGACACGTTTCACAACTGGGTAAACATTTTAAATTAAATTCAGCACCACCACCACCACCACAACAGCCTCCACCATCGTCAACTGTATTTCATAAAGATGGTAATCCAGAACTTTTCTAAAACGCAACCTGTTTACAAAGATATAACTAAGGTGAAATAGGTCGGATGTAGTTAATGTTAAAACAAGACAATTTTGACAATTCGTAACAAATTTGAATGAAATTGAGAAAGTGTTGGAAAGTTTTTATGAAAATTGAATCAAAACTCAAATGTTTACGAAAGATTAATTAAAATCGATAAATTCTGGATCACCTTATGGTGGAGATACATTAGGCAAGCCGAGCCTGTAATGTAACACGTTTGGAGTAAGATTCGTTCAATTTGGACGGGTTTGTGAACGGCTCGTCTCAACTCACTTAAGGCATTTCCAACAAGTTCAAAGGATTCGTAGTTCAAGTTGGGATGGCTATTGTCTTGATCGTGCCAACAAAAATTTTACCGCGAACATTCGACGAACATTACATTACAGGCTCGCCTCGCTAATGTACCACCACCTTTAGAAGTTACTCTTCTGTTGTTTTTGTTATTCTTTATTGTTTGTTTTTGTTTTTAATTATTATCAAAGCTGACCTGAAGTAATCGCAGTGGATACGGTGCCGGATATTCCTCTTCGATTTCTGCTTGGTAAATAGATTTACTAAAAACTGGTGGTAGATCATTGACGTCCTTTATATGGATGATTACAGTTGTATAATTCTCATTTAAGCTGTCTGATGCAACCAATGTTAGCTCATACTATAACCAACATGCAACACACAATAGGAGACAATACAACAAAACAATTACACTATTGTGTCGATAAACTGAGAAGTGTGGATAGATAATCGGGGGATGATAATAGCGCGTGTTTATAAAGCTCATCTGATCTAGATTACTTTTAATAATCTATAAACATAAATCGACATAAATTTCAGTAAATAAATTGATTATATTATTGGATTATCCAATGTTATTGTTATTTCTAAACTCGTAACTTTATTATTTCTGTTTTGAACTTTAGTCGCGCTACCTACTGTAAAAAAAAAGACTCGTTAGTGTAAGAACCTATTTGAAGCACTTTCTTAAATTAAAACCATTTATTTCCGTGAAAGTTACTGAAATTTACTCGATTTCATTAAATAAAATGATAATAATAATAATAATAAGACATGCGAAAATTCGCTGACTTGCTGAAAAAAATAATAAAATAATAATAATAAACAAATAATGCTAAATGTAGTAAGCATGCCAGTGGACACTCGCCCTAAGCACACTCTTTGGTAGATTCCTGTCATCTTCTTCTGTTATTTGTGTCCTGTATGTAGGCCTTTCAAATACTGGTGGATTATCATTAACATCCTTAACGTGTATAACAACAGTTGTATAATTTTCTTTCAAATTATCGGACGCCGCCAGCCTCAATTCGTACTATAGAATAGGAAAACAATATACATCTCGTTTGATAAATATGTGTGAATACAAAAGAAATCTAATCTATTTGAACGTATTTGATTTGTTAGACCATTTCTTTCGCACACATTACATACTTAACAAAATACATGTTCAAAATATTAAATATATTAAACAGGACAGTGTATTGTTGTCGAATCTTTTATCTAACAATATTTTATACAAACAAGTGCCGAAAATATCCGGACCTCTATTGTATAAGTTCTGATTGGAACATCTGATCCTGTCTAATACCCCAAGGGTTGTACTAATCACATGGACTATTCAGTGTTTTGGACGTAACTTAATTGTGAATTCCGGTTAGAAACAAAAGCTGTCAGTTGATTAAATATGTATACATATATGTATATATATATAGAACGGAATTAATGTTTTATGAAGGTGAAGTACTTTAGAATTATTGCCCTAACAACATGTCAATTTATTATTCGTGTTATTACTACTTTTATTATTATTAATCATGTTTTGGTTCATTAATTCAATGGGAAACATTAATAAAGATTTGCAAAAAAAATAAATTATGACATTATAATCCAGTAGAATGATGTGACAAACGAAATGTGTGGGGGTGTCACTTTTGAAGAAAAAGAAATATATAATGTCTCAAGATACTCTATATACCACAATCATGATAAACAGCAACATAAAGGTAGAAATTGAGTTTTTCACGTTATTTATATTCAAATTTTTATAATTATGTAAATTAGATTTTCGCATATAAAATAAGGAAGCAAAAATAAATGGTGGAAGATGGCTGGTAACTTTCCTCCATTTTTTTTGCCTGTTTTATTTAATTTAAGAGCGACGAGAGAGAAAAAATTATCATTGAATTTGATTTGGAAGAATTGTAAATTTGCGTCAGATTTATGGAAATCTATATGAATAACAAAAATAAAAACAAAACAAAAAAAAAACAAAACAACTAGACGGTAAAATATCAACACAACTGATAAATGACAAGGCAAGTTAATTATAAAACTAATACGTTTCGTTCTATATTTATATGTATATCCAATATATAGGAATATATCCGATTAAAATGTATAAGTTACGTCCATTTAATTAAACAAAATTATTTTTATTTCATGCAAACTCACCCTCTTCCTCGTTTCATAATCCAATGCTCCTGCTACATAGATAGCGCCTGTCATGTTTTTAACAGCAAATGCACCACCTATGTTACCGCTTGTGATCTCGTATCGAATACGAGAGGCTGGAAAAACAACAACAAAAAACACATGATCATTTAAGTTAAAATCATAATAATCGAGTATTGGGAAAGCTTTTAACAGAAACCCCTTTTAAAATTCAATCCTATCTAAACAGAATGTTTCCTCTTTAAACTTAATTGACAAATACAATATCGCTTAGTTGGAATAACAAAATAAACGGTCGAAATCTATAGATTTTATTGTTATATAGTCAAAAATTAACAAGAACGAGGAAAATTAGCAGAAGATTTCTATATAAAGAGAAAGAATGTGCCTTTCTCGATTGTTTAGGTTTTTATTTCTAGACTACAAACAGTAGCTTGTTTACGATTTTCGGCTATATTTGGGCACTTTGTTTACATATGTAACGTTTGTTAATGCAAATGTCTTAATTATAAGTTAAAGTGGCAATTACTGGTTGACAGTTTATTAGTCTTTTAGTTTAGTAGAAGTGGTTGTTGAGTCAGAAATGAATTTGGCGTAAAGCAGGCCGAAATATACACCGATACACGTTGAGCATGTGTTCTAGAGATATTTCATAATTATCTTATCGAAATTGTGGACTCCATTTGACATTTCATCATAACAGCGATAACAAGAGACAGTGGGGTATTTCTCCCGGGGTACGGCTACACTTAGGCGGCCCTTGATCGTCCACAATAGATTTATTTGTTCTTCACAGAAAACTTTCTTAGTAAGAGGGATGTGAACAAGCTCGGTAACAAAAATATAAATTTATAATATAGAGAAAACATGATTCTATAAAACGATTAAAATTTGTGGAACTTTTTATATGATCTCAGGGGTGAACCACTGTCTCTGTTTGCCCGTCAACTACACAAGTACGTATAAATATATTTATATAGGGCCACGAACACAGTGCCTTCCACGGGGTTTCGCGAACATATTAGTTTTTTCGAGGTCCGCCGAGTTTCTCGGCGGCCCCTCTAACAAGGTGCCATTCCTTATTAATTTGATACATAACCGTAATATGTAATAAATAACAATGTCCTGGAAGGACGTTCCATTCTCTACGTCCTATCTAAAAGCGTACGCAATAGTGGGTAATGGAACTTCCTGGAATGCCTATTTGCCCACAACCATCGCTGCCTATCTATCATAAATCAGTTCTTAATTGAAACGAAATTATTATTGATGAAGCTAATAACATTGATAAATAAATGTGATATTTGTGGTATATAGTATTCAATACTGACTAGTTGCTTTTTATTTTACAGATATTTTCAATTTAACGATCAGTAAATCAACACAATAATTTGCTTTTATAAATTCCACGTAAAATCCCAATATAATCTCAACTTGAGATTTGTTTTATAAAAATAATATAAATTTTTGGGATTTAACTTAATGAACGCCCTGTGCAGGTGTATCGATAGTTCTAAATGTAATAAATTTGTTTTTATTACCACCCCTGAAACGTTATCTTCAGTAATTTCAGCGTTATTCCGACAAAAAAAAATAATTCCCGTGTTCATTCATTCTAACAATAGCAAGCAATTCGACTGTTGATAAATCACAAACGACATTTATTTCTATACATCTACTGTCGACGTTTTTATTTCAGAATTTTTCAAACGTGAACATTCGACAGCTCTTCGATACCAGATTTTACAGAAGATGACAACAACAACGACGGTAGTTGCTAGGATATCAATAAATGGGACCGAAAACTCGGATATATAGATTCGAAAAATTGCTTTGAATTATGCATCAATTCTTATTAAACTCAAAACTATAAAGTTAAGCTTTTTGAATTACTGTAAACTGGATGTCTTTTTTTCTATCAAGATTTTATTCCCAAGTGTAATTCGAATTTGGTGTTATGAAAGATTTATCGTTGGCAATTGTAAAGGATGAACTATATATATATATATTGACGATTAAAGGTCGAAGATCCAAATATTGAGTATAACACGAAAATCGAAACTAGTTGTGGAAAGTCACAACTTTTACGATTTGGAAATGATAAATGATTAACCACAAATATATCAACATTTAGATATTTTTAAGAGCTACCGCTTGCTGTATTTATTTGTGTTTGTATTTGTAGAAATATTTTCACAGTTATCACCTGTAAATCATTGTAAATTGATTGCAAGTGAACAATATTTGAACTAGAGCTTGTTTACAATTTCAAGAAAATAAACAAATAATGATTAATATACGAAGTATTTCGACAGTTATATCGGTTTTCCAATTTATTATATCAACAGCTGAAAACGTTCGAATAGTTATTTCAATTTCGTCTATTTGGAGTTTAGTCAACTTGACTAGAGGGTCGTACAAACAACAACAAGCTAACATCTATATAAGAAGTTTGTTATTTTTCACTGTTGTCTTAAATTCGAGTCGACTAAGCCGAATACATATCAATCTTAATCTTTTATCACATCATTAGACGAGAAAATGTCATGAATACGGATATAAAAGACGATCATTAAATACATTATACAATAATATTAAATAGATCGAAAGAGGCGTAATAAGGTGCTTTACGACATTGTGGTGTGGCTGAGGGGGAGTTCGTTGAATAATTTCAGGGATGATTGATGTCGTGCGATATCAAAATAAAACTGGATGGAAAAAAATAATTGATCGAACTAGCAATTTTTCAACTAAAGAATCCGATTAAAATTATATCCATTTTGTTGATTAAATTTGAAGTGAAATTCTCCAGATTTGCTTTTTTCTTCTTCTTCTTTTTCTTCTATGTCGTTTATTGATTTAAAATAATTAGAAGATGGAGTATTTTTTTTCATAGTGTGATTTGTAAATCATTATCGCGAGTTGAAAATCGTCGTAAAAACGTAACGATATTCGCCATTAATTTGTAATTTTATCTACAATTTCCACCATTAACTTCTTCAATCTATAGTTAGATTTTATCGTCTATAAATAAAAAAATCGATCATTATAAATAAAAATACCAACATAAAAATAGAACTAATGGGAATTAGTGATGTTAAATTCCCCGAACGTGGACCCTATCATAAAACTACCATATTTCTATTATTATTATTATTATTTTTACAAATGCAACAATAAATTGTGAACTTATAGTTTGTATTACAGAACGTGCCTTAGTTTCAGGATAGAACAAAGCTGGATTTACTCCATTAAAAGACAACAAACTACAGAAGAATTTGTTCTAGGATCAATTCAATTGGGAAAACATTTCCAGCTGGCCTTAATTTATTGTTGAATCGTGATTGTTCAAATTGGTACAGGTGGAATGTTTTTCGTTTAAATATTTTAATACAAATAAGTGAATTGAATGGATGATAAAGTTCACATTTTTTTTATGATAAAATGTATCCGATTTGGTCGACTTAACTTCAGAACAATTAAAATAAAAGTTCCTAATCATCTAGTAATTATATAATAATCCGTATTTCATACAAGTAATGATGATGTATCATCATGTGTTATAGAGAAACTACAATAATTTAGCTCTTGGTATAACATGGATGTAGTATTAAAACTCAATCATGTTTTACTCTTAACTTTTTCCTACGTAGAAATCAGTGGAGTTCATCAAAATTATCTGAAAACTAAAACAGAACAAATTTAGAAGAAAACAACACTTTCATCAAACTTCTCTGTATAACACGCCGCAAAGTATGTCTTGGTTTTTCTTACACATCAAAAAACATGATAAATACTGAAACAATTTATTATTTACTATTGTTGCCCTTTTAAACCGATCAAACGCAAATAAACCGAGTATAACTGTAAACCACAAACATCAATTTGTAGTGAAACTAGAGATCATCATTCAATGTCATGGAAGTAATGTAATTTCCATCAATTCCCTCAAGAAAAAAGTTTGAAAATTGTCAAACAGTAGTGATCAAAGATATTGCATAGAAAAATACTTATTTGGAAGTATTTGAAGCTTTTAAACAACAAACGTGGTTTATTTACAAAGACAAACCCAAAGAAATAGAAAACTCCCTTTGGATCTTTTGATCAGTGATATTTCACATTATCGACCGCACAATACGTTTTAAATGAATTAGAGAACAGACAAATCAACGTGTTTTTTTTCTGGATCTTACTGTACAGAATAAAAGAACTTTTGAATTGTCCCTGTTTGTTTGTTGTTAATTCAATGGAATTATTAATAGAACTAACTAAATCAGTGATTGCATTAACAATTTATAATTTCTTCGTTTTGATTTACTGGGTCTTTGTGTTTGTATGTGTTAAATGAATTCGCTTCAGTAGAGTTATAAATGAATGGATTTGTATTAACACAGAGACAAAGTTCGCTTGAAATGAAGGGTACGTAGTTTGAAATTGAAGTTTAATCGGATTTTATGTAAAGGTGATGTGTTTTCGATGTAAGCATCTATAGATTAAGTGGAAACGTATAGTTGTTACAGTAAAATTGAAGTTAGCTCATTATTCATGTACGACTACCACAAAGTAGTTTATGTTTCAATGATGAAGCACTACTTAAGAAAAACAAGATTGTTGTTTGTTGTTTGTGGTTCCTTAACACGACATCTCATTAACTATTACACGCACACCCACTTCAATATTTGTGTAATGATTTTAATAAGTTGCACAAGCAAGATGAGGTCATAATTAATAGATCTTTAGTCAAACTGAATTAGTTATCGACTTTGTTAACTATTCAATCAATTACAAAAGATGTTGCGTAGGGATTATCTATGGTAACTCATTAAGTAATTTGAATTTCCCATCATTTATTTGTTATACAGAAAAGTTTACACTAAGACAATCGTTTTTATTACACCAACTATTTCCGAAACAATTTGATTTTTATTGTGTTCTTCTTTTAGAATGTTGCGTCGTCAAAATACTGAAACAGTATTAATTTAATGCTCCTTCAACGGCTTCTTTTGTTTTTAATTGTAATTAAGTTTAGGGACAAGGTTTAGATTATTATCTATTCAACTTGGATGGCCTTCCAATTTGGATTGTTGTATAATAAACGTGTCCCTTGATTTTAATCAAATTTGTTCCAGTGCTTTTATCACTATTCTACCTACATAACTTTGAAGGGCTAATGTTTACGAACTAAATGTAAAATATATTCAATGTTTTATATTTTTCACATTTATTCCATTTTGATCAATTTGATATAATAATAAAAAACAAATAAAAATAAAAAGCATTGTAAAATTGACACCTAGTCGGTTCGGCAATTTCTGTTTATAAACAAACATTCAAAATAAAACTATTGAAAAACAACATAACAAAAAATAAATTCATTGTTTGGTTATTGTGAACAAAAAAGAATGGAAATATTCCATCGATTCTCTGTAAAATTCCAAGTGCGTTGCTCGAGGGAAATTTGCCAATTTGAATACTAATATGGCAACAATAAAGAATTACTTCTACATACTATAATGTAAGCAATTTTCGAACACAAACCACTCTATAAATTACAATGACTCTAATACATTTGGTAATTTGTAAATTAGAATTAATGCAAAAAGGGTCAATTTCAAGGGAATTAACAATACATTACATTAGCAAATTGTTTAAAATTTGTTGTGCAGAGAGCATATTCACATAAGATGCGCTAAAAGTGCACCATTGCGTTCAAAAATAACGAGCAGCAACCACGGGCGTAACGGAAACTTTCATAGGTCACCCCCTCAATGAAATGATGTCTTGTTTTTGTATACGAATTTTTCTATTTTGAGCCTCACTTGAGGGACTTTATCGTGGATTCCACGAATTTTTGTAATTTTACAATATCACGTCAATATAAAAGCAATCTTAGTATGGTTTACTCTAATGGACAGGGTTGTCTTTAGCCAGTTGCGGGGCCCGAAGGAAAATCATTTTTGGGGTCCTATAAATTTTCATAATTTGCTGAATTAGGCATACCATTGTTATAACGGATTCGAAAATTTTCCATTCACGTTTGGAAATAAAATGACGTTGCGTGGCCGTAAAAGCGTCAGGCCCGAGAAGTGGGCGCCGCTCAATCTATAAAGACGTCCTCTTGCCGCGGTGCATTGGTTGCGATGGTGTACTTTACGCCACTGGTATTGTTGGAAAACGGCATACGATAAATATGCACTTTTTGTTATCGTTACACAAATAACTATTTTCCACGATGCGATACTCTATTTTTAACAAAACAAAATGACAATTACAAGTTTCACTGTCAATCGAATTTGATCCAATTGCCCTAATTTCCCATCATTTTGTATTCAACACACAGAAGGAAATCAAATTAACATCAACATCAACCTATCAGTAAAAACAGATAGGATACTAATACTGAAACAAAATGCCGGAAATATGTGGATGTTAAATGGAATCGCATAATGACAATGATATCATTCAACACTGATAATGCACATGTTACAAATACGTGCCAATGTTATTAATGACTTACGATTGTCGGAAAAAAATTGCAGAGAATTTTTGTGAACACGAAATATATTCACTTCAATATATTCAACGATAAATGTACACATAAAGTTCATTTCTATTGGACGTTGCTATTGGTAACGCATTTGTTAAATGCAAAAAGTTTTAATGTCTTTCTTCAGGTATAAACAGAAAAACGTATAATCAAACAGGAAAACCCCAATGTGATTCGACGACAGAGCAATTTTGCCGGAAGTAAAAGTAAATATATAACTTCCAGTTGATCGCACCTCTTTATAGTTTGATCCTATGGATCAGAGGGTAAGCTTGTCATATATTTTTGTTCATCCATCTTCCGCTCTTTTAACAAATTAGCTACACCAATCCCACTTTAGTTCGCTTTCTTAACGACAAATACACTAGAAACCAAATAACTGACAGAAAACGTCTCCAACATTAAATTTGAATTCGTATCATATTTTGATACATAAATTGAAAATATGGTAATGCCAATTCCAAGTTTCTGGTATTCTCGGACATTCTATTCACATATCATAAATTTCTGAAGTATCGTAAAAGAAATCCACACCATCTATCTGGCTAATTTAGGAGAGCCGAATAGAAAATACCTGAGTTAGCACGCATACATACTATTTATGTATATGGCTTCAATATTCCCCAATTCTGCATACTTTTTAAAAGTTAAAGTGAAATATGAGAGTATCTTCCATAGGGACTGGCAAAAAGGGACAATTATAGAATATTACCTAAAGTGGAGAAAAATGTGTATAAAGAATTCAATATCTATGTTGAATAAAAATAAAGAGAACGATATTCGTATCGTTTAAATGGAATACGTGACGTTAATGTGGATATGCGTGTGTTATTTTCAGGAATTCAAAGAAAATTATTTACAATGCAATAAAGACGGTAAATCAATCGAGGAAAAACGTTGATGAAATGTGAAAAAATGGGAGAGAATTAATCGTTTAATCTGTACACGCATAAATGAAATTACGATAATTCATCACAAAATTGTAACAAATCATGTTTTATCTACAGATATATATATATATATATACTATATATATATATATATATATATATATATATATATATATATATATATATGTATATAAATTCTTTTTTTTATGTCAGGATAGAAGAGGAGGTTTTTTATTTTTGTTTTGGCAACAATTTCAAAATCTGGATAGAAATACATATTTATGAGAAATATGTTTTATATCCGAATAGATACAGCCATTTATACCAATTTTATGTTTTTCCATTTTTTTTTTTTGTGTTATTTGATCTTTGTTGATCTACTACTTTTATATTTTTTGGTAGAATGTCAGTAGTAAAATTTCAATCAATTGTAAAGATTTTATATTGGTGAATAAAAAATGGACAATTTCGAATATCAGTGAAACTTCTCCAACATTTCCAGACGCCAACTTTATTTTAAAATGTTGAAAATAAAAGTTTAGAAACGATTATCTGAAGAGATTTGATGTAAAACTGTACTCATGTCAGTGGAACTTTGCTTTATTCTACTAACCACCATTCACTGAGTAAATTTGCTCAGAAAGAAAGCAATGTCATTATTTCGAAATCTATTGTTTTCCATTATAATTATAAATAATTCATGTTTAAAACTGAATAATAGAGCCAATTCAGACTATCTATTGTTCAAAATCGATATCTATTTAGTCTCAGAAAACAAAACAAAAATGTAGTAAGCGAATTAAAGTCTACAATAAGTTTATAGTTCCCATGGCTTACATGCTAGTCATTGAATTCGTCTTATTTGAAACAGAAAATCCCAGATACTCTTAACAATTCCAGTTGACTATTTCTAGACAGATTTATCGACTTTACCTAAAATAAATACAACTGCAACAAAACGAAGATCATGAATCGTATAAATGGTGTGGTATTAAAACAAATCGAGAAAGATTTGTAGTTAACTGCGAACATTTCCCTTATTTTCTCTATCTTGCTAATGTAAAACAGCTCTAGCTATTAAATACGATTTGATAAACCTATAACGACTTTTAACACAAATATCCAACCAATTATTAATCTGTTGCTGATTTTCTAATATGCTGCAAGTCTAGTGTAAGCTGGCCAACTTGACAGTAAAAGCAATAATAATTTAAACTCCATGTCGAGGAACGATCATTCCCCAAATTATCCGTTCTATAAGTATGGATTCTATTGAAGCTGTCGAGAGATTCGCGTTTGTTCGTGTGAGTTTGAAGCCTCAAAAACGGCCACATAAGTTATCGTACGCTGGTAGCTACTGCAGCTTTACTGAATCGATACCTATGCTTCCACTGACCGAGCATAAATTTATTTGTAGTTACTTGAACCTCCTTACTCTCTTAGGGTGTTCACTTGCTTCCCAGCAACTTGTTGTCAAGTTGGCCAGATCAAAATAAACGAACTATACGTTTGTTTTTCAAAATTTTGGTATTAATTTGTTCTTTGATAACGGATATTAATGTATATTAATGTTTAATAATAAAAATGTGTTCAATTCCACTTATCCTGTACCCAGATGGTGTATTTTCACATGAATACGATAGATAAAAGGCAACACATACATCTAAGCCCTACTATTATAAATAATGCAACTAACTTACATTCATCGTGATCTTTGGCGGTGACTGTAAGTACTGTATGTTGGATATCTTCGTTCTCGTCCACTTCCGCCTCATATAACGCCTTATCGAAATACGGTGGATTATCATTCTTATCAGCGATGCCAATACGGATGAATTTCGTCACTGTAACAAACAAAAAACATAAAAAAATTGAAAAATTTGTTTTTATCTTTTTCAATAGTTAACTCGTAATAATTGTTATATAGTGCTAATTGAATTAACAGAGAAACGTCGAACGTAATTTGAAACAACATTTCAATGTTCACGTTTTGATTAGTTTATCTTAACAATTAGCTTAATCTCACATTTTTAAAAGGGGAATAATTCATTTTAATTCAATGGTTTAGGTTGAAGTGAGTTTTTAAACAACTGTGTAACATCAACACACAATAAAATGAGCATTTTTCCAGTGACAATTATAAACCACTATCTGTCAACAATTAACACGAATTGTACAACTTGTTTGTTATTATTCTAATTTGATCTCTATGAATGTTGAATGCCTTTGCTGTGTTATCATCGCTATCGTAATTCCATCCCTTTATGTCTTCCTTTGAAATAGTCAAATTGTTGTCGCTGTAAGGATTTGATTACAGGCTTAAAATATATTTTGACTGTGAGATTAATGAGTTAACGTATATCCGTAAAAGTTCAAAGCTACTTTAAATTATTCGTAAATTGGACATGTACCAATTCTTGGTTGTTTCTAGTTATTTTTCGAATAGACTTGCGTGATGTTTTAGTCTAGCCAACTGTAACAAATTTGTATGTTGTGTGTAAGATTTTATCGGAATCCCTTCACGACGACGTAAACAACAACAATAGCAGTATAGAAATATAAGATGGAAGAGAATTCCCGTTACGTGTCATATCTATTACCATTTAGTTCACCATTTCGTTTCACAAAACAGGAGCATACGTGAATCTTTGTATTTTGTCTGTATTTATTTTATACACTTCACTGAACCGTATCAGTCTACAAGTCTAAGAAATATTCTCAATAAACCACCCCAAAAAAATTGCTTGTGTTTTATTTTGTCTGGTTAATTCCAGCAAAACACTATTATTACTATTATTGAGTTTTGTCAAGCTTTAGGGCTGAAAAAAAGAAAATATTAGGGCCAGAAAAAATCAACCTTTTATTAACTACAGTAAAGAAAAACTAAACAAATAAATGTTATTATAGCTGTCCACTGACTGGTGTGTACATTAAGGACATTTTTAGTTATTTATGACGAAAAACGAGGGATTTTATAGGCATATATATGGCAACATTTCAGTATTAGCACATATTTGGAATAATTGCTCAAATTCAGCTTAAATTGGCGATTAGCCTGTTGGTTCTTGGTAAAACAATGCTGATAGCCACCCTATCTCTCAGACAATAGAACCTATGTAGAGGTGGTGGAAGAGTTTTTAAACGTAAAACAAAGATTGCAGAACAGTGAATAGTTAGGTGGTATAGTGGAAACAATTCTTTATGGAAATGTTCACAGTCTAATGATTCGCCCCCAGCTACCATTTCGGATTCTACCATTAAATATATAGACAACCACATCACATCTACCATCTTTGTCGTACCAATTACAGTTATTTACAGCTTTAACGTGTATAATTAGCACTTTTGAATAAGTTGAACAAATATCGCTGGATGTGTCACGGAATTAAGCGCCAAACGACAAGGTACGCCGATTAGTGGACACGTAGTATACAATGAAGGCTATAATAACCCAAGAAAAAGCTAGAATTATTCGACATTAATATTGTGAATTCCTGTCGAGTATACGCTATAAGAAAACAAAGATTATTACACCAGTAAGAGAAGCAAAATTATAACTGCTGTCGAAGCAATAAACGTTAATCGTGTGGAAATAAAACTCGAATTCTGTTTCAATTTCATTCGCATTACCAATTTAAATTTCGTTTTTTTTTTAATTCATAAATTTTAATTGGCTTAATGGAATGTCATTAAGTTGTACAAAATGAGAGAAAAATGAGCTTGATACTCTAATGTATTCTTTTGCAAATTTTCAGCGATAGTTAAATATTTAAATCCGGTTCTCATCCTGTTGGACTTTTCGAATCGAAATTCCTTAATTAAGTTCGAATACTGGACTGTTTGTCGATTGTGTTTTCTCACAAGAATGAAACAAGGATCAATATATGGCAGTTCGAATAGTGAATCCTTTCCGATTTCATCGTATGGAAAGTTTACAATAAACATTACAGAATAGATATTGTTAATTTTTAATTGTATTTGTTGTTTCCATTAAGAATCGAAGCTGGTCGAGAATTTTAATGTGAGTAAAGTCGTTTTCGATTAGTAAAGGAAAACTTTAATTGAATTCTAAAACATTCGCTTTCTAATTCACCAATGCTAAGCTATTTCCTCGTTTTTTTTAATGTTGGGTGTAGGGCCGCCGCGAAAAGGGGATGAAAATCAATCACATTTCACATTAATACAAATTGAGATCAATTCAAGCTGATAATATAGGGGATGCATCCAAATCGAAATATAGTTCATTTGGATAATGGTAATTGATACAAGAAATTATTAGGCGGATAAATTAGTTTTGTCAGGACAATAATATTGAATTGTTATTGCAGAACATTGTTGGAATTATCCTGTGTAACATTTACAAATTGTTAATGGTGTTTGTGAATACATTACAGAATTCTTTCTGTTTTTCAAACTTCCTATATACATGGTGTTATAAATATCAAGTTGTTGAACTGTTTGTAAATAATTGAATTATAAATTAAGACAATGTCCCTTTCTTTTGTTCTTCTTTGTTCATATGCATAGTTGAGCATCTCTCGGATTTCCGACAATATTCACACAGTAATTGGAAAGGTAACTTTCAAGAATTTTGATTAATTTGTAAAGCTTACATTTCGTTTTTTTTTGTGTTGTTTTTTTGAGGGTTGTTTACATCGTTATTTCGATAAAACTGTTGCGTAACATATCAAAAACCACACTCAACGTATGGAGAAACTGTATGTACAACAATAACAACAACAGCAACAACAACAACAACAACTACCGATAAATAACGAGCAAACTTTCTGTTTACTTTTGTAACTTAATCAACTGTCGGTTACTAATGTTTGCTTATTTAAAAGATTTAACTTGAAACTAGAAGGACAGGATTCATTTTTGTTTTTTATTATAAAGATATCATTTCTGAGTATGTCATCTACAATTACACAATAGACAACAAAAGAAATTGGATTTATTCTCATTTTCTGTTGAATGTAGAGATAGCATTGAAAATGTAATTATTTCAAACAAAGGAATATGGAAAACAATAGCAACTTCATCAACTTCAAATGAGAGAACAAAAAAATTAATAATCACTAATGGAGTTTTTTTTTGTTTTTGGGAACCATCTCGATTTTAGTTGACCCTCTTTAACTAGACCACATTTTAGTCGTCTAGTAGATGCGTATTCCAATTAGTGTGATAGAGACAATGCAACAATTCGAATGAGTTGAAGCAGCATAATCAATACAAATATACGTGTATTTGTTATTTGTCTTCAACTCATTAAGTTCTTACAATGTTTCTTTAATTCACACTCATGGCATTCAGAATTCGATATAAAAAAACGAAATTTTATAAGGTTGCAACTATTTTTTCGATCTTGTAAAAGTTTGTTCAACACATTTCTCTTTATGTTTCGTTGGACAAAAGGCAAACAACATGTCGATAAACAGTTCGATTTCGGCAAAAGCTGGCTGGCTTGTGTAAATTTACAGAAACTACCAAAGTAAAGAATTGTTTGCCGTTGGGCACCGTATTCTTTTTCTGACATTCACAAAGACCTATTTCTAAGACAATTCCATCGATTTCAACTCGCCTGAAACGAGTATATGTAAAAACAACAATTACCTGTAGTATTTGCACATGAAAAACGAAATAATAACGTTAAAGAGACTACATCGTTGTGTGTATCGATTGCTATTTTTCTTATTATCTTCAACAAAATTGAACTATATTGGTTAGAAAATTCTATGATCCGCTTATACGATATAATAGACCGAATTGAATAGACCATTGGACAATTTGGCTCTTTTCTAATGAACTATTACTAACAGCCAATTTAGTGTGCGAAACGTTATTGATGAAATTTTCAACAAATTCAACTGGGAAAATTAAAAACCATCGACCCAAAAACTTTTTAAAGTATACAAGTATACAAGAACAAATTACTACATGTTGGAAAAGACTTGAAAAAAGTCCATAAATTCCATCAATTTTCTATAATGTTAAAATTTAAAAATAGTAAATTTCCATACAATTCTCTCCGAATAATTCATTCGTTAATCAATAGCTTTGTGATCTTATTCAGATTCACAATACAATTGTCAAAAGTTAAGTAAGTATTTATTGTCATTGTGTGAGTGTATAATACGATGACAACAACACGAATTTTATCCTCAAATTAACGTCTTTAATAGGAATTAGAGAACTGTAATTATAACAAAGTCTTTACTGGGACGTATTTTCGGCGATGATTATAATGGGGGCGGACTAAATTTTGGTTAAAATCATCTTTCATCCTCCCTTTATAATAATATAATTCCGTGATTTCCTTCAGAGTTTCCTCATTCTAAAATAAACTCCGGAAAAGCTGGATAGCAAGATAGCAATGGCAAAATATGTTAATAGCAAAAAATCATTTGGAAATTTTGTAAAGTTATATTCCTTTTATTTGCTGATAATCGATATTTTGACGATTCCACCTGAAACGGACTCCTATCCGCACATAGGAAATAAATGTTTGTGCATCCGGAACTGAAGGAAATACGGCTATTCGTGCTGTGAATAATAATGGCACCTGGATACCTTCTAAAATTCAGCAGACAAACATTGGTCAAATTTGATTAACGTTAGAAGAAGCCTAGCTGCGTCGATAATTTATCAGAACTCTTCTTGTACGAGATTTTCAATAAAATTAAAGCATTTATAAGTACAACAATTAAAGGAAATTGTTGTAGTGTTGAACGTAGAATGATAAGAATAATAGCAGATGGTTGAATCTTAACGGTAATAGTTGAAGTTTCTATTGCACTCACCATGTGTCTTCATTAATGCAAAACCTATTTAGATGCAAATTATGTTAATTCGGGCAATTTTATGCATGATGTTTACAGACAACCTCTATTTAAAATCAAATATTTGTTGTTGAAATTCGTTTCGATTATAAATTATGTAAACAAATGTCTAACTCTAGGCGTAAAATCTACATTTTTCGAATTGTAAAATACATCTCACAATCATAATACAACTTTCTCAACATTACAAATTACCAGAACTTTTATTACTGCAAATGACTACCTTACAGAAATCTTAATTGTTTCGTCTAATGATTATTCAAGTGGAAGCGTTGTTGTTCTATTTTCAACTCCATTGATACACTAGTCACACATTTGATGTTTATACAAAGACTGAAAGATTAAATAAAGTTTGTATTCGTTGACTACAACTGAGATACGAAGAAAGTTGTATTTGAAAAAGGCCCTACTAGAAAAAGAGAAACTTTTCAATATTATAGTAGTGATAAAAGTTTGATTGATTTTTATATAAATGTGAGAGTTGAAAGGTGGTAACATGCAGTGAATCAAAACCGATGTCAATTCGACAAACATTAAAACTTGGAAATATTTTGAAAGTATTCTGGCCGACATCTACACCCTTCACACCCTTCTTTACGGTCTATAATAAAGAATCGATAGAAGGCCATTGTTTTGATGGTGATGAAAAATCGATTAGTCACAATGTAAAATACAGAAAATACAAGAAAACTTGTTTGAAAACGAGATTTTCTAAGGAATATGCAAAATTGGGAACACTTTTCCTTTCCCTTATTACATTGGAAATTGAACTTAAGCCAAACAACTCCATTGCAATGTTATTTTAAGCAATTCAACATCCATTTTCTGTGAGAGCAAAAAAAAGGTGAGTAAATTTTTTATAATTCCCATTACTGCCAAGAAATAAAAAAAATAAAACTTGTTTATTTATAAAAATGAACCATCAACAAAGCTTGAAAGCTCTACATTTACTTTGATATTAAATTTTTGATAAAGCGTAAGCTTTTAGAGAAATTTGCAAGAGAATTAATGCGCTTTTGTTTTAAAGCCAAATATGAAATTGAGAATTGAAGAAAGTTGTACACAGTTAACGGAATTAGAAAATCTTCCACTGAAAAATCTCCACAAACAATGAAAGAAAAACGATAAACACAAGACAACAAAAGAGACATCAAATTGTGTATCATTTCTGGAAAGAAATCAACATGAATTATCTCAAATGAATAGTGGCGACGCCTCCACACTAAGCATCTTTGTAGTGGCTACATTTCCACAAATATATCGTCCTAATATATCAACTTTAATGATCCAAAAGAACACAGACACACGCATCAATTTTATTGCTGCTCATTTTTTCGCTTGAAATTTTCATAAGACTCTTATCCTTTATTGTTCTAATTAATTTGATTGTCCTAAAGTTATCCTCTTGTTCTTAAGGGGATGAAGCAAATATAAAATAATGAGACGGATAGTATTCAATTGAAATCTTCTGAAATGAGGTGGAGTTATGTTCAAACAAACTCCAAAGATTTGAAGTAAAACTTGTCGATAATCTGTGCTCGTTCTGTAGATTTCCCTAAAATATTCCTTTTCCTCCAGCAAGATAAATTACATCCTTTTATTCTTCTTTGTGAGAATCTCTTTTTGTCGTCTACCTTTCAAAATTATTTCAAAGTCTAACAAAATCTTTTTTCTCACATCCATATTTTATCAATTCAATCGAATTTGGAAGACTGAATTGTATAAATGTGCCAGTTAATTGAATGCATCAATTCAACAAGAATGTTACCAATTTCGGTATAATTTATAACATTTTTTGTAATTGTAAAAGAACAAAAAAAGAAGAATAACACTATCGAAAACCAATTTAACGGACATTCAAATCGACAAAAAAACCAATCAACGGATCGATGACAGATTGGTCCAGTGATATTCAGGATAATTTTTCACCATAGAAGTGTCATTACTGCCAATCGAAGTTATGTTTAATAAAAACACCATAATTTTTTTCTGTCATTTCATGAAACGAGATTTATCTGTGTGTCGTTTCTGATTTCGTTAGAGAAATATTGGAAGTTTCTAATTTTTATTCAATTCAATCAAATACACGTGAATACGTTGCAATTAGCAAAGCAGAAGTTGTGTGTCCGTTTCTATTTCGTTCACTTCCTGACTAGTGCAATTCAAGATAGGAAAAAGAGTTAAAACTCAAAACCATTTAAGTGTTGATAAATCTCTAAAGCTACAAGTTTGATTTAGCCACATAAATCAAACACTGATCGCTTCTAAAGTTTCACAAACAACAAATAGAATTTGTTTAAAGCTTTATTGCTATCATTTTTTGTTTGGTTGTCTTTAATCTAAACGTCTGATTATTATCATTTTTCAGTATTTTCATGATATTTGTCATACCAGTTGTTTTGTTTTCGCTACAGCGATTTTTTCGCGTTCATTCTCATCCGGTGGGAGTTTCTTTCGCTTTAAAACACAAAGACTAATTTATCTTTTGTGTCATAGATTTTTATATTTGTATTTGTGAAGATCCAATTCGATTTTCCATATTGATAAAAAATGTTTTCTAATCAACAACAACTTTGTAAACTATGAAACGTGAAAAAATTCCAAAAAAAAGAAGCAATTGATACATTTCGACATTTGTCAAGTTTTAATTGTCGATTTAATCGATTCTTTCCAATAGTTTTAATTGAAATCGCTTTGCAAATAAACATTCTACATGAAGATTGTGAAAATTTAAATTTAGAACTGATATTAACTGTTCAAAATAATGGTGGACCATTGAATTTAATTTGATTTGAACTAAAATTAGAACAAATTGTACTTCTTCTTTCATTGTTATTCTACTGGGCCGAGTAAACTTTGAATTTTATGTAAAAATATAGTTTAATTACCAACGATATTTCGTTGTTACAATTGAAACATTCGTATTATTATTATTATTATTATTATTATTTTGATAGAATAGAATTGACTTCTATAGAAAGCATTTTATGTTATTCGTCAATTAAAATATTAATTTGCATAAAACAAACATTTGTTTGTACAGATGTAGTGAATGAGGAAAGAAAGTGGATTGAAAAGGATTTAGTTTGAATTCTGGATCAGATTCGAGTTTGTATTGAATCTATTTAACATTTTGCGACAAGTGCGACAAATAGAAAACCATAATACTATTGACTTGAAGTGAATAAGCTTGAGCACTAAAATCCATTATCACCGACAGTAACAAATATGGAAATTAATCAATTTGTATGTCAGTATAGGTAATAGAAATTGGCATTGATATAGAAAAGATACGATACAAATGATCATTTTTATACAACATCATACTTTCTTAGACACTTATTCCGGACGGTTCTCCCTTAGAGGTATAATAAATCTAATACAATCAAGTCACGAAAACCATTAGGAATGGTAGTAGCTTATTACGTGCCCACATAAAAACAAGAAAATAAAACACTTATGACAGATACACCTCAAGTTTCGAAAATTTGATATTATTCACCTTGAGAGAGGAAAGACTTGATTGTCATGTGAAAAACATAAATCAACAGACAAAACAATCAATAACCACAAAATCGATCTGTAATAATTAATCACAAACAAATTGGGAAATTCGCCAGTGTGATACGGGTAAAACTTATTATTCATTATAATTCATTAATTATTGGTTAGATTGTTATTTAATGTTTAAAATTACAATTACGAGACCAACTAATAGAATCGAAACTATTATATTCCACAATATTGTATGCGTGAAGTTTAATAAATTCTAAAGATAGACTATTGTTAGATTTTCCAATTTTCCAACGACAATAAACTATCTAGTTATTAAGTTTTTCCGCATTGAAAATGGAAAATACGTTTTGTGATCTTTGCAAGTGGAAAAATTGCCAATTTTACAACACGCCACCACTAATAAAAACTTGCCCACTTTACTCTCTACTAATTGTCTAAAACACAGAAAACGGTCCAGAAGATTTGTTTATATGCGATGAACACATAGCAAAACCAGAAGCGAGACTTATCAGTTGATAAGACAGCAAATTTTCGAAAACAAAAAGAACCGTACTGTTAACAAATCTTTTTAATTTCTTTTCAAACAAAAACAAAATTTACCTAAATAAGTACTGTTGGTTAACACCCAAAACACTTTGAGAGGATCAACCATCACACAATGGACAAAACACAAAAGCAATACATTCACATTTCTAGAAATTCGTTCAAAAAATGTACGTAACGTTATTATTGTTATTGCAATTATTATTGTTGTTGTTATCATCAAGCACGGGTCACAGTGACTGAGATATTCCGGTGCGCTTTACCCGGATTTTCAATTATGGACCTGCGCGTATCTACCACCCACAACTTCACTAAAAATTACCACCAATAATAAGATGATCAACAAGAAACATAATACTTAATAGATAAATTACCTTGAGGAAAACTCAAACATTTAAGAAAAGTCGTTTCATTTGTGTGTTTCAAAGAATTTTGATCAATTATTATTAAAATGATGATAAATCGATTTCATTGAGAATCTTTTAAATATTCATTTTATTGTGCTATTAATGTAGTTTAAAATCTATGAAGTTTATATTATGATTGATGTTAATGGGTGCGCAAATGGCGGAGGCGCCGGAAAAGTTTAACCAGTTGTTCCTCGTTCTACCGAAGAAACCCTCACTTTATGTTTCAAGTAAAACCTTTAGAGATGAAGAACAGCAAGGAAATTTCTAACAGATGGTATATTTGTTCAATAGCTTACTAGTTCACAGGTAATTGTTAGCCGGCGGTGTAGAATGGTGGCGGCGCCGGGTGACTTTTAAAGAATTGCATAACTTTCAAATACCAACGCAACTAAAATGTTAAGAAATGATGAGAAAATACAGTATTAATGATAATTATTATCTTGTTAACCCCAACAGAGAAGACACGTATTTATCTTAGCTGTCACGTTTCGAAATTTAGTACACCATCCATGAAACAGGCTCTGTGACAGCCTATTCGTTCTGTATATTTGTCTGTTTGGTCGTTTCGATAACAATTTGGAAAATATAAAATTAACCGTTGCTCACTGTTGTAATCGCTTAATAATTCACCGACTTAATTGTAATTGTTAGCTGGAATCTGCAGTGAATTGCAACTGTACCCATCTCAATTGCACTAAAACATTAATCATAATCCTGTAAGCTTTAATAGATTAGTTTTAGCTAAAGCAAATGCAACGTCATCTTGTTTTGCAGCACATGTGCACAGTTTTAGTTTACACTATATACTATATAGTTGGAAATATTACTATGTAAGTAAAGGACTTCTCTCCTGTCATTTTAAATAATCACTCATATAACTGACACAACATCCTGTTTCAAAATGACATATACTGAACTAAGACAACTGACAACTCTACCTAAGATCGATGATGAAGATATTCAGGTAAAAATAAATCTGCACTAAATCCAACATAATAAATCACATACATTAACTATATGAATAATTAAACAAACAAGTTCAACGTTCAATTCGTAATTGTTGTTTCAAATCATCATCAAAACACCATAAACAAGATTATTATTATTATTATTGTTAGGCTTTTTTTTGTTAAACAAATCGAAAATCTGAACATAATTCATTGATGTTTTTTTGTTTTCTTTTTTGATTCAAGTCACCACCAAACTTCACGAAATCAACTTTCTTTGAATTACACACAAAAAGACTTTTATATTTGAATATTAACGATCTAGTTTTTTGTTTTCCTTTTTATTTAGATGGATATTCAATGATTTAACCATAAATAACACACCCACATGGTGTAATAATCTACTATTTGTTTCTTTGGAAATTCTCTTTTAGAGGCGGCGATGGCACGTAGAGACGCGAATCTCATAAATCAGACTGATGCGGAATAAAGATTTCCTTACAAAAGAATGGGAAACCAAAGAACAATTTATAAATGATTTACAAGGATTTTGTATTCGTTTGAATTTCAATTTGTTGATAACAATTATACTGTATCGTATTTGAGTGGATTCTCAATTTGCAATATGACTAATTACCAATTCGTGACTTACGATTCCTACAATTTGAATAATTTATTAATGTCCACACAAAATTCGATTGTATTTCATTTCTAACGTATATATTAAATATTTTTTGTTGTTGTTATGCAACATGTGAATTGAAAATACAGAACAAGGCGACAAGCTGTTACCAGAGAATTGTTTGAAACTATTCCATCCGTTTTCTGTTTTTTTCTTTTTCGTTCCACATCACATATAAAAAATAGGGTATTTCTTCAATTCCACAATGATTGACCATCGTTTGTTATGATATATGAACATGTCGTGGACAAAGATCTTCTGGATAAAGTTGAAACTGATGATATCCGGTATGGTATTGTTCGATATTTTTTTTTGATTTTTGTAGTAAACAAGCTATATTTTCCAAATATGTCAATCTATTTTCCAGTAGGATATCGCTAACTAGAGCGTAAGGATCGTTATCAGGTCTCCAACAGTATATTTTTGAATCGTTAACACGACCTGCATGCTATTGTTGGAAGCAATCAGAAAATCAAACACACTTCACCCAAAACAACAACACATTCTGATGAGAATAAGTTATGTTTACAAATATTTTGCGAATTTGGATAACAATTGAAATAATTTATTTGTATGCGAAATTCAAATAATGGAACGTTCAACTTTCTAACAATCAATCAAACAAAACTTCTAATTGGATAACCCAACCAATGCTATTTAATGTATGGATATGATATTGATGTCAAACTACAATAATGGGAACGTTTATGAATAGAGATAGAGATAGAGACAGGGTGCAATTATATTTCACAATATATACCTCACAGATCTATATTCTGAAGGAGAAAAACACAGTTTTAGTACAATTTTAATAAAAAAAAATCAAATAAGATGATTATGTTTGCGAATAATGATCTTTTATGTATTAATATCAACACCACCACCCCAGAGATTCCTGTTTTTTTTCTGTCACCGAACATTTTGAATTCATAGCATCGTTGCGGGGATGAATGTATTTCAAGAATTTTAAATTCTCCTTTATACGGTACATATAAATACAAGACAATTATTATTTTTTTTGGAAGGATGAAAAATATATAGGGTTTAATATTTTAACAGTGGAAGTTTCTTCCATTATTTTTTCACGGTGAAATTATATGGTTCAGTAGTTATATATTGTGTACGTTGTTGCTTCAACTTAACCAGAAAAGAAAACTATGAACTGTAACGATTTTCTTGAATTATCTAAATGTCCATTATTCGAGGGGATTTCGGAATGTTCGTAAAGAAAATAGGGCAAAATTCTTATTATTTATAAGTTTTACGTTTGTATTTTTTACAAACAAGAGAGTTTTTGAAATTTTTGCATACTTGTTGATTCTTCTCGGGTAATTTACTTGTTGGAAATAAAAAAGAAAGCCAATTAGTTTCCTCGCTAATGATTCAATTGTAGCAAATCTCACAAGTGAGGTGACAATTTACTTATTTTATATATTCGTTTACTGTAGTAACGTTATTTATTATCTAGCATTTCCCTAAAGCAATCATGTAAAAAGTTCTGGAAAATCGTAGTGTAGATGCGCAAAGGACGTCATTGCAAAACGATGATACATACAGAGATGATGGGATCCTCGTATTTCGCTTATTTGTACATTAAACCAGCACCTCAACAATTTAATGTCTAAGTACTCATTAACTATTAAAAGTGCCCTTGTAGTTAAGTTGGAAATAGAAAAAAATCGATATTAATGCTAATTCATAAATGTTACAACTTTGTTGTGGTGAATGTGGACATTTTGCTGTGTGGGAGAAGAGAATTAATAGATTCGCTGACGTAGTCAAGTTTATTTTCTAGATAAAAGCCGAATCATCACGAAAATTGTAAACAAGTCAATCATGTATGGGAGGGTCTTATTTATATCAACACGGATTATTACCTACATGAGTAGGAAACTTGGATGTTATCCTCGAAATTCTTGAGATGCTGAGTGCAGAAATTAGGGAAACATTAAGTGAGACACAACTTATAGAGACAGCCAACGATTTTCGTAACATAAAATAATATTTATGTTGAAATATAGGAGTCGTTGCACCTGATATAGGATATAATGTAACTGACTTGTCCTGATGGGGTTGTATATCGGCTATAAATTCATGTTTACGGACTATGAGCCTGGTAAAACGTTTTGCGACTAACCGCCACATTGCTCAACAAACACACCCACACACAAACGGAAAACTAATATATTTCATATGATTGAATTAAACACAACCTTAATACCGACATTCTATAACCTTAACATATCGTTGCTGAAATGCAATTACAAACGATATCTTATCACAAACTATTCACATTCAAAGGACAAGATCAGTGATCACTATCGTAGATAGAATTTATTAACGAGAGAAGAAATCGTAAAGTTGTCGTTTTTCAAAATAGAATAAAAATAGAATCATCGGAATTCTCTGGATATTGAAGAATAAATAACCAATCCAGCACCAGATTTTATATCATACAACTTGAAGTTCTACAATTTCAACACAAACGTTAATTAATTGTTACAACAGTTCTATCAAATGAACATCTGCAAGATATTCAAACTTATTACAATTAATTTTGAATTATTCACGAATAAATATGTGGAAAATTCTTTTAATTAAAAGAAAATATGATAATGTCGACAATAAACAAAGAAAGAAATTAATTTAGTAACCGATTTTAAATGAAAATTGTACGAAGTCGTTAAAATTATCCAAGTTAATTTGTTTTTATTTTCTTTACATTTTCCATTATTTAATTGTGTAAATTCCCAGAAAGATCACGTAATTGTCTAAGGTGGAATTTTCCAAATTTCATATTTAATATATAATACCCTTGTGGTTGTACCTACACGTAATTATCTAATTAGATAGGGGAAATCTCGGGAAACAAAGCAACTTTAGATAAAAAGAATTTTTACGATATTTTCCAACCGAGACCGATATGCGAACAAATACACACACACACACACACACATATATATAAATTACTCTTTGGAATTTTTGTAACTCCAACAAACATCAACATTCATATCATTATTCTGGCATGTTAATCTAAGTTTTAACATAATTTAATTATGCATTCCTGGCAAAACTGAAAGGACCTCTTTCCATATCGGTATGTTGATGTTAATTTGAAAATAAAACGTGATTTATGTTCTCTCATATTTAAATGTGATGCATTTTCATGTGATGCATTTCAAAATATGTTCTATTTCATTTCAATAGATATGTATGTTAAGGTAAATCAGTATTTTATTTACATCGAAGTTTGAATCGCACTAAATATGTGTTATAAGAAGAGCTACTAACGGAATGAGCCACTCTAATTCGAAATTTATTCATCCCTTAAATCATTGATGAAAATTATAAATATCAAATTGGGAAAATCCGTGAACAAATGTCCGACAATGTAAAAGATTTTGTCAATTTGAGAAATTCAATTCACAACTGGATTACATTGAGATTTTTCACAAGTCTGTAAAAGTAGTCGAAATTGAAGTTGTGAAATCGTTAAAATCTCGATATGATACAAAGTTTTTTTCGTTGAATCCATATTACGAATTTTCGATTAGACTTGGTCTTTTTTGTTGTTGTTGTTGTTGTTGTTGTTATTCGTAAAAGTATTATGAGAATAAATTGACTGGAAGAAAGTTTGTAGTTGAATAGTTGGGAAATTTACCATGATTTTCCACAAACCAAATACAATCAAAACATATAATAATGGATGAAAGTCGTATTTGCATTTGACATGAATGCACTTTTGTAAATTGATATGGATTTATTTCACATCAATTTCAACATATCTAAATTTACAATCGTTTTCAATTAAAATTGTGGAAAATATGCACTTATCTGATATACAAACAATGTGAAATAAACGAAATATGGAATAATTACTTTATCTGTGAGGCAATAATTAATTATTAATTGTTCGACAAAAATATTAACAATAACAAACGGTTTTCAATCAACTGATGAGAACTTGGATTTTCCCTACAAAATCCAAATCGTTCGAAAGCGTCTGAAAGTAAACGGCACTTAATTCTATCATCGATTTCCATCTAACTTGTAAAAATCATGAAGAATGTAATAAAATCTGTAATGGAAAATTGGAAATTTCATTAAGAATATGTGACTAGTAGCCCCGTACTGCGGTGAATATCAGAAAGTCAACCACTAATCAATATAGGAATTACTACAGATATTCTGATGCCCTCTATCCAACTGAAACTGAACTAGTAATTTGTATGCTGAAAACTCAAGGTGGCGCCACAATCTTTGTTCAGTCCACAACAACATGAAAAATCTCATATTCACTTTGAATACAAACAAAATTTGATTGATAAAAAACTAATTTAAATTCAACGAAAATTCCATGTTATAAATGGAACGAATCCACTGAAAATTTTCAGGACAACTGAAATAGATGACACACAATCAAAAATATTGTTTGAACCAATATGATTTTTGAATAAACTAAATTTCCCTAAATATTCTGAAGCTTATTTCTGTATTGTTTCACTGAATGTAAAACAGAGATTATTCCCAACAATCCGTAGTTTGGTTATCAGATGAGAAATCACAAAATCCTCCCATGTACTTTAATTAATGCTCAACCACTACCACCTATTTCGTTAGAATTTAGGTCTTTTGATTAAAAAAAACCCATATTCAACTTAAATAAACATTTTTTTTTAAATCATATTTAGATTTGACAGTAATTTCTCATTTAAATGGAATTCATAATTAATCGTAAAAAAAAGCAATTCGGGAATATTTTCAGTGAAGACACGAAATTTGCTGAAATAGTATCACGAAGTAGAAGAGTGGACGGGATCATAAAGCTAGAGACTTTGTTCCATAGTAAACAACAACACTCAACAGTCAAGAATGAATCTATAATAGAGTGAAACTTTGATGGAAAATGACGGAAAAGCGGGGAAAACTTTAGATATTTTTAACAAAAAAAGCTGTATGAATTTTTCTAGTTATCCCTTTTATCCTCTTGTTGTTTCTCATTATCAACATGAGATGCATTTGAATTTTTCAGATTTTGTTCCACTTGCAATCGTAAACAATTAAAAGTTTTGCAATAAGAGAATCTCTGCAAACCATTAGTAAGCATTTAATCGAATTTTAAAAGAATATTATCGGTCATAAAATGTTCGCACATTTACATAAAAACGCATAAATATTGTACGTTGGGAAAATTTGGAAATGGCAAAAATATTTTTATTTATTTAAAAGCAATGGACGTGGACGTTTATTTTAAAAATACTGATAATACTGTATGGATTGTGTATTCTATATGGTTATTAGCTGTTCTTGTCACGTTTTATATTAAGTTTATCTGTAAAAATTGCAATTCGAGACCACACGTTCCACAATTCAGGCCGACAATCATTAATTGAATTAATAAAATATTGCAATGGCGAATCAACAAACATGTACACATCCTAGACTAAATATAAATACCGATAGTTTTGAATGCATTTCGTCATGTCGTATCAAAGAGGGTTGTTTGAATGTTAATTAGAAAAATTTATACTTTGTAATACCAGTGGATGTACGAGCAAAGTTTCGATTGGAATTGTGGTGCTTTTGAAAATGAAACACCGAACAAAGAAAGTCCTTAAATCTAAACATTTCCGCAATTTCCATGTTGTTAATTTTGTTGAAAAATCAATTAATATTCCGATTTTTGTCATACAATTTCGCAAATTAACACACTAATTTTCTTTAATTTTCAAATAATACACAATACTCTATGACGACAACTATTAGAAAACTCAATTTACATGTGATTAAAACTAATAGAAATTGGAATTGGTACCAATGATTTAAATACAGAAAATTTACGTTAAATCTTTCAGTCGTCAGGAACACATTTCAATCTGTCTCACCCACTCTTTGTTAATCTCTCTCTCGCTTACTTTTTGATTAACTGAAAATACTTCTGATATAAATTAATTTGCAGCATAAGAATTTCTCTTGATCGTGGTAAAATCTGCCTTTAAACAGAAATGTTGAGGGTGTGTCGTCAGTTGTATGTACAGAATTAAATAATGATCATGTGATGAATAGCTTTGTTAGTGTTTGCATGCATATTTAAATAAACCAAAATTTTAGGGTACCCCAAAAGGAAGTAGATATGTAAAATAGAATCGGATTTTATTCAAGTGGTTGAACCTTAAGTTTGAATTCCAATCCTATTTCTAGTAAATTTACATATTGGATGGATTTTAGTTGGTTATTTATTAAAAATTGACAATGATTGAGTGGCAAATTCTATTCAAGCAAGTAAATTAACTACGGAAACAGTAATCTCGACTAATTCATCATAAATGCCAGCTACTATAAATTAAATTTTGATTGTAAGTATACAACAATGTATTTTTGTTTGGTTTTTTTTTTCGTATTTTTAGTGAAAAACACCATACATCATCTATGAGGATTTTCGACGAAAATTGGTAAGGAAACATTTGTTCATCCAATAGGTGAAGCGAACATGAAAAGCGGAAAGAAATTGGAAATTTTTAATATTCGACAAAGTATTTTTTGTACGTTTTCTCCCCGTTTTTTTTTCTTTTAGACAATTGGAGTTTTCCTTTATGTATTTCACAAAGAACATTCAAAAAACAAACGAAAATATGAATAAAAAAACAAATTTTAAATCAGTTGAACTAATGCAATTGATAAACAGTGGATTAATTATATGAAATAATATTGGAAACATGTTGAAATTTCAATTAGATTCACATCAAATAATTAATGCACTGTTTAAGAGATTATCAATTTTGATTAAAATAAGTGTATTTGGAAAATTGACAACAAAACAATGTAAATCTATCCGCGAGATTAAATAAAAGCCATTTTCAATTTAATACAAATAAAAATTAATTGCTCGTTTGTACAAAATTAGTTTTTTTTTATGTAAATTTGCAATTAAATCATTGTACAATAAACAAACCAACTGTTTAGAATAATAATTTAAGTAATTTCATTTATAGAACGAATAGTAAATAGATTTTGATTGGTTGAAATTTTCAACAAGAGGATGGGAAATGGAAAACAAAATTAGCCCTCAAATGAGCTATTGAAAATATAACAAATACAACTCGTTAACAAAATTAATGCTAACTACAATAGTTCTCATAATCTCAATTAGATTGTATTATAATATTATTCCGGATGTTAGCGGAAGACGGTGTGCACTTTTCCGGTTACCGTTAAAATTATCCGATATCTTCTTCCTTTTATGTTTTATTCAAGCAATAAATTAATGCATTTTCTTTTAACTGAAGTTAGATTTAAGATTTACATAAAAATCTATATAGTTCTATATTATCAACGACTATAACTTCCGGACATTAATTTTAAATTATCTACGAATATTTTACATTCAACTATCATGAATTTAATGAGATTTATTTTGAAATTTTAGTCGTCGCATCTCTCCAACCAAATGAAAACATTTCTAAATAGATTAACGTACAGAGTACAATGATAATACAATGTGACAGTGAGCTTAAAGCTGTAATCTTCGTTGTTACATAATATACATCTAGATTAATTTCTTAAATATTATCAAAAGGAATATTTTTGTTTGTTTTGAATATTATTTAAAACTCACCAACTAGAAGGCGAAGCAATGAAGCAAGTAGATGTGGATTATTGTCCGGTGATGAAGCCATCGATGTGATTTCATGTCAAAAACATCCGCACACAAACGGAAACCATTATCATGATTTCAATAGAAAATATTCGATAAACTAATATATATATAAAAAAAAACAAAAACATTTTAATTCACTTATGAATGAGAAACTGTATAAATAAGTTGTGATTTTCATTCAGTTGGTTGGTGAGTGTTTCTCAAATAATTGAAAGAAAAACAACACGAGATTTCTCCTTGTGTTCACCATCAACATTAATTATTCAGCGATTTTCTGTTGTTGTAGAAATTAGAGATATAAACGACGTTTACAAGTTTTCAACGCTTATGATCTGTTGAAAAATTTTGAATTTTGGGCCACAATCAACAAACGATCGGAAAAATAATTATGAACGGGTTAAATACGTGCATATTCATAGAATGTCCCTCAATAATGGTTTGTATGGACCCTTGAACCGGAAATATCCAAGCTGCTCTTTGTTGTCATTCCTCTAGCGCGGCAATACAGAATTTTCTGTGGATAACAGCGAAATATCCTGAAAACAGCTGAGGAATCCCAATAATTTCACAATTTATATCGTTCTTCGCCTTCAGAGCGCCATAAAGAAGCATTTAATTAATGAATCAGTCGCCCCCTAAGAAAAAAAAACGTAAAACTGAATCACATAGCAACAATTCGTTTGAAACTTATAGAAGTTTCAGTATTTGATAAAGTTTTTCTTTCTTCCACTTTTCTTTATCATTGATTTATCAATGTGTAGCTAGTTTTATTCAAATGGAATTTTTCTATTTTGCAAGTGCACAGTTTCTTATCTTTAGGGATTTAGTATAGGAGTATTCAAATGTAGATAGTAGTAATATATTCGAAATTTGTATAACTGTAAATTTAAAACTTACAAAGATTAGTCCTGGATAATTGCAACACATTGTAGTTTCAGTTAAATTACTGTTATTTCTAGAATTAGAACAGGTGCTGCATTAATTTAATTGTTGAAAATAAGATAAGTTCATTCTTCTCACACGATTATACCATTTAGAAACTATTTAAAGTCATATAATCTTTATTATTTATAAAGTTCTAGTGGTCATCACATAGTTGACTTCATATTTTAACGTATATATCTGCCGACAAAAACATTATCTTCTAAGATTGAACTTAATTTAACTTTAAACTAAGCGAATTATATAACATTTCATCACCATATCGTCATCATCGATCTTATAACATTGTTAAGGTGAAATAACTGATGTTAAAATGAACGGAAAAACGAAAAATGATAAAGTTTTATAAAAGATGAGGTAATACAAGAAGCTGGAAGTTAATCGGTAAAGATAACTGAAAATTTAAACAACAGTTTCCTTGGAACTCATATTGGCGATGGATTAATCAAGTTTTTGTTTAAATCAAGCTCCATCGACTTGTTGATGTTTATCTTAAAATTGAAGAAACAAACAGTGACATTGTGAACAAATCGTATTTATGAGACATCTAAAACAGTGCGACTAGACGAGTTGCCATGAAAGGTACATACAAATGACTATCGTGATTAGAAAAAAAACTATGAGTTTTGTTTTATTAAAAACAAAATAATATTGGAACCATATTAGAATTTCTTTACAACTCTATCAAAGTTTTATATTAAAATTGTGTTACAGCAAAACTCCATTTTACGATCGAGATGCAATTTCTTCTGCCAAACATTATTTATTCGTGGTTTTTTTTTGTTTTGTTTCCAATGCAATTAAGAGTAGTTTTGTCGATTTTCCATCAATTAACTATTTTACTTATTTCAATTGTAATGAATTTCCATCACAAAAAAAAACCCAAATAATATGTGGATAATGTGGAGATAATCATAAAAATTGATTAAAAGTAATAAAATTTGCCACAGCAGTTTCTAAAAGAAACACGAGGCTGTTCTGATGTTATTCTATCAATTTCTGAAAGGATTCCCTTAATATTAACCAAAATCAAGGCCTAGAGTGCGACAAGACTATAAGGCGCCAGATCATATCAAAATCAATAATAATACTAATCCCTACTATTATGTATTTGTAAAATTTAATGGATTACTACACAAACAAAACGATGTTTCTTGATGGGTCCACTATCAGTTAAATAGAGATATCCAGAAGATCGACAAACGGATTGAAAGGATTCTGTGGGCAATCAACCGATCTTTGTTTCGCTTATTGAAATGTCGAGAATCTAAGGAATCACAATACCTGTGACAAAGATACAATGTAGTTTAGCCTCTATTTAACAATAAAACAAAGCGAAACATTATGGATACTTTCACACAACTTTCAATAAATCCAGGATATATTTACTATCAATTAAAGTGGCCATCAAACAATCTATTAGGCATATATTCCATACTTTAGTATTTCAACAAACTTTTTCAGTGTACACACACACACACAACTGGTCCATGTTTTGTTGTCTAACCAGTTGTCAAAATTTAGCCTACATTGTAGCCTATAAAACGATTTAGGCACATTTTCGTAATAAGAGAAATGGAGCGTTTTTACAACCGATAAACGGACGGTAGTTACGATCACATCGGACCTAAATCCGAAATATATTAGATGGTCGTGTTTATTACTTTTGCGAAATAGTAATTTGGTTTTATCTAATAGAGATTTCTCTATTTTGAGAATTACGTTTTTCTATCAATTGCTGTGAACAACAAACTAAATAATGGGAAAACCCACCCATAATATAAAGAAAACAAGAAGCAATAAGATTTCACAAAGTTGATAAAACGTTTATCGTTAATTAAATGTGAATAAAGGATAAACAAAACATAATCTATTTACATGTAAAATTACATTATTTACCGAAACAACAAAGCAAACTCTCATGTTTAATCATTAAATTCAAATATCAACATATTAATCTAATATTAATTAGTTTATCGAAATTTTCAATTATGATAATTCGACACGGTCATTTCCATAGATAAACAGATACAAAAATAAATAGGTCACATATTAACACTATCTCTTTCTATCTTTCATTTTATTTAAAAGGGTTAACAATAGTTGGTGGCGTCTGTTCGGTGTGTTCAGTCTTGAATAATGCATAAACAAACTGAAGACCAATATTAAATGCCGTCGACGCTTGGCATTCCGCGTTCTATCATCCAGAATCCCGGACTCGATCTCTGACAGGAAAGGAACTAACCCTTTAATATACTAGAATTTGGTCTTGTATGATAACGCAACCCTTCCACATCCATTAAACCATAAAATAAATGAAGTTTTGACAGCCTCTTTACGATGAAGTCTTCTTTGAAGTCTTTTTTTTTTGAACGAAAAAACCGAAAGCTAGACCAGAATTATAGAGCTTTGATTAAATAAAGATGAATAATGCAGGCAAAAAAAAAAGAATTACGCGACTAATCAAAGTTTTAAGTAGAAATTAATTTCTTTATTACGAGAAAAATCAATCTACGTCCAACGGAACACTCCAATACAATTAGATTATGGCTTACAATAAATTTATGAAGCATAAATAATCCAAAAAATAAATAAAATCCCGATTGTGTCAATAAAATGCCAATTATTTAAGAAGAAAGTTAACTTTTCTTTTTGTTTTGCTTTAAGAACAAAAGAGCGAAACGAAAAAAGTTCCATTGTTACAGAATTATGAAATAAATACGGAAATAGTGATGTGAAGAAACCGATACGACTTGAGAACTAACTTGATAAGAAATACGATGAATTATTGCTTTCAAAAGCAATGGTAAAATATTGATAAGCTCTTGAAGATTACGAAAAGGCCGATTTACATTACTTAAGCTTTATAGATCAAAATGTTGAATATATCGAAAGTTATCATTTATTTCTATCTATATAATGATCAGATAGTACAAATAGAACGAGATCCACAAATTTTAGACAATTTTTTTAATCAATTGTAGCTAAAAACTCCGTACTGTATTTGTAGACTTTTGGTACAGATTGAGATCGAGCGTTCTAACAAATATTATTGACATTTCTAGTTTTGCAGATCTTAAAATTGATCACTGCCATCGTTAAATTCAATTGATCGGACTTCTTAAGACAGTTAAAGGATCAGTTCGTGTCATAAGCAGACGTTGACGGTGTATTTTTGAATTATTATCCCATTATAGGTACATTCACGCTCCAGTCAAATATTCCTTAATGGGTTTTAAATCGAATAAATCATACTCCACACTCTTGCTCGAGGAACGTTAGAAGATTATGTGCAAGACTACAGTCCTCTATGACTGTACATTATAAAGTGAATTTCCTTTGTATCTGATGCGGTCAAGTAATGGTCTATTACTCAAAATGCTGTTGTGTTCCTGCTGGATAGAAACTGACGATTTTCTACTGTATCTCTTGTGGTTGTTAGGTTTAGCTGGTGTTTTATCCAACAATTACCACCATTGTACGCTTTTCCTACTCGTAACACAACCGTACATTAAAATCTTATACTTATCCTTTCTTGTATACTCATTGTCGATGCTTTTCTTTAACTTTCTTTCTGTTTCCATCATGGATAATTTTGTATCTGGAAACTAGCGTCATATGGTTGTTTTTCAATGAAACATTTCCTTTAACAGATTTTTTTATTGTCATTTTGACTGTCTTGAAGTCAAGTCGATCAAATGAAAATCACCAGAGTATAACAACAATGGAAGGTTAAACTATCCCATCATTTATTAAATTTATCCACATTCCAACATTTCCGGATTATTATATTGCACCAATTCTATTAGATAACGTAGAAATTGGAAAAAAGTTGATGACAATAATTTTGCAATACCGGTTTTTATGTACAAATTGGAAAAATTCAAGATTTTTACATGTAGTAAGTATCACAAGAAAAATTGGGCCAAAAGTCATCGTCTCTCCTATATGACCGAATTTGGCACATCTACTTGTAATCAATTTTGTGTTAAGTATAGACATACACTCACACACCCATCAAGCTTCACGTAATCCTGTCGAACACAATACAGTTGGTAGTCCATTGTTTAAAAGAATTAGTGAACAGTGAATATTGAACTGGAGATCAAAGTGTGTGGTTGTTGGTAAATCAGATCGAATAATCCACTTAACGGATCAATCGACTACCCAGGATCGATTGTTAGTTCAACTTTCACCATCTATAAGATCGGCTTAAAGGGGGATACTATTGGACAATAAATCTCACCGGAAAAACCCTCCAATGCATCTCGATCACATTGTATTATTGCGTTAATGGTTATAGGAAAGGCTTAATGAAGCCCATATGATAGCAACAATTTAAATTTATTTATATCAACAATATAAAGAGACCACATAGATTTATTTAATCCACATCCGATTCCTATCATAACGGATATTAAAAGAATTGTAAAACAAACTACAATGACATACTTTATTTGATTTATACGAAGCTGAAACAAGTAACAACCAATAAACACATCGTGTTCTATTTAAACAACTTTATCCAACAGTAACGCTAATAAAATAGAATACAAAAAAGTACGAGAAAAAAGCTGTATTTCTAGCAGTATAAAACATCAATTCCTCTTTTACTGTTGGAAATCCTATAATGAAATCCCATTTCCAGCCATATTTGGGCATACGTAAACATACAAAATAAAATTGAGTTTGTCTTCATCGAATTTATTGTTGATCAACTTATATTATCTTATTTTTTTGTTGTTGTTGGATTATTTAAATTCTAATCAAAATATCGTTCATTAATTAACAAACTACTTTCGTTCCTATATTGTTTGCAAAAATATATACCAAACTCATATTACAAATAAATTTGAATAAATGAATTCTGAAAGGCGTCGCTTTCAAAATTAATAAAGTTGTACAAAGTCGAATTTCTATCTATTTATCAAATCGAGCCTCGGATCCAATTATATCAATTAAAACGCACCAAATACGCTCTTGATAATGATGATGATGATGATGATGGCATCGCATATGAATTCACCGTCTTTACAACAATAATTACTATTAAAAATTGAAAAAAAAATACAAAAAAGCGCATTTCAAATAAAATCCAATTCATTTCGGAGATCTCCGAAACGGATCCTAACTGTTTAATCGTTTAGAAATGTTGATTAAGTCTAATTGTTGGCAATCACTATTTAAATCTTTACAATTCAATTCAATAATGAACTTGAATATATGTATTGGAACCTTTAGAAAAGATTTGAACGTAATGAATAATAGGTGATTTCTTTAAAAACACGTAGCAATTTTTTGCTTATGTTCCACTCTTCTTCATTCGTATCAAGAACGAAATTGGTTTCGTTATCAATCGAAGAAGGTTACGTGACAAATTTTCCATGACTATTTGTAAGAGGAATTCAATTATTTCAATTAATTGGGCTATTTTTCTTTCATTCAGTTATTGTTTACATTGCCATTATCTACTTATTATTAAGAGTTTTTAAACTGTTTTGAAATGTAGTTAATTTAATTATAATTTGTCTGGATACTAATAAATCTTCAATATATAAATCATATTGTATTACCAACAAGTTGGAATTGGGAACAAAATAAACAGCAATAAATAATAAATAAAGATTTAGGAATATTGTTTGTTTGAGTTGAAATCAGTTTTAGAGCTTTTAAAGAGAATTTAAATTTACAGATCAAGTAACAAACATCTGTTGTTGTTTGATATACATCCGACATTTCCAGAATTTCATCTGAATTTACATTTGAAAACAATAATATCGTTATCTAACGAGAAAATAAACCCAGATCTATGTGTACGGTTGTGTATTAATAACGTATTTCACATAAATGTCAATAATTTTCCAATACGTATAAGCTTAACGAACAACACTATTGTCGATGATTTATTATCAACTAGTCTTCAATTTCCTCTTTTATTACTCGAATCACATTCTGTTTTATTTTGAATCATTATTTATTTTATTTGAAGTGTAAAACTGATAGTAAATACAATGGAACACTTCTATTAAACATAAACTCAAGCTTCTTGTTTGGTAAAGATCGTAAATTAATTGAAATGCTGGAAACACATTGTATTTCATTGTCTACCAGTATTTTCAATATATCAAAGTCAATACGCTACGTGCTTACATTTTTCATTTTCGATATGAAACATAAATTAGTTAGTTGTTTGTTGGATAAATTTTTTGCCTGACAAATCCTCTAATAAAAACCTTTCACACACAACCAACCACCCCCAAAGAAATGTCAACAACTTCCAATTAAAACAAACCGAAATTTCTGGCAGGTTCTCTCCTTTGCCAAACGAAAGAACGAAAATTCGACAAAACTGAACGTTTTCGACGACATAAGAAAAACAACTTAATAGTTTCTCTATTCAAATTAGCTCATCTTTCGGTTGGCGGAAAAAAAACCACATCGCTATTAATACTATTCTTGTTGCTATGCTTTGTTTGATTTATTTCGATAAAGATTACAAATAATCCGGGAATTTGCTGAATAGAAAATGTAAAACATCACCATATCAACACACGAAGAAAGAGTAGGTGGTGAAGCAAAAAAAAAACAGAAAGAAACGTTGTAAAATTACGATCCATTGAAAATTTATTATTCGTGTGCGTCTAGTAAACTTTTCGCTTCATGAAAACTTAATTGCATTGTTTACACAATAGCACAAAAATCACGTGTTGTTTTTCCTCTCGTTTTCGTTTTTTTTTTGGCATTTAAATTCTCAATTTTTAATTTTCATATTTCTACAAAAAAAAACAGAAACAAAAAACCTAACTTACTATTCCACGTTAATATACGTTGAAATTCTCTATAGAATTCGCCACTATTATTATATTCGAACTTGATTAAAACCTATTATAAATCACAAGGAAATTTTCACCTGTCTAACTGGACACGTTTCACGGTAATGAAAATCGAATCAAATCCGTGTACCCAGATACGGACTTTACGGCATACTACTGGCAACTCTATGGAGAAACAGTGAGAAATCGTCTCTACGTTTTTGGCGATGGTTACACGACTATAACCGATCGTGCCGTTTTTGTCCGTCGTCGGGACGCCTCTCTTTGTAAAATACATCCACAACAGCAGGGTACACACAAGATGAGATGATAATTAGAGAAAGAAAAAAATTATTATTACTAATTCAACTGAGAATGCAGATGAATTCGCCCGGCGCATCCACCATTTTTCGGCACGATTATCTATAGAATAGCGACATACCTGAGTTGATGATAATTACAGAAAAGGCTCACCTGTAACAAAAGAAACAACAATTTTAATTTAACATCAGAGTTTTTGTGTAATTTTTTATACTATTGTTACATAGAAAGTTTGAGATAGACTGTCAGTATCAGAAAAACGAAAGTTTGCTAGTTTAACGGAAAAATCTAACAAAACATTAGACAAAAAGTTCCGAGTTTTTTCCATTCACTAATAGACAATTCTATATGTTTTAATTCGAAACTCAAACATAGTTCATTGTTATTTTTAAAACAGAGGAAGCCTCCAGGAAAGCAACAATAATAAAAAGGAAATGTAAAGAAAATATTCTCCAAACTTACATAACATTTAATGGCAGATTTTTAGTGGAGTACACTTTTCTGTTGCATTACAAATGATTCGTTTTTGTTGCCGTTAAATTTATTTATGATCCACATAACTAGAAGACACAAATTACAAATGTACATGTTTGTTGTTGAATTTAGTATGTGACATAGCACCACATATTTCTTCATTTATAAAATATACATTTTCGTTTGTTGTATGTATTATTATTCTTCGTTGTTTTCATCACAATAAAAAACATTCAGTATTATTGATTGTACTTCAATAATTAACAAAGAGAAATCGCCGACAAAAACAATCGAACTGTAAGCATTTCTGATAAGGAACAAACTAAATATCGCTTTTTTTTGTTTTATTTTCGTAGATTTATCACGAGACGGTATAGACGAATCATTTTTGGAAATGTTCCCAGTTTCAGTTGATATACATTCATGTTGTAAATAAATAAATGTCCAAGAATTCGATGGGGTATTTTCAAAAGTTAAATCTTTGTTTAGTTGTCCGGTGACAATCTTTATCACATTCTATAGTCCGATCTGTTTTTGAGAAATATCGTAAATGTTTTATCACAAACGAAACACTACTGACATATATCTTTGGAAACATTAAGTGAATGGGAAAGTAGACCGTGTGTGATTTAATATTTGAAAATATTTCCTGATAGAAAATGTAAACTTCGTAGGATTTGAGAGTTTTATTGATAAAATAATGCGATTTCACTAGCACGTTCCTGTAATAATGGCAATTTTAAGTGTGTTTCCCTAGTATTTTATAATGGACAAAATTGGGCGAATTTACCATGCAAAATTGTGCAATTAAGTACCTACAGCTGCTATCGAAATTATTTTGCATGCAACACATATTTGAACGTATTCTAATGCTGCAAGGAATTGATTAAACTAAATTACTCCCCAGAAAAAACCTGGAAGATTTTCTAATCAATCTACGAATAACTCCCCCGACTTTCGATAACATTCGAAAATTTTCTATTTAACGTAACAATAGCTCTTTATCCTGGACAAATTGTAATTTCAGCAATTACTACATTGTAAAGTAAATATAAAACTCACGGAGACGACAAGACGATTTCAGAAGAAATCAATAGAACAAGCCGAAAAAAAGTGATTTGTAAAAGAACGAAGAATTTTCACACAACCAAATTGTTGGAGAATTTCAACCAGATAAACTGAATTAATTTCGATGAACATTAATAAAGGAACTTCATTATAAAACTTGAAATACCAAAAATGAGAATTATATCTCAACAAGATGACGCACAAATATCGCTGCAGTCTATCGACATCTGTTTTCGAAAATTCTATCGAAAACTAAACAATTCAATTACAATTCTTTAAGCTTTTGTGTGTAGTAGTAAATAATAAAAATTAAATTTCCAACTAAAACAACCACTGAATAACAATTAAAAATCGGTGGAGCGTAATTATTAGTCGAATTTTGATATTTATAGGGACATCCAAATCGATGTACATACATTCAAAACAGATTTTATAGCTTCTAATTAAATTACGATTTGATAGTAGCAATTAATATTTTATTATTTTCGCAAAAACAATACAAAAATTCATCAATATTTACAAATAAAATGGGTCATTTTGTGTGGCATTAAACAAAAAGAAGACGAGCGAAAAAACGCACCACCACCAACTGTGAAATATTACTAAAACATTTATGTAATCTGTTTTGGTTGTTTTCTCCATCTTCTTGCTCCTTTAACTTTATCGTCCCATCAAAAAATCCAACCATAAAATCTTTCCGAAACGTTCAAGAATAGATCCTTCAAGTTTTGTATTTTCCGAATATTAGTTATCGTAAAAAAATCACGAGTCCTTTGTCATCATAATTGCACAGGAACTTCTAATAGCTTCCTTTTTTTTGATTAAACAACTTTTTTTATTACTGAATGAGTTTCAAGTTTAAATGAGACTCAGATTTGAACTTCAAAAATAAACCGTTGATAATCCTATTTGAATTTATATTTTAACACACCAATTCTAGATCGATACAATATTTTCAACATTTTTTTTAGGTGCATGTGGTGGGAATAAAAGGATCACCTGTATAGAATCCAAGTTGTTTTCAATACATGTGATTGCTGTTGGGGAATTCGAATAAAATATATAAAATTCGAGTTCTTTCTTATCCAGTTGACCATGCGGAAATAAGTCTAAACCTATTTTTCCAGGTATCAGATTTTGATTTTATCGCCATGGACCAATCTAATTTTGTTTCGTTTGTTGATTGACCGATCCCACTTTGTTGATACAAATCTCAAAACAAAAAAAAACTATTGTCTTTGTTGTTTAAAGTTGTAAATTCGAATTGATTCAACTGAGTTGAAGTTGATAAGAAAAGGTTTTTTAGTTAATTCGTTTTGATGATAAGGAAAATGAAATAGAACGACAAGATGACTGTAATGTTGCCCTAAGGATTTTTGATGTTGATTCCAACATCGAAGTAAAGGAATAAATTGGCAACTTTCAAAATTGTTTATGTTTGTCTAAATATTGTGATATGATGCTGTGTCTCCTTAGAGTCGCATCATCAGTCCTCTCAGTTTCTTCTAGCTGATTGTGTTAATGGGAACGGATCGATAAAGTCGGAAAGCTGCACAACCTTCTCTCGCATACCACTGCGGATCATATGGTATAGAGGACTGGAGGCGTTATATCTAATAATGAAATAGGAAGGACTAACGGCAATTGTTTGAATGGCATACCATGTATAGGGTCGCATTTCTGCATGAAGTTGATGTGACGAGATGAAGGTGCTTGCAGGCATGCAGGATTGTTGGCGTCAGCTTGTCCTAAACGATGAGGCAAAGGACATGAATAAAAAAAAACTGGCTAATAGCCATGGAAAGTGTCCCAAAATTAAATGAATTTGAAAGAGGTTATAATTCGACAAATATGATTAGTTAACTGAAACTAAATTAGGGTCAAAATTAAATTCGCTGATGGTAAACTCGTATGAAAATCAGTTAATTATATAACGCAATACAAGAGATTTTATGATTCAATGAATTTCCAATCGAACAACTTTGTGCACGAGTTATAAACGATACTTGAATTAATTAAAACTTTTTCGTAATACACACCGGTTGTACGTAGCACAAATAGAGTTCATGGCATGGTTTATTCGGAATCTTTTTTATTTACTTTACTTCGTCTTGTCTGTGTTGTAGAATCCGTTGATGTTCAAAGTGGGCTTTAATTGTTTGTGAGGTAAATATGATTCACTTGTAACTTTTTGTTATTAAACTAGATTAATCCCAAAGTGATCATATTACAAAGTTAGGTTCATCGCCGATAAAAACATTAATTATTAAATAAATAAAAAGATTCGAGAGATCAATGTTCAAGACTACTTCCGTATAAAGAGATTATGTTTGCGAAATTTCCGTAATAATTTCCATAGCAATTAGAATTTTGTACAACACTACTTCAAAATCTTCAAATTTATGAGAAAGTGTAAAACAAAAACTTAAACAGTGGTTTTCTGAGATGTTTAAGATTATAAAATTATAACGCCACATTGCAGACCTATAAGTTTGAAAATTTAGCAAATTATAAATGAGAAAGGAAAAAGAAAATTAAAGAAGAAAAAGTCAGGAATTTCATGCAAGAGATGAGATTAGAATGCAACAATCGTATCTAGAATTTCAAATCAACTAACTTTTCTGCCATTATTATTATTATTACAGCCACTGCTATTAATCTTTTTATCTTCAAAAAGAAAAGAAGACTAATAGCGCACGCATTCTCGATTTGAATGATAATACAATCGAATTTTCACATACAAAATTTCCTGGATATGGGTGCGTTTCTTCCCCGTCAACCCGTTGTAGGCCACGTAAAGGCTATTAACGTCGGCCGATCAGTTTGAAAACACTCGCAGCAGTGAAACCGATAAGTTGGGGACCATTAGGGAGTACTTTGAAGCCGCATAGGTGTTTTTTTTGCTTCACCATTGTATTGTCGTTCTTGTATATTGTGATGTGTAGGTTTGTGTTGATTGGGGATGGAAAGGGAATCGACGCTACTAAGTTAAACATCACACATACACACCCACACACCCATACACACACACACACACACACATATATATATATATATATATATATATATATATATCCCTAAGGACCTCTTCAGACTCGATTACCGGTCCATTTCCACTCTATTTACGGACATTGCTTCGATCGGTGCCGATCTGCTTGCAAATTTATTCAAAAATCAAAGCTCAAAGAAAAGATTTATAGACAATTACGTAAGCATTGTCCGATGGTAATGTTATGGTTCGTTAATGTTTACCAAGAAACACTGTTATTCAACGTAAAAAAAATTACCTGTAAAATAACATTCAATTCAAAACTTTGCGACCATTACTTTCAACATAACAACCAATGACGTTACTTTGCAAGATGGCATTGTTTAGGATCAAAAATAAAATGAAAATGAAGATGTGAGGTGAACATGTAATCTCAAACTGAAGTGGAAATAATATTCAAGAAGAGGATGGAGAAATCTCATAATACTCTCTTGTCCGGCTTCGTAAGCAGATAAGATATCAAGTGTCTAGCACCTCGAGCTTTGGGATAATAACTATAATCCTCAACCCTCATCAACCAAATACAGACCCCGCTTACAGGGAACGGTCAAGGATTCTAAATTTAACAGCTTCCGTAATACTTCAAACAAAAAAAAATAGAGCAATTCAAAACACAATTATTCACAGTCTTGGAAATAACCCAGCAAAATTAAACTTAATCGTCTTATAAATTTACCTGACATCTTCTAATGCATATAATTTATACCTATGTAAGTTTTGTTGATATGTATATCAAATAATGTTAAACAGAAATACAACATGGAACCTGTAAACTTATGTAAATGCACTGAAGTTTCGAGAATACACTGAGAGTTTGTTGTTGGTTACATCAAACACCCACCTAAGTTTAAAGTTGTAGTCTGAGACGGAGTTTTTTTGAAAGTTTCTAAAAGTTTCCGTCATTCTGTCAACATAGTCTTTTGTTGAACGTTAAAATTTGTCAAAGTTCGTCCAAACGACCGCAAATCGAAACACAAAGGAATGCAGTGAAGGCGGATGCGGCTTTTCACTATAAACTCGAGATGAGTTATGTATATCTATATAAATAAATATTTAACAGACTGTAGACTTAAAAAAAAAGGCAAATATTTGGCCTAAAAAATATAACTTCTTCCATCGTTTGTATATTGCCTATCAATATTTTAATTTTTTTTAAGGATAACTATATTAAGATGTGAATTTTATTTTAGTTAAAATAGATTTCTACTTGATTGCCAGCTTGTTTGAAAGACGCAAATTCATGTTAATTGTTGAATGGATGTACAATTATTCCTGAGTGCTGTTTTAACATCTAACCACTTCACGATGTTATCAGATAAAACAAGGCGTTGTATATATATATATATATATATATATATATATATGTAGTGAATCGCATCGTCAGCTATGTTCTTAGAACTAAACTAGGTAATTTATATGAGACAAACTATCTAAGCTTTTTCGTTGATCACTTTACAGCTTCCTGGTACATCACAAAGGAACGTCAAACGCAGACATACATACAGGCTGCTTACTGCCAGTATATACCTAACTTATTTGTAAGGGAATCGAAAGAAGCTCACAAGAACTTACTGTATCACTACTAATTAAGTAATTAATAAACCGATAGAATGACATTATAAAAAGTCCAGAAATGGAGAGAAGTCCTGGAAAATTTTGATTTGGACGTCCGCATCTAATTAATTCGAACACGAATGAATCTATGTAAACGGCAACGGCCCCTGTGGCGTTCGTTTGGGCTTGTTTTAAGGTTCTCACTAAACAATATCACCATCGTACTCTTACAAATGTGCAGTATAATCACGTTCAGTCTTCAATCTGTGAATAATTCATTCTCTTCCGAAGGATAAAAGTTACATTTTTTTGAGGACTTCATAGTGGACAATTTTACTATTATTAAAGATTAATTCTAGTATAGCAAAGATGCACGATTTGTTTCAAATAGATTCTATTAACAATCTCATTTAAACTGTTATTCTATGGCTTTCCTACTTATACATACAAGCTCGTATATCTTCTAACAACATTTATATACGAAACTTTGACAATAGTAAATCGAAAAGACAGGAAATGCTATTTGAAGCACGAATTTTACATAAACCATTACCACAATTAATTATCAACGTTGTTCGTCAAGAAACATCTGTTACTTTGTCACGACTATCGGTCGTTTTAATAATAATAATGATAATAATAATACGTCGAAGAGAATTTGTGATGAGAGGGACTAAAACGGAACATGTATATATGTTCAGATTATAAATTCGAAAATCTTTAATACCTACAATGCATATATATATATATATATATATATATATATATATATATATATATATATACCGGAATAGAGAAGTGATGCTGTGTTTATAGGTAGACATCGTGTATTTATTACCTGCCGGAGGTAGGTACGCCAAGTGTTTCGTTTAAAGCTTGGAAATATTTCGAGTAAATTCAACTGTTGTTGTTGTTGTAGTTGTTTCTCTTGCTGTTACTATGATTGTATATTGTACAAATGGCACAAACAATACACCAGCTATTTGCACATTCACTATATATAACAAATTACAGTATTTGCTTTACTATATGTCAAATGAAAACTTGTTTATTATGCACAATCATTTTTCATTATTCATAAATTATGTAGTTTTATCATTTCGGCTTATAAAAATATGATAAATTTTAAATAGAATAGAAAAGTATATTGAACAACGAATTAAAAGCTTTTAAAAAAATTAAAAAAGCCAATTCCCAATTGGATCGGTTCGTTGGAAAAACTCAATTTTTTAAATGGATATTAAAGAAGAATTGATCCGTTCTAAAAGAGAATGTGAATAATTTTAAGCTACATTAATGATGTCCTTTTCAATCTAATCCACCATACGAATCCTTACGAATATTCAAAGGAGACTATTACGTAATAATATCACCCTTTCTAATCTAAGTGTGTTCACTGTTATTGCTACAGTCAAATAAATTACCAGTCGATTATATCTATAGAATTTAGATTAATTGATTCGTAAATCAATACAATGATAGGGGTTAATAATGAATACTGTATACATAAATAGCATACAAAGATCTCTTTAGGAAAGTACTGAGAATGTAGCTTAATCACAATTAATCTTACCAAAGTTTAGTTGAGATTTAGACAATTTTAAGGAAATGAGAAGGGAATAACAAGCATACTTTTCTAGATGTTTCACGTATACTCAGTCTAGTTTGAGTCAGTCGACCAAATTATCCAAGTCACAGTATAATCCGTATTTCAACGGAGTGTTAAAATCATTTTTGTTTGCTCCATTTATTATTTATTAAAAAAAAAATTGAAAGAGTGTAGTAGTGTAGATTGAGATTGTCTAAGTTCGAAGAAGTTTCTTTAACGACTAGTTTTACTACACCTCATCCCCAACTATGACATTAATTATTCTTCGTCGTTTAATGTCAACAAATTACAATAACGATCCAATACTTTAGACTATCAGATATTTTTTACTCTACAACTTTGCAAAACTTAACAATGTTCATAAATGATATTATTATAGAAGTTAGAAGCATCTCATCCAGAATTTCAATCAAAATTTTAAGATAACTTTGTTCAATGTTCGGTTTGTTTGTCAAATATGAAATAGTTGTACTATAATGAAGACATTTTGATAAAACGAATTGAAGAAAGGCAAACAACAATAAAGTTTACTAGACGAAGTTCGTTTGTAATTGTCGGTTCAGCAACAATATGACTAACAATAAGACTGGTAATTGCAACTAACAAATCCCAAGAGTCGCAGACAAATCGTCTTTAAGAAAGCTTAATGGTTAAACTTTACTGTATTTTGTTGGTGGGAGGTTAATTCAAGTTAAACGATTGCCCCGTTTGGAAAGCCTCCATTTTAAAGGCTAGATTAACTATCTTTATAGTTGAATCTTATTATAATTCGATTGATATGATTTGATTTTGAAATTGCAAATGAATACGACATAAATGTCTTCCTTTACATTATGATACGTATAAATAAAACATTTGTTTGGTGCAAATAGGACATGTTTCTTCTATAACGATCGTCTTAAACTGTCCACCAATGCCCAATTTTGTTCTCGTATAAATCTAATGTTCCCAATTCTTGTTATCCACCCCTAATACACGAAATCTCCTTATTTTCAATCTTCAACACCATATACCCAGCCAATGATTGTCGGCCTTTATTTTCGAGTCTATACAAAAAGCGCAAGAGACTCCTACACCAAGAATTACACTGTCAGAAAGTTTCAATTCTGGTGAAAGTTAATAACCGGTTTATTTGAAATCAAAGTGACATTCATATTAGTTTCTGAAGTGCTTTTCGATGAGCTGTAATGAAGATAAAGTCTCCAGCACTGGTGAGATTAGATCAAAGTAATTGCACAGTTTTGGATTATATTCCACATAGCTATTTTGGTTGAAATTTATGACAAACAGAGTCGACTAATCCATAATCATTATAAAAGAATATTGTGGAAAAAAAGAATTATGCAAGAGAAGTGAAATATAATAAGCTACCCATAGTTGAGAAGTAATGACCAATTACGTAAAATACACGAAATGAAAAAATATCTGGTAGGTATTTTAATTCGCCCCTGCATTCGCACAATCTTTATGAATTACATTTGAAAACTGGAAAATTGTTACGAGAGTAAGCTTTTTAAAATACTACCAACACCAAAAACAACGCCACCACCACCACCACCACCATCGTACTTTTTATAGTGCCAGAAAGAAATCATTTATTCCGAGATTATCCATGTATTGCGTACGTTTCAGCAAATATTTCAAGTAAACAAGGGCCGTTATTATTTAGCAAAATGATTAGATGCTAAATCAACAATACAAACGCACATGTGAAAGGTATACATTTGATTGTATATAAAGAAAAAAAGACAATATTTGTTGTTGTCACTATCAAAACTAAATTTTTCAACTGAATGTGACATTGGAAAAAATCGAATATTTCATGCCTGAAGGCGAACAAGGGTCACGTCCAATTCGTATGTGATAGGGGCTAAATTCAGTGCTGTAGGTTATGTTTTTCGATTCACTGTTTCCGAATCAGTTCGACACGATAAATATAAATTTTTTTTCATATAGTAGTTGACAATATAACAATTTATATATATATATATATATATATATATATATATGAGAGAGAGAGAGAGAGAGAGAGAGCAAATAATAATAATTCATAATCAATTGTACGAGAAAGAAAATTGACCAAATCAAATTGGTACTTGTATCTGTAAAAAAGTCGATTTGTCACGATTATATTTAATGGAAATCGTTATCAATTTTTACCGTGATACCATTCAATTATTTATAAAACCATAACAAATGTAAACACATAAAATTCAATGGTAGTAAAACTACAATAACAGTTATTTTTGAATATACTCTAAAACAAATGGAAATATTCATATAATCCTCCCAACAGTTTCAATTCTATTTTGTGTAAAATCAAGGTTCTGTAAAGCAATTTATGCCAGCTGGAATCCATACGAAACTGTCGCATACTGATATGGCAACAGAACTAGGCAATTCAATTGAAAAACAAAAATATGAATCATTATCATAAGAGATACAACAAAGGTACTAAAGAATACTTGTTGTATATATTGCGACTATTTCGATCTGGTCGACCTGACTGACCACCAAAAGACAGTAATAGAATAGTTATTGGTTCTAAATCGTTAGAGACGAATTGGCCAATTTAGAAACAGCTGGTGTATATCTACTGCTACCAGCACCAAATCTAAATCCTACCCTTAATGAAGCAAAAATTAGGTACATATTAAAAAATCGCTACATGAAACAGAAATTAATCCCATTTAATTTCCATTATCATATGAATTTACAGTATGAAAACAATTTTCTCTCTTTGTAAAAAAAAAACAACAAACAACAAAAAAATATTCGACACAAAAGAGCCCATTCAATTAATTTAATAGCCATGTTGAATCCAGGACAGAAACCATGTACCTATTTGCAGATTAACACTTCAAAGTATTAAAAAATTGCAAGTCTTTCATTATTTTTTTTTAAAACAACCCTTATTTTTAATTGCTTTTCCCTAATTTTTTTCTTATCGTTTAAATTCCGAAAATTTATACGGCATTTGTTAGTGTACAAAATGTGACGTTGTCTTATTTCTCTAAGGTATAATACAACAAAAATTCTATTATACGTATGTTAAACATTATAAGGGGTTGTTGAATGAATATACAAGAATATCTATGTAAGATATTTATATGTATGTCTCCAACACATATTGTATTATTGGTAAAACGTTAGCTTGTCTGACATGAAAAACGAAATTGCTTATATTTTTTCTATACAGTTTTTTTTTAATCTCACATGTGGGATTCTTTATGTGGTAGTCTGTCCTAGGATGTTCTAGAATACCAATTATATTAGAAAATACATATGTGGGATTCACGTTACCATATTAACGTCTGTTCGTTCAAACATATTGTAACTGTATTACGAAATTTCAATTTTACAATATTACATCGAAAAACGATAAAAGACTTCTTCGTATAAGAGAACTTCAATAAAATCAAACTGATAGAAGAAATCTTTCAATGAATAACAATAAAACTGAATCTCCTAAGACACGTTCACAATTAAACACAAATTTGGGTTCGTATCTTTGAACAAGGGTCATTTGAACAACAATCAAAGAAATTAAAAAAACTAACTGACTTGTGCGTTACTTTACCAACTTAATATTGTTGAATGTAAACAAGACGGAAATATCCTGAAGGAGATATTGTTAATCCGTGTCGGTGTGTTTGTGTTTGTTTGTGTGTGTGTGTGTGTGTGTGTGTGTGTGTATGTAGACTGGTTTTTAAACATTCAAACTCGCAGCAGAGAATAAGAAAGAAAGGAGTTCATTTTTCATATGTAGAAGACTGTTTAAAAAAAATTGATACAAATAAAACTACCAATGTTTTAAATGATACTGTCACTTGAATCCTGGACCCCCATTGTATGTTACATAAACTGAAAGTGAATACAGATGAACAAGTGTCACATATTGTTTTAGGTCTAGTCGGCAAACGTTCTCGAATAAATGTGCCAATTTTTCTTAAATGTCGTCAACAGGATAGATCGTCTAAGAATATTTGTAATTAGATTACAGACGAAATGTACGGTAAGCTTCAAATTCGGTCTGTCAAGTTAAGTTTGGATAACTATAATAACAGATCTTCATTCCCGAAGTAATGTAGATTAAATTACGTTCATTTCATTGCAGTTTTCTGCGGTAGTTCAAACTTTGTTAACAAATACTGCTACATGTTAATAATATTTCATTCTATGTATGTATTATTACGTATACGTATACATATATATGTTAATAATTTACCACATTGCAGATACGCGGTTTTGCTTCCCTAACTAATGAAAAGTCTAATTTTCCAATCAAATAACAAACTGTTCTTATTTCTCTAAATTAACACAAAAAACAAAATGAATTATTTTAAATAATCAAACGTTTCCATCTTTTTTTTTGTTTTGTTTCAGTTTGTATAAATTAAGGATTTGCATGTGACAATTTGATTGACACAGCTATTTATTGAAAACGAGAACCAATTTCAATATAGACAGAACCCATTTAGTTCCCAACCGCCCCTTATGGTTTTTTTTCTTTTGTCTGTCATTTGTGCACTTTTTTCGCTTTCTTCTTAAGCAACAAGTTTAATGAACCGTAACGAATTGTGGATACGCTTACTGCAATACATAATAAGTTTGTAATGTTAAAAAAATATCGATTCAATTGAAACATGTTCAATGTGCAGAGCCGTACCGACTGGTGTGGTGTAGGAGGCTGTAACATCCCATCATTTTTGGGAAAATCTGCAAGTCAACTGTTCTCAAATCTGTTTATTGAAATTATCATTAATTTGGAAACTAGAGCACCTTGTTTTAACCTCCCCTTTAATAACGAAAGGACTTTCAATAGGTTAAAATTGATAACAACGTATAACAAATCTACGATGGTCAGTGCCGGGCCGAAGGGGGAGGTACTGAGGCATCTGTCTCGGGTGCAGTTTCCAATGGGCCGCCAAATCATATAAGTTTGAATTTTTATAAATAGACATAGGCTAAAAAGGGCGCCTGTAAGTTATGTTTGCTTCGGGTGCAATTTATCTCCGGTCCGACTCTCTCGTCGGATATTTTGGACAATGTTGATTTGGAAATTATTGTCGAAAAGTTGTGTAATTTAAAACCGTACAATAAAGTTATAATATTTTAATTTTTTTGTTTATGTGAAAGTAGCTATACACAATTACTACCAACATAAAAATGTGAGTTCTACAGAATTATCAAAAATTTTTAGTCGACATAACACTAACTCAACATTCTCCTTTTCATCGTTATTTGGTACGGCCCTGTCAATGTGTACAAATTTCACTATTTTTTTTTCGTTTTGAGAATAAAATACGAACAAAAACGATGAAAAACACAAATGATAAATTAAATAATACGTGGGCGAAATTAAATACTAGTTGTTCTTGATAACATGCCTGTATATGAAATTCAAAACAAATACGCAAAAACTAGAAACTCTTCTCTACACACATTGTTTACATTTATCTCGTATAAATATTTACGTAAAAATGTTGGATGGATAATATGCAAAAAAAAAGTGACATGTACAAATGATTTTATTTACATTAATTTCACTCTATACCTAAACTTTATGGAAAAATGGTGTTGGAAAATTTATCATCTATTTGTTCAACATGGTGGAAAATTGGTCGATTATAAAATTGCTACATAAATATTGAAAAATGGAAGATGCTAATCATAATTTGTCATGTTTACAATGGGATTTTTTTGAAATTTTCAATTCGTTATTTTATCTTCAGATTACCTATTTAGAAAATCAGTTTACATATACTCCGTCTATTTTAATTCGCCTACATTGGCTTTGAACATTTTGAAATCGTTGATATATTGTTAAAATAGCAAGTGTGCAATGTGATAAGCAAACAAAACGAGTTAGTTTCCAGACCTTTTTCCAGAGTCTAGGGACGATATCAATAAATAGAGTGTATATATAAGAAATCAACCCTTATTACAAAAAGCCCAGCAGTCACACCTCAGTTGTGCAATAAGATTGTGACACCAGCTAAACAATATTCACCCTTCAGCGAGTATTGCTTGATTAATATAAGAGTATAACAATAAGATCCAGCATTCTCGCCTTGACCGATTGGAATTGAAAGCAATAAACAGAACAGAACAAAACATCTATGAAGAGAAAGAATTTATTAATATCATACTTGTAAGCAATACATATTTTCCCTGTTTGCCAATCTGTCTGTCTCAATTCTGATAATAAAATTTGATGAAAATTCGTTTTCATTTTCTATTTGTGCAATTTTATGTGAATTATTTGCCAAATGTCAAGTTGACCAAATAAAAATAGACAGCATATATTTGAATAACTCTTAAAAGCTAATATTTTTCTTAATTGAACCTACAACCAACGTTAAATAAACTTAAACGTTATTGAATTCTTGATTAAGGCAAATTCTAAAGAAAATTTCAAATTTCTTCAAGAATATTTGAGAAAATTCTCAACATAATTTATAAAATACCACATAATTCTTGTATATTTAATCTTAGACACACCATTTCTATTGGTCGAAAAAATTTGAACGAGTTTCTGTCGGTTAGAAAATTTAACAAAAAATCATCGAGTGTTACCACTGTTTCGCTCGTTTTATCATGTTTACAATAAATGTGAATCTACAAAAAACCAAGTTTGTGAGTCGAAGAGGCTTTACGGAGGGGTGTGTTTACATTAGACCAAGAGAAATTTACGGAGAATTGCAAGAAATAATCGCGGAAATTATCCTACTTTACTGTTAACACTCGATAATTTTTTGTAGGATAGAAACTCGGTAGTTTTTGCTGCCTGTAGAAATTTATTCATGTTTTCTAAATAAGATTTATTTGTTAAAGTTTTCTTTTTTTTTGTAAGACTGTGTTTGTTTATACAATTGTTTTACACTTTCTTTACAGACTTGCATATTTGAAGGAAGATTGTTAGATAAGAAGCTTTACTTCACGTTGACATTTCTAATAATTTCACACTATCACACTTTATAGACGGTTTAGACAGTTCCACTTTGTAAATATAAATGTTTTCCTTTATTTGTCTCTTAACTATCAGGACGAAATTACTTTCCTATCAACTATACAGATTTATAATAATAATGGGAATAGTTTATTAAAAATGCTTCAAAACTATTAAACTACGAATTATATAATAACTTTATAAACAATATACCTTGTTAATTAGGAAACATTCTATAGAAAGTTGACTATTAAATTTTGATAATTAATGACAAGTTTTCGTAAATTAATTACGTAATCTATTAAAATGAATTATTTCTGAAATGGAAAACTTTCAGACACTAACTATTTTCAATTTTCGTTTTACAGGCATATTACAAAGACGAATGGAACAAAAACCAAAAAAAAAGAAGAGAATCAAAACGATGCGGCAATTAACTTGAACATCATAATTATAAAAGCCTCTCAAATGGATTAACATTTTTAAATTAATTTTCATTACAATTACAACTTGAAATTCTAAAATTTATTATAAAGTTATAACCTATGACCATGAAAGGTTAATATCGGATGATTATTTTACAAACTATAAAACAATCATAATCTATCGTATTTAATTATTGGCAATTTGTGTAAAATTAATATACGATAGAATAAATTTCCTTCATGAAACAAGTGTAACAAATCTATTTTTATGAATATGATTACTATCAAGAGTTATTTACTAAAAAAAATTGAACTATCAGAAAACTGTACGATGTGAAATTGATCGATGGCACACATTTTCTTCCAAGAGAATAAAACTGGAGAATAGATGAAGGTTAAAGTAATTTTTAACTCATTCAGCTTCCGAAAGGGGTTAGACAACAGGGTGTTATCTATCAATTTCATTGGAAACTCTAGAATACCGACTGTCACCCAATATAAATCGACTGCGGGAATAAAAATAAATAATACAGATTTCACTGAATATGTGTGTGTGTGTGTGTGTGTGTGTGTGTGTGTGTATCGGGAAAACTTTTTGAAATATTTATCTCGTATCGTTTTTGAAATGAAACTATATCTATCTAAATTAATAACTATTCAACAACAACTTATAAAATTGTAAAAGTTATAACGATTGAATATAAAAATAAGAGATAGTGGAAGAAAATTAATTTTCCGTTAGTAAAGTTTTAAACAAACTAACATTTTCAAATTTATCACTGTGTTAAACGATTTGAGGAAAGAGTAATATCGTTTGAAAAGTTGGAAAACATAAACTATTTATCATTAATATTTCAACTTAATAATGTTGGAAACATTTTCAATTCACCATTTGCCAAGTGGAATTCCAGAAGATTTTATTACACTTTGATAGAAACATCGCAAGAGAAAAATATTTTAATAATCGGTTATCTATCACAAATCTGATCTACACTTTGTGTCTTTGACCGCATTTTCACTTGGTTTGTGAAATTCGCAGCAAGTTTCGCGCCAGATCCTTTTTACCGTGTTTTCCTCCGGTGAGCTTAATCACACAAAAATTACGTTTGTGAGTTATTTGTTGTCGGAGTGTTTACACTTGACCTATAAACTCGTGCGAGAAACTTACGAAGAACTTTCTCGCATTACTGTTTACACTCGATAATTTTTTTGTAAGTTTCCATCTGATAGAAATACGCACAAATTTTTGCCGGTAATACGCTCTTATAGTGGACGCTCATTGACCAACAACGTACGCACATATTTAATTTTTTTTTGTAACAAATCTAGTGCAACCACGCAACGTAGGCATCGCATAACAACAGAGAATGCGGAAAGTCACCAAATTCCCAGCGGTGGTTTCTAATGACGCTATCGGCCATGTCTCGTCATTAGCAATCGAACGTTTTTCTTTTTCCTTGTATTTCATTTTCTTGACAATAATGTTCTCATCATGTACCATAGCTCTTCACATCAATTGAAATACGCGAATGCAATGCGATGCGCTTGGAGCGTACGTTATTGACAAATGAGCGTTCACCTTTAGACTCAAAAATAAATTGTAAATAACGTATCAATGTGCAGATCAGAAACGGAATCAAACGAATATATTAAAACACGTCTCAAAAACAAAAGGATGGTGTACAAATTGAAAGCAAAATGGAGAAAACCAAAAAATGAATAGTTTTACCGCTGTTCTTTGAAAAATTCTACTGGCTTTTTATATTTTTGTAAATTTCAACTGATCGAATCCCTACAAATTTTTATAATGGTTACAGGATGTGACAAACGGGGAAAACTCCTATATACTGAAATAAATCATCGAATTTATGAAACATTGTATACACCAACTGCTACCATTATCAGTTTTGGTATTATAAAACCAACACAAGCTGTAATCCACATAAACAACAAACATTTTGAAACAGTCGATTGTATGGAAATTAACGAAATATCGTTCGATATATAAAAATAAATATCAAGAATTAATTAATTCATTATTGTTTTTTAATCATAAAAATAGTGGGCGTGTTTCCATTCATTTCAATTTCCTGTGCTTTTTTTTATTGTTTTTATTCTAAATCATTGCGCCTGAATCAATGATAAATGTACGAACATTGTTGAAACATACTTCCTCTCTCACTACACATAGAATTACTACAACTTGGAACTCGTAATTCATCAGGAGGCATCTGTTTGTGATTACGTCAAGTCAATTTATGTCTACATGGTGAATATTATACATCAATTTGGACAAAGCTGTAGCACCATATGACGTATTCGGGTACTGAAAATCTGATAATGATATCGCACACAAATCTCTAACATAAATTTCCACCTACCTATCAACAGTTAACAATTTTGATAAGCAATTAGTTGAGAGCAAATAAAAATAAAAACGAAAATCGGTCGATGTGCGAGATAATCTCAAAAAACATTGACATTAACGACAAAACTGACATAAAAGAAAATATAACCAGCATTTAATAGGGACCTAAACTAAAACCTTCAACAACAAAATCTATGTATTTTCGATGAAAAGCTTTATAGCCAATTTTCGTTAAAGTTTCAATTTAAAAAAATAATTACGACAAATCAATTGAGAGAAAATGTATTTTCGAATAACATTTTAAAGATATACACAGATGAAAGCTCTAGAAACAATTCCTTATATAACAATCAGATTGAAGAAGTGGAAATTCTGCATAAATCTACATTTGATGGAAAATACTGATTTGGCAAGATTTTCGAGATTTGCCTACAAAAACAACAAAATTTCTATGTTTAAACTGGACGATCTCACAAACAAATCTAAAGTTAGTTTGTAAGGGAAATTCTCACGTTCTCTCTGTAATTAATTTAATTTCTTAACGAAGACTGGCAAATTATTTGTTATAATCAACGTTAATTTTATATATTTGAAAGGAGAATAAAATAATCTTGTAATGATAGTCATTGTTCTACAGTTTCAGATGAGAAATGTTGTAGAATTAGTTACATTTTGGTGGATGCGCCTGGATAGAGATAACACCACAATATAAATTGCCCGTTTTCGGCCCAGTTTCTTACACCACCATCTTTTTAACCGTTATAGCCCACATATAAAAGTGCATATAAAAACTGCAATAATTCATAATACATCTCACTACAGCAATTCTAAATTTGCGGTTAGAAATTTGTTGTATTTCATCCGGTAATACAGCAACGATAATAAATTATCACAGTTTAACAATGAAGACAAAATTTATCTACAGGGCATTAGATTCGGTGAACTGTTACAATTAAGTCGAAATTATGATAAATTTTAACATCAACCCTTTTACCATTACTAAAACAATGAAAGTTTAAAGCTAATTTCAATCATTTATAATGCAATTCTAATAAATAAAACGGCTGTGTAATTTTGTTGGAAATTTACAGAAATTTTATCATCTATCATGTTGGATGGAATGCCGAATCTAGGTCCCACATGTATCTTGACAACTCTATGAAGGTCTTGTCGTATCGAATCCCCCATTGGTAACGGTTCCACAAAATAAACGATCGAAATGTAAGAGGATACAAATAGATGAATATCATGTGAAATAGAAAGTGGAATAGAGAAATGATCAATAAGGATGGAAATAACATCAAATAGATAAAGATAATTGGAATTTTGATCGTAGGATCAAGATATTATTTTAATTACAATTACAAGAATATCTGATTTTATCCCACAGGAATCTTTCAGCTTTGTAATGTCTACAACAGCCGTGTCTTTGTAAGATTTTCGTGGGAGATACTCAACGAATTCAAATCGAACTATCGCTCACTAAACGTAGACTAAACTAAACGTTTCTATTTTTCTGACGTTATATGTGATATTGCCTAATTTACAATAACACGTATTAACACGGTGGTGATTCACCACATTGGAACTACATCTTCTGGTTGATGTTTCATCTACAGTTACTAGAACGATTAGCTGTTATTACTGCTACAGTAAATAGGTCGCAAATAGTGGTGGCCGGAATATTGACGGAGAAAAAAACCCAGTAATAATAGAGTCAACTTTTGTTCTAGACTTCATCTCAGTTATTTATAAGTTCTTTGTATTCCAAAATGTTTACACTTTTCTATTTTTCTATGAATTGCTCTCTCACTACATTTGTTTACATACAATTGAAAGGTTGCCAGATTTTATTTGTGGTACGATCTACATTCGTGTTGGCCCTCTGGGAGTTGATCGAATCAATTCCAACTGGAAATTCCCTTGTAAACCGTGACAAAAATAATATTCACTGTGTATAAGCAAATACATTTTTTTCTTTTGTAAAAATTGTTAATTCTACAAAAGAACACCAACAAGATACATTCGTTTAATTAAAATTCGTAATGTTGAGATGAAATTTTCGGTAATAAAATAAACACAACAAATGCGACAATACAATGTTAAAATGGATAACAAATAAATACCGTATTAAAATTGCTCCAAAAAAGGGAGGATGTAATTAAACTGTACAGTCAAGCACGTCACTATTAGCAAAATTTATGAACATTCTTTTATACAAACAAATCTATTAACTTGATGCACAATCTGTTCTAAATTAAAATTGTAACAATTTTCAATTAAACGAAAAGTAATCGTGAATATGTACGACTTGAAGAAGAGAGAAGAAAAACCAGCACACAAACGTAAATGAAATTCAATTTCAATTAACATTGTAAAGTATACAATACTGTAGAATATTTCGACAGATATTTATATATCGATATAATAATAGTATACTGCAGAAAATTGTGTTTCAAGCGGACGGGGAAAAAAGCGCCGACTGAATATCCCAGAGCTTTATGTTCTTTCGACAAAATGAAACGACTATATGCCATTATTCGTTCAACTTTCATAATAGAACGCGATCGATACGATTATTTTCTTCCTTTAGATTATAATTAATAATAATTATAATTAAATAGAAATTCCATCTATTTCGTCATTTATATAGGTTGGATTTTTGGTTGATTACTGAACGTAAAGATTCGCATAAAAACTAAATGGAAATTTCATTATCATCATCATAATATACAAATTAACTATATACAATTAAGATGGATTAGTAACAAAGGATATCTTTAACGTAAAATACCTTTTTGGCTTATTTTCCGTAGGCCAATCAACAACCGTAAACGAAATTCAATTATAATGCTATTATTTTCAAATATAATGAGATTTCAAATTTTCAGTGAAACAAAACAAAATTGTGATTAAGATAAATTCAAGTATTGATGTTTTTGTGGGGCATTATACTTGACATGACAGAACTTCATTGTTTCCTCGATTACAATTCAAGAATGTTTAACATTAATTAAATCAGAAATTAATTGAAGTGCATGTTACAATTCAAATGCAAATAACTCACATATGTATATATTTGACAATATAGTTCAAGAACTTTCCAATTTTACTGCTACGATATTACTGAAACTGTGGGACAACCCGTATATTTAATATTTTGTATACATTAAGCATTTTGCATATCTTCCATCATACAGGAAATGAGAATTTTGACAACAATGAAACAACAGCGACTTACATTCCAATATACAACCGATCTGATGAAACAACGACAATAAAGAGCAGTCAGAATAAAATACACAAGCAAGGAAAGAAAATTTCGCCGCGTAAATTGATGTCGTGCAAATGGAGACCAAGTTAAAGAAATCCGCGTAATTCAAAGGATCAGTTTGTGCACAATTTACAAATGCCTTGGGTGTTCATATTCGGTGCCATACCTGATAATTATGTAAACTGTAATAACTAACCACCGGATATCCACCCACTAGAACATACCATATATAATAACTAATATTTGTTAGATATTATAAATAAAATGTTTCAACAAGCGAACTGTGTTAATTTATAGTTACAATCTCTAATTAGTGATATTTATACAGTAAAACATCGATAAACATGAACATAACCTCATGGAATCATTGTCAATATTTCTCTGGTTGAATTTGCTACAATACATAAATTCAACACGTATTTAAACATTTGAACATTTTATGAGTCACAACTGTATTGTAATACGGAACGTATTGGAGGTCGAGTTTTTTCCCAATAAAACAACATTGTATTCGAAATGTGTAAGGTGATACCAATAAAACTGTCTTTAACCCTCTCTTGTTGCTGCAATCACCTAATTGAATTCTAGTGATATTTTTAGAAAAATGCGATGAAATCCGTATAGAAAAACAACACAAAATTGATAATGCTTCAACTGAAAACTGAACAAATCTTTGTGTAGATATTCAGTTATTGTTGTACAGTTTTTTTTTGGATACTGACAGTTGAATTGACATTGTCTGAAATTTACAATACAACCTTCATCATTTATAATAAATGTATTCTTTAATAACTCTAACAGAAGAAGAAAGAAAAAAACAACTAATAACTTTTGTATGTTACAAAACATTTTCTGATATTTCATGCTCTATAAAAGAATGTACTGCATCTAACAAGTTTTAGGTTTTCCATACAATAATGCATTCGTGAAGCTGATTCCTTTTGTAAAATAAATTTCAAACCACTAGAAAGTTTCATACAAACTCAAACAAGACTTAATATCGATAAGAATAGATAAGGGCGTATAGTTTCATATTTATTATTGTTTGTTTGAATTCTATTAAACATACTTTAAGTTCAATTAATATTCCAGTTATATTTATGAAAATATACAAAAATTGTTAAATAGCAATTTAACAATCAATCTACATTTCAATACAACATTATTACCGAGTTTTATAATATAGAAAATCCGGATTTTGATTATTAATCACGAAATAGAATTTTGAAAGATAAGAGGAAATGTAATGCCTGCCTGCCTTCGTATTTATACTGCATACAGTTCAATATAAAATTTATTTGACAACGTAAAATATGAATCCAACCTGAGACAACAAAATATCTAACACACACACACACACACACACACACACACACACACACACACACACACACACACACACATACACACACACACACACACACACACATACTCCCACAGTGACATCAGAAAGAAAAACCGCTTTAAACAACATTTAGGAAATCTCTACAAAAATAAGTTATCACATAATATACAGAATATAGATATTTAAAATAGGTATGAAATTCAAAAAAAAAACTGATCCTAACTAAGGTTGAATTCATGTTCGTGTTTTTTTTTTGAAGATCTAATGCAACAGACAAAACAAAAAGCAAATTTCATTAGCCTCCTTTTCACCAAAAACCTAATAGCTTTGTTATTAAGCTTGAAACTTTTTAAGTATTTAATGAAACATGTAATCTTTTTTCTAATGTCTAACCTTAGAGTCCTTTATAATAGTGTTGTTTTTATAGAAGAAAAGAAAGCCTTTACATTACACTGTGCTTTTATGTAACATCTATTATCTTAAATTACTTGAAATAAGGAAAACTCTTAGTTAATGGAAAAGTTTCACAAATGTTATTTAGATCTAAAATCTAAACTTCTATTTATCTAAACGTACCGAGGGGATTCATTAAAATTGTATACATACTACACGCATGAACATAATTTGCATTTTAAACATATACAAACAAAACTATATAGAAGATTATTATTATGATCGAGAAGTAATCAAGAATCTGACAAATTTGCTATTCGTCTTTATTTAGTGATGATGTTGCATTAGAAATGGTATCATCTACCACTACCATCTAGTTGCCAAAAGCAGTAATCACTGCACAGAAAGAGAGACAGAGATCTAAACTGATGCAGAATCTCACAAAAATCCCTTATTATCTGCATTATTTTTATGCAAACATAAAATCATTGGTTGCAAAAACAAATATTTTTTTGTTTATCAACAAAGTTGACAGTATGGATTCCAAAGAATTTTTCCACATAATCATCTGTTACTTATTTACCGTTGGTTTATTTCATCATAATAATATAGAAACAAAAATTTCACTTTGTTTCGTTTCGATGACAAAAAAAGAACAACAACAACAACAAATCAGTACAAAATAAAAAACACTGTGATAAAAAAAAAGAGCAATGTTCAGTTGTTGATATTGATGAAAATTAGGTCACTGTTTGATAAATCCAAACTGACAAACAAAGAAAATGAACAAACATTCATACATACAACAACATAAATAGCATTAATCTATCAAAATAATTACTAAAGTAACACACTTAAACATCAGTTAAGCATAAAACATTTTTTTTTGACATAGTCACACACACTGAAATTTCCTCATGTTCAAATGAGTGTTATTTTTAAGTAAAGTTTAGATTGATTCGAACTCTGGAATAACACAGTTAGCCCTAAACGGTTCATCCAACCTAAAGAATGTATACCTGTGTAAAATGTATAGTTTCTATAAAAGGCTGACTGTTATGATGTTTTGATAGGTTCTCTTTTGAAATACAAACCAACCGAAGGAAGCAAGAATATAGTATCTGAAAATACACAACTCTGTGAAAGACAAACATGCTATTCCTATTACATTAAGCTTCAGTAACATTACAATCTGTACTAAAATTTCCAGTGTCATTAATTAGACACAATTGCAAGCAATTTTCTTTTATAGTCAAATATTTTTATTCTAAATATTTCACCAAGAATTAGCTTTTATATAGTCAAGTACGAAACTATTAGCAGAAAGCAATCAAATTTTCATTAATTCGCTTCTCCTTAAATAAAATGAAAAATTCATCATTCAAGATTAGAATTTCATACTTTGCTTAAAAGAGACTGTTTAACAACAACAACAAGAAAATATTGAACCAATTTGTAAGAAGATCATAATTTATCTTCTGATTCAATTCAGCGCAACTTTATCATTTTTCATACTTGACTATAAACCGCATTTTATCAAAGTTTGATCAAACACTTGAACAAAAGTGTTTCTTTCCGTTAAACAACAACCTAATTCGCCTCCAATCATCTTAAAATTAATAATTGTCCAGGACATTATCGTCATCACTCCTACCACATAGCACCAACCCTTGAGTGGGGGTGGTTCAATTCCGGGGTGGGTCTTTGAACCACCAGACTCAAGGAAGAGACTTGAATAAGAGACTCGAGAGAGGCAAGTCTCTCGTCACACCAGTGTAATAATTGTTTTTAAATAAAATCTTAAAATAAAAAAAGACCAAAAAATCTTGTGGATGAAATTTTCATCCTGGTCCTTCATTGAGATAAACAATAATATTATCCTATTGTTATTTGAAAAGTTCTTTTTTTTTTGAAATAATTAGACAGCTTCAGACTCAATGATTATAATTGAACACCATTGAACGTCTTTGGGAAATTAGTCTGAAAATTGGATGATGAAGAAAACGTAACAAACGATAATGACATAGATATAGAACTAAGACGATTACATCTAATTACAACAACGTTTTATTAACTTCAGGATGTTGCCCAAACTAATAAAAAGAAAAACATACGGGGGAAAAAAACTAAAAACGATAAATTATTTACTTATTATCTCATTATTGTTATTATTTCCAGATTACTTAAGAATAGAAATATTGAATTGTTGTTCTTATAATAAGAATACCAACTTGTGTAATATTAATAGAAGCGAAAATAAAGAGTGTTCTCATTAAAATTTATTGATTTTCGTTGTGTTATTCATTGGATGTCAACAAGATTGTTTCAAGATAAAAATTTGGAAATCGAAATGAATTCCATCAACTTAGATGAAATGAACCTTATAAATATTCATGATTAATGTCTTTACTAACGACTTATTTCAAATGGCATCTTGAATATCGATTGAACAACACAAATACCCATCTGTTAGAGTTGAATCGTTCTTGTTTTTTGTGTATGTGTTAAAAGGTAAACGCCCAATCCTCTTCTAACTAATGTTTTGTGTCTTACAGAGTTCCTGTTAATTCACGACTATTACACTACAGTATTATAAATGCGAAAATAGAGTTCTATAAAACAACACTCTAAGTATATCTGCCTTGTTGATTTAACTCAATGTTATTTTTATTTAAGCCCAAGGCTGGAGGAGACTTTGTAATAAAATGAAAGTTGGAATTGAATTTTTATAGTCGATACGTGATTAATTCGAAATTAGAGTTTACCAATTTAGTTTAAATCAAGCAATACTTACGTTAATTAATTATTAAATAAATTGTTTAAAACTCACCTGAGTTTGGTTGATTGTCGCTATTTGGACGGGCTGATGGTGCACCATCTCTAGCTTCAACTTCCAATGCATAAGCACCTTGTTTCTCACGATCAAACACGATTTTTGTAAATACCTCACCAGTTTCTTTATTGATTTCAAAGAAGTCTTTACCTTCATTACGCGGTGAATCAACAATGTAGTAATACACCTGAAGAAAAAATTGAAGAGATAAATTAAACGATCGATTAGCCAATAATAATTCATATTATAACTATTGTATGTCGATTTTTTTGATGAATAAACACATCATTTAGATAATTTCAAAACGAAAACGAATACCTTAAAGTCAGAAGATAAAATTAATGAAATTGATAAGTCTCAAGATAAGATATAATGGAAAAACTCTAACAAAAGAATATAAAAACTTTTAACGTTCTATTTAACGATTTTGCTAGTTTTGCATTTTTATCACACAAAACTCCTACCTTATAACAATAAAACCTGATCAAGCAAGATCTAAGCAGTCTTTTGTTAGAATATTTTTGTTTGTTTTTTTTTTAATTCAATTCCTTTAGAATTTCTCACCTGATTATTAGGAAAAGTGCCATCTTTATCGATTGCATTCACTTGTGTGACTTTCGTGCCAATAGGTTCGCCTTCTAAAACCGTCTCTTGTTCACGTTCCGTAAATAATGGTATCTCATCATTAACATCCTCTAGTTGTATATAAACAGTGGCTTCAGATGCCAATTGTTGGGCTCCATTATTCTATAAAATTATTATCAACACAAAAATCATTGGAATTAATTAACAATTGTCCCCAAAATACAAAAAAAAAACAACAAACCTCAACACGTATAGTTAAATTATATTCCTTTATCGATTCATAATCCAACGGTTGGTTCACTTTGATATCAGCCCATGTGAAACCGTTATCTGGACGTTGTTGTAAATAAAATGTATGATATTTGTTCGTTTGCGATGTTGAGCCAGGCATTAAACGATAGAAAACTGTTGGATTGTTTTCAATACCAGAACTAAATCGAAGAAAACAATTAAAGTTGAAAAATTATTGCTTTCCTTTCAACTAAATTTATCAAAAATATATTAATTTAGAAGAAATAGAACAAAACAAAACAAAAATCAATTATATGAAAATTGCCTAATTTGTTCTAAATTCAATTCGCTATCACGTGACCACGATCAAAAAGCAAAAAACTTTCCAAAAATAAAACAATTACAAAAAAAATTGGCTTACAAAAATTCAGGTCAGCCACATGCAAAACGCGACAATTTCGTTTGGACTACTTTCCAATATTTCAAGTGAAATATATAAAAACAAAAACAACTCAAAACTCAATTGTTGATTAGATTGCCTTCTGGTTTCGCCCTTTAGTATTCAACTTTATTCCGGTACGTTGATCAATTGCATCAAAAAGCTGGAGATTGAATCAACGACCGCAATGAGCGCAATTACACCCAAAAGAAGAAATTATTACTACAAAAATGGTAGCAAACTTGAATTTTCGTTAAATTTAATTGGAATTAACAATGTTAAAACATAACAATGATGGAGAAATAATTGAAACTCGATAATATCGAAAGGCGAAAATCACGATAATGGAGGAAACAGAAACACAACGTCCATGTACAAAACGACACCATCAAACTGACTCATTTTTTAACGGATTTTCAATAAAAATTAATGACAAGTTTAAGACTAAAGAGCTGTGTTCTATCCGTGCAAAAATAAAAAGTAGTCCAATTGAATAAAAATTGAAACAAAAAAATAATAATTATGTCACGTTTGAGATGCACATGCTACCACATATTTACCTATTGATTCGATTTTAAATTAGACATCCACCAATTGTTTTGAGTTATTTTTTATTTTTTGTAAATACAAACAAATAGCAAATTAATAAATTTTTTGCCTATAAAACTACAACTTTTGCACTCATGCATTTATTGGATTTGATTCGAAAAAAAAACAATCAACATATGGTGGATGTCTCGGCAGTGTGACGCTAATGTTTTTTATGAATTTTGTTATTTGTATTTGTAATTATTCGAGTGTTGTTGATTTTAGATTTAAATTAGTTGAGTTGATATGTCACGCACTGCCAATTTATAATCAGCACGCTAGAGCTATTAGACCTGTCATTTTGGAACTACTGTGATGAAAACACCCCAAGGTATCGTATATTATCAGTCGAGACAATATAATTATTTAAATCAACTATTGAAACTAAAATTTGTTGGATAAAGAAGATTAAATCAAAATTATTTTATTGTGGTTGAATGCTGTTGAGGTGTTTGCATTGTACCCGAGCCCCCATAAAGCTTTGTGAGTTAAATTGCGTGTAGTGCAGGCATCAACAGCATTCAGTTTGGTTTCAATAAAAAATAATAATAATAATAATAATAATCAACAAGGAATTGAAAATTACAATGGAGGACTACACACCCAGAACTACGGATAGGATTATCAAGGATACAAGGATTTTACCAAAAAGAGCACGTGCTTGCCCTTTAATTTAAATTGCCTTTCCTTTTTAAAGATTTCGATAAGTTTTTTGTTTTTTTTTAATTTTTCTCTTATAACTTTTAATTAAAAGCGTGCACAAACAGACGAGATGGTGCCGTGCAGCTCGTGCTGCTGCACGGTCTTTAACACTGATGATGTGGTTTTTTTTTGGTTTTAATTTATTTTTTGGGCACAGACCTGGCCTTGACCGAAACAACCTTTGCGCCCACCGGGAGATTCTCCCGGATGAAGATAGGGCCGTACACCACATGATCCCAAACAGGCGGATTGTTAGCACGATCCACCACGTCTATCTGAACTTCCACGGAACGGGACAGGGGAGGATAGCCTTTGTCTTGGGCGGTCGCCTCCAACTTGTAGGTCTCTCGCTAGGGCCGCCGGATAGATTATATTAGTTTTGCCCAAAGCGATTCAGACAATTATTAAGCCATATCGTAATGAGCTCTTTTTAAAATTTCAATTAAATATTGTAATAAATCGTTAAGTTCACGAAATTTTGAAATACGAGATGATTACGAAATAGCTCAGGATAATGAACAAAATAGAGAACATTGTAGGCTGGAGAAGAACAGGCTGATGTTCAAGGGTTGCAGGCAAGCTATCGGCCTAAGCTTCAACCCTTTAATCGACCCCCCAACCCCCGAGCAATAGGCCGACAGCTGGTGCCCCATGTAGTAGTCGCTGCTGACGATACCAACCTGGCCTTGATAGAAGTCACTACAGTACCCACTGTGACATTTTCTCTGATGTGAATGGGGCCGTACGTGTTCGAGTCCCATAGGGGCGGCTTATTGTTCCTGTCTACGACGTCTAATTCAACGTCCACATCCGCATAGGATGGCGGCTCGCCTCTGTCTGCAGCGCGCACGCGAAGTCGGTACCTGTCTCTCTAAACACGGGGTACGGTCAGGTCAGGGCACGTAGGATCAAAAACCAAAATAGAACACATTCAATCAAAAAAAGAAATATAAATTTTGGTTTTGTATGTAAAACGAAAATAAAATGATATAAACGAACAACTCAATCACACAACTAAACAAAATATAGGCCCGAAAACAAACAACACGCTATAAATAAATCTTTCAACTAATTTTTAATAACATAACAATTAATAAACGCCTTATCCTGCAAAAAATAACAGGAAGAAACGTCTATTAATGTCATTCTCTCCAAATATTTAAATATTACAAAACGACTGCGTTTCGATTAGATTCCAAAAAGCATGGACTGTCTTCCCATCAGCAACTAATCTTCTAAAAGAAAAAATTAATAAATCAACAATATAAAGCCAATTATATTATTAACATTGTTGTCTCTTTTACCAATGAAAATCTAAAATTTTGACTGCCAGACACATTCCAGTAAAATAAGCTGAAATAAGTCTTCAATAACAAGAAAGATATTCCGCTCTTGAACCTGATGGAAACGCAATCTATAGAATGCAGGGGAGAAAATTGGATTGACGACAATAACTGCAATGAAAAGCGATCATTGTCGCCATCGAACTATTCTACAACACCCCTGAGATATAATGTCGAGCCAGGGGTCTCTTCATATGACGTCACACATAAGACGCCTTTACTTACTGGATAACATCCCTGATTCCGGTCGGTGGAAACGGTGAACAACAAAAAAAAGTGCAATCAAATTATAAATCAACAAACATAATAATAATAATAATAATAATAATAATAAGAATCATAATAATAATAATCAATAAATAAATGAAAAATAAATACAAATATTTATGTAGAATTATGAACAATATTTAAACGATCTGAAGAAAAGAAAAACTGAAAAAACCTTTTAAGCAGGCAACATGCAAAAAAAGTTTCAAAAAATGTTGTGGTGGGCAGGGCGGGAGCAAGGATGTGCAAAAAGTCTTTCCTCTTTCTATTTTTTTTTTCAATTTCTCTTTCTGTCATCAACAATTCTTCTTTGTCAAATTTGTTAAACGACCTTCAAAAACCGTTGGACGTTTTGTTGTTTTTTTTTATTTGATTACTTTTTTTTATAATAATTTCTTTTTGCAAATTTTGGCTGTTGTACGCCGCCCCATACACAAATTGTAAAAATGTCACAATGTTTGAGGGCCGCAAGAGGTCTTCATTGCCCAACCCCGGCTTTCAAAAATCACCCTCCTGCGACTCTCGTGACCAAAATGTTTAAATTACAATAATTTTTTGTTTAAAAAAAAACACAACATATTAGCGTTGGTTTTTGTGAAAGCTGCTCCTGTAAAAAATCACTCAAAAAAAGTTTGTCAATACACTGCAAAAAAATTTACAGCATCAAAAAATATGTCAAAAATATATTATTCACAAAAATTAAATGTTGTTCAAAAAAAGTGATCCAGTCCTGGTCAAAAATCTGGTAGTATCTAGTACCTGGCATCAAAAATATATTTATATAAAAAAAACATCTCTCCTTGCTACTCCAAAATAGTTATAAGGATAATAATGCATGGACGTCCAACTGTAACGATCACCTTCTTATCATTATTAATGCTATTCATTTTGAAAAATCTAATTAAAATGGATCGTTGTAGTTGTAGATGCATCATATAGAAGTTGAAATTAAAGTACAATCACAAAATACTGATAAATATATGCAAGGTGTGCCGTATAAACAAACTTATTGAATATAAAAGTTATAGATCAGTGCACTCGATCTGTTTGAACCAGACCGATTTAGAGCAACTCAAAGTAAGGTGCGCTGAAACTGAAGAAATAAGCAGCTATTGATTTTTATTTATTTTTATTTAACTTTCCACTCGTACCTAAAATGTCGTGGAGCCCCGGCTAAATCACTGGACTTAAATATAAATAAAAAATCATAATAAAACCAACAAGAAAACAGAACGAAAAACATAAACAACAACAATTAAATTTGTTGAATATCCCTGAAATATTTTAAAAAAATCATCATTTTCATTCATACCAGTCGCACACAATCAAATTTAATCATTCATTACGATTATATAATTAGAAAAATGTTTCATCTTATATAGAAATTTGATTGATTCATCAAAATTGCGTTAATACTTACGTCTAATGGCTTTTTAAGAACTATCCAACCCGATTCCGGTTGAATTTCAAAATAATCCAAATCAGCAGCATTCGAACCAGCATTTAATGTATAAATAATTGCACCATTATTATCAGCATCTTCATCAGATGCTGAAACACGAAGGATATTTGTACCAATACTGGCATCTTGTTTCACATTCTCCACATATTTCTACAATAAAAAATAGATGACGATAATTATATGGATATTTTGACTGTCGCACGATTGAAATAATTGGAAATTGGAGGTGATTTTAACGTGTTTAATTTGTGAATTATTTGCAATAGTGTAAAAGTAGTCTGTAAACATATTGAATTTCACAACGACAACTCGTACCTGAGTTAGCGTTTAAACATTTTGCAGTTATCACGAAAAAGCACAATTAAAATTAACTTCAGTAGTTTTTTTTCAATTTTAACCCTCAAGAAATATGTTTACGTATATTTATTTTACATTTCTTCATCAAAAATTACACAAGGTGAAAATTAAATTTATAAATTGTGGAATATGAAAAGCCAGAACGAAAATACGACCTAGAAAAGAACATTGTCTCCAGTTTTTATACTTATTAAATCCTATAAAAGCATTGGTCTCTAAGATTATAGAAATAAATTTAATATATTCGTCTTTGGCATGTCATAGAAGCTCCTAGAATAAAGATGTTTTTCCAACAAAAATCCAGTTATTACATCAGTATTTCATTGGCATAGAAACTATTCAATGTTTTATTTTTCTACCGAAAATTAATAAAACAAAAAATTGTACAATTAAATTTCTGAAAAAGTAGATTTTTATCGACAACTGTCAGTAATCGTTCAACTAAACTTAGGCTGTTGTTTCACTGATGAACAGTGTACAAATCGATTAATAGGATATTCAAAGAAACAAAGCCACCACCATTAAACAGATAAAACTGGAAAAGAAAAAATTAACAAAAGCAGGTTAAATAATACTATTGAAAATACGTTGCGTCACGTGTAGGAAAAGCAATAATTAATGTATATGGAATCCTTATAAGCCAAATCTATAATAAATCTGCGATTAATAGTCTACAGACAAATCTGTATCTGAAATAGACATTTCGGTAATATAAATAAACAAAATATGGAAAACTGAAAGAGTTATCAAAAGCCTCAAAAGTAAAATTAGAAAAAATTATAAAGGTACAGATTTTCTTATAAGAAGTACAATTAAAACAAACTAGAGAATTAAAATGACGATTTAATCAACCCATTGCTGTTGTAGAAAATTAGAAAATCATGTGAATTATTATTTTAAAATGTCCACAATTTCAAAACTGTATAACATTGAAAGATTAATCAACATCGTGACAAATTTAATATTAATGAACAATGTAGACGTAGGCTGTGACACTATGAAAAGAAGCAATTTCCATTACAAATTTAAAAAATTAGATTTTGATCTTTTTAAACAAATCACCTCCACATTCTTTGTATTTCAATTTGATTTTATCTAATTTTACCTGTCGATCAAACAGCGGGGGATTGTCATTGACATCAGTGATTTCAACAGTAAACGAACAAACACCCTCCAATGACGGTTCACCTTGATCTGTAGCTTTAACAGTAACCGAAACAAATTTACCATCATCACCTTCACGATCGAAAACTTTATTTGTTGAAACTTCGCCAGTTTCTTCATCTACAGTGAATTTCGTGCCTTTTTGATTTGGTTGTTGTACAATTGAATATTTCACTTGACCATTAACACCTTTATCTTCATCGGTGGCATGTACTTTAATAACTGGTGAGCCATTGGGTGCTCCTTCTTCAACTTTTGGGTAATAAGTACCACAATCTTTGAATACTGGTTTGTTATCGTTAACATCTGTGATAAAAACAACAACAACAGCAGTGCTTGTATGGATGGTTTGATCACCATTTACACAACAAGCACCATCATCCATTGCTGTTACATTTAATTCATATTTATCGCGATCTAATGAGATCGCTTTACTGTGTAATCGAATGACACCAGTAATTTCTTCAATGACAAATTGACCTGAACTGGTACCACCGCCAACAAAACCAAAACGTACATTATCACCATCTTTATCAGATGCTACAACTGTTGTAACTAATGTATTAGGACCGGCATTTTCATCAACATTTGGTGTATAGACTTGTTGTGAGAATTTTGGTTCTTCATCGTTTTTATTCTTTGTATAAACACGTACAGTTGCCGTACCAGTTTTAGATGGTTCCCCTTTATCTTTGGCCGTTACAACAAATTCATAATAAGCATTATTATTATCAGCATCTAATTGTTTATTGTTTGATATAATTCCACTGGGATCAACACTGAAATGATCATCTGATACTAAATATTCAATTTCAGCATTAGCTCCACTATCAGCATCCATAGCTTTAACTTTCAAAATACTTGTGCCTGGCGGTATATCCTCATCAACATTATGAGCTTGATAATCGGGCAATTCGAATTTTGGTGCATTATCATTGACATCAGTCACACGGATTGTTAACTGAAATTTAAATGAAAATTTAATAAAAAAATTCTTGTTTAATCGAATACATACTTCAACGGAAGTTGAAAAGCCACCAGAATCTTCAGTTGCTGTTACCACCAAAGAATAGACATGGGGTTGGCGTAAGTCTTCAAAATCCAATTCTTTTGCTAATTTAACAATGCCGGAAGTGGGGCCGATATTAAATGTACCAGCGCCTTGGCCTTGGGCCTTTAATGTGTATCGAATTTCACGGTCGGCAAATGATTTCGCTTTCACCGAAATGATACTGAAACATAACAATAAAATTAGTGTATTGTGTAATATAGTAAGTAAATCTTCAACAGAAATAGCAAACGTACTTTTCCTAGCGGTTCTACAAATGATTTTTTTTTGCCGATCTGGCGATATTTTGACAAAATTTAAAAAATCAATTTTTCGTCAATAGAATTATTAATAAAAGGAAAGCAAAACAACATACTCTGAATCCTTCTTCTGATTTTCTGGTATTTCGGCTTCATAGCTTGGCATATAGAATTGTGGTGCACGCTTGCCACCAACAATAGATAAACGTTCTTCAGGTGTCGATTGGAAACGTCTCTCATCAACACGTCCATTCTGATCTTCAGCTTTCACATATAAGACATATTCCATATCTAATTGGAATAGATCAGTGCCTCTAGTGCGGACAACTCCTGAACGTTCATCAACTTCAAATCGCCCTCCAGTACGGTCTCGTACAATAAAATAATGTATATTATGATCCGTGTCCGGATCACGTGCTTGTAATGTAAAAACTGGTGTATTCGGTGGTGCATTCAATTGTACAACAGCTTGCATTGGCAATGGACGATTTATAAAATAGGGTGGTTCATCATTAACATCTCTCACATGGATGATTACACGTTGGTTGTCAGTATCTATAAATAACATTTAAAAAAAAAATTAAAAAAAAAATTATATTTCAGTTCCGGTTTTTGAATGAACATTTCCGGTCAATTGTTGATTAAATATAATTGGAACAATACTAGGAAAGAAATGGTTCAAGGGGTTGGAAATTAAGTACAATAACACGGAAACCGGAAATTTTCATACATACACTTTTATAATTTTATATCTATATAATAAGTTAGAATTTTTTGTTTTGTTTTTTTTTTAATAATGACAATAACCAATGCCGGATTAAGTCGAGAGCCGAGGAGCACATGCTCCAGGGCCTGATTAGCACAGGAGTCCTAACTACCGTGTACTAAAAAGTTTAATAATAATTTTAAAGTTCTACAAGACTTAGGCCAGCTTAAGGGGCCATAGCTTCTTAATCCGACATTGACAAAAACAACCACAACAACAACACACGAATAGAGAATGCTAACAATTAATTCTCATGCGAATTTGTCTGTTTAAAATGTAGAATTGATTGAAATTTAACAATGAAATGTAAAATTACTACAATTCCAAATCAAATCTATCGTAAGCAATAAAATAAACAAACAATACAAAATGATAATGAGTACTTACAACGTAATCCTTTTGAATAAGAATAGCGTGAAAAGAACATATAAAATACAATTAATCTATTGTTTAAATCAGTTCTACAGAAATCGTATAATTTAAACAAATATAGAGAGAGTGAAATTGGTAATTTCAACAACGAAACCAATATATTTCTTTAGAATATATATATTTAGATTGGTTTAAAAGAATAAATATGTGTAACCGGAAATATTAAATTAAACTTTCGTTTTGATTTTCTCAAAAACATGTCTATATTCGCCCTTAAATTGTCTTCAATAATAACAACTAGAAGAAATTTGAATTCTTAACGAATCAATTTCAAGCCAAATGGCAAACAAAATTAGAACAATATTTACGATGATTGCATTCATTTTTCAAATTTATTTCTAACTTCTTCAATCAAGACTAAATTCATTGCGTTTTAATTAACATATCCAACTTTAGTGTTTGTGGAGATTTGGATCAAAGATTTTATCAGGATTCTGACATTAAATCTAGCTGAAGATTTATACTACATCTACCCTAACTTGGCTGTCGTGACAATTAACTTTAGAACAGTTATCTTCACACAGGCTCTCTTTGTTCAATCTCTCTACACTGACTTTTCACCACCGCAACTCGTATAAATTTCTAAAATGGTTTTAATGTCAAGTGGATTAATACAAAATCGACGAACTATATAAAATCTGTTTTCTAGGCACAAGTTTATCAAAATAAAGACAAAAGTGGAAATAATCGAAATCAACCTTAGATTGATAATACTTTCCATTTAAAGATTTTTCTTATTGTCCGCGAGCTACGATTGACTCGTTAATTTTTCAATTTAGAAAAGATGAGAAAATACAAGCGGTAGCTCTGTGTAGTGTGGTTTCTTTAATTTCGTTAAAAAAAAATAATAAAATGGAATACTTCAAATTTTTCTTACGACGTGTTTTCATATTTAATGGTCAATTTAATTTAAACGCGTGTTGTTGATCAAATGGAAAAACTTCCATTCTATTTTTATTTATAATCTATTAGATTTTATGTTAATTTTATGGAAATTATATTCATAGTAGGGATTATGATTATAGTACGCCCACATAGGGCTCTAGCGTTTATGGTTCAATTCGTACATAGGATACTATTTTCGTTATTGAATCCATCTATCTCTCTCGTACTCAATTTGTGAGATATGGGTAGTGTAAAGAGAAGTAGATCATACAGCGTATCCGCATATGAATTCAAGTCTATTATAATAATGCAAACATGTATATATAGGTTACATAGTTGACAGTAATCGATAAAGCAGCCAACATAGATATCATCATCAATTATCTCATTATACAATAATTTATTTCAACTATAAATTACTATTATTATTATTATTAAAAGTCTAATAGGGCAAAATTTGGGTTGACAACACAAATACGATACTCAATCGAATGCACTCAACACACAGTCCATCATATTTATCATAATAAAGAAATATAAAGCTTTCTCCACGCAACATCATAAATATTCTTTGCTCGAGACAGGGAAATATTGCAAAAATGTTAATAAATGGATCGAATTCAGAAATAAAAATTATGTTGTTTTCATCTTTTGAACGGCACCGTAATTTGGTAAATTGACACCTTCTTTTAGCAATGAAATGTTGCACTTTTTAAAGATGAATTGTTTTACTACAATAAACCAAAATAAAATTATTGAAATTCATTTTTGATATAATCTTAGAAAATCCTTTATAATCATCATACAAAACACAAACAAACAAAAATCAAATCATAAAATTTAATTATTCATCACGGTTTTTGCTAAAGTCAAATATAATCCTGTATAACACAATTTAACTTTTTGTCATAGTAATTTTTTTTTACGTAAATTTCCATCAAAATCACATCCCTCTTATATCAACAACAACTAACTTAACCCTTCTATATTTAACATCAGTTGACCAGGCTATTGTTATTAAATAGCCGTTGCGTGTATGTATACCAAACATTTTACAATAAATGACCCTTTGAACCCACTGTACAAATGGTCATTTAAAACCTTGTTACGATGAGGGTATCTTGTTAACCAACCGACTAACTATAATCCTGTTATGAACGATGACGATTTAATGAGGCCTTTTAAATTAGCGACTTCTTCACTTAATATGTGTTAGTTTAAATTTGAGTTTAATAATAATTACAAACGGTATTTGTTAATATTACCACCATCTGGGCTCTAAATTATAGCCTAATTAACACTACACTCAAAGAGACGCATTTACTACAAGTTCATTGATATGAGGAAGAAAACCACAATAGCAACAACATTGACGACGACAATAACTGTAAAGGGTGGAAAAAGATCAATAATGCAACACAACTTCCTGTTTTGTTTCTGTAAAGTTGAACTAAAAAAGTTTCCTACAAAATAAAACTAGAAATATTTCTTACAGGAACCCCAAAAAAAAAACAGATAAAAATAATCGTATTGGAAATATAACAATTCATACATGAAAATATTCGGTTTGGGAAATACTGTGCAAATCTTTTTGAAACTGCGCCAAATACAATAAGAATCAATCTGTCTGGAATTTTTATATGCCAAATTCTTCACAAAAATTGTTATTGAGATACTGTAAATGAATCTCGAACATTATTTCAAATTCGATTTGGCAAAATTAACTTGAAACTAGTAGAAACGTCCCAGTAATCAGAACGTAAATCTACCAAGTTCTTGAGAAGTTCTCCCTTGGAAATTTATTTATTGGTCACGTCGTCAAAAACCACCAACTGACTATGATTTTATCAATTTTTTTCCCCACTATTATAGCGAACAATGCAGACAAATGAGGCAATGTTGTAAGATGTACAGTTAGTTCTATATATACCCTCTTCCAATACAACGTTGCTACAGTTGCTTGTGCTCATACGATAGTTCCAGTTAATGTGACCGCAAAATGCTAACAAAAAGCACCTACAAGCTTTAATGATAATCAGTTCCCTTTATAAACTTTGATGAACACGAAATTCAGGCAACTAAAGTCCAGTTCATCTTGCTTTCCGTATATTCACGACTTAATGTCGACTTTATCTTAAATGAATCTAAAGTTGCTTGAACATAAAACTAATTTTACTTTGGCACATATCCACATTCTGCTTTACTAAAATGAACCATATACTGGATGATTTAGGGTAAACTCGAGCTTAAGTCGAGAATGAGAGAGGCCTAACGTACAGCAAAATTGTGCAGAGCAACCTCTATCTAAGTAACTTTCAAAAATGTCGACTAACTAATAACAGAAATAAAGATATTGATTCGCTTACAAAATACCAAATCACACCTGAAGAGTAAACAAGTGTATGTACTGTAATCTCCTAGTTAATCCCTAATTATCGTGTCAATATTAACAAGAGTATAGACTTTAATCTCCTGCATGTTTTAATTAGCAAATATCATTATTATGACGCTATAAATACAACAATAATTTGTGGTCCTTCCCAAAAAAGAAAAAAAAACAGGCAATAGAAATAATTGTCGAAATTTATTTAATTGTTGAAATTGAAATGAACTAAATTTACAGGAAATACGAAAGAGAGGGGAAAAAATTGAAAAAAGCCTTGATCCTAGTTAGTTTAATTTTAGAAACTCGTCAAAATTCTATGTGTGTAAACCCCTATTTTTTAAACGAATTTCTTTTTGTCTGTTAATTTATACACAGATCACAAAATGGATGAAAATAATACAAAATTTCTTCTCTAAACATTTACATTAAGGCAACATAGAAGAATATGGACATTATTTAAAATAAAACAAGTATACACATAAGGAACATCTGTGGAAATACGATGCGAACAGATTTTATAGTTTTAAAGATGTACTTTTTCCTATGTTTAGTTTGTGTTCAAAATACATCTTTATAGTTTGAAACTAGACAAATCTGTAAAAAAATATCACATCGATTTGGAGTTGTCATGATTATTGACTAGAAAGTTTACCCAATTCTGTATAGTAACTTGGTCAATCTGCATTTAATTTAAAATTCTATCCAAAGTTTTTGCATTTTATTTACTACTGTTCTCATCCAATTTCCATTCATTAAAATTAAATAATCCCCATCTAAATTCGATTTCTGTTAGAACAATACTACGCAATAGTAAACACAATTCCTGACTTTCACCCTCTGTCTGGGTATATACACCAAACAAAAACTTTCCCAAAAATTTACGAAAACTCTCTCCCCACTTTATGGAAACCAATAATTTCTGTACAACAAAATCTCATGTTGTTGATGAGAATTCATTTAAGATGAAAGAGGGAAAATAGAGAACGGGATAAAGTAGGGAGATGGGTCCCTAAGGGTCATGACGCAGGCGCTATTGATTTATAACAGAATAATGACGATGACGACGACGTCGACGACGTCCACGACGCTGGCGACGACAACCAACAGCAGGAAATAAATACATAAAGTGACGTTCCTATCGTTTCTCGAAACATTGGATTTTATTCGATGCAGAAACACCAATGATAAGAATAGCAGACAGTCTGTAAGTCAAAAAAAAAAAATTACGCAATTTTCGATTTATTTCCTATTATAATGAAAATTTGATCTGATCCAACAGGAAGAGAAAGACAATATTGAGCTTTTAAAGTGGTTTCAAATCAGCGATTCTATATATGTTAGAGATTTGTATTGCTTTTAAAACTGAAAATTGGTCGATACATCTGAAACTGATAAAATATGCAAAATATTCTAACCGAAGAAAATCAACACAAGACGTTTATTCCTTTACAATAAAATAAAATAAATAAATAAATAAAGCAACAAAAATCGAATTGAAGGCGAAGCAATAAATCATTACCGAAAATCAATCAAAAATTAGATTTATCAAACTAAGAATATCATAATTTTGCCAATTAATGATTATCTGTCGATTCTATACTTCATTGTGAGATTTTTCGTATTTGTTCCCTAAACGAGTTTTGCTGTTGTATTTTTTTTTTACTCTAATAAACACTTTGGTGTTTTTTTCTTTTTCTACTTTCTCGTTTAAAGAAAATCTCGTTTATCGTCTTTTATTTGTATTTGCTTCACAAAATTTAATTTGAACTCACTGTGAATTACTAGAGAATAAAAAGAAGATAAAAAAAACAACAAATCTGTTCGAAAGATTGTTCTATAAAGTTTTCGTTTAAATAGCCAATTTTCGTTAAAATTGAATGAATTTCGTAAAAATGATAATGAATTCAGAACTACTAGAGAAAATCGTCCACTTTCCAATTGTAAATCATTTCTTATATAATTAAATAAGTAATTAGATCCGTTTTGGGAATTTGGTGTTGCATTAACGTTCGAAACTACACTGCACCACCAAATGCATTAGAAACTTTAATATTTTATTAAGTAATATTGCACGTTTGGGAGGGCATTCTGGAAAACTTATTCCATTCGCTACTTGTAATAAATAATTCAATATCTCTTGGCCTAGCCACATATACCTGATCTATTAAGTTGTAGCCGACTTGACTGAGATAGTAAAAGAAATATGAACAAACTTATTTGACATCAATCGAAATAGGATGGGTATCCACATAATAAATTCCAAGACAAGGAGCTTCTACAGAATCTGTCAAGAGTTAAGTCAGCCAAGTCAACATAGATGAGATATTTTTATTTATTACGATAAGCAATTGTTCCAAAGTGTTGTCAATAAATTAACGTTTATTTAAATGCTAACGATACATCGTTGATGAACATGATTACAACGCTAAATCGGTAACAAAATTAACTGTGGGATAGTCGACATACAACCGGTATTAACGTAACTTCAGATAAAACAATAATTTGACAAAATTAAGTAATAGTTTCAATGACTTGTACAAATGGCCTTCGGTAATTTCATGTTCTCAAATTCAAGCTATCTAGAAATAAATGACTTAAAATAGGTACTACGGAAGTGTAAATTTACACAATGTGTTTTGTGTCGGAAAAACTCATATTTTCACTATAATAAAATTATGTTGAATGGTCTTTTTAAAAACTTTCTTCAGCAAACCAAAAACTTGATTTTTGCCTCCAACGATTTGAAGAAATAAAGAAATTTAATGATAATTTCCAACTACTCCAAAAGTCCGTGAGACATTTTCAAATCATTACTTATTATCATTATAAAAATATGCTTAGATTGTACAATATCGATTTTGAAATTGTCGCTAGTTAGTTGGCAACAAGCCAATTTCTTTATGTATGTAGAATTTAGAAAGAAATTCGCGTCCAGACAACAGCTGTGTACACTTTAAAGTTTAAAACTAATTATAACAAATAATATACTAAAGCTGATATAATTATTATGAATCATTCATGTAATTATATGCAATAAATGTAGATAATCAACAATGGCGCGTCATTCATTTTAATACATACAACAACAGATAATTGAAAAAAATTAATTCGAATTAAAAATATTCATTAATATAATTTGAATAGCTGAAGACTTATAGTATTTAACTGACATATAAATATTATTTTAAATAATTAAAAAGCTCTTGAAGAAATTTTGATCATAACCAGATGTCTATACAAAGTTATAATATTAAAAATATATGATAGTTTAAGTAGTTTTTATTTCGTAATAATGGGTGTTAAAATATTTACTCCTTGTATACTAACATTAATAACGTGTTAAAGTTAGAGAAGTTTTATAAAAATACAGTTCAATTTACACGGCACAACTTTAAAATAATAAAAACGACAACAATAAAACGGTAATGTTAGAAATTTAAGATCGTTTTTATATCTTCCACTATCTCTCTACATTAGAAATTTAAGATTGCTCTCGATTTATACGCGGTTTTTACACTGTGTACCTATTTTCAGGCAACTTGTTGTTGTAGCTGTCTTAAAGTCAAGACGACCAAGTAGAAATTGATTTGTTTTATCTACGGGCTACTGTTGTTTAATACGGTTATAATTATTATTTAACGTTAATTTACTGTTCGATCGATAATTGATACTCTCTGAATAATGCCAGGATAATTAATTAAGCGAATCGTTGTGAACTGGAATTTGCAAGATATCGCATAATATACCCTTAGAATATATTGAAAACTTGTTATATGGAATGGCATTCCGTGTGTTCCATATGTGGAAAGTTACCTGTCACATTACATTGTATAATATTACAATATAATATGAAATATTATATTGTCAACTAGACTATTTAACAATATTAACCGGATCATTTCCGGTTCCACTACAATTATTTTATTGTAAAAACAATAAGAAATATTATGAATTCACTTTACGGTAGAATTGTGTTTCGGTATTTATTTTATTCATATCTACGTTAATTTTCCAAAAGATTTTCGGTATGCGTGTTTTTATAAATGAAAATAAAACGCAATTATTCTATTTCAACTTCAGAATAAACTAAATGACAAAATCGATAATTCTTACATAAATATGCGGTCATTTGAAGGACGTTAAAAAAAAAGTCACTTTATTCGAAAAAGATTGATTGTTGATTGTCCTGCGGTATACATAGAACCGTAGGTTTGAATCTAATAAATAACAACAACTAACAAAAGAACAATAGGCTTTTTTCCTTGAAATTCACCTATAATCATAGTGATAGAAAACCAAAAAAAAAAAGAAGATTCAATCCAACTAGGAACTGGTTAAATTATCGAAACTTGAAATTGTAAACTCGATCGGAAATATAATATCTATGATCTGACCTCAGGACCTCTGAAACATTCTCGCGATGTCACGTTTAGGGCCTCTATATATACACACCTATACGATTTATCCATCTATAACCCAATATAACTATATAGGAAACTGATAAACAATATTAGATAGTAAAGTTTTCATATCGAATGAAAACAACAACAACAAAGTGTGAAAACTTTAGCTATTAACTGTACACGAAACTCATATCACATAAAAATATGTTGATTCTGATATGAAATAACGTAAACGCCCATCTTTTATTGTATTTACCCCCAACGAATTCACCCTACATCATCTTTTATTTAACAAAATAGAGTCTGTTGGCGACGTAGCGTGATGCATTTGTTAGAAGCTGCAGATGAAATTCTAAATCAGAAACGTAATAATTTCGTAGAAATTTTTGCAGATTTTATTTTGAATTGTAATTTAATATCTGAAATAAAAAAAAACGAAATACATATTCGGGTTGTGTGTTTCTTTTTAGGCTGCTGTTCACATCATTTCCATAATGTAGGTACTGAATTTTGTAATCGATGTGACTAGAAAAACTTCTACTAGGACTTTTATTAAATTATATAACAACGGAAGTGAAATGGAGAGTTTTGCTTGACCGGATATTTGTAAAATGTCCTTCCATAGCATATGTTAAATTGCTTTCTCGATCAATCTAATCAGCTACTAGCTCAAGATCAAATGGATCTCTATTTAAATGATACCTCTTTACAACGTATTATAAATCAACACAGAACCCAACAGACAAATGACGACTAAAATAAAGCACGTAATGTTCCCTTATGTTAGTGTGAACGTTACCATATAAAGTGTAAAAGCTCGACTTCAGTAGGCAGGATTGGCATGTGTAGAAAAACTATATGGACTTAGATAAATTTAGAATTTTTTCCTTGGTAAATTACAAGTAAAAAAAAAACAGGGTGTAGAACGTGTCTCAAATTCTTTATCAAATACCGAACCCATACAATTCATTGAACTTTAGAAGGTTTCTCTGACTCGTGCAAATTTCCGCGATAAACAACCGTATATTAACAAAATCTATAACTCTCTCCTATTCATTTACCAGCAAACCATTTTCTTAAAAGATTAATACTTGTTAAATATTTGCTTTTCATAGATTTATTAGCACTATAATATTTCTAAACTACTATCCGGTCGTTAATAACATTTGATTTTATTAGATTGGTTTGAATTATAAACTGAACTATCGAAATAACTATACTAAATAACTCTCTATAATATTGGGGTAAGGGTGGAAATATACTAGACGAGTCGAGTATGTAATGTAACATGTTTGAATTCGTGTAGTCGAGACGGGTTTGTGAGCACAAGCCGAATGGATTTCTCGCCTAAACTTAATTTCAGGCGGCTTTTCCGACGAGTGCAAAGGCATTTGTTGTTCAATTTGCACATTTGTGTAGTTTACAAGCATCAGCTTGTTCTTGTTTTAATTGTGGCATGCTCGGCTCAAAAACGTCAACAAAAATCTTACGCCGAACATTACATTAAGCCGCATCCACATCTACCGAACGATCACGAAGGAATCGGTACGAACACAAATGTAAACATAGTGTGGTAATGCAAACGCGATCAATTTTGAACGAAGAACAAATCTTTGTTTAGCGGAACACAAGCGAATGCAAGGACATTCAACCACTTCAGTAGGCCCATGACAATGCCATTCGCTCGCTAGTGTATCTCCACCCTAACGTTTGAACAGTTTGGTAAATAACAATACGACAACTTTATAATTTTGTTAGTGGTAGTTCGATAACTAAACCACCACCTTTACTAATTTAAATCGACCGTTTTATATAAATATACCCACAAACATTAGAAGACTAATTAACCATATACAAACTAATGAAACTTCTCTGCAATGTGATTAATTTCAACAAACTTGGAAGTCAAATAGAAGAATAATTATACTCCGTCTATTGTAACTTGAGTAAGTTGACATCTATAAAGAGGGGTGTCTTAGGGTCAAGCCGGGCCAACTAAAAGTAGAGTGAATTGTTGTATACAATCGAAGCTAATCAATAACGCAACTATAGAAATTTAATAATAGTAATAATTCTATATCGACTCACACTAGATCAGTACTGCTGTCAAATCATGACTGATATTGCATTGTTTCAGATATAGTGAAACAATCAGAATACTGTAGAGACTCGTGAACCGGAAGTTATTGAATTCGTTTGTTTACAATTCCCGTCTCTTTCCACAGCGATATTGTTGCAAAATCGATAAAATTGAAAGCTTCCCAAACGCAGTTCTACAACTCTCTTATGATGAACATTTTTAAAGAAAAACTATAAAAGAGAATCAAGATGATTTCTGATGATCCACCCAAAAAAACAATAGTTACATATAAATATACATCTATTTGTATTGGTGCCTATGTATATAAAAAGAAAATTCTCCTCAATTGTTGTCATAATAAATTCACGTCAACTTCAACACTGTCACATCCATTCTCAGATCATTTTACAAAATAAAAAAGCTCAAAATTGAAGATAATTTACGAAGAAGAGAATTTTCCTCAGCCATACTGTCTACAATTTGGGAAATCTTATCAAAACAAACGAAGGGGAATCTTGAAATAAAACTTTTTCATATATGGTATATAAATCCAATAATCGGTAATTAATGAAAGTTCTAATGTTTCTCCCTGTCTATTTTGGGGGATTTGTCTTATAAAAGGGAGCTTTTCTCCAACTATCATGACTCATTCCAATATCGTCAATCAATCAATACTGTTTGGGTGACTTCAATTTTATATGGCAATTCATTTACTTCAACCTTCTTGGTACAAACATCCTGTTATGGACAGGTATTTTAACTAATATTCTCTCTCTCTCTCTGTTTTATTTTATTTATCTTCGATTTCTCGTTTCGTCTTTAATCAGTCTTCCGGTCGTTGCTGGTTTAAATAAAAAGATCGAACTATTGTGTTTTGGACCATGGAATGAATCGGTTTCACGTTCTATTTGATTGATCTCCAATTTAACATCAATATTGTTCAAGAGACATCTTTTCTTTTCAAGTAAATTTCAACGTCATCAAAACAAACAACAAATACGTAAAACGTTTTAGGCAACACACACACACACACACACACACACACAATAGGGTCTTTACATTTGAATGTGGCACGCTATTTTCAACTTAAACAAGAGATTGGTTTGTGACAGATTCACAAAAGACATTAGTATAACGTGAAATTTACTACAATCGATTAATAAATTATTTCTAAATAAATATAAAAAGATTTAATAAATTCCTGATTTTGCTATTTTTGTTAGTAAAATGTTATATACGAGGGGTGAATTCACCCTCTTTTATGTCCAACAATAAGGTCAGAATGGGTACACGTTGCAATTTCCGACAAGCCTCTATCCCACAACTAAATGCATTATATGCAGTTTATTGTGACGGTCATGGTTGGGAGATTATGCCTCACAAAAAGGGTCGTCCCTTCATCATACATATGTACAAAATAAAGTGTTGATGATTTTGTGTACTCTATCAAAAAATTTCAATATTTTCGATCGATAACCAACACAAATTAGAAGATGTCTTAAGGTTGTTTTCATTATCATGCCAATTAAATACAATCTGATAAATGACCAATATAATAAATTAAAGTAATTACAACGAAATAGACAGTTGCTAGATAATACATCATTTGGTATCTTGGGGGCAAACGAGGCTTACTACCACTACTACAACCACCACCACCACCACCACCACCACTACTACAATTCGAACAATTCAACAGGCAAGCAAGCGATTCGTATTTATAATTTTGAACCGTAAATGGAAATAATATTATCATTTATCAAATTTAATTAGAAAGTGTAACGAATTATATTGCTGTTATGCTCTTCAAAATACCTTGACCTGGCATAAATTGACCTAACCTTTCAACAAAATGTTGAAGGAACTAAGTTGAAGTTTTTAATCAAATTGAATGTCCGTAACTGAAATACAATTGGCATTTGATAAAATTCTAATACCAATATTTGGTTTGATGCTACCCCCATCAATCTACAAGAAAAAAAGAAGAAGAAAGTTACAATTTATAGAAATGCAAACCAATTTAAATCATCTGCATTTTATAAAAGTCACCTATTTGAGAAGAAAAAAGACGGCTGTATTCTATTTATAATTCAAATAGAGGAATGGAAAATGGATCGTCGACCCTTAGAATTGACGATTTTCGTTTTTCTCCAACCCTCCTAAAACACGCAATAATCCACTAGTTTTACACACATGAAAAACAAGAAAATAGTAGAGAGAAATAAAATAGAAAAACGTTACAATAAATTCCTGATATATCCTCATAATTCTTCACATTTTGGTGGAATCTTTATTCGGTTTTTTCATCTTCTTCTTCTTCATCATTCGTATAAATGCACCATTTGAAAATTTGTCAGCACATTTTCAATGACAAATCCATAAAGAAATTTATGAATACATATTTATTAAAAGATTTACTCTACTACCTTTTTGCATAATAGCGGAAGACCACACCCCAAATTCTAAAAGTGTCAGACAATAAAAATGATAAAGATCGTGGAACTTTTGCTTGTTAATTCATCGCTTTTGGTCTTTAGTGTTTTTGAATTGATTGATGTGATAGAATAAGGGTACGTCTACATACATATAGACAATTTTGCTATTCTTCAACACACTGATGATGGAAGAGATTTCGCGTATTTCATTGTAAGATTCGAATGTAAGGGCGCATCTACATGTGAAGAATTTCGTTTCCCCACTTTGATCTTGTCTTTCTAATAAAAGAATAAATTTCCTGTGAGTTTGTGCATATTTGCACTCATAGTCAAGCTTTTCCTGATCCAATTGTATAAGTAGGAGGTTACACTGATTCTATTCAGTTTTACAAGATGAACAACTTCGGCCAGCTTCACATTTGATTCAATTGTTATGAAGTGAGTCTAAACTCTACAAATCCATTCAGTGTAATCTCTACATTAATACAGGGAAACGGATATCTTTAAGAAACCATAAAGAACAATGATTTCCAATAACAAATAATAAAAGACGCAGACACAGATGTGTGTTATAGGATAATAGCTAAAACAATTAAGCCTGCCACAACCTTTAATGGTACAATGGTCGTTCACAAACACACATTATTATATACACATACACCTGCGATATAATAGAGATCACTCTAATCCAGAACGAATTATTTTCTACATACCCAACAATGAGTTAAATGTAACTTTAATGGAATTTCTATTACATCAAAGCAAAGTAATACAAATTGCATTTAATACAAATATTGTTTATGACAATAAACGATTCCTTTGGTATTCTTGTAATATTGTTAATGAACTTGGGACAACATATCCTTTTACATTAGATGAGAGCTCAATGTTTTTTTGTCATTTGTTTGAGATATTCTTAAGCTTTTCATGTGACATAAATATGAATTATGATCATCCACTATCATCCCATCTCGAAAATCTCAACAAGTCATTGTAGAAAATTTGTATTCAACCTGAATTCTTAACAGATCCTTTTTAGATAAAAATCTTTATCTTTCTTTTTTGTAGCTTGTTTAACTTGCTATTTATCTAAATAGTGGAGTATTTAGAAAATAAGAAACAGTTTTGTGTAAACAACAATAACAACAACAACAACAACAACAACAAAAAACAAGTAGTCTCATTCGAACATCTTTGTTGATAAATATAAAATACAAAACATCAGTTTCCCATGACTAAGCTTCCATGTTATTTTAAGACAAATCTTAAGCAGCATCCGTATTGTTCATTTAAAATTAAACAATTCTCATATTTAACGGAATTTAAAAATAAACGAAACTATACGGGACCAAAAAAAAAGTGGACAAAAAATGCTACATTTTGTAATATTGTTCGATAGATGAAATAAATTTCATTTTTGGTTTTGTTATATTCCAACAACAACAACAACAACAAAAATTCCCTAAAGAATTTCGATTTAACCCCCCGAAAAACTTCGATTTCTATCAAAAAGTCAATGTAATCAATTTCACAGCAACAAGAGGCAATTGCTATCATTCTTGATTAGACCAATTCGAAAACTACTACCATCTCTTGAGAATTAAAGTTTAGTATTATCTAAAGTGTGATTGAAACGAATTTGAACGACATGTAAAATTTAATTTAATTTTATTTGAGGCAAAAAAATAATCCGAATGTTGCAAACAACTTAATGTTTGTCTTCTTCTCCATTACATCGGTGAGAATCCAATATCAGGCTTCATTTTCAATTCGACACGTTCAATTAGAGTATGAATAGGGAAAAAATACGGTTTCACTTTTATGTCGATCATTGTTAGAAAAAACACACCTTCGAAAATATTTGAACGTCACTGGTTGTCCATACATTAACATATTTAAGATTTACAATCGAATACAGTTTTGTTTGACAAAAATTTAGTGTTCCTTTCAAATAATTGGGAGAGCAACAGTATAACAACACAAATGAATTGAAATGAGATAGCAAACATTGATTTATAAAGGATCGTAGTTTTCTTATACTCATTCTTATCATAACTATCCAAAGTTTTGCAAACAATGCGCAAACTTCTACTACCCTTCTCTCACCGGTATAAAATATTTAAAAATAATTACAGCGTCTACATAAACGTACGAAATTTAAAGAAAAATAGTAATTATCAATGAATTCTTAAACGAAAATACATGAACCATCTTCGCCAGTCTCATTGTTGGTGGTGGTTTTCCTACCGTGTGTAGTTAAACGCCAACTGCTATCTGCGTGCTATATTGATTTTCGCCACGCCCGGCCACCACCGTAATACTAACAGAAAGAAATACATGTATTTTTGTTTATTAAATACATCGAATATTTATATCAAAGAATTTGGGTGAAAAATGAATACGACCAAAGTGGAACAATGATTAATTAAAATTAAAATTAAAAATACAACAAGATTCAACCCCTATATAATATATATATATATATATATATATATATATATATATATATACAGGGTCGGCCCGTCCAAGTAGAAACATAGGAGAAAATAGAAGAAATGAAACAGAAATATGATGTACATGTGTTAAAAAGAGATATAGGAAAGGTGGGTGGTTAAGTAGTAAATACTCATTGCAAAAATATCCACCCTCACCATCTGCACCAGACCCCCCTTTGTAATAACCACTCCTCTTTCTACTAAGAAAACGATCTGGCCTAGAATTTTGAGGCTTTTTGAAGTAGAAACATTACAACTCAATGAGTAAGAGAGAGACGGAACAACAACAACAACAACAACAACAACAAACTAGCAATTTGGAGAATTAAAATTAAAAATGCTTTGCTGATGGAAACCGAACTTAGAGAAATTTTTGCTATTGTTATCAATTGAACGAATTATTAAACAATAAAAAAAATTTGGTAATTTGTTTGTTTTCAATTAACTGTCGATCTTAACAAACAGTACAGATACACTTTTTTTATGGTACTATGCAAGAGAATTAAAAAAAAAACAAAAGTTAAGTTTAATCGATGTTTACATTTATTTTCAATTACGATTAATTTTAAATTCACCAAATGTCTCAAAACCAGGACAATGTTGTTGTTCCGTCTCTCTCTTACTCGTTGAGTTGTAATGTTTCTACTTCAAAAAGACGTAAAATTTTAGGCCAGATAGTTTTCTTAGTAGAAAGAGGAGTGGTTATTAGAAAAAGGGTCTGGTGCAGATGCTGAGGGTGGATATTTTTGCAATGAGTATTTACTACTTAACCACCCACCTTTCCTATATCTCTTTTTAACACATGCACATCATATTTCTGTTTCATTTCTTCTATTTTCTCCTATGTTTCTACTTGGACAGGCCGACCCTGTATATATATATATATATATATATATATATATATATATATACAGGATGAGTCAGTAGTAGAGTATTCTTCGATTACTCTTTAACGTGAAAAAATAAAAAAAAAATAATCTGCACAAAGTTTATGGTAGTTGGGCCGGATATCGTAAAAATACTTTCAGTTGTGACACATTTCCGGTTACACTGGAAATGCATGCAATTAAATCTTTTTTAATGGAACACTCTGTATATTTCTAGTGTTGTTTTGTGTTGACCATTCAGTGATATTTCGTTTTATACGATTAACCCAAAGGTTATTGAGTTATTAATTACACGTATTCTGTGAAAAAAATCATACTTGATTTGTTTTATAAAATTAAGAAAATCTAATAATTCTGCATCATTTGAAGAAAATTAATACAGAATCAAAAGAGGAACAGAATGCCACAATAAAATATAGGATGTTTCATTTAAAAAAATGAAAGTTTTTGAAACGTAGGCTTTGAAAAATCGAACATCTTCAAATTTTGGTCCAGTACAACCCATATCAAAACCTCAATAGAAAATCTAGAAATATACAGAGTGTGTCATTTAAAAAAATTAAATTGGATGCATTTCCAGTGTAACCGGAAATGTGCCAAAAGCTGTAAGTATTTTTACGCTATGCGGTCCAAGCAATCAGAAACTTTTGTACACTAAAAAATAAGCGAGAATTAGCCTACTACTCACCCTATATATAAAGGACAGTAACCTCGTCGCTAATTCTAAACTAAATTAGCACGCAAAACAAACGGATGAAAAAAGCGAATAAATAACGAAATAATACTTAATTTTCAATGAATTCTTGTTTAATTATTTAATTATTTTAATTGAGCATCAATCAGTGTTCGGGTAAACTTTCGAAAATATTTAAAAACAAACTGCTAACGATTAATGTATGTATACATAAATAGAAGAGTAGACCGACCATCATTATTTCAACTCTCTAATAGGCTTTGGTAAATATCTTGAGGGGAACCAACAATTGGTCAATTACATTTAGCTATCTTTATTTTAACGAATAATGATAGTTATGTTTATGTATGTACCTAATAAATAACGTGTTTGTAATGAATTCTGTTGGAGATTGATTATCTTAAAATAGAAACCATCAAAAACATTATAATAATGTCATTAAGTGTGTTAATTACAGATGAGACTTTTCAAAATAATTCAAACAAAATTTTAGGGAAATAAAGAGATATGTTTAATAAATTAACGAAATTTTCGACGGATATATCACTCTAAATTAGAAAGTTCTTTCTAAATTGTATTTGTACGGTATAAAAGCTGAGCTTTGGCGCTTGCTCATTTTCCAGTGAAGCTGCTGAAAGAGCTATGCCACAACCACCACCTCCACCAACCATAACCACTGCCAGTTTATAAATAAGATTTCGATAATAAATTACCGCCAACAAAACTAATATTTTTATATCAACGAAAATGTAGGCAAAATGCAATTTTAAAACAATCATTAAATAAAAATTACAGTTTGATATCCATTATCTCAAAAAAGTCCAATGTAGAGAAGAAACGAATAACAAGCACTGATAAAACAAAGTTACATCAATATTTTACAAAAAAAAAATCATTGATATTATCGCCGTGTAAATAAATCAATTTGAAAGTTTTTTTATAGTCGTTTTATATAACACAGGTGTGACTATAATTTATCAATTATCGAAATACCGGTGTTGTGATGATAGCTTCATCTATTATTTAGAGAATTAATTATATAACTAAAAAATAATAGTATAAACAGAAGAAATTCATTAATTTTACCGACAATTAGTAGAATGTGTAATTAATTATTATTAGTTAATGACCAAATTTTGGTGTTTCAAAAGGAGATTATTATCTAACAGCAAACAGTTCGTATTATCTAATTAATAAATTAAGTATTGGAAAATGTTGAGCGTGAAGACTTTACACCCAATCATAAAATGATGAAACTTCAAAAACCAGCAAAAAAACATATCAAATTTGTGGTTTTGTTTCTAATTGTATTGGGAAATAATCATGATCTGACAAAAAACTGTTCAAAAACAACAGAGATTACTGCATAAATACTAAATTAGAATTTAAAAAAAAAACTAAAACAAAATTATTTGGAAATAATTTATTCATGAACAAAAATACGAACCACAATTTGGTTTTTGAAACAATTCAATCTCAAGGCGGTAAATCGAAAAGAAATCAGAAAAAAAACGATACCAAATCTACTAAGGATGGATCCACATGACACGTTCCATGAGGCCAAACCAAAATCGTACACCTTCCGAAAATGTATTTTAACAAAAACTAAATATTTTTTTAATAATTAATCCTAAATCAAAGTCAGGCTATCAAACACAGTACTTATAATAAAACAATGATTTTTTGTTACTGAGTAACTTCAAAATCAGATGTTGATCATACATGCAATTACAAATGAGATTAGGTTGCCTTTTCAGTGATTTAACGTGAAATTTGTATTTACGGTGTTATTTAAATAGAAGACACAAGTTCCTACTTATTTATTGTAATTCCCAGTTGTTTTATCTACTTTTTACAGTGTATATCTAGTTGGAAACTCAATTAGTGTTAAACATTTTAAATTAAAGTACATTTCTTCAACATAGATAACAGAAACAGTTCATGGAATAAAAAAATGTCCCAATCCCAGAATTCAGGATTGTTTTACCAGTTTTAAAACTAATTTGTAATTCTCTAAAATGTTAATAGAAATGTTTCAGCAACACAACAAATTTTCAAATTGTATTAGACTGGAATTATCGAAACGTATTTGCGCATGCGTTTAATCGTTTCTGATTCTCCTAACGATTTCTAATCGATGTTAGAAACGAACTTTATAAAAGTATTTCTCAATCTGTGAATTGTGAGAGAAAATGCCAATAAAAAAAGTTTCAATGATGCTGATAGTGTAGAACAAACAATAAGACATTCGGTCGTAAATGCAATCTAACAGTTAATTATGATCATTGAATTGCAGCAGTCTTATAAAAACATTCAAATTTCAGTGTATATAAATAAAAAAAGAATCAATTTAAAACCGTCATTAGCACCCTTTGCATAATAGCCCACATTTATTAATATTTAACTTAGAAATGGCATCTTAAGTGTTTCAGTGGAAAAATAAAGCACTAAAACCATCATAAATTATCAAAAATATCGACGAAATTCTCCAAAACAGCCTAGATGAAAATTATGACACGATTAAAATACGATAAATAATAAAAATTTAACTACTAATGAAATATTCAAATTGGTAGATGTTTATGACATTGTTTAACTAAAAAATAAAAGGATTCGTATAATCCTTTTTTTCTCTCTATCTCTCTAATCGATTAAAATGTTTCTAAAAAAACATATGATAAAATAAAAAAGACTCACCCCCTTTTTCAGCATTCGTTATTGTGACCCAAAAATCAATTGTCTTCTCCGGTCCTAATTCTTCATAATCCCATTTCTTTTTAACACGAACAGAACCATTTGGATCAACTGTTACCCATGGATTTTCATCGCGTATTTTAAATGTTTCACGATCGGTTTCTTTTTCCAATTGAAAAACATTCCTGCCTTCTGTATCACCATCAGATTCGGTAAATTCAATACGTTTTGTTGGACGTACAGCACGTGTAACACGTCGTTTATCACGATGTAATTCTTGATTTTCTAATTGTTGTAAATCTAAATCTAATTTAACAATTTCTGGTGGTCTCAAATGAAATAAAACTTGTGCTGGTCGTGGTGATATACGACTTGGTATTCTTAAATCGTGTGCTTCAACAACTAATTCCAAATCGATTTCTCCATTTGGTTCTTCAGCTAATAATAAATCACCAGTTTGTGGTACAATTACTAATATATTTGTTGGTGTTGCTAATTTATAAGCAACTTTATCACCATCAGCATCAGTAGCTTCAACTTTACCAATTGATGAGAATCGTTTCCATGTTGTCGTGATATTATCACTATCTAAACTATCATCACCAACAATGAATCGATAAACTTTCTGGCTAAATACAGGACTATTATCATTTTCATCTTCAATTTCAATTACAACATTAATGATAGCTTTATTGATACCATGTGGATCGCTTGCTTGAATTGTTAAAACATAACGACCGATTTCTTCACGATCTAAAATCTGTGCTGTCACAACATCAACACCAGCTTCGTTATTAATAATTGTTATATTCGGTGATACATCTCCAGTTGAACAATGTTTCAATTCGAATGCTTGTCCAATATTACCAGCGATAATACTATAAGTTATTGGTACAGTTATCAATCCACTGACAGCTTGTAATAGGGGGATCCCATTAATTTTTGTACCAGCTGGTGAATTTTCCATAACTTTTCCTAATACTTCATCGCCATTATCAATTTTAAAACTCAACATATTCCGTCTGTCTAATACATATAATTGTAACATATGTGTCGTTGTTATATTGTCTTTATTTTCCAATACAATTAAATCAATTGGTCGATTCACCAATGGACTAACATCAGATACTGTCATTATTGAGCCATCTTGTAGCATTGTGAAAAATTGTGAAAAATCTGAATCTAATAATTTATAATCACTATGTGATTGGAATTTTTTAATACTATAACCAGGATGGGCATCGTGCGGTATCACAGAAACGGCTGTTGTTGTTGTTAATGATGATGTGGTTACAGTAACAATCCCTACTGATATCAACAGCACCACCACAATGGCGATGATACCCATGTTCACACCCCCAAGTCTTTGGTGCATCTCACCGCCACCACATCGACCCTAAAAACAATCAAAAAAACAAAACAAATATCAATTACTTTAAAACAAATACAAGAGAACAAATAAAACGTTGTTAGATATAGTGCAATTTGTAATAAAATAAATTCAACTAAAGTTAAAAGTTTATTGGAAAAAAAAATTCGCAGAACAATGGTAGAGAGAGATTCCATTAAACAGATTTAATTATTACGCTTCAATGACGATCCATGGACTCATGCCAAATATTTTGGAAAATCTCACCTCAAATTAGTTCACAAACTTACAAAGCTGTCTAATTTCGATTCTATCAAGGCCCGATTATAAGCTCATTTTTCGTAAAGGTTTGTTTGGGATCCTACCTATTCGTCGTCTATTTCAATCAATCGAACACCAATAAAAACGTAATCAATAGAATAATTGTTACTTTGACTCTATGGACGTCAAGTTGCTCAGATTAAAATAGACGAAGTATATTAATAAATATTCGAATATTATAAATATTTAAATAGATGAATGTTAATGATGCCATACAAGTTATAAATAGTCCAATTAACCGATTTTTGTTCTAAATAAATAATCATAATAATCTGTTCGTTGAACTAAATTCTTCCGTATTTGATAAAACGAAATAAAACGATTTTGACAAATTTACTTTACAAAGTCCACAAAAAATCAAATATGTACGATGGCAACTTTGTAAAGTGTCTCTTTTATAATGAACCAAATTTAATTCACAATAAAACTTACACACATTTAAACAAAGATTCAAGTAGTCAGAAAATCAATCTCCTTTAAGAGCTGGTTGTTCGTCTCACACACTTAATTTCCAGCTAGAGAATCGAGAATTCGTTAAGTCAAGTTGTCTGTACACAAGATTCACTTCAATAACGATGATGTGTTCATCTTACAATTAACATTAAGAGAAACACATTTGTGTCAACTGTCACTTCAGGTGAATTTTAGATGAGCAACCAGCTCTAAAAGACACTCTTTAAAGGATTTGTTCTCAATGTTCTGTAGAATTTGTTAACAACTGTTAATTCTGTATTGTTTGCCTTAAATTATGTGAGCCAAGTTAAATTTGGTTTACCATACTACTGATTTTTATTAGATCCTTAAGAAGTTTTTTATATCATGGCTGGTTTTAAGAGGAATATATCGATATTGATATCCTATGAAAATATCTTTTAAACACTTAAACCTATCTACATATTTATATTTATTAGGTACTTGCATAAAAACTATCGATATTCATTTAACTGATTAACATAAAACCGCTATTACATGATTGGCATATAAGTTGAGTATGTCTTAACTTTGGAAGTTGTTCGAATATATATATTTGCACTAAGAGAATTGGTAGGACGTGCACTAAAACTATATAAACACAACTAGACTGTGATCAATAAAATGTATATGAAATATAAGAATTATGAAATATTATCAAACTATCAAATAAATATATTGAACTTTTACAAGAAAGAAAATACACAACGGAAACTTAAATGTCTTTATAATTATTTTAACAGCTTGTAATAATGATATGGTAACACATCTTTATTAAAAATTAATTATAGTCAATTATCTATAATGAAGCAATAGATCAAAAATTCCAACTTAAATAAGAGAAAATGTCACATAGAGTAAAATAATTGTAAATAATGAACTTCCTGTAGGACAAGCCGAAAAAAAACGATATCTTTTCAAAAATCTGTCCCCGATTTAAATTCACACGAACATAATTTTAGTTTATATACATACAGGATCGGCCCGTCCAAGTAGAAACATAGGAGAAAATAGAAGAAATGAAACAGAAATATGATGTGCATGTGTTAAAAAGAGATATAGGAAAGGTGGGTGGTTAAGTAGTAAATACTCATTGCAAAAATATCCACCCTCACCATCTTCAGCAGACCCCTTTTGTAATAACCACTCCTCTTTCTTCTAAGAAAACGATCTGGCCTAGAATTTTGCGTCTTTTTGAAGTAGAAACATTACAACTCAATGAGTAAAAGAGAGACGGAACAACAACATTGTCCTGGTTTTGAGACATTTGGTGAATTTAAAATTAATCGTAATTGAAAATAAATGTAAACATCGATTAAACTTAAACTTTTGTTTTTTTTTAATGCTCTTGCATAGTACCATAAAAAATGTGTATCTGTACTGTTTGTTAAGATCGACAGTTAATTGAAAACAAACAAATTATCAAAAATTTTGTATTGTTTAATAATTCGTTCAATTGATAACAATAGCAAAAATTTCTCTAAATTCGGTTTCCATCAGCAACGCATTTTTAATTTTAATTCTCCAAATTGCTAGTTTGTTGTTGTTGTTGTTGTTTCTGCGTCTCTCTCTTACTCATTGAGTTGTGATGTTTCTACTTCAAAAAGACGTAAAATTCTAGATCCGATAGTTTTCTTAGTAGAAAGAGAAGTGGTTATTACAAAAGGGGTCTGGTGCAGATGGTGAGGGTGGATATTTTTGCAATGAGTATTTACTACTTAACCACCCACCTTTCCTATATCTCTTTTTAACACACGCACATCATATTTTTGTTTCATTTCTTCTATTTTCTCCTATGTTTCTACTTGGACGGGCCGATCCTGTATATATATAGGTATATAAAATCATCAACTATATACTACAATTAGATAAAAATTCGAAACGATTGTAATTATTGATAAATCCAATCAACCCTTATCCGTCATCTATCAACACAAAAATTTCCAGACACGATTTAATAAATCATCCCCCTAAACAAAACAAAAAAAGTAGAACACTTTAAGTTTTGGAAACTTTTGAAAATTTTTTAGTGATCCGTTTGAAATTTCTATATGTTAAACAAGAATAAAAATTTATTGATTAATAAAGGTGACGGTCGAATGATTTTTTGTCGACTTAACCTTCATTAGGTAACGAACTCTAGGTGGAAATGGTGGTGGTGACAATGGGGTGGTAGCAGTAGTAGCAGCAAAAAATCTAATTGGAAATCAACGTCTTGTCATTGAATTGAAAATGGGGGGTAAGCCGGTGTGCGTGTGTGTGTGTATAATACAAGCATAAACTTATTGATAGCGTTTACAGCTTCGAAATTATATTCAAGAAATGAGAAATTACACAATAATTTATAGATATACACCCACTATTAATAAATTATTGTTATTGTAGTCAGAAAAGGGTGAATCTTCGTATTGTCATACTTGTAGGTGGTCTTTGTATAATCTCCCAAAAAAAAACCCGCTAGATTTATGACATGAACAGTTTGAAATTTAAAATTTACATTCGATATTTTCTAATTTAAATTCCTGATTATCCCGAAAATGTTCTTATTAGATCAATGACCATTTTGTGTGGTAGTAAGCCGGCGCATTTACCACCTTATACTAGGATACATATTTACATTCTAGTTGATGTAATGCGTCGCGACGTCGATTTCTTTTTCTATTTTAACTATTTGTTGTAATTTGTTTGAAATTTTCGAAAAGAGCATGTGCGTGATGGGCACAATCATCAAAAAGCAACAAAACAAAAAACTGGAGGGGAAACGGGAAGGACTCACAAAACACGCACTGCATATTTAGCCCTTAAGTAAAATCAATAAAACTACCCCGCTACCGCTATACTACAATTGCTATATTCTGCCGCCACTACCACCACCACCACCACCACCACCACCAACGCCGTAGTCGTCGCCGGCGTTGTGACGATTCAAACCCAATCTTCAACATTTTGACATTTCTAACCCTCTAAAATTCAACTACACACTAATATTACAACAATTAATTGAGCAATCGATAATTTTGTAATTAAACTGATAAGAAACTTACAGAAATTTTATGATTATTTTGTTGGTATAAATCGGTATTTGAATGAAGGGTAACAAATCAACCCTCTGAAAATTGTTAGTCAATTATTTATGTCAACTCGCACACTGTCATTATTATTAAAATCACTATAATTGAAGAACCTTAACACATTCACACATTAATTTAAATCACCATTAATTTAGAAATGTTTAAATTTATTCGAAAAAATCCACTGTGAACTGTTTCTTCACTGTTGTATTCTGTATTGAAGAGCCACCCGGCTACAACTACTACAAACAACACAGCATCATCCACAAAACAAAACCCGTGTATCGATACTGTTCTCTTCCCTTTTCAATGTTGTGAACGAGCTCAGTTTAGATTCGCGCAGATGGGGACGCTATTTCAACGAATACAAACGAATCTATGGAACGGAGAGAGCCGAAGTTGGGTTAAAAATGGCCGCAAGCTGCCTATTCATATAAATACACCCTCACTCTATATGACTGGTTGGAATTGATGAAAAGAAGGGTGTACATATATATATTTAGATTATATTGGGGACTATAGACATATATATATTATATATATATGGTTGTGTGTTTAGTATAGAGAAAATTGATACAGGTGGTGAATTTGGACCATTTTCAATACACATCATTAATGATTGGGATCACCTGGGACTCGCAACAAAATTTTATTCGATCAAAAATTAACGAACTCTTACCTAAAATCGACAATTTAACAACAAAGTCTCTAATGTTCGTTGTAAAATTGGCCAATAACAAAAGGGCCAATCCAAAGGATACTACAAAATACGTTACTATAGAAACACTCTGTCTATTTTGATTCAGTCATGTTGATCCGTTCATATTTTCTTTTGTTTAAACAACAAACAATTAAAGATCTCATTTTACAATTACCTGAAATTATTTTTAGCCTCTGTACATCTGTTGTTGTGACATTTGATATCAATAAACTATTTCTTCTAAAGCTCCGTCCACATACAGTGGCGATGCCTACCTACACACAAGCTCAGCCAATTTTTGAGGCGCCCAGTGGCGAATACATTTTTAAAACATGAGCTTTATATTAACAGAAATATTACTTCAAGACCTACAAGAGTTAAAAGGGGCGGCCACTTTCCCTATGGCACATAAATATCTAGCATGGCTGCTATCCACATATATCGAACGATCACGAAGGAATAAGTACGAAGGGGAACGGATCAGCGATTGCAAAAAAAAATGGATAGGAATTAGACCAAACGCAAACGAATGGGATTGTCATGTGCAGACTGACGTAGATGGATGACCTTGCATTCACTTGTGTTCCACTAAACTAAGATTTGTTTATGCAGTCACACGCTGGGAACACGATCGAACGCGAGCGATTGATTTTCTTTGAAAAACCGACAACTATCGGATCTGCATTCAAGCCATTCCTTGACCTTCGTTCCCATTCGATCGCGTTTGCATTGCGGTCCACACTATGGTTACATTTCGGATTGTACCCATTCCCTCGTGACCGTTCGATAGATGTGGACGAGGCTTAGCACATGGTGAATTATTTTCGCCATTTATTATGGCTTACTATAGTCTTAAAGTCAAATTGTCCAAGTCAAAATAAATGGAGTATAAATCTGGTATAAAATCATAGAGAATATATGATTTGAACTTTAAAAACTAGATAATAACGATAAAGTAACAGAATATCTCTTAGGAAAAATAATCTGTTAATAGCTACTAAATTACACCAATAATGAACTATTATAGATAATTAGAAAATCAGATATTATCTCTCTCTCTCTCTTTTTATCTATCTCTGCTTTACCTGCCTCCTTGTCTCTATCGCTAACAATATATGCTACATGTTAAACTTTGTTATCAATGAATCAAACAATCTTGCTTGATATTGTAGGAAATCTGATGGATTATTAAGTGAAATTGTCAAACGTTTAATAATGCTTGTTGAACAATCTAATAAAACACGTTAAAGGAATTCGACTATGAGAAGATGTCAGTTCTTCTTCACACACTTAATCACTAGTTAGTTTTGGGTGTACCAAAAATCAGTCTAAAACTTCGTCAAACACTTAGGATCTCCATTGTTAGAATGCATCATGTGTTCAAAGAACTTCAGCCTAATTTGAGGAACATTTAACCATAATTGAAGCTTAAATATTTAAACAACATCCGACTCTAAGGGTGAGTTAGTTGGTACTTAAAGGTGAACGCTCATTTTTCAGCACCGTACTCACCACCGTAAGTAAGCAACGAATTTTAATATTCTTTATATGAAATTTACTTTATTATTGCGAGCAATATCACGATTTGTATAATCTGCAACATCCGCAATATATCAATCAACAAATAACGGATAATATATGAATTCGGATGTCATATGAAACTGACATTTGAGGATGCTATGCGATGCGGCTGGCGCGTAGGATGCTGACAAATGAGCGTTCACCTTAAACGCGGTTTTACCAAACTAGAACGAATATCGCAAACACCTCAATAATTGATAAATCCTCACAATATTTGTTGCAATACTACTGTGTAATTCAAATAAAAACCTTAATTTAAAGAAATTCATGATTGTTACCCACTGATAAGACATTTCAAGCCTGTTATTCTTCACGCACATAAACACTAGTTAATTTCGAGTGTCTCTAAAATTAGTCGACTTAAATACATTTAGATTCTATTTCGTTCCAAAATGAATCTCATATTTAAAGAATTTTAGTATGATTTGAGGAGCATTTGACCGTAACTGAAGCTTAAATATTTGAAGAATAACCGATTGTAAGAGATTAGAAGTGATTCAACTCATATACTTAAACTCGGTTTAATCGTAATCGGGCTACATTAATCCTTCGGAAAATGGTGATTACTAAAATAACTTATTATTGAAACACTACACAGAAGACAAATTTGTCGAGTTAATCTTGTGCAAAATCGACAAGATTTGTTGGCAGGGCTTCACAAATTTTAAAGTTATTTTATCATTTCCTGTTCAACTGCAGACGAAGCGGCCATTCGTTCATAAAATGAATCGAATAGATGATTGTTGCTCCAGCGGAAATAAATGGATCTTGTGAAGACAGTCTTAGTTTCAAACCGGTTGTAAACAAACAATTCCTCGAAATTTTTAAAATATCATCTTCTCAGATTTATATAACAACAGGTATATTATAAAATCGATCCTACTGTAGTGAATGTTCCGCCATGCCAACAATTCGCTAGATATATACACCTACCATTTTCATTATTAAATTATCATTTGAATGGAAATAAATGAAATTTTAGAATAGGAAATCTGATATCCTCATTTGAATCAATATCAAATTAATATTAAGATACTGAAACGACAACAAAACCATCATGAAAATCAAATTGAATTGAATAGGAGGAGAATTTCTATCAATTCATGAAATAAATCTACCGGAAATTTTTAATAAAATCTCGATATTTTCGTGAAATTCGATACTCAATTTCTATTATACGTAGTTACAGTACAACTTATAAACTATGCCATTCGTTGAAGATATTTCATATAGAACATGACTGCATAAATCAGGAGTAACGTAATAGAATTTTATCGGCATTTATCTAAAAAATGAGGAAATAAAAGAAGTAGAAAGTCCCCAAAGGATCTATTTGAAAGCTTTGGTTTGTTAGCAGCAGCATTATCATCAACAACAACAACAACAACAACAACAAACGGCTATTTTATGAGAGAAAAAGACGACGACGAATTGAAGAGAAATCTTTAAATTTCCATAAAATTCTAACCAGTAATAATCTGACTTCGTTATAAGGAGAAAGGAAGTATAATTTGGTAAAATGACTGATGACTAGCACATGAATAGGGGTTATATTCGACTATATGAGGGTAGTATTTCTTGAAAAATCATCGAAACGTTTTAGCCATTTTTCAAAGAGATTCACAATTTTCACGCCTCGTATACTGTAAATTCAGTATCTACAAACACAGCACTACCCTATTTTGGAAATAAAAATTTAACTGAATTATAAACGAAAAACTACCCCTCTTTGTATATACTTCATACACGATGTTAATATAATGTTAATGTCGTGACTAATGTTACCGCCCCTATAACAATAATTTCTTATAGACTGCAGACAAGATTATTGCGTCCGGATAATAATCATACAATTCTCTAGGGATAGGGGTTGTAAATTTCAACTGTTTTCAAACATATTGGTATTCTTATGAAATATTAAGAATTGTTCAACCTTGTTTTTTTTGTATGCGTATAATTAGCACTGTCATTATCTGCCAGAGACAGATCGATCACAAATTCCGAAAGCGCAACCCAATCTTGGAGACACGTCAACATGCAACCTAGCAACAACCCTTAAATTTATACTCAATCTATACAACAAACCAATCCAATTCCAATCATAATCCAGCAAATCTACAACATCAAACAATGGACTATATTGAAACAAAAAGAGATCGAAATTGGGAGACATTATCAAAGAATGATTCGTTAGATCCTAGCTACACGAATCTTGTAGTACCCTAGTAAGCAATTTAAAATTGTATTTGTTTAATTTTTATCAAATTCGTTCGATAGTTATGTAATTTGTCGACAACGTTACAATAGAGCCTGCCGGAAACAACGGCGCCAATTCATAAAACAAATCGAAACAGCCGAATTAAACCTATCGAGATCAGTGGATGGTGCACGAATCCATCGGGAATTCGCCAATCCACCCATAAAAATGACTGATCCCAATTTGATAACGGAATTAACACTGAAACAGAAATTCAAATTGGAAAATCTATTATCTGAATAAATATTCAATTGTTCATTGTAGTAAATTGTCAAAATTTTGACAACTCTTTTCTATAATAAAATGTTTGCAAATGCGTTCCAAAGTGGTTTTATTTCGGTATTTTACAGTTGTGGCAGTAGTCCATTACTTCTTTGGGATAAATATGTAAGCATAGTTTTGAATTCGTATGAAAACAACAACAACAACAACAAAACGGTTTTAAATTTCTAAATATTTATAAAAATTGTTTTTATCGTGTCGATCTTGTCACATTACCATATTCATGGTTTGATGTGGGGAGATGTTGTGGCGGAGGCACCGATAATCTTCAAAGCTTCGAAGGGGCTGCACGTTTCTTTTAACAATACGATTAAATCTCAAACAGAATTACTAGGTTCATGTAGATTTAATACCTTTTAATGTATTCAGAAGAATTGTACGGCCTGTTGATGGAATCTATCCGTATTTGTATTATTTTTCTACCAAACATCCAGGAAAAACAAATCGGCCTTGTTATTTCGCTTGTCTAGTCTTCTATTTACCACCCTCTCTATTGAATTATCTTTATTGATTTCTAGGTAAAGAATGGACATATACGTCGTATATCCGACGATGATATAAAATCTTTAGTATTGGAAATAGCTGGTACGAATGTGGCCACAACTTATATAACATGCCCGATCAAACCTCGCGCCTCATTGGGAATTAAATTGCCATTTCTCGTTATGATTATTAAGAATCTCAATAAGTATTTCTCTTTCGAAATTCAAATTTTAGGTAAAAAAAAACTTCCCATTAGAGAGATTTTTATTTTCAATTAATATTTTTTCTACCCATCTTATGTTTGAAGATGATCAAAATATGCATCGGCGATTTCGCATATCAAATTTCCAATCAACCACAAAAATCGGTCCATTTTGTACAACAATGCCAATCAAATTGAGTACTGGTTGGAATCAAGTTCAATTCAACTTGGCTGATTTTACTAAACAAGCTTACGGTAAAGTTTACTAATATTGAAAATGAAATATAATATTGAATTTCTATGAATATAACAAATATTGTAGGATCAACTTATTTAGAAACTAGTCGAATTCAAATTCATGCAAATGTACGTATACGACGTATTTATTTCTCCGATATGTTATATAAAGATCATGAGCTGCCAAAAGAGTTTCAATTGTGTCGACCAGGATTACCTGGATCACAACCAAGGAGAGGTTCATCAGAGAGTCGAGCAAGTGCTGAAAAAATGAAACGTAATCATAATTTTTGTAAATGAACATATACGGAGTGTATCACGTTTGATACTACTATCAAACTTCATAAGTCGATTATTTAGATGATGCTATATTTCTGTTTGCACTAATAAACTACAAACGTTCATTCAAATAATCGACCAGAAAAAATGAACGTAGGATGTGACTCCACTCTGAATAGACAAAAATTATCAAAAACTTTCAAATTTCAGTTAGAACATCATTAGATTTTAGAAAAACATCGAAAAATGAACAAGAAATACCATCTGGAGCATTACCAAGTCCGGTACTTGATAGTACTGACATAGTAGAACCCGTTACAGATTTTGAAATCGCTGGAATTGAGCATTATCTTCAGTCAACAATATCCAGGCGAAGAAGATGACGAAATTATAAAAGTTACTTCAGAAACTCAAATCGAAAGTAAAAAGCAAGAAGCTTTGATAGAAGAAACTCCTATTGAAGAACCTGTTACTGAGGCAGCTCCTACTGAAGAACCTGCTGCAGGAGAACCTGTTACTGAAATAGCTCCTACTGAAGAACCTGCTGCAGAAGAACCTGCTGCTGAAACAGCTCCTACTGACGAGTCTGCTGCAGAAGAACCTGCGGCTGAAGCAGCTCCTGCTGAAGAGCCTGCAGCAGAAGAACCTGCGGCTGAAGCAGCTCCTGCTGAAGAGCCTCCTGCAGAAACAGCTCCAGCTGAAGAGCCTGCAGCAGAAGAACCTGTTGCAGAACAGCCTGTCGCAGAAGAACCTGTTGCTGAGGCAGATCCTCCTGAATAAGGTTGAGAAGAAAAAACAACGGATCAACGAGTCACCGATTTTGAAAAATACGAATTTATTTAATTGGAAAATAAAATTTTCATTATTGTAAAATTTCTTTATAGTTTTTTAATTAGTAGCAGCCTAAGCGTTATGCAGTGCCGGACCGTGGGGGGCTACAGAGGCACCTGTTCTGGACGCGGTATCCAATGGGGTGCCAAATCGTATATGTTTGATTTTTTGTAGATTGACATAGACTAAAAAAAGCGCCTGTTAGTCATGTTTGACACGGGTGCAATTTACTCTCGACCCAACTCTGGTATTATAACATGCTGTGTAACAGACGCAAGGTAACATATAGATACTACAAATTTTGCAAACAAAAGTTATAATAGTAATATTAACTTGATAATTGAAAAAGAATGATGTTGTAAAAGAACTTTCTTTAGAATTTTACCGCTTTAAGATCGTACTTTTTGTACAGGAATATACAGGTAAATGGCATCGATCTTATAAACAGGTCTAAAAGCATTGGTATACCATGAGCTTGTTATTGAAGCCAACTTTAGTTCCTAATAAGCGGCGCAATTGTCAAGAGAACGAGAAGTAAAGCTATGCATGCTGAACTTGGTGAAATGAGATGAAGAATAATAAACAAAGATGACTATATGATATGATCTTTTTCTAGCTCATATGTCCTACTAGTCTTTCTATTTGGTCCCTCGACAGTTGCGCCACCACATTTATCTTCAATAACAATTACTCTCACTCTTGTGTAGTGTCAGGACCTGTTGACAAGACCGTGATCAATCCTGAATACATACGATCATATGTACAGATTTATATTTGGCGCTGATTTCTAGGGATTTTCATTATGTTCGATCATGTGAGAACTAGTGAGACGATTTGTCATTTCTAGTCAATGTCAAAGTCCAGGCAAATATTTTTCGAAAAAAATTACGATTAACGATTATATAAACGTGATTTTGAAATTAGAAATTTGAATAAAATGTTCAAATTACAAGAATCTGTAACATGAAAACCCATATATTTATAATCAATAATGCATAATAAATTTAAAACATTATTTCTAACCTAACCTCAAATTGTTAATCCTGCAGAGAGATTTAGTATTTTTTCTAATTTATTAATTAAGTTATCAAAACGAAATAGTCATGTCGTCAGTTGAAAATCCACCACCCGAATTCATTAAAATAATCGAATGGAATATGATGGATAAAGCGAAATTTTTCCCATTATCAATGTTAAGTTCATTCAGTGTTCGCAGTGTACTTTATCCATTAACAGTGATCAAGACACGTTTACAAATTCAAAAACAAAATGATCTCTATTCGGGTAGGTACTAATTCAAATTTATAGCGTAAATTATACATATTTTGTTATTATTTAAGGTATGTTTGATGCCTATGGTAAAATTTATAAATATGAAGGCTTCCCAGGATTGTACAAAGGTTTTTGGATATCATCAGTTCAAATAATTAGCGGTAATTATTTGTTACATATTAAACATTACGTTTAAATAGATAAAAACATGTATTTTCAGGTGTGTTTTATATTTCTGTTTATGAAGGTGTTCGTCATTTATTAGCTAAAAAAGAAATCGATTCTAGAATTCGTGCATTAATCGCTGGTGGTAGTGCTTCAATTGTCGGCCAGACAATAATTGTTCCATTCGATGTTCTTAGTCAGCATTTAATGATGATAGGTGTTCAAAGTAAAAACGAAAAGGTGATCGACTTGTTCAAATTATTAATGATTTGTTTTAAACCGGCATTTACAAAAGAATTATTGTTACAGTATGCATTCAATCCATTTGGAATTGCGTTAACACCAGGCCGCAGTAAATTCTCGATAACACTAGATGTTGCTAAAGAGATATATCGTCGTGATGGTATTCGAGGCTTTTATCGCGGTTACATGGCGAGCCTAGCCGCATATGTGCCTAATTCAGCATTATGGTGGGGATTTTATCATTTTTATCAAGGTTCACATCTACATATAATCTATAAACGTTTTCATAAAACATAAAACAATGTTTCAATTTCTAGATGAATTATATAGAATCCTACCAACTTGGGTATCACATTTGTTGATTCAAGCAATTGCTGGCACTTTAGGTGGTTTTACAACAACAATCATTACAAATCCATTAGATGTAGTTAGAGCCCGATTACAAGTACAACGAATTGAATCGATGCGTGGCGCTTTCCGTGATTTATGGACAGAAGAACGTTTCAAAATGTTTTTAAAAGGATTAAATGTACGTTTAATACAATCAGCAACATTCAGTTTTAGTATAATACTTGGTTATGAAACTATTAAACGTGTTTCAGTGAAAGACGAATATAAACAGATGGTACGTTGGTGATTATTAGTGTTAATTACCAATTATTAGCCAAATTTTTTTGTTATTATTGTTGATAATTTTATAATAGTTGCACAATTTGATGTTTATGTAATTTATGTAAATAACAAATATATATATAAATCAATGTTGACAAAGGATAATAGTTGAAATGTACAAAAAGGAAAACGTTAGGATAATGACTTTAGAAGAAAAAAGGTGATCAATAAAAGACCAAAGATTTAATCATTTTCTTTTTTAAATTGTTATTAATTTGATGAAATCCATAAACAAATATATTTATATACGAAAAAAAAAGATTTAAAAACTACAGTTTCAACAATATTGCAAAAATTTTGCCCGAAATTAGATGCAACCGCAACTACATACAAAGGCCTTTTTTTCGTCTTCTATTTATCCAGTGGTTAGGTTTTAAAAAGAATAATCGTAACAAACAATAACCACCGTATCAAAATATTGATTTTGTTTTCTTTCAGTTATTATCACAACATTCAGCTAGAGGCACATGTCAAGTGTTGGCTGTGGTATTAACACTAAGATCAACACATCTATATTAAAATAAATTTTTGTGTGTTTTTTTTGAACGTGTCGAACTATCTAAACTAAACTAAACCAATACAACATGGCACACAATTACAATTAAAAAAAAACGAAGTCTTATTATTATCATTTTTTAAATATCAATTTCGTTTCAATATTTGTCAAAAATATTCTATACATTTCAACGAATAAATGTGGATTGTCTTCTAAATATAACTTTCAAATAGTGCAACAAGTTTATAAACTGCCTTAAAAAATATTTATATATATATATATATCTCTCTCTCTTTATCATTTTGGTCTTAATTATCAAAAATTTACAAGAAACGAAATCATTTACATATTCTCTGGACACGTAATTATACAAGAAAAAAAAATAAACAACGAATAAAAACTAAATAATCAAGCACCAGACATTAAAAAAAATGTACAAAGCTATAAAAACTATCAAAAAAAATATATGTAAAGGTACAAATGAAATTGCTTTGATTGCACAATTTTGTACTCGACAAAAGAACGCTTAATAGTTTTACGTTTAAAATCAAATATAACAAATTTGTAATTATTTAAAATTAAGTCAAAAGTATTCAAACAAAAAAAAAAAGAAGCATCGAACCTATCTACGATCAGAAAAATAAAATAATCGAAATATCATGTTTAAATAAACGGTCGTGTAATTTTGTTTTTTTGCAATGGAAAAAATCTTAAAAACTAAACCCACCTGTGTGTTCATCACCAGCATCCATCTCATTTCTCTCTTTCATATAATCCATCCAATCAATTAATTATTGTTTGTACCCTTGCATAAGCTCGTTGAAATTAACAAGACCATTGAGATCGATATTGCAATCATCAAATTGATCCAAATAATCCATGGCAGGACCACCACCACCACCACCAGCTGTTGTTGTTGTTGTAGAGACCGATCCGGCATAACTGCACAAAAGACATAACCAGACATCACACATTACTGCAACACAGACAAACCAACCAAAACAAAATGGAAAAAATGAATGAATGAAAACGAAAAATAACAGATGATTATGTTAAGTAAATAACTATATATTTTGTTGCAAAATGTGTCTGGTCATGTCTGTTTGCAGAATGCGTTATAATTAATATAATTAAAAATGCCCATATTTAAAATTGTCTATCAAAAATTAATAATTAATCATTTAAATATAAGCATTTTTGTATCATGCAAATGCATGAAAATATGATGGTAATTGCTGTGATAAATTATCTCTAAATTTATTCATAATTTTTTTTTTGGTTAAGGACAAAATAAAACAAATTAATGAATAAAGAAATTTTATAAACAAAAAAAAGAAAAGAAAAACTAATAAAAAATATTAACAGAATTTTTGTATATCACATTATTTGGAATTTACTCAAATTTACCCTGTTTTTTTTTAATTAATTTTGAATCCAACTAGGATTTTAACGAAAATTCTTTTTAAATTCATCGAGAAAATATGTAAATATATATCAAAATTTTATAAACTAATAAATAAAACCGCGATATTATATATTTTTATATATATAAAAAAGTATAAGCATTAATATTTGAAATTAAAAAAAATTATAGTAGTTAATAATAATAAAATAATAATCAAAACATTAACAATATAGGTCGTTTTAGAAGCATGATTGTTGTTTTATATATCTAGCATGTTCTGAAAACTAAAACGATAACGATGATGATTTACTATCAGACCAAAATAAATAAATAAAAAAATCTATGAATTCTAATAAATCATGCCCGACTTACCTGCTTACAACTGATGGTGTATCTCTAGATGGATCAGGTGATTGTAGAAATGAATGTTGGGGTGTATTTGGATAACTTGGACCTCCACTACTTAATCCTGGTACATGTGTTACAAGAACTGGTTTCACATAACCATTATTTGCAGATGGTTGATTATCTAGAATTATACAAAAACATTTTTATACAGAAACATTTGTTGTCTTTGATAATGGGTTTAGAAAGGCAAGACAAGAACTCTTATTGCAAACAGAGCTGGACTTTTTTGAAAATAGTTGTTTATAATGAATTAGTGATGGTGAGATCCCCAACTTGCGTCTAATAATAAATACGGCCTTCTCCACATCGATCAACAATCAATTAAACAAAGACTGAATTGTTTCTCATACAATTAAAAACTGCAAGAATATGGTGTAGGCACTGTGATGGAATATTCAAATCCGAATTGATTTAAATCATTAAAAATCTGTAAACGAAGACAATTTCCCAACTTGACTGTAAAACCCAATAAAACGACGTGGTTACACATCAAATTTGGGAAAATTTTCTATGTATGTATGTATGTATGTATGTATTGTTTGTAATTCTGACAATTTAATTATTTTGTTATTAAATAAAGATTCCATAATACGTCACAGCCAATTATACGTTTATATTATCTACCCTCTTAAATTTGTAATGGAGATGTCATAAAAAATCAAGATATTAATGAATAAAACAAAATACCTTGAAACGGTGTGTAGTATTTTCCAAATGGTATATCTTTAGAAATGTCAGGATACAAGTAGACAAGATGATTTAAATCAGCAACACGATCAGCTAGACAACGTATTGCAAAATCTTTTGATGTAAACGGTTGTAAACTAAAAACTTCACCAGTATCTAAACAAAAAATTATTTCAATTTTGATCATTCGATAATTTTTGTCTGTAATTACCAGAAACCCAAGCAATCGTAATACCACCCAATTCACTATCAGAGAATCTCAACAAAAACGTGCCACAAGGACATGTAGCTAACATCTCTTCAGCTTGTTTCTTTTTAACAAATCCCATAATAGCTCTAAACACACAAAAAAAAATGAAATAATTAAAGATTCTTTTTTTTAATGAAATCATTTACCCATCAACCCATGGTCCACGTAAATGTTCTCTGGTCAATTTCATAATAGCATGAAACCATTCCCAAAATGTAAAATTTCTATCTGTTAATGGTTCTTTACAAAATTGTGCCCAACTTAAGCCTGGATTTGTTGTTTCATTATAATTACCACGAAATGCTTTATCACCTAGAAATCGTAAATTATCTTCGGTCAATGGTCGGCCAGTAGCAGAACGGAACTTTAATGATAAAGTGTCTGCTACTCTTGACCATGGTACCTATTTTATAAACAGAATAATTAGAAATTTTGTTTGTTTGTTTTCTTTAGTACTGTACCTTATCTGGTACAGCAAATGGTGCACGTCCTTGATCACTGAATGCATTATCCCATGTTACAGTAGCCCATGCATGTGGTTCTTGATTACCATGAACAATTACAACAACTGGTAAACTTAATGTCCATACATGAAAGACTAATTCACCACCACCAACACTAAATTGTGATTGGAATAACAATGAGAATTTCTCATCCATTACACTTTCTGTACCTTTCTTTTCAGCTCGTTTAATTTTCTTCAATTGCATATTACGAAAACTAACTGACAATTGTCGTGTAGCATTCTGATATTCCATTGTACCTGTATTATTCAAAATTTCACCACTACAATCACCATTCTTTGCTAATTTATCATTTTTCAATAAAACATTAGCTTGTGCTTCCGAAATGATTGTAACTTTAACTTGTGGCGGTGTCATATGTACATTTAATTTACCACCAACTAATAAACGTACAGTAGCTGTAAATCTTGTATTTGTTTTCATTACTTGTGGTGGTTGTTTTTCAATAATAAATGTTGATGTGACTAATGATGATAATAATTGTGTTATATCAACAGTTAATTGTGGTAAATCGTCAGCAGCACCTGGTGGATCTAATGCTAATTTCTGTCTTAAACGATCAACTTCTTTAATTTGTTGACGATTCAACCATATTAATTCAGCTAAACTTTCACACCATTCCTGTATTGTATCTAAATTACTATTAAATGTTGCACCATTACCAGATAATTGTTGTTCACGTTTCCATTTAATCATTTCATCATCTAATATATGGGATTGTAATTGATTTAATACTTGAATTGTTTCTTTAAATTTATCACTTAATGCTAAACGCAATTGCATTAAACCAGCTATTTTCTGGTGCATCACCTGTTCTAATAATTCTTTTTGACGTGTCAATTTCTGTAAACCAGTAGTTGTTTGAACATTTGTGGGACTTGATGAAAGCTGTTGAATATGTGCTGAAATATAAACAAAAATTCTTAGTATAATCATCTCACACATTCAGTTAAAAAAAGCGTATGATTTGTAAGAAAAGCCCAGAATACCAGAATTCTACGCTTTTCTTACGTTCGCAGAAGATAATTGCAACAATTGCAAGAAAAGTAATAACAGATTTACCGTTTAATTTTGTGCATTCGTGATACTGAATAGCGAAAGCTTCCTGCTCTTGTTCCATTCTACGTAGATCATCCGCAGTGTCCTATAATTCATCAAATATAAATTGTGTAGATTTAATTAAATAATTCGTCTACCTGTGTGCGTCGCCTTAAAATCTCAATTTTATGGACAATTTCCGTACCAGTATTAGAAGACATTACATTCGTTAAACCAGGCAATGGTTCACCATTCGATGCTTGTACAAGACTCATTTCCGTTGCCAAACACTGTCGTACATAATTAAATAATTGCATAGGATTAGCACTATGAACAGAAACATAAAAATTAGTTAATAACAATCTCGTAATCATTTCAATTTAATAACTATCTAACCTATAACGTTGACGAAACATTTTAGCTGCTTCAGCTAATTTTAATTTCGTTAAAAAATATTCAGCATCCGTAACAACAGCTGCTTTATTCTCAATTTCTTGTATTAACGAATTAACCAAATTTGAAACATATTGTTCGTGTTGTGGATTATCTGGTTGCAATTCAATTTCTGACCTGAAAGATAGATGGAATTAATCAAAAATTTAAAAAAAAAACAAAAACACTCATTAATTGAGAAAATCCCATTACCAAAATTTATCTTCAATGTATTGAGCCAAATAATGTCGTACTTCAATTGGAAAATGATCACCGTAGATCGCTCGAATTTTTTGTAAACTTTCCGGCGGCAATTGTTGTGCTTTCGCCCACAAAGCCATCTTGAGAGGTTATGTTCTAACAAACAAAAATCAACAATTAACACATCCACACAACACGATAACAGTTTGAAATATCCAATTTCAAACAAACTGCAATTTTCACGCTAATTATTTATTTAGGAGAGACAAAAGAAAACAAAACGTAAAATGCAAATAAATCAAGGCTCAAGGTCGCAGCAGGAGCGGGACTTGGTACATTATGATGTGTTGTTTACAGAACTGCACCGATATCAATAATGAAATTACACAAAAGAACAACACTAACCTTTCTATTTTCAACGAAAAACCCAATAAAGGCCTTGTCAACAATGGAAAACACACATTTACCTCATAAAATTTGATTTTTTTAACTGGAAATAGAAATTGTTATCTAGCGTGCTGATAAAACAACGTCTAAATCGGTAGCCATATTTGAATAAGTCAAACAACGTCATTCGTGTATTTTTGACAGACCACCAATCACACATTATGGTGGTAAATTCAAAAATCCAACTCACATTTTTAATAATTTATTAACAATCAAAAGAAACACAATAATTATAATAATATTTAGTAACAAAATACGTTTAACACTCCGTTAATCACAATAAAAATTCTCTAATATAAAATCATGAAAATCTTGTATTATATTGTATTGTTATGTTTCTTAAAAAGTCTTTAATATTGTCATAAGTTGAGTAACTAATTCCAACAGCAATTGGGCCTTTGATCCAATTCATCGATAATCCCTTATAAAATCCTTTAATAATACCCTCACTAGAAATCAAAAAAAAAATTATAATTAGATTACACAAGATTAAAATGGGAAATTTCAATAATGTGACGTAACAAGTGGTGGGTACGAAAGGTGCATTCAAATCACGTTTATTTTGAGAAATCGACAATCGTATTCCCTACACCGTCATCATCTTTAAATGTCATACGTATTTAGATTTATCTCTCCTACGTTCTTAACATAAAAATGCATATATCGCTCATGAGCTGCAATAGTGACACAATTCAAAAAATACTGTTTTTGAGTTAGTACTAGTTTTAAGATGGAGACTACACTTTCATTCAGTAGCAATACTGAAATAACGGCTAATTCAATACTGAACCGAGAAATGGCCGAAAGAATATAAAAAATACTATGTTTGCCATAGTAATATGGAAACTTTCAATGCATTTATCTCAAAATGATCGTTTTTGAGTTGTATCACTATTGCAGTCCATGAGCGCGATATGGTCAATTCATGTATCTGTACCTACCCAGGGCCACCATAAGCATAGGACTAAATGGGTTGTGACCCTGGGTCGCCAATTTTGCTTGCACCCAAATCAGTTTGACTGCTGCAGACCAGAAATAAAACTTCACTGGTCACTCCGATCCCGCTATCTCTCTCGTGTATTTTCCTATAAAGAGAGGAGTACATTATTGAACGGATTCATTAAACGTTGAAAACCTGATAATCTTTGATTACGTTGAAATACGACTATCAAAAATTGAAGAGATTATAAGTGGGGGGGGGCTACAATTTTACACATCGGACCACTTGATGTGATCTCTATTAACCTTTGGTATAATCGACATTTAGAGATGATGATTACTAGATAGTGAATAGTATCAATAAGACTTTTTCACTTCGCATAGGAACCGTTTAGTGACCGTTGTACTACTTAATAAAAAGGGTAAAAACTCGTAAATGTTAATTCAACACCCTCCAATTGCTCGACAATGTCCAAAAATGTTTACCTATAAATTATCTTAGTGGTGCCAATAATTGTTGTATAACGACCATTTAAATCAGTTTGCATACGTCGGCGAACAATATCAAGTGGATAACTACTACATTGTCCTAACATACCAGCAATAGCACCAAAACAAAGCGCAATAAATGGATTCGGTTTCGACTTGTGATCAATATTTTCAAGATATAATCGCTTCAATGTATCGTATGTAAAAAACGACACGCCTGCATATGGTATAACACCAGCTATTGTTGGTATATAACCACGATAGAATGCACGTAAACCTTCTTCAATAAAAATCTTATTAAATACCTAAACAAAAACAAAGAATTTAATTATTTAAAGAAATTGTAATTGTATTAATAATTACATGTCGAAGTGTTGAATATTCTCCTTTATGTGTAACAGCCATTCGTGCTCTAGCAACATCTAATGGATAAGTTATTGTTTGTGATGTAGCACCAGCTAATGAACCAGCTAAAAACAATTTCTGTGGTGATTTACCTGTATTATCATCTATTTTCAAAATTCTTTTCCACTGTTCGTGCGATGTAAACTGTATGGCTGCATGTGGTATTATACGTGCCATTGTGGCACTGTTGCCACGCCATAATGCAAATAATCCTTGTTGTTTATATGTTTGTATCAAAAACTTGAAGGCTTTCTTTGTAGAATACGACTTATCACTATTGAAAAAAACAAAAAATATTGATTTAATTAAATTTCATACTTATAGAATACCTGATTTGGAAATTGATCTTTGTCCGATCTAATGGAGCAATTGTTGTTTTAGCTAAAGCACCAGCAACAGCACCAGCACATAAACTTGTCAGTACAATTTGTGTATTGTCCAAATTTCGACTAGTGGGCATTTTGGAAGACACTCGATTTCATACGCATAATTGACTAAAAATTGATCAACACAAAATATTAATAAAATTACTCGATTTGTTAATAATAGATAAACACACAATTATGTAATACACAACAATATCAAGGCCAATACAATGCTCAAGAAAAGAAAACAACAATAATAATCAATAAATTTGAATATTTTGATTGATTACCATTAATTCAATCGGATATCAACAATAACAAACATTTTAACCGTGTTTTTGTTAGAAAAAAAATACGATAACGATAATGATCATCAATAAATAATAGATAATTGAAGGCTTCCCCACTCCTTATTTATGGTTTGCAGTTGGATTTTCATTGTGTAACTGTACCGTGTAAACACACCTTACGTGGCACCGCAAAAATGGTAAAATTGTGTTTATTCTTATATTTATTCTATTTACATACGAATGATAATGATAATTGCAGGCTCGTTATTTTAAAGAACAAGATATCGACGAATTCCGCGAATGTTTCTACTTATTCGCCAGATCCGGCCATATCAAATCGCTAGATGAATTAACATTGATCATGAGAAGTTTAGGCTTATCACCAACAATATCTGAACTTGCTGGTTATTTCAAGCAAAAAGTAAGATTGTCTTTTATTTTTATAGAAAATGCCCTACTTTTATTATGATTTGATTGTTGAAGGGTGGTAAGATGACATTTGCTGATTTTTTGGAAGTCATGCATATACATTCGCGTGTTGAAAATCTACCAAATGAGATAATTGACGCTTTCAAAGCTGGTGATACAAATGGTAATGGTTTAATATCAGCAAAACAATTACGACAAATGTTGCAAAATTGGGGTGAATGTTTATCAATCAAAGAAGTGGATCGTATCTTTCGTGAGGCTAATGTTAATAATAATAATATGGTGCGGTATGAGGATTTTATTAAAATTGCATGTGCACCTGTACCTGATTATTATTAACAACAACAACACCTTTTATCAATAGTGAATTTTATCTTTTTGTTTGAAAAAAAATTGTTAGATAAAATGACATACCTGTTTACATTAATTAATTATTTCATCCATTCATTATTTATAAATTCGTAATCCAAAAATAGCGGTTTATCTCAATAAATTATCTAATTATAATACGCATGTTGTTGTTAAAATTAATAAAGTTTCCCAAAGTATTTTTAGAATAACAATAATTTTTTTTTTATATTCTAGGTTTTTTTAATTATCAACGTTGGTACGTCAAAGTCCAATGTCTAGAAAACCATAAACTTTATAAAAATATAGATATCTAGTTGCGAATTTCAATATTCTTCACTTCAATTTGGCAAAAATCTCACTACTTATCAAACATAATATCGACAGCAAACTTGAAGTTTTAACATAATAGAAATTTGAGAATTTCTAGATTTGTTTTCTAATATATCATTTAACACTCTATATTTGAATTGAGCTCAATGGATTACCGCTTCGGAATCCACATGATCAAAGCTGCCACATCTACCACTTTTCAGCAAATCTACCGATTTGCAACCGTAACCTCATAACTTATCACTACATTCTATGTAAATAAATGTAAATAATCATTCAATGAAACATAATAATTAAATAGTGATGTCGCTATTCTGTTATACGAGGTTATCCAATAATCAGCAGTTCCCCAGTTGCAGACCAGGCACTTTATTGTGCTGACCCACAATCGCATTTCGCTGTTAAACAATCAAACAATCCTCACCAATTGATTGCGTTACTGACTATCAAAATTAATGGAATACATCATCGACCAGCAGTATTACCACAAACTTATAGAAATAGATTAAAATAATGAGCCGACATTGTGGACATACATCTGGCAACACCGCAATTAACCTAAGCTTTTACGTTCTAAACATAACCTGAAAATCCGGCGTTTTTTCAACGTTGTTTGTATCGCGTTTAATTAATTTTTAAGAACGAAATAATCAAATCAATCAACAATGACTGCGGCTATGCCAATAAATCCCAAACCATTCTTGAATAGTTTAACTGGTAAAGCTGTAATGGTAAAATTGAAATGGGGCCATGAATATAAAGGCTATCTAGTATCAGTTGATGGTTATATGAATCTACAATTAGCTAATACTGAAGAGTATATCGATGGAAATATCACTGGTTTGTTTGATACAATTCAATTAAATCCATTACGATATTGATTAATTGTTATTTTAGGTAATTTAGGTGAAGTATTGGTTCGTTGTAATAATGTGTTGTTTATACGTGGTGCTGAAGAAGAGGATGAAGAAGGTGAAACTAAAGACTAAAAGTGACTTTATTCGTAATTTCTAATATAAATTAGACTAGTTTTAAGTTTATTCAATTTGATACATTGATACACTATCAAAGAGTTTTTGATAATAAACAAATCATTTATTAATATCTATTTTATCATCATCAGAGATTGGTCTGTCATAATTCAAAGTACAAATTGGTTATCCTTGACATTGAATCTACTTTTATTGTACAAAAAAAAAGATAGTGAATGAAATAATATCGCTTAACGGTTCATTAATTCAAATTGTTACATTTAATTTGATAATTTTTAGAATCAGCTGGTAGTATTAGATATGTTTCAAATCAATCCTTTATGGAAACAAAGAAATTCACTTCATCTATCATTAGAGTGTTTTGTGTTTTATTAACATTGTTGAACTTTTGATGATTTATGTTTCCGACAAATTGCAAATTCGACATTATTCATTCATAACTATTAATTTCCTATATGATTTCAAAATTTTCGTAAATCATCAATAAAACCGATAGGGAAACAATAAACAATTTGTACAGATTAGATATTCTCAATTTTGTGTTTGGAAATTTCATCGTTTCTACGCCCCCCCACCGCATCAATAATTACGATTTGGAAGCGCCAACAGGTTGATAATTGTCCCCAAGTTCCGTTTTTAATAACAGTTTGGTTGAAATGTCTCTGGAGGGTTGAATATGAGTAATCATTGTCGAATTGTCTAAAGATTAGCTAATAAGTCAACAAATGTATTTTGTCATTTTGAACGGAACGTAATAGCAGTATATTGTTCTGTATATATGAATAGTCGAGAGTTCACAACGCAGCCCTAGATATTCAACTTTACCACCACCTAACAATCCGTATAAATGAAGAAGGGTGCGCCTGTTAATCGGACAAAACCCACATTAATTTGCTCATTTTTTCTAATTATTTTATTGATTTAACGTTGTAATTATGGTATTACGTTCGGTTTGTTCAAATAATAAATTAACAAATGTTGGGGTTGAAAGGGTTAATATGCTTAAAATTTTAATTGTGAACAAATAATTCCCAACCAGTATTGTTTGTCTAAAACGGAAGGTGGAAGTCAATAAAATGGATTGTATGTAGATATAATAGTGTGTACGGTAAACGAACTGTTTGTGTGGTTGATATAGCTTTTTCCCTGACATTGCAACAAACTTCGGGGTATATCAGGAAATAAGTCGCGATTTTTATTATGTCTGACGTTCGCATTTTTGTGCAACTAGTGTTTGATCGATGGCAATACACTACAAGGGCTGAAAACATTGAATAAAGGAGCTGATTAAAAAATATCTTGACCTTACTTAGGAAACTTTACTTAATGGTGATTGATTGATTAGCAACATTGTTAGATAGTTTATTTTGAAAGCAACCACTGATAACATTGGAAATGATTTTGATAACATCATTAGGATAATTAGAATAACAAAATCTACAGTGACCATTCATGACCCCTTTGAAACATTCGAAAACGTCCGATTAAATTCCAAATATTTATTTACATGTTGCACTTGTTGGTTGCCATATTACGGGTACGGGGAGTCAATCCCTGGCGCATCTGAAATTGGGGTGATTTTGTTTGAAATGACATCATTGAGTATTTGGCACATTCCAAGTGCTTTAATCATTAATCATTTAGGATAAAGACAGTATTTTGTAATTTCTTTAATAAAATTGTCCGAAAACTCATTCACCCATTCATGGTGTTCTTTACCAAGACTCGAGAATCGTATCACTTCAGCCAATATAGAAGTATCGTATGTGTTTATGATAAAAGCTCTCTCTCTAACAACAATATGGTGAGAGTGTTCTGCATGTTGACTGGCTACAGAGGTATAAACAAATTTCCGTAGAGAAATCACTGGGCACCTATCGTCTTCAATGGAGGCGGTGCCAGTAGAACGCCGCCCCCTATCAGTTGTTCTGCAGTCGGAGCCGCCGCCACCGCCAACACAGTGCATTTAGTATTGAAGCAGTTTCGCATGGTGTTACGTGTGCGTTTAGCTCTAACGATTAAGTGTTGTCTGTAGAGCGAATTCAATTCAATAGTTATACACATGTTAGAATGGATCAAGAAGATCAACATTTAGCAGAAGAGTACGTCCAAAATTTCGTACTCGATCATTTAGAAAGTGTCACTGTGAAAAGTGAAGATAATAAACGACAGATTAGTGAACCAGATATTTGGATGTCAAGAGATGCGGATCAGCGTAGTATTTATAATCGACAATGGCAAGATGATCGTCGTATACCGCCATTATCACCACCACCAGATGCTATTTATCCACCGCAAGCTGTTATGGTACATCCATCATTGATGAATGATCCTGGTACACCGCCAGATACACCACCAAGTAGTTCACCAATTAATTGTCGACCAGAACCTATGAATGAATTTATGTGGTTTCCACAGACACGTGAACCACAACCATTAGATTTACGTCCATTACATTGTATGGGTGGTGAACCGGATTGGGAACGGCGTGAGTACATCCCATCTGGAATGATGATGGATAACAATCACCATCACCACCATCATCTACGGTCACAATCAGTATGTAGTGGTGCTAGTGCTTTATCACCTCGCCTAAATAACACTTCCGGCTATTCAACATGCAGTGAAGATACTGGTTTAAATGATGAAATGTTGATGACATTATCTGTACGTGAATTAAACAAACGTCTCCATGGGTGTCCACGTGAAGAAGTTGTACGGTTGAAGCAGAAACGACGCACGTTAAAAAATCGTGGTTATGCACAAAATTGTCGATCGAAACGTTTACAACAACGACATGATTTAGAACAGACGAATCGTAGTTTACAAAATGAAATACATAAAATTAAAATTGAATTATCTAGAGTAACACAAGAAAGGGATTTGTTGAAACAACGATTACAAATGGGGCGACAAAGTCAAATCCAACAGCATCAACAACAGCAACAGCAGCAGCAGCAGCATCAGCAACAACATCATTTAAATTCCGACGGTCAAAGCTCACCGGAATTCTATCTGTGACAGCATTTTCCGGGTCGGAGGATCCAGTGATTTTCGGGCCCGCGATTTTTGCAATAAATCGCAGTGTCTTTTCTCGTTATATTCATTGTTAAAATTATCAATTCTTGTTTTCGATTTTATCGAAATGTTTGGCAACAGCAGTGAAATGTGTGGAAAAAGTGATGCAGGTACATTATAATAATGATACAAATGATGCAGCAGTCCGATTTTATAGATTGTATCTAGAAATATTATTGCTTTCAGTTTTGTTTCTTCAAATTTGTTTAAAGAGAAAAACACATGTTTATTATTTACCTCTTTTTCCTATTATATGTTTATATTATGTGTTGTTAAAACAAATCAATTTCCAGTGATATAGCATATCTTTTTTCAAATCATTTTTATTTTCGAAATATCTATAAGTTCGATAATGTCTATTTTTATATGAATCAGGTGAATTTTCTTAATTAACACCTGATACCAGTTGTGTTTGATAATATATATATGAAATATGTTACCATTATTGTAAATAAAACATTGGTTTCAATAAATTTAGATTGTAAATTTCAATATTGTTTTTTTTAAATTTTGTTTAGCTTCAACGATAGATTTCCCTGTTTATCAATAAATACAAACAATCTGCAACTGTCTGGATAAAATTGAAATTGATCATCCCTGGCGCCGAGTTGTTTTTAATTTTTGTCAACAATGACAATTGATAAAAAATTCTTGAGTTTACTTCTTCCACTTTGATAAGAATAGACTTTTTAACAACGATATTGCAAGTAATTTGGTTAAAACGAAATGTCTTCGCGAGAATTTTTCCAAAAAGTGTTTGATTACTGAGTAATTTTCAAATCTAATGTGTTGATCCCATATTCAGGAATTTTACAAGAGAAACCCCAATGAAACGTGATAGTATTCAATTACTGAGTAATTTCTAAATCAAGTGTTTCTGTCTACTTTTGAGACAACAGATCCATCTCAATTGAAGATATGTAAACGCTGTGATGGAACTACTATGTGCAGCCCTTCGTCTAACTCTCGTCCTTCTGTCGAAGATCTTTACATTAAAAATAAAATAATTAATGTTTCAAAAATTAAGTTGACGAAATCAACATAGACGAACTATAATTGATATTTATTCTACGGAGACCAATTGTGAGTGGGTACTTTTCGCTGGGATATGTTGTGTGCATTATATAGATTTTTCGAATGTGTTCCGGTCTATTACGAAAAAAGGCTTTTTTTGTGTACTTTTGCTTAATTTTTTGCCTATTTGTGTGCAATTTTTCGGCGTCTTTTGCATTTGGTGCTATGTCGGCTCTGTCACCATATTCTTTAAATTTTCTTCGAATTTTTCATCAACAAAGAAGCGATTAAATAGACTCCTTTTTTAGATTTATTTTTGTTTCGTTTTCTCTGAATTTAGTTTGTTATTTATTCTCGTATTCTCATTGAAAATAAGCGAAATTCATTCAATTTTCTACCGAGCATATCAAATTACAGTTTGTATTAAGGTGGAGATACACTAGCGAGCCGAGGCTGTTATGTAAAGCTCGTCGAATGGTCGTTGTAAAATTTTTGTTGACGATCACACTACGAGCATCCGACGATCTATTTTTGAACCGAGCAAGACAAAAACAAGCTAGATAGAAGTACATATCGAAATAAAGGTCAGTTTCGTGGATGGTGCTTTGATGCCTGTAAACCTACACAAATGTGCAAGTTGTCGACTTGCACGACAAATTGCTTTGAACTGGTCGGAAAAGCCGACAGAAAATGAGTTGAAGCGAGCAGCTCGCAAGCTCGGCTCGTCTAGTGTATCTCCACCCTTAGAATATAATTCTCATACTTTAATTTGTTTACATTGAAATAAATATGAAGCCTTGATTTTGATGACAATTCTTAGCATGAAACAAAAATAATGATATGTTATTTATGTATGAATATGTAAGTAGACAATTGCTGAAATTCATTTTTTTTCAGTGACGAATACAGACAGTCTAGCGGAACGAATTTGAAGATCCTCTTTCCAAGCAATATTTCAAAGTGCATACTACTTACCTATTAGTAAAGAATTCGAATAATTATTGTTTGTTTCAATCTGGAGCACTTCAGAAATTTTCAAATAGATGACGGACTTGTTGGCCTCTTAAAATATGTGGTAATGGATAAAAAAATTGGATTTCATGAAAAATGCTGCTTCGGAAAGCGGGAAAATCTGTAACTGTAACTGTAGATAATTTAATAGAAAGAAGACATCTGAAATTTATTCATTTCACCTACGGTATTTAAACGTGAATAAAGACGTTTGATCTAAATCTAAAGAAGATCCTATCAAAACACACTTTACAGGAAAAATTCAGTAATCTTAATTTTTCTAACTGAAATCTGCAGCATGCTGTGCAACATTCATAACGTTATCATATTGCCAGATTATCACGACTTGACGCTAACTTTTACAACAACTGTACTGCGGATGAACTGTTTCGGCTTACTTCAATATCAATATAGTTAATTAAATAGTAAATATATTGAAAATGTTTGAAGAAAATCGATTTTTCCGTTGAAAAATGTGATTATTTGAAATTAATTTTAATTCGTAATAATTATTGTGCATTTTTAATTTATTTTTAAATAAAACGTAATATTCACGTAGTGTGAATAATGTGAAAATTGCTGACGTAATTTCCTCGACAAGGTGTTGAATGTAAAGCTCCATCAGAGAACCGTCCGACGACACCTAGCCAGTAAAGAATTGCTGAATGGACAACCACCTTGATGTCACCTTGTTGGTATTCATTTTCCCAGTAATCAGGGCCTTTATCTAATCTGAACAAATGATACAATCGCAAGGAAAACAAGACGGCATTGTGAATAACGCACACAAATACTCTACATTGTTATAAAATAAAAATAAATACAACAAAATTAATTAGAGACATCATTGTTGGCTGTATTTCTACAAAACAATAATAAATGGATCAAACAACAAACCAATAATGAGGATGACGTAAAGCGACGCTTTTCAAAAGCTATTCGAATTGTGTGGAGCAAGAGGGGACGGTCAGATGTGACTCTTTGACCAATAAAGCGACGCCGATATGCCATTGGTGGAGCAGCGTCGCGACGGCGCACCTTAACAAAAACATGACGCCCTAAAGTACACAATCAAATTTCACCTGTGAGAAAGATTATTCTTGTACTTCTACAATATGAAAAACAAATTCTTTCAAACCGGAAAATCGTAAATTTCCATTGCGGCTTGCATCAATATTATTCTGTGGAGTGGCAGGGAGGGGAGGAGGAGGAAAAGCTCGGAAAGTACACAGCAATTTTTGACAACACTACATTTTAGTATATAGAACGGAAATTGGTGAAAATTACAATTGCCAATAATTTGTAATAAAATTCAAACAAAAACGATTGGTTTTATTTGAGCTTTATGTTGCCGTTATCATAACGTTGGAGCTTTTGCGAAAGCTCTAAAAAACATAAACATCGGGATAGTTGTAGTTTTTTTTAAGGATTCGATTTGTCCGGTGAGTAAATGTAGAGCAGTGACATTTTCAACTTTATTGGAACATTGTAATTATTATTTATTTAATACACAAATAATATTTTCATAATCGCAAAATTATAAACAATAACCGTATAGTTGTTTGCTAATAGTTGAAGGTTATCCACCTCTTATTGAGTCGTTTTGAATTTGATATAAAAAAATATTCTACGTTATATTAACTATAATAAAAATGACGGCTTTTCTATTGATGTCATCATAGTTTAAAAGTGAAAAAACTGCTAACGTGTGTTTGGGTCAATTTCGCAATAATTCTTCTACATTGCATTTCCCCTCAAACGGGTTATTAACCTGCTCTTGTATCATCAATACTGAAATATTCTTAAACAAACGAAGAAATTATAAAAATATCGATTATCGTACCACCGAACAGGGTCAATCGTATCACACAACCAGTGAAGGGGGAGAAGTCCCTGTAACGACCCGTGAAGACCTTCACTTAATCCCAAGTCAAATTCTCTCAGATTAAATTCACCCTCTCCTTGGACATTGTGTTGTGTTGCTTTTTTTCTTCCTTAAACTCATCTTGAAAAAATCACTTTTTTGTTTTGTTTTTAGTAAGAATCACCTAGAACACCCACCCTCCGTTTTGCTGTTGTTCCTTCTCGATACAATTAGTTACGTCACCACGTCGAATATGTGTCAACGGATCCGAGTCTGGTGTAGGGTAAGAATTGGGTTCGTTACAGTGAGGGTCGGACCATTGGATTTATCATGTTATTGGAAACTACTTCAAACAAACAGAGTTTTGTTAGTTATAGTCGATGGAGAATTGCGGAGCTTTTAATCTTCATTAGGAGCTTTTCAGATGATTTACGATATTTTCATGAAAATTCCAATTAATAAATTGAACATTTCGGCTATTATCTAGAATTATGTTATTGTTTAAATTGATAGTAATTATATAAACAATTTCTTTTGTATTTTATAAACAATTCCATGGTCGTCCCCAATTACACATTCTTCTATGTTGTTTAATCCACTATTCTATCCAACAAGACATGGCTGGAAAATCTGGATTAAAATTATACAAACGGCATCTCAATTAAATTAAGGGCGTTAGTTTGCCTGCCATCTAATCCGACAATCATATTCTTAATTTGGCAAGTGATGGAAATAGAGGAGACGGGGAAAGTTGAAAAGCAGCAGTTTTGCCGCCTGACATCATCACCTAAACTGTGCGTTCTGAGCGTTCTCTCTAACACCCTCCTCATTGCAACGGACTGGATTTCACAATTCTATTTTTTTTATCATCCAGGACACAATAAAACTAATATATGATAGACTGGCAAGAAGGGGACAAACGACTTATATATGATATAAAACGATTACTAATACCGCGTAAGTGAATCCGATCATGGATTTTATCAGTTTTAAAATTGATTTACGTTGATAATAATCGAGGGTCTTTTTTTTAAAAATTTCTTTGTATCGATTTTATACAACCGAAATAGTGAACGACTTGTCCGGCGCATCTAATTATGATAACTGGCCGTCTATCAGATGATTATAGCCGTCATGGGGTGTACATATAGGGATGGAACGACCGTACACACAAATATCGAGGAAGACACTAAGGCAAAAAAAAATAAACGAAAGAATGGCAATGACTTCCCTCTATTTTGTGTCTATTCCCGTATATTGTGTATTCCGCCTTCGAGGAGGGTTCTAAAGGGGGGTTGATCTGTTTTATCGTCGCAATGTTAGGAGGTACGGTTTTCCAACTATTTATTGACTGCCAGTGGACATTGCCCATAAAATATATCGGATCCGGTCCAAGACAGTGGAGGACAACATTACGACAGGGTCTACCATCGTAAAAAGTTAGCATCAGTATTGGAGACCATGTGTCATTATAGCACACACCAGATACAAACAGCTTCTTATCTATCTCTCCGGAATAGAATGAGAGAGATGGTTACATTACATACACAATTGTATTTATTCCGGGAACGTTGATGACATCAATGTTGAACATTGATACTATTACGTGACGTTTTGTTAAGATCCGCAGCGAATTTAGAAGAAATCCACTATAGATAGAACACAACAATTAGCACAAGAAACACGTTTGTTTGTAAAAGAGCTAATATTACCAGCAACACTCACAAAAAAACAGAGAGACATAAAAAATACACACACACACACGCACACTTCCAAATGTCAATAATCACCCGATAGTTTCGATTTGTGTAATTAGATGCGTAGCCCCAAGACCCATAAAACTGATCGTACAGGCTCGTCATCTGCTCTTTTACTGTTTCGGCATTATAATAAAAGGGCTCGCCTTGGACGCCGTTATTGGCAAATGTTACTTGGTATTTGCGTTTTTGGACATTTATTATACGACTGGAAGTGATGTCCACATCTTTACGTCCATCCCCCTTCTGATACCGTCGCCAGTGCCGCCGCTGTAGTAGTCGATCAGGTTTCTTCCTCCCCATCATCAGATGGGATTTGTTTTATTGAGTCTTCTACGCTCTATTTGTTCCTTATTGTACCAGATCCAAATCCTATCGCATATTGATTATTACACAGTTCGACTAAATCGATTATTAAAACTTTCATTTCCATTATGTCCACTAGAAATTCCTTTTCAATTGAACATTCCAAAATGTCATTGTTAATAAGTCTTCTTTCTTTACTGTAAATGAAATTGTAACATTGGACCTGTTGGGAGAGACAGAGGAGTGCGCTAATCGCCATACGTATTAATGGCGCTAACTGTGGTGGCTATTAGCGCCAGTATAATAATGTTGGTGGACCGCAGGGTGAATTTATCAAATGACGGTAAATAACGTGACGCTTTGTTGCCCTGATTATGTGTCGTTAAGTGTACGATCATCGGTCTTTATGGCGCGTAAATGTCTCGCAACTCACTGAGCTTTTGCTCTCTGACCGATTAACACAAAATTCGATTAATGGACACAAGACTAAATGACCATTTATATCAACAAACCTGACACACACACTAACCGTAATCAAATTGGCAAATAAAATTTTCGGCAATTTTCAAATTTCAACCGTTGTGTGTTTTTGGTTTTTAAATGCTGGGTGCTGACCATTAGTTCCATAGGGAGTCCATCTCATCGGCGTCGATATCGTCACATAAAGTCGAATCGTCGTGATTGGATTACATTTAGAGGGTAATCCTGTTGACGAGCGCCAAGGGACTTGGAGAAGACTTCACCCGACTTTAATGACCCCTCGCGACAAATCGAGCGCTTAACCTCTCTCCCTAGGGGCGTCCTCCCGAACTTACCGGAAGCTAGACATATTTTAGCACGTATGATCGGCCCTGGATGAAAAAAAAACTCCCGGACCTGATTTACGGCATCTAGTTCTTTATAGCCCAGTTTGTTCCGGTCGTTATTATATTAGTTGAAAGAGAGTTGGATACTATAGTATTATATCTGACACCCTTTACGTATCTTGACAGTTATGCATTGAGGTGGGGGTGGGACGTTCGATCGACACGACACGACGGGATTTTATAAAGGAAATCGCTTTGTGAAAAACGGCAGAGAGGACTTGAAATTGTGTGCCGCGAGCTGAGCGTGGTTAAGTGGCAACGTTCTTCGCGCTTTGTTTGGACACGAAGCTTCTTGGTATTCCACAAAGCGCACTAGGACCTGGACCTGGAAATAGTATTACCGGTCAGACGAACATGACAGGAATAAGACTGAACAGAAACGGACTACCCCGGCAATTAGTGCCAACCCCACATTTTTTCAATATATATATATATATATATATATATATATATATATATATATATATATATTTATTACTCGTCTCTTTTCTGTCTTGATCAAATTGTAACCGACACATTTTATTTCTGTTGTAGTATCGTGAATTGTATCGATATAATTTAGATTGAAACAAACAGAAAGATAATTCAGTTTTGGCTAGTGCGTTGTCATTCTATACAATATAGAGAGAATATTTCTTGGCCAATAAAATATTATCTGGAATCGAAGGGTGAACTCCCCCCGTTCTCCATTATATTTAATTTGTCCTGTTGGAACGGACGTTCAGGATTATAAATATTCGATTCATATAAATCTAAACGGTTCGAGACCCGGGAATCGGTCATCCTGCACTAAATCTTCCATTGCACGTATATTACAAGTTTCTTGGAATCCCTTCACGGATTATGTCTTAACTGATACTTTGTTTAATCTAATCCCATCTTTGAAACGGAACGCAACTGGATCCACTTCAAAGCTTACGAATATGAGTGCAATCAGAATCAAATGTGGGTTCGTTCCGGTAAATAGGCAGCACTGCGGGGAATTCTTCTGTATCTATCTAATACAACAAGTTCTGATGATGATAGTCCCTATAGAAATCGATATTGGTCTCGTTCGCTTTTCCCAATTCGAATTTTCTTTTTCGTGATTCTTGTCACAAACAAACTGGACATAAGGCAGCAACATTGTAGGCGCCGATTGTGGACATTACACGACAACGTCCACTTGATTAGCTAAAATAAAACAAAACGATGAAAATACGAAAAATTTTACAAAACGAAACAGTACAGACAATAGTGGCAGTTTTTGAGAGTAAAGCGTGTCAATATCAATAGGTGAGACAGGGGTGGATAACGGACGTGACGTATCAAAGATCTGGCCCTGTGGACTGCACACAACCAACCACCCTCGTTAGATGCTTGTCCGATAAAAAAACACAACACATAGGGATGATCACCGACAAGCGAAATTTCAATATTATTATGTCAAGGAACTGTACATTCACATATAAACGAATGAAAAATATTGTATATGCAGTATAAAAATCTAAAAGTTAGGGAAAAAGTGTTTTAATTTTCCTGGATAAGGTGGAGAAGATTTATGAGCATAGATGGTAGTAGACGGGACCGTTTCAGTTTTGGCCTAGAAAAGGAAAGTGGTAGAACGTTGAAAAAAGCCCGTCCTTTTATAGATTTATAAAATATGCTGTGTCGGCAGTAAGCTAACGGGGTCCAGCGCTAGCTACTCTGCCAACAGTCCTTTACTGGTTTATATGATCATCTATAGAGGTCGAACAGGCCGATATCGGACAAGTTCAAACAACCCCTTCCTATATTACATGTTGTATATGTACATATGGTAATGACTAAGTGATTCCACTACAATTCATATCATATCTTCGAAATGTGGCCCTCAGACAATGTCTCATTAATATGCATAAATTGACATTGTACTACAAGTCAGTATGTATATTAAATGGAAAAATCGTTGTTGAATGTTAATATGTTTGACAATCATCCCTTTATTCAAAGAATAATGAGAGGGGACCGGGTTATTTGTACATGGAAATGATGGTGATGAGGTGACGACAATGGGTCACACTTGTGGACCTATGTCATATTTGAATTGCTCTTGTGGCTGACCAGAATTTCATTTGAAGATTACACTTGCTATTTATGACGTTTGTTCGGTGTTCTGCCGTTGCCGATAATACAAATTTTATGGTTTTTAATTATAGTTAAAGGGTTGATTTGTCGATTATCAAACATACATAAATCCAAACCGTAACAATTTATATTTCATTTAACAGACAAAAAAAACAACAAATGAAAGAAACAGTGTCTCGTGATTCGTGAGAAATTGTTAGGTAGAATAGTGGAAATCCGACAAAGAGATGTGAGGGCGAAACGATGCCCATTATCTCCAACCGTAATCACAGCGGTCTGCGGTTACTAATGACAGCATTGTCGGCTTGATCTCTGGGGGTATGTTCTCTCGTTGTCTAAAGACCGCCGTCCACGCACATACAGAAAACTCGCCCTTGTTGGTTGGAAAAAACCTTCCGCCCATCCAGACGTAATTAATACGCGCATAGCGATATCGACGCCACTATAAATCAGATGCAATTTGCGGGCATCGAAGCGGAACTCCACAATTACATTGGCGAGATTTATTGGTAATAACTTATAGGAGAGCGTCACGACGCACGGTTACACTATCAAAATGCCAGTAATTAAAACATCGGTGTTATATAGTTGTAGATTTGAACGGGCCTTCGCTCTTCTGATTAACGACGCCCAATCTCACACAGTGTGACGTACGTCATGGATTTTGCTGATTCAGATGAGTAACAAGCTGAACCCGTCGCGACACCCTCTCCTTTCTATCTATTTCTCTCTCTCTCTCTCCATTTTGCTGCCTCTGGATCCCTCATCCAAAAACCTCAACCAGATGTCGGCCTGTTGTTCTTCTACATACAAAACCGCAAATCGAACAAACGATTCTTGGCTTTTTGGTATTAAAACAATCCCGATCTGATTTGCGGCTTATCACCATTCCACCAAATCTCATCGATATAAATGCTGAATTACAACTATCTACACTGTCGATGCGTTACGCATATACTGTTATCTTTTGTTTGTTTGTTTGTTTGTCCGTCTAGATATAGCATAAGGGTTGCTCGGGCTTTATGGCCAAACGAGTCGATCAGATTCGATCAGTACGATTTCCACAATAATTTTCTTTCCAACAACCAAAAAAAAAAACCAACAACAAACTTACGAGAAAAAAGCAAAAGAGAAAAATAAAATCGTCAACGAATATTACCCTCTCTAAATTTCTCTCTTTTAGAACTACAAGTAGCAAACCTGCATGTGCCATTATTTTCAATCCCCAATATCGGTCGATTGTGTTCACATTTTTGCTTATTTGCCATGCGGGCGTTAATGACGTTGTTAGTTGTTGGAAAATTGGTGAAAATAATAAAAAAAATCGACTTCTATTCATGTGTGTGTGTGTGTGTGTGTGTGTGTGTGTGTGTGTGTGTGTGTGTGTGAGTGTGTGTGTGTGTGTGTGTGTGTGTGTGTGTGTGTGTGTGTGTGTGTGTGTGTGTGTGTGTGTGTGTGTGTGTGTGTGTGTGTGTGTGTGTGTGCGTGTGTGTGTGTGTGTGTGTGTGTGTGTGTGTGTGTGTGTGTGTGTGTGTGTGTGTGTGTGTGTGTGTGTGTGTGTGTGTGTGTGTGTGTGTGTGTGTGTGTGAGATGAAGTCACAATAAAATCGTTAAAAAAAATTCAATATTTCCCAATAGAAATATTGGAAATTTTATCGACACACATCAAATCTTTGTTTTAGTTTCGATTTTATTGACTCATGAAATCGGAGAATGGTTATTCTAATAATAAAAATGATGCTTGAAATTTCAGACATTCATTTTATCTGTGAAATTATATAGATCTATATGTTTCAGTATTTACATAAAACAATTGACAGGCAGAAATAAATCGAGATCGTTGTCGTTGTTGTAATGATATAAAAATCGGGCAAAGAAAGTTCCGTTTCAGGTCGATTGTCGTTTTAAAATTGCGTTCGTTTAACCTCAATGGTTTAATAATTTGTCTATTTAGAAGTCATCCGGTGCAACCCTAGGAATGTACCAGATACAATGTAACAAATCCCCAATTCACTTCCATCTCCCTCTTTCAAATTCCTACACCCTTAACCATCCCAGTCGTAATCACTGCAACGCAGGAGTTAATATCAAGCTATTACTATTCTATTGCTCGCTCTTCGAGTTCAACTAAGCTGCCAAGCCTTTTTAAATACTTCCAAGATAGAGACCGTAATTTTGAAGATTCTAGTATTAGGACGACAACGAATGAAATTAAAAAGTTATTTCATGTAAGGGTGTGAGGAGAAAAATGATACGAGTCGTATTTTTTTTCTTAAGGGATGTTTTATATTTTTTTCCTGGTCAGATCCAGGAATCAATTACTAACAGAACAGCCTGGCAAAGTGGTGCCATTTCCTAATATCTAAAACTATAAATCGTTTAGCTGCAGTCCGGTGGTGGTCCGCAAAAACCCTCCTTGTCCATTTCGTTGGCATATTTATGAAGTATGAGAGGGAAAGAGCGGAATATGGATTGACCGACAATATACATATCGAACACATGTCAGTGAAATAAATAATGCCAATATATTGAGAGGATGCTGCTGGAGCAGCAACTTCTTGTATAAGGCACGTTCCACGCACACCTACTATTCTCGTAGTAACAATCACGTAGCATAACAGATTCATGTGGAAAACTACGGAAATAATTCTAAATAGATACACAACTGAGGTAGTTTTATTCGTACAGCATCACGTTATTTGAAATTGTCTGCGAAACTACTTGAAAAAATTTGAAAATTGTCGTGCAATTTGATTGAAAGTGGTGTTGGTGTAGTCGAGCGTAAACATTTAATCAAACTCAAAATTGATTTTCAATTACTCAATTGTCGTACAGTTTAAAACTGTGCTTTCTTTCACCCTTATAAAGTGTATAATATAGTTTTGTATTACCCTCACAAGTCAACCCCTATGAATGAGATAGAGTTCACCTTCTCTCAATCAGTAGAAAGACCCCAATCAGACCAACCACGCTATTTCGTCCATCTACTGTTTTATGAAGTTATAAACACTGATTGTATTCGACCCGCAAATCAAATTTATAGAAAAGAATTTGAGATTCGCGGAAACATCCCTTTATCATCATCTGTATGGGAAGTCATTTTTCGGTCGGTGGAGGTGAACCACCAACCACCACCACCACCACCGTTACAATTTCGAGCACGCATCTTGAGATTTAAATTCGCGGTTGGTGCTCTTTTATGAATAATTCATCGGCAAACATAGTAATATACAGATATCGATGTTGGCAAAAGACCTAAACTGATGGGATATTAATTAACTAAGGGCTTTCACATAGGGCTACAACCACTATTAATCACTTATATACCAGACAGCATTCAATGCCGACTTAATCTCAACACTTGTCGGATTAAATAACAACTACCCTCTTATAACGAATAATAATAAATCAAAAAACAGACAAAAATCTTATGATTTCATTAGCATAAAATACGCAAAATTTCTTATCTTATTTATTTGTATTTATCTAAAATATCACCACAATACGATACGTTGCGTTTAAATGAACTTCTCCAATTCACTTCAACACGTACAAAAATTGTTATTTCTTAGATAAATTACCGACACCGCTCAAGTGTGTTGATAACATATCCGTGAATATTGAGTCAGCAGATTCTTCTCAATGGTTTAACGATGTTACTGCTGGAGATAGAACCATCATTAGATACCAGCATTCCCACACGCTAATCTACGAAATATCCGTGTGAAGACTTGTTGATAATTTAACTAAAATTCATCAAATTACAATCCGTTTCGTTGTCATTGGTATTTCAACTGGAAATTCATCAAAAAACTGGTGAATTTTCAGATGATTAAAACTGGAAATTCAATAATTTCCACACAATTTAAAAGGGAATCGGTAAAATCAAGCGAAAGCTCAATTGTAGCCTGAGCTTTCGATGGTGCGCTACCAAGTGTACGCGCCTGCACTGCGGGTTGTCCGACATTCGTGAAAATTCCGGAAACAAATTATAATTAAAATAACAACTTTTTTATTAACTTATTTAATTATAGGAAAGCGTTTGGAACGTGTCTTCTTTATTTATTAAATACGGAAATTGTAATTTCTCATCAATTAAATTCATGCCAGCACCTTCAGCACATTGGAATTGTTCAATGAAACTTTCAGAATTTCCAATGATATTTTGTATTTGTAATGGGGCTGGTAGATTGGGACTTTCAAATATTGCTAGCATAAAATCCAAGATTGTCGAACGTTCACAATATTCTAAAAATTAGAAAATAATTACAACCGAAATTTGGCAGTTTATGTAAATTTCCGATAATGTACCTTGTGCAGCTGTTATGAATGCGATTTGGCCACGAGTATAACTATCAGAAATCCATGGCAATAATTTGCCATCTGTTGAAGGATTGGTTAAAGTATCAAGAACTAATCGGACAGCAGCATTATCGGTGATCCGTTCATTCACAGACAGAGAACCGTTCAACTATTAACACAATTTCGATGAGTTTTCGTTGGACAGCAGAGCAAATATGTTGCTGTTAATACCTTAAATGTCATGTTGCGCCGTTCAAATATCCTTGGACTGTAATAAATAATTTGATCTTCCGTATTGAGTAGAAGATAATTGTAGTAATTCACAGCTTCATCACTAAGTGTTGTTGTCATAAAGTGTTTGTCGAAATTTCGTACAATTGCTCGGGACAGATGCAAGCCGATACTGGTTACAGTTAGATAACGTGGAATATTTGGCTGAATTTTGTACAACAATCCGAAAGGGATCACTGGAATAAATTCGAAATTTTATAAATCAACCATCAGCAATGATCAAAAAAGAACTACCGATACTGCCGTTCTGTTGAACTGTTAGAGGCTCCACAGATTGTAGTTCCAGAAAGTTTAAATACCTAAAATCAACAATCAGTTATCATCTTGATGATAATGTTTAAATATGGGTTATTTTACAATAATTGAGGTGACGATGGCTTCGTTACCAGATTCCATATAGCTTTCTTGCGATTCATGATAAGCCTTATCAGATTTTCCTGATAATTGTCGTCAATTTCTAATCCTTGATGATTATTAATGATGATTTGCTTATCGAAATTGATAGGGAATTCAGTATGGATTTTCGTAAATCTCTCCATTAGTATTGTAGAATTCTCAGCTAACCAATTGCGTTCAAATAAACTCTTGCGAAATTGCTGCATCAATAAATCGAATAAATTCCCAATTGATCGTCGGCCAGTTTCAATTTTCTCAACAAACAATGTTTGTATTGTGAAAAACGCAACGTCAGGTAATAATTGTTTTGTTAAATCCAAACAATACAAATCTCGGTTTGTTTGCGATTTTGGTATTACGGTATTTTGATATAAATTGTCTGCATAGATGGCCAACAGGGCATTATTCAATTTCCTGTGAGAATGTTTAATTATCATTAAGAGATGATAAAAAAAAGTACAGACAGATAAGCGAATGGTTGTGTGTTCCTTGAAATTGAAATTAATCTAAACCACATCCGTTTTGATTAATTTTGAATTATCTGAAGACAGACGAGGACTTTTTTAATAATGTTAGCGGGCCATTTAAATTATTTTCGATTGAAATCGATTAGTCGAAAATTATTTAGGATGGCCCGTTAGCCAAGCGTTTCTCGACAGTACATACCGTGGATCAACTGCTGCTAAAGTCTTGAATATTCGTGCAAATTGATGCCAAAAGTAGACTTGGATACGATCATCCGATTGAACATCGTGATCCGTTAAGATTTTCAATAATTCCCTCCAATCAACGATTGGAAAATCGGTTTGCAAATCAACAATTGTTTTATCGTCGTAATGTTTATTAACGTAGGCCTGTTGAATTTCGGATGGTGGTGGAAAATGCTGAAAACAATGACAATTATGTTTGTAAAAAAAAAACTATTGAAAACACAAAACATGGGCCTTACATTGATCAGATCTAAAATATAGAATTCGATCGTAAATCGGATATCTTTGATCTCTTTCAGGAATTGTGTTGAATTCAAATGATCGAATATCCCTAATTGTCGTATTGTTTCCTCAATTGAATCTAAATAATTTGAATAATTCAATCGACAACTGTCCAACGATTCATAAATTTGATTTAAATCCAAATAAGCGTTGAAGATCTTCGATTTTTCTTTACGCAAACAATGCTGATAATGCCAATGCAAATTTGACCAATCTTTTAATCCCGATTGTAATGAACCACGTCCAGGAATAGTCAACTGGAATTTTCAACAATTTACTTCTAATCATTAGAGAACAGAAACAACACAAAAAACAATTAAAATTACTTGCAGAGTAAATGTGGAATTTCGATCGATATCTAGAGCAAGATCAAAAAACGGTAGAGATTGGCGTAACAGTAATTTGGAAAAGAAATCTGTGATATTGTAGGACTGTTGGATATTTGTCCTATCTTCAAATTGGCCAACATCTTCAATCAGTGCTTTAACTGAAAATGCCAAATAAATAACACGATTTTGACAAACACTGATTTAATTATAAATAACTCACCATTTTTAATTCGTTCATTATATTTGAAGAAATCTTCATATTTTACACAACTCGCATAGAAATCGTTGAAATTTTGATAAAATATGTCCGATGAACTATTATCAATCTTGATCAAATATGATAACAGAGCATCATCAATCGATTTGTCTAAATTATTTGTTAAGGTATGATCACTTCCACCACAGGCAAATTCATAGAAATCTTCACATGGACTTGCTGAATGTTTCATCAAGTTTAATATACGCGAACTTGTCTGATTACAAATAGAAGTTGTACAAGTTTCAGATTTTGAAAGTACCATATTTTGAGGAGAAGTTCTTGGTTGTATTGTTGAAGTAGCATAAGAAGGAGCAGGCCTAGTTGAAGTGGAAGATACTGTTAGTGGTGGCGTTAGCAGTGGTCTTGTTGAGGATGCTGTGGACAGCGAAATTGGCTGAGGCTTCGTTGAGGAAGAGGAGATCCATGTGGAGGTAGAATCATCTGCTTCTGTTGTGGCGGAAGATACTGTTGGTGGTGGAGTTACGGTTGGTCTTGTTGAGGAATTTGTTGATAGCGAAATTGGTTGAGGTTTCGTTGAGGAAGAGGAGATCCATGTGGAGTTAGAATCATCTGCTTCTGTTGAGGCGGAAGATACTGTTGATGGTGGAGTTAGGGGTGGTCTTGATGACGAAGTTGTGGTTAGCGGAATTTGTTGAGGTTTCGCTGAGGAAGAGGAGATCCATGTGGAGGTAGAATCATCTGCTTCTGTTGAGGCGGAAGATACTGTTGGTGGTGGAATTAGGGGTGGCCTAGATGAAGAATTTGTGGTTAGCGGAATTGGTTGAGGTTTCGCTGAGGAAGAGGAGATCCATGTGGAGGTAGAATCATCTGTTTCTGTTGAAGCGGAAGATACTGTTGGTGGTGGAGTTAGGGGTGGTCTTGATGACGAAGTTGTGGTTAGCGGATCTGGTTGCGGTTTCGTTGAGGAAGAGGGCATCCATGTGGAGACAGCATTATCTTCTTCTGTTGTTGCGAAAGTTACTGAAAGAGGTGGCGGTAATGGTCGTCTTGATGTAGAAGTTGTGGATAGCGGAACTAGTTGTGGTTTCGTTGAGGAATAGGACGGGCTCAAGATGGACACCAAATTTTCTTCACTTGTTGTTAAAAAAGCATTTTCCGTGGTTTCTTTGCCTGTCGTGGAAAACGCTGAAATTAGAGGAGATTTTGTTGGATAAAATACCAACGTAGTGGTGGAATTCCTATCATTTGCTGCCACAGAGGAAGTGGTATTATTTACTTCATTAGTAGTAGTAGTTTCAGTTTCAATTACTGTTTCAATAATTCCAGCAGTACTTGATTCAAGTAGTCCTTTTGTATTTGTTGTAGTTTTTAAAGTCGTTGATTCTTGTCCATCAGTGGCACTTTCAGAAGGTTTCCCAAATCTTGTTAAAGTTGAAGTAGTTCGTTTTGTACTTTCAAAAGCGACAAAATCTCTTTCAGTAGATGCAGAAGTCTTATCTATTTCTTGTCTAATTGTCGTCTTAACTACTGGACGATTTGTAATAGTAGATGTAGGAATATTTTCAGGAGCTGTTATCACAACAATGCGACCACTGTTATTCTTATCAGTAATATCGAAAGTTTCAACGTCATCCTGTATTATTGATTGATTAATAAAAACCAATCAAAACTAATTAATAATTATAGAGAAATTTCAATTGAAATTACCTTAACGTTCTTTTCAGCTATCCGTTGATATTCCTCAGTTGTCTTACCAGTCCATTTAATTGTTGCTAACAATATTATTATACATAATGCTAAAAATACTAAAAGACTACAAATAAACGATTTAAATGATGAATCTCTCTTTGATTGTTGTTGATTTCCAACACTATATGAACCTTTCGCCATTTCGGAAAATACTAAACTAAAAACTAACAGAACTAATTATGTATTTGAAAAGGAAGGAAATTTTCTTATCTTGTTATAAATTCAAACCACGACTATAATATAATGTGTTATCATTAACGACAATTTCGTTACATTTTCAAACTGAAAAACTGATAAAGAAATGAAGTAATTGAAAGTACAGGAAATTGAGCGATTTATAGACGGAATGTTCGATAATTTGCTCCCTTATTCATCCATTTCGTCCCTTATTCCGACCCTTCAAACGTTGAAGGAGTAGGTCCTTTGCAGGGCCAAATAAGATGCGATCGAAATATAGACAGATAACACAGAAAATTCCAATTAATAATGACTGAAGCCTATTAAGGATACCTTAGATTATGTAATTTAACGATTACTCTAAGGAAACAGGTGATTATTAATTAATGATTGTAAACAAATTAATTTAGAGATTGTGGTGATTCATAAGAGATGGCGTCTTACACGTGTTGCGATACAGTTTTCTATAATTGACTTTGACAGATGACAGCAAAAATTTAAGGTTATCTTATTGTAGATAATATATTTGTTAATTAAACAATATTTTCCATGAATGCGACGTTATATCAAACAAAATTATATTCTTTTTGTTATATAAGTAGCTGTTATTTCAATTTTAATTCATGGTAATCAACAATTGTTTGGATAACCTATAAATAAATCGAGGAGATAATGTTCATTATTTTGCATTATTATTTATGACTTTGAAGTGTTTTTGTAGCTCCAAATACAATGTTTTATCATATAACGCAACGTGTAGTGCGTAATTGTTTCAATAAACGTCATCTGCACCAAACGAGAATCAATCGATTTGACGACACACCAGAGAATCCATTCAAACGTACATTTCGTATATTAGCCGATGATTTGCGTCGTTTTGGTAAAACAAATTCAAATGAAATTGAAAAAGAACGCGCCTTACAAGGCCTATTCCCGCGGCATGCTGACATTGTGATAATTGGCGGTGGTGCTGTTGGATCATCAATTGCTTATTGGTTGAAAGAGAAAACTAGCCGTGAAGGGATCCGTGTTGTTGTCATCGAAAAAGATCCAACTGTACGTTTACTATTATCATTTTTATATTAATTATTTAATAAAGCTGCTTTTAGTATTCGAAATGTTCAACGGTATTATCGGTAGGTGGTTTAAGGCAACAATTTTCATTACCTGAAAATATCCAAATGTCGCTGTTCGGTGCCGAATTTCTACGTACAATTAAGAAACGTTTCGGCCAAGAAGCGGATGTATTCTTCACGCCACACGGTTATTTATTGTTGGCTAGTGAAGATGGGGCACAACAATTGATTGATAATTCAAAATTACAACAAGAACTTGGTGCTGTTAATCGTTTATTAACACCTGAACAATTGAAAGAAAGGTTTGATTATATTGAAACATGCAAATTGAATTGATTTTATATTAAAAATAGATTGAATCGATTCAAGATTCCCATGGATGATGGTTGATGATGTTGCATTAGGTTGTTTAGGTCTTGAGAAGAAGGATGGTTTGATCCGTGGTCGTTATTAACGTTGTTGAAAGCGGGTGCAGCAGGTTTAGGTGCACAATATATAAATGCTGAAGTTGTGGATTTCATGTTTAATGAACGGGAAACCTTTATGATTGGCGGTGAAGAAGAAGGTTATTATGAGGGGACGAATAAATTAGTCGTTAGTAATGTTGTTATTTTTATTATTATTTGTGTTAACATTGTTATTTCTAGTTGAAAATGCCAAATGGTGAACATCGTTCTATGGAATTTGCTTATTGTATAATAGCAGCTGGTGCGGATTCTGGTAAAATAGCTCAATTAGCACGTATTGGTAATAGTAATGGGGTATTATCAATACCATTACCAGTTGAACCACGTAAACGTTATGTGTATCGTTTCGAATGTCAAGGTGAATCGCCCGGTTTAAATACACCGTTAACAATAGACTATACAGGTGCATATTTCCGACGTGACGGTTTAGGTGGTAGTTTTATTTGTGGCTTATCACCACAACCAGATCAAGAACCAAATTGTTATGATTTAGATAATGTCGATTATCAATATTTTGATGATTGTATATGGCCAATATTAGCGAAACGTGTACCAGGTTTTAATTCAATTAAAGTGAAAAATGCCTGGAGTGGTTTTTATGAATATAATGTTTATGATCAGAATGGTATCATTGGGCCACATCCATATTATCATAATATCTATTTAGCTACCGGTTTCAGTGGACATGGTATAAAAAATATTGTTTTTGTATTATTTATATACATATTCAATGTTTTGAAATTTTTTAGGCATCCAACAGGCGCCAGCAGTCGGCCGTGCAGTTGCTGAATTAATTCTAGATGGTGATTTTAAAACAATTGATTTGACACGATTAGGATTCAATCGACTTATTGTCGATAAACCGATGTATGAAATTGGTATTTATTAAAATCGCAAATTTAATTAATTAACCAATTAATTTGAACTTTCACTGTTATCACTGACCTTTTATTCACATATCAAAGTTACGCAATAGAAACTTATCGGGATTTGTTTGATCACCATTATGTGACGAAATATAGTTGTGTTTTATTTGGATAGGAGCAGGCAATTGAGGCAGCGGTCTCAATAGCGTTGCCTTAATTGTCTGCGCCTACCTGACACACAACCGATTTGAAATCGGTGACATAAATATCGAATATATTACTCTTTTTGTATAACTCTGTTAAAGAACAATGCACACGATTCTATTGTTTTCCTGTTTATTATTATTATTATTTACATCACAAACGAATACAAAATTGTTCTTTCTTCCTTGTGATCATTGCAGACAAGAATCGTTTGCATGGATCACCATCGAAATTCACCGGTGATCTCATGCGAACAATATTTGTGTTTAATTGACAAAAAAATGTGAATTTTTCTTCTTTTTTTTGTTTAAATATTTACAATAAATACACAATACATACACACATTTATGAGAAAGAATTACATTGACTAGAAATTGCAGTCGATTTACAACAAATACACACTATTGTGAGAGAGTTATTATAAAGAAATGATAAATTCTCCATAATTTAGACGAAAAATATCCATTTTCGTTCTTATTTGTATTTAATCAATTGTCAAGTTGTGCAATAGTCAGTTTTCCTATGATTATATTTGACTTGATGGTTTTTATTTTCATAATGCAATGGTGTTTGTGAATCTTTCGGTATAACAGGGAAGCAACACCATAAGATGAATGCAACGAATGCAACAATTGTTCCAATCAACAATATGAAATCTTCAATTGTCTACAATTAAGTAATTTGTTTCGGTGGTTCAAAATTCTATTTAATTACAATACCGGTTCTTCTCCAAGGAGGACATTGTTGATTAAATATATGAAATCATCAAATGGAGTTATCATTGTTCGATGATTTTGATGAGATTATTGTTAGATAATTGCTACATGTTCTTCCATCCTGTTTATCCTGGAATTTTGTTGGTTTTCATTGAATGGAACATATGTGAAATCAACACTTACCGTTACAGTTGTTTTTCGCTCTTATTGAACAGACGTTTGATTAATTTTCCTTCTGGCTGTTTGACAACTAAATATTTCTCTTGCTTTTTCTTACATCATTACCAGCAACTAAATAACGAAATCTGTTCGATATGTGGTGCGCACGTTTTAGGGTTGCTACTGTAAAGCGCTATATTTAATTTGTAAAGGGGCAAACTCTAAAGATGGCCTTACACGACACAATGGGCGCCACAATTGGACAACAAATTACCAATTAGCTATTGAGAAAATGGTTATGGCTTTTGGGGTTCGTATACTTTCCGTAAAGTTACAATATTGCAATTTTGTGCCCCTTAGTGGGGCACTCCTCCACCCTCAACAAGGGTGCATGAGCGCCTGGCGGTGTGTAAGAATGTCACCAAGTTGAGGACAGTGTACTCAAAGGTAAACAGGATTTTTTTTAGATATTTAAGCAATTATTTTAGTTGTTAATGGAAAAGTATTAATTTTTTTGAAATAAGCTCAGCATATCTAAAAAAAAATCATACTTACCTTTGAGAACACTGTCTTCAACTTGGTGGCATTTTCATTCACCCCTTCAACCTCTTTGGAAGATGTCGCCCCCCTTATGTGGGTGGGTGACTTGGGGGAGCGATTTATGAGGATTTTTTTCTTACCACACTCTACATGCCCACAAAATTTTATTATTGTAACCTTACCGATTTTTTTTTATTGAAATTGTTGTGAAAATTGTATTTTTTTCCCATTTTTATTTGTAAATTGGGCTTCGTTCAATTTGAGTACGGCTCTGTATGCTGCAATTAAAGTTGCCTATCTACCATCACCATTTACGTTGCGGTTGGTGATTGGTTAGGATTGAAATGTCGATTTAGAAAGTCACAAAGTTTAAAAAGTGTTTCAAAGTCATTAGTGTTTTAAAAGTGATGTGTTTTTGTGATTTAAAAGTGAAATAGTGTTAACAGTAGTGCAAGAGGAAGGACATCAAAGCCTCATCTAAAAGATGTAACTTTTAATAGTCACTAGTTTTTCTATAATTTCTAACCTTCTTTTGTCCTTTTAAAATTACAGAATGGTGAAGATAAGATGCGATAAGTAGTGAGTTTGTTTTTCTTAAAGTTTTTCTAACTACCCGATTAAAATGATTAAAGACCGCGGCAGAATGAAATGGATAGGGGGGCAAAGGTTTTTCCAAAGGGTTTCACAACTCAGACATAACTTTAATATTTTTCTCGTCTTCAACAAATTTTAACACACTGTGAATGATTTATTATCTATCTATCATATGTTGATTGAATTAAATTGAAAGACCACTCGACCGAGGGGACAAGATACATTTAAAGGGGGGCATCAGCCCATCCAATTCCCCCTGAAAATAATTAAAGGCTTCCGAGGAAACGAAGTTATCAGTAGTAGCTTGTTTAACAAAAATTGAATAACTTTGTTGGGGTGATCACCTTCTGAATTTAATCCACCACTGATTTCCTTTCGATTATCAAGTTTACAACTTAAGGTGATCCACCTTAAATAGTTAACTATACGTTGCTACTTTGCGAAAATGGTGTGAATTCAAACACTGTGCATGGGGGACTCAAAGTCAATCTGCTTGGGGCTTTATCAAGCTATAACGCGCTACTATAATAGAAACATATCATTAGGTTCCTCTTCTCATTCGTTCGGATTGAGTAAGGAACGGTTTGGGGATCTTAAAGCCCTAAACATGCATTGCAGATAAAAATACAAACAACAGTACCGGTATTGCGCAACTCTAACAAAGTAACTGTTGATGAGAGCTAAAGTGATCACTTATTAGTTCTAAATATGTTTGTCGTAGAGATGCCGAACATCTTCATCTTATGTAGGTTGTATTAACAAAAACGTATTGAAAATGTAACAAATTAACTATTAACTGTCATAAAGCCAATAATAATGACTTCTAGATTTATTCTATCCATCTGATTACAACTCTACAAATAAGAAAATATTGCAAAAACGATTAATCAACATACAAAAATCTTAACAATAAAAGTAACGATAATTGTAATCAAAATTTACTACCAATTAAGAGTCAGTGTAGATTATTCAAACTTAATTTTATAGAATCTACTTGATAATCTATTGTTATGAGACAAAATCTACATCGACCCTTTGATTATACGTTATTAGTACAATGTTTAATTAAAATAAAATAAAAACCTTGAACACACCATAAATATTAAGAGATTTCCATTAAAAATTCGTAAATATGCTAAAAAAGATCGACATTTTCCCGACATATTTGGTATGTTTGCTATTTTCTAGAGTGAGTTAAAATTAATAAATGATATTGATAAAAAATTATTTAATAATTATGGTTGTTTTCCAACTAATGCATCCAATAATTTCAATTTAGCACGACATTTTTTATAAGCACCATAAACATCTTGTATTGGTGTCCGATCTTCTTTCTGTAGCTTTCTACCAGTTTTTTGTTGGACATCTGATTCGAATAATTTAATTCGACGTTTTAATTGTTTCTTTTCTTCGTAAACGATTTTGTGTTGTTCGATTAATTCAGTTTTCGATAGTGAATGTAAATTTTCATTTAATGATGACGATGTATCGGTATCACTACTATTATCTGTATTTGTTGTTGTTGTTGTTGTTGTTATTATTGTTGTTGATGATGCTAACATAGATAATGATGTTGTTATTGTAGATGTTTCTGAATTAACATCATCATTACCACCATCGTCATTATTAATTGGCGGAGATAGTGTAATAAAATTCATTGTTTCATCCTCATGGATTGTTGCTAATTCATTTCCTGTTGTATTTGATTGTATTTTGCTTATCATACGTTTTAAAGTTCTATAACGATCATATATAGATCGTACTAAATTTCGATCATCTTTCGTATCAGGACGTCCGTGTAATGATTCTAAATATAATAATGCTTTTTGTATTGCAATTTTTTCATTGACCAATTCTTGATTCGACATTTGATCAATTTGATTTGGCCGTTTAGATGATTCTCGTTTTTGGGTTAATTTCTAAAAATCAAAATATTTAAATCAAACAATAAATCAATATAAATAGAATAATCAATACCTTTTCAATATCGTTGAGAGTATCTTGGAGATTTCTATTACATTGTTGAGATTCTATTGTTGGTGCGGTTGTTGTTGTTGTTATTGGTAGAATTACAGAAGTATCAACATCCAACAATTGTTTTTGTTCTTTTTTCAGTTTACTTAAATCCATATACATTTTTCTAATATTTTTATCATTTAATTTATCAATATGTGATACTTTATAACCATGTTGATATTCAAATTCATTTTCATATTTTTTAATTTTCTTTTTCATACTATTAATTTGTTTTGTTAATTTTTGTAATTTCAATTCAATCGGATTCTCTATTTTATTATCAAAATCATAATTTGTTTGTGGTATATTTTTATCAAGATAAATACGATGTGTTGCAATTATTGAATTCCTTGGTGATGATAATAAACGTATTGATGCAACTGATAAACATGGTAATGTTTCTGTATTTTCACTGATTTGATGATTGGCCGCTGACGACAATAACGGTTCTGAACAATCGACTTGTTCATGTAATGTTGTTAAGTCAATATCAGGTGTGAAATTATCATCATCGACATCATGATGATTATTATTATTATCATCATTATTAGATACAGGACTTGGTGAACGTTCTTTATCATTACTATTATTAGTACTACCACTATGTAATTGTAAAAAACTAGCTACTAATTCCGTATCACTTGCATCTTGAATTTTATCATCTTTCTCTGTTGTGGTTGTTGTTGTTGTTAATTCTGGTCGAAATTTTGGTTTTGATAGACTTCGAATTTTTGGTTTACGATTCTTATGTTTACGATTTTTCAATGATAAAGGTTTTGAGAAACGTTCATGTGAACGTCTACGTTCATGTTCCCAATCATCATAACTTAAAATGTTTTCATTACTTTTTGTTGTTGTTGTTGATGTTGTTGTGATTGTTTCATTTTTATTATTAATTGTAGTTTGAAAATTTTCATTAACTAATGATAAATTTATATGTTTGCTTTCTTTTTGTTGTAATTGTCGCTTTTGAAAATCTTCACTACTAGATACACGTCGTATTGTTTTATTATTATCAAAATGTTTTCTTTGTATTGGTCTTTCTTCACTATTTGAACGTATTACTTTACGTTCTTGACATATTGAACTGACACTTTCTTGACGTTCTTTACGTTTACGTGCTTTACATGAAGCTTTAGCTTCGTCATAAGTTACAGGTAATTGTTGTTGTTGCTCTTGTTGATGGTGGTGATGATGATGGTGGTGGTGTTTCATTTTGGTTATTTCTTTACTATCTTGACGATGATTTGTAATTATTGGTTTTTGTAATTGGGTTGTTGTTAAATTTTCGTCTTTACGTGTGGGTCCTTTCATTTTTTTTCGTACCGACCCTAGAGGCCACTGAAATCATCAAAATAATGACTTTATCTAAGAAATCGAATTACTAATGAAGGGTGTATGTAGTTTGAAATAACTGAATTTGGTACAGTTACAAATACTGCACAATTTTCGGCTTTGCGCCAAATAATAACAATAAATAGTAAGTTGTATCTCAATTTTAAGCATATTCGGACACGGTTTCACATTGTTCAGTATTTTCCCCAGTGCTACAAGGTTCATCATTTAATAATCGCAAACTATAATTCTAAACGGTAGTAAATTTATGGTCGACTATTGTCTATAAGTACAAAATATTTGGCTATTCAATTCTCACCATCCTATTCATACATTTTCTCTATAAGAAGACAATAGTTGTTTTAATCAATTAATTTTATAAGAAATAAACAAGGACCACTCATTTGCCAGGTAATAGAGCTTAGCGAATTCTCTCAAGAGGATTCGACAAAACCTGAAAGTTTCATTTCAATATTTAAATAAAATACAATAACAATAAATCAATGTAATTACAAGATCAACAAAAACAACCCAATTTCTTTCATGTCTAAGAAAACTATCAAAAATTGATCGCAGGTTTCGTAAATGTGCGGCGTAGTAAACTATCCCAACAACACCCCTTCATCAGTTGGTCAACAATTTAATTCTAGAATTATCCATTACTGAACAATGTAAGTAGTGAAAAATCAATAGTCTACAATAAAACTTAAAAAAACAAACAACAAACGTATATACGAGTATATAATTCTTTCTGTAATTTATATCAACATTAATAATAATTTTGACAAAAGACAATTAAAATAATTTAATGCATGTTTTTGATTTAAAAATACTATAATTTTTCTACCTTTGAAATGCATAAACAATATTGGAAAAACAAATTGTGTGTGTGTTTGTTTTTGTCATAAAAACCGTTCAAATTGATTTCTACTTTATTAGTTTTATATGGTTTGAAAAACAAAAGTGTCAATTATTAAGTCAAATTAAGTCAATATTTTAATTATTGTTTGTAAATTCAATTGATTTTGCTAATTATTGCGATAATAAACCTTCGGATTTGGAAATACTAAAAACAATCAAATTACAATAAAATTCGTAATTGATATTTTGTAAAAACAAAATTTAATAAAATTGCGGAGATTTTTGCCAAAAAAACACAACAACAATCAACCTAAAAACACGCGGCTTCTATACCAATAAAATTATTATTACGTAACAATATTGATGTGGAATACTTACATGATGTTTAATAATTCCTGTTGTATAAACAGACCAAGAGCCAAATTTTTCTTCCGAGAAAAACAAAACAGAAGGCAAACTGAAGGTTGTTTATAATGTTTAAAATTTGATTTGTTTTTTTTTGTAGAATTGGGGTAGAATTTTAAAAATATTTTAGTAAAATGGGATGATTATGTTGATTAAATATTAGTTGTAATGAGTTTTTGAATGTATTTATCTATAATATAAGTGATAATTTTTTTTTGGTTTTTTGTTTTGTTTGTATAAATAATATTTTGTTGTTAATTTATACTTTAATGATCTTTGAATATGAAAGGGTTCATATCCCTATCTCGACACATTGCAGTATCTATGGTTGTTTCAAGAAATGTGTTGAAACCAGCCGCAATTTTAGCATGTGGCTGTTCGATACCACCCTTCAAAATGACACTGTTGTCTTGTTTTGAAGTCTTTGTGGTGGTGGTTGTGTTCCCTTTTTATTGTTTTCTTATCTTTTTATGATAAAATATCACAAATCTGCAACAATAAACAAAAGCATATAACAACAACAACATCAACAAATCAACTATAAGCAACATTAAATTTAGAAAATTTATAATAAATGAACAACAAAATTGATAATTAAATTTTCAATACCTTAATGGATGCCATTGTTTTTTCTTTATCGATGAAAATTTGATTGAAATAGGAAGGACTACAACAACAACGTATTTCGGAAGTATAACACGAAATTATCGATCTGTCTCTAGACTAGAGACCCACAATGAACTTTGTTATAGATATAGGAAAAACGGGGTAAATTGGGGTTTATATACCTTTGATTCTAGGACGCAACTCGTACATCCTTCCAGGATTATGTCACATTAAACAGAGATGGAGAATATTTACAAAATTTCCAAATATCAATCATTTTATGACGTATACAATAAATAGTTTTGTTGAAAAACAAAAATGAATCTCATCAATAAACAACACAATAATATCATCAATCAATGGTATAATTTAACTCAATTTTAATGCTTATATAATAAAAAAATATATCAATTTTGATGGAAACAATCAGAAATAAACAGATTTATCGATAAATAATTAAATAAATCAACTTACATTCGAGAAAAATTGTGAAGACGATGCGGAACATCGATTGAGGTTAGTTTACAAAACGTCACTTGTCATCATTAAACAAAAAACTGCACTCGACTTTCTCTAACATACACTCCATCGGTATAGGTCTATCTTTTATTATTTTGATGTTTTAAATGGCCAACTCTGACCAATCATTTCTCCAATTAATTATTAAAAATTATCTAATAGAACAATTTAAACAAATTAATTATAAACAATTGTTGATTAGATATGAATATTAATAATGAATACATACGCACGGTTCTCACCAGTGTCTTATGTAGATTAAGCCGGTTTGTATGAATCATATACCGGGCGATTTAAATACGAATACCAGCGCCATTACATTAAAAGAAATAACAATATAAAAATAAATGAATTGAAAAGAGTTAACAAGAAAACAATTAAATGTCCATACTAATAATCATTGATCTCACTTCAATTTTTGGCATACGCAATTTTCTATCTTTGTTTTTGTTTTTTTTGATTGCATCAAGCTATCAGTTCGCGATCTATTTTTTTTTCTTTGGATATTTTTGTAGAAATAATTTTTGGCACATTTTACAATATTTTGATTTTGTTGACGTAAATATCCTGGAACATATGGGAATTTCCATGGATTTCTATTTATAGAGGATTTGTTAATAAACATTAAGTAAGTAATATAACAGTTGGTGAGATGTATTATACATATAAATAGTACAATAAATAGTTATTTTTAGTAGGTATACATCTATTTTCATACGTTATCAAAAATAACAAATTGCGTCGTAATTTTGCATGTGGTTTAATGTTTCCTAAAAATTGGTTATTTTCAAATCCTAAACTCATATATTCACGGTCATGACTCATGGAAACATCAGAGAAAATAGATGTTTAGTGGTTGTTATTTTTGGGTACTTTGCAAATTTTTTGTGAACGTGCACGCGTACATTAAATTGGGTAATGTGGAAAAGATGTTCTTCGCTTAATAAAGAAACACTATCTAGTGCAGGGTTTTCGATTTCTAGTGGAACATTTTTGATAGAGTTGAAAAAAGTGCCAAGAGGTTGGGTGTGTATTACGATCAAAGTCAGTAATCGCACCTTTGGTGCATCCTACCGAAAAGTGTGTTGTTTGATATTTAGACTTATGCCATTCTACTGCAGATTATGGTTGTAGAGACTCAATATAAGTCCACTTCATTTTGGCTTCCTTATTCTCGACTTAAGTACGAAAGTGCCTCATTTTACTTTGGCACACAATATCGAGTTTACATTGAGAATAACTAAGGCATGATGAGTTGTACCATAGTCGGTTTGTTTTCAAGCGTTTGACTTGACTCCATTTAGTAGTGCTAAAGTCTTTCTTTTCGCACTTTAATGCCTCTACAATAGGACAGATACGGCCACATTTTCTTCTATAGATATATAGTAATTATCATTACATATGAAGATTTACATTCTATAATTAACTGCCTTATAATAACAATAACAGTTATAATTGCAAATAAAAACAAGGCTAAATACGGACAACAAAAAGCTAGTTTACAATTATAGACCTTGATTGTGCTATTTTAAGTAAATTGTTTTTTATTAAAGTTTATTTTAATACAAAATATACAATAAAATCGGTGGCCTAATCGAACCCTGAGGCGGTACAAATTTTTGGGGTTCTATTTTAAATCAATAAGCATTATCAGATAAGGGTTTTTTCCATCAGTTAATTAGTCTTTGTTTCACTTATTTACAATAATTGGTTATTTTTAACAAAGAAATTGGAGCTCCAATTACTATGGAGAGGTCAAATATCGAATACCTATTGATTAGCAAATATAGAAGAAAATTGATTTATAGTTACGTGAATAGAAATAACAGGTAAATTCTAACAAAATTTGGTTTTGTTTAATCGATAATGAAACAAAATACTCTTAAATTGGATCAACAGGATTAAATTGAAAGATCATAATCGTATTTTCTCCATCAATATAATCAAAATTTGGACCAATTAAATTTTGATTTATATTGAAAATCTAAATAATTTAAAAATTGTTAAATTTTGTGAAATTTTAAAAATTCCAAAACGGTTTAGTGTGATCTCTTGCCGATTCTTAAAACATATCAACAGAAAACTGTATTTTTGGTGTAAGATCCAATTTTTAGTATTATTGATCGTAATTAATCAAAAGTTCAATTAAATTGATTGAATTTAAGTTGGAACTTGTTCGATTTTGTTTAATTGTGCAAATTTTGAGTCATCTGCTGTATGTTTCTATGAGCTTTCATTTAACAGAAAGCTGTATTGTTGGTTTACGGTGCCATTTCAGTGCTGTAGATGGCGCGTTATTCGAAAATTTCAGCCTATTTCAATTTTCAGACAAATACAGTTTCTTTTTGATGATGAAATAACAATTTATTATCGAAAATAGTCGTTAATGCTTGTTTTAAAAAATATTTCCAAATACTTTGTTACAATTACATTTTATTGTTGATAGTTGTTGAGTTCTCTTTTTCTAATTTAAACTTTTACAATTTGAATTTTTATACGTCTAATTTTTATTTAATTGTAGTCATCTTAAAGGAAATTTCTTGTATGTAAATTTTCTACACATAATTCTCATTTGTTTTCCCATTTTACATCGATAGATTTGTTTTGCAGGAAATCCACAAAATGATTGTACAGTCAATTTTATTGTCGCAAAGATGTTTTTGAATGTTTTCCATTCATGTGGTACAATAAACGTTTTATAGCTAATTGTCATTGGTTTATGATACAAATATGGCGTTGTGGTCTAGTTTAAACATTGATTGGTCCCTAGGGAGAATTGGTATCATAAAATGATACTGGAGAGAACTATATAAAATTTTCAAGGCGTATACTGTTACTGAACTTATCTAATAAAATGTAATTGTTTTCTAGTTTCTTACGAATTAAGAGGAAAAGGGGACGAGAGATGTGATAAAACCAGATTACTACCAATAATTCTCATCTATAATAATTGAATTATCTTCTATTCGTTATAATATATTTTTTTTGGTTTTGTTTTATTATTCTTATTGATTGATTAACCAAAAAAAAATGTTTGTACAAAACAAATCGATTTGGTAGAGGCTGAAAAAAACACTACGATCCTGTTTTTACGTTGAATATTATACATAATCGAATCATTCCGACGAATATTTAAAATAACTGCCGTTTCCAACAAATATTTTCATAAATCTGTCAATGATGATTGCCGTTCCGGAACTGATTTCATATAAACTTACCATATACCAACAACCAACTAGTCGACAGTTCGGTTTCGATGGAAACATTTTCTATTTGAATTTTTGAAGAAAAATCAATCATTCGCATTCGTTTTGTGTTTGTATGTATGTATACATATAGAAGAAATTCTAATTCATTTGAAATTTTACATTCTTAATTCTGAATTCAATGCGGACGATGTTTAAATATCAACCTATAAGGGGATGTTATCAGATTTTCTAAGTGATACTACGACGCCTTGACGTTAAGATACGCCATTCTAGTTTTAATTAGGATGAGATGCTTAATTGTCTTATACGCCAAGATCAACGTGCTTTGTGTTACAATTACACTGGAAAAATTTCGAAATTTCCCCCAAAACAATAAAATAATCGAAAGAAATGTTTGGCACAAGATTAATAAAATGAAATAGATTTAAAGTTTAAAAGTGTAAAATGGTGGATGCGCCGGGCGTGCCGCATTACTTTTCTATTATATTTAAATTTTGAGTTTTTTTTTGGAATGTATTCGTTGTATTTGATTATTTGAAACAGTGTAGATATGTTTTTCGTGTTCTGTTTAAATATTCCAAGCTTGTGCGATGCTTAGTTGTTCTGTTTCGCGGCACCCTTAAGTGGAAGTAGCTCGTCTCCTTACAACTAATTGCTCATATCTGAACATTAACATGCTAATTGGTCTGTTACTTTATTACATCCTGTTCTAGTTGAATGTGTACGTGTATATTTCGTTCGTACATATATTTAGACATAGAAATTTTCGAAATTGTTATACAAGAAATTCAATTATATATCTCTAATAATTTTATTTTATTTTAACGATTCGTAAAGACAAAAAGTAGAATGCGAATCAATTCAGACGAGTATCATAAAATGTATTTACCCATTATAAATCGTTTAGTGAATTTTGAGGGTTAGATGTTGTAAATATAGAATGAAATAGACAGAGATAGAATGTTGTGGAAGTGGAAATAGCAGCCCGCGGCTATTCAGATAATCAACCGAAACAACTATACTCAACGTTTTATACAACACAATTCTATTACTGTCTTTCTCTTATACATTATAACTTCCTATCTTTAATCACAAATATGATATTTCCCATTGAAATTGTATATAGTTGAACACTTGACAATCAATTCGAGTATTTCTTACAATAGATAGAGTTGATGATGGATTTTTGGTAACAAAGCCGATTATTTGCTTGTTTTCTTGTAAATTTTTGTTAGTCCTTCCGTCAATTTTCCAGAAAATCAATATCATCTTATAATCAAGTGGTTGTTATGTGGAAATTTAGGGTAGTGATTCAAGAGAGAAGATCAATTTTTCTGTGTAATATTTGGTAGTTTAAAGGATGGGCGGGCCACATAATATTTAAAGCTACATATTTGCCTAAAAGCTATTTGCCACACAGCTATACACATATTGGTTTGTTGTTGTTGTGGACGTGAATCAACCTTCAGCTATAATATTTAAATTTTTCCTATACGGTAATACTCAAGGGATTGTTGTCCTATCTTTCTATGTGATTTATTTTATATTGTTGATGTTGTTGTAGATGATTTTTTATATTTTCGTTATTCTGAAAGTAAAGATTTTTTATCAAGCCTACTTTGCCACATTTTCAATTCTATTACAAAATATGCATTTTGATAGAATTTTCCTCTTTACGTCCATATTCGATTATTAAAACAACAAGCAAGTAAGTTGGATTAGGGCAACAGTATTTTAATTGTGCATTACAAATAAACAGTGGCAGACCATCCCTTCAATCTCTTGCTCTATTTTATTGAACAAATTGATGCTCAGTTATTAGCAAATAACAAACAAAATTTGTGATAATTGAAAGTGATGATTGTTTGTTTTTGGGTTCATTTGAAACGAGCCGCCATTGGGTGTTTCTGTTGATCCACACCTATGTATTTTACGAATTGTGAGTTAAGCGACCCACCTAACAGGGTTAGGAGCGTGTCGTCTATTGTTGTTGTTGGTGGTGGTGGTGGTGAAGAGTACTGCCAACAGCCGCCCGGGGACACTTTAAATAGCTTTCATTTCAACCCAATAAACATGCAAAATACCTTATTATTGCCGTGTTTCATGTAACCTACCGTATACGTAAATACAAGGATGTTATTATTTTCCAACATAAAAATACTTGGTTGCTTTCAATTATAATAAAATTGTTTTGTTGCTATGTTAATTGTTGAGAATTGTTGAGATTTGTTTATCGAATAACATAAGTTTTAGATATCAACTTTTCCTGGCAACAATCTGAAAGTTGCCACACTGTTTGTTGTTTTTCTTATTGTTGTGTGTTGGTAGAAAATTCCCAACAATGTTGGAATAGTAATAGAAAAGTAACAGTAGAGAGATTTGGGCTGGTGTTGAGAGAGAATTTTGAAACCAGCCAACGAGCAGCACATTTCCGGGAATGGTTGCCGCGGATGTACTACCATTGTATATAACGTCGTAATTAACAAACTAAACTTAACATGTGCTTTCCTGCCGCCATTGTACTCTTTCAAATTAATGGGCCAGTTTCCTTTCAATATCAAACTCTATATCAAGTGACCCGTGCCGGACGACAGGCCACTGAAAAGCGAACGGATTTTCATTTACATAACCCGCAACCACCATTCGTAATACAAAACACAATAAAACTTTTCTGTTTCAAAATTAACGAATAATTTATATTAAAGAAATGATAATTTATTGTTTTTGGTTGTTGTTTTTTCCATTCTCTTGTGGTTGCAGATATAAATTGAAAATTAATCAACAAAATGGCATATTTTTTGATTCTTATAAAATCTAACTTTTAAAGTTCGAATAAGGACCAAAACAGACAGAAATCATATATCAAATACAATAAGATATATGAATCACTGAGACACATTTTATGCAAATTAACGTAAAATCTCATACATAGAGATTGCTCAGTTTTGAGTGAGAATTGGTCTTTATGGTGATTATTGTTAGGGGTGGAAATCTACTAAAATTTATATAGTATACATACAAACACATACCAGGGTCAACACGGACTGCTTACAGTTCGCTTTCGAGCATATATCCATATTAATGTTACCATATTTCATTATCTCATTCATATGGAAATCTCAAACAATTAGTCAAAATTCCGCCACCGTATTCGCGGCAATATTATACAATCTATATTTTCGATTTTCGGCATGCATGGATTTCAAAAATTTCATATTAATAGGATTATTTACAGGAAAGAGTAAAAACGGCAGTATTTTTCGTTCTTATAAGACCATTATACTTGGTCTATTTTGGTTTAGGCGACTTAACTGTTTTTTTTTCCATTATCTTAAACTTAAGTCGGCTAAATTAAAGTAGAAAAAGTGTACCTGTTGTGACGTTCATTACGTGTGTTTACATTTAAATTGCTTTTCTTCTGTTCTATTTAAAAGATAAAAAGAATTCCCGACACCTTGCCAACATGCGAGCATGTTAAATTAAGAGTACATAAAACAATAAATCTTGTTATTACCATTTTTCTCACAATTTAGCAGTTTTGTGGTTCTGTGCGGCCTAGCGATTGCAAAAGAAAACTTCATTAGTTGTGAGTAAGACGATCGTATTTAAGTTTTTGGATTGAATGAGAAAATTTGTGTTCTATCTGATAGAAACTTACAAAAAATGTTCGAGTCTAAGCAGTAATGCAACAGAATTATTCCCTACTTAGAAACGTACGGCAAGTTTGTTGTGTGAGCTCACACTTTTGTGTGATTGATGTCGCCGTAGAGCTCGCCCGTGGAAAGATCGGGCGAGAAACTCGCGTGTGACTTGCTGCGCGTTTCTCTCTAGTTGGAACGAGGCCTCACTTTATTAGTGTATTTTGTTTGAAAGTGTAAAGTAGACATTTTGGAAGATTTTCATCATAAGTCACTATACTGTTTTCCAACGTCGACAATATCAAAACGCTTTGTTGCTTTAGTTGAAAGTTGTTTCTTTGTTCTATAAGGGATGCTATCATCTGCCTCCCACAATTTCTTGTACCGAAATCTAGAATTGACTGATAACATTTATAAAGTTTTATTGAGAAAATTTTCTAAACACAATCAAACTCAATTACAAAACTACAAACACCCTCAACAATAACAACTGTAGAAAACTAATAAGATTTTATCAAAGATAGCTGAACTGAACCGAAAAAAATCTATCTAATAATAAGGGAAATTATTATTATATTGATAAGAGTTATATTTTAATTAAATTACATAAACTATACAAATCGCTTACGTACAAACACCCTCAAATGCTTTCTCTGTAGTGGCGGCGTACTTCTCGTATTAAGGGATGTTTTCGAATAGGGTGAATATATTAAGTTGCTTTACATACATATGTATATCTCCAAATTGATTTGTCACAGACGAATAAAGCTGCGGTCGTGATGTTTTCGATGATAACTATCAATTAAAACAGTGATACTAAAACGTTTATTATTGATAAGAAATGAATTACAATTATAAAAATTTCTCAAAAATTCCCTTGATTCGTTTTACTAATGTTTGATTATTGATTGAAATTATGAGTTGTTAGAGAGAAATTGGTAGGGTGTTTTGATTTTGAATTTTGTTACATTTTGAGGGTTGCTGGATATTTAAGATGTCCCTAAAAACATTGACAGCCGTCATAGAAAGTTATCTCCACCATACATTCCACTAATAAATTTCCGATATAAATCGTATTTAACATTTTTTTTTATTTTTTTTTATTTTATTTTATTTTACATTTTATCTATCCTGATTCGTAATGGTTGTATCTAGTAAACAGTCGGATTTTTGTACAGATGGCGTATCACAAGTTAAATTCAATTTTATTGTTAAATTTTACATGTTTTACACTGTATTTTATTTATCTTCCTTCCTCTTGCTTCTCTCTTTCTCTCTCATTCGATGCTGTTTCCTATTTTTCATTGTATAAATACCGATGTTTGTTCAGCAGAAATTTCGATAAATTCGTCAGGTGCCATAAATTTTTCAGCCACGTAACAATGAAGTGATGAGTTAAAAGATTGAATTTTTGAATTATAGCCAAACGTTGACGATAAAGCTATTACATTGTTGAAATATTGCGCATTGTTCAGTTTTTCGCACTTAAAATATGATTACAATTCCAAAAAAAAAAAGAATTGAAACAAAATCGTAAATAACGCTTTTCATTAATACTGATGCAAACGTTAACGTTATCATAATAACAACAATACGATTGAACTAATTGCGTTATTATGTAAAAATAAATTTTGACAAGTTCTCCGGAGCAATGTTTGGATGCAAAAAATTAAGCCGTCACAGTTCTGATCAAAAACGAATGAGGATGGCAACATCACAATGGATTTATCATCAATTTAGTAATGTAACATGTTCCGTAGCTCTTAATTCTTATACAAATATCGTGTGTAAGTGAAAAATTAATTGGAATTGTGAAGAAGTATCCAATTCAATATGCGATCTGTCGCATGAATATGATAAAAACTATCGGAAATCGAATAAAGTTTGAGACCTAATTGGAAAGAACTTTGCAAGAGCTAATAATAACAGAGCCTCTTCATCACCTAAGGATATTATTATATATACGCATGTCTATATAAAGAAGAATGCGAATGACACTTCCGATATGTATCGCCTATGAATTCCCGTCATTGGTGTGTATGGTTGATTGAAGTGGGAAGCGTATTTTGCATCCCATCTTCCGCAACGATTTTGCTCCTGCTCCCGCAGTCCTTCGTGGGTATGTGAGATCCTTAAAAAAACTAGAGTGCACAGGTTCGCTGGAAAAGTTCTTGCCTCGATTATGTGGAACAAAGATGGCATAATTTCTAAATAAACTTCCTGCCAAAACACGATAATTGTGCGTATAGAATTGTTGGCTTACAGATCAAGGAAAAATTATTTGTTATAAAGGATAATAATTACGTTGAATAAAACAAATTTACTTCATTTGGTTATAATTTGAATTTTATTGGTTTAGTTCTTCTCGTTAGACGTGCACGTAGTGGTTTGGGTTAGCGTTAATGTTAAGGTTATTTGTTTGTTATGCGGAAGGTCTTTATTGGCTTATAAACAATAAAATATTTTAGATTTATTGGAGTTTTCTCTATTTGAAATCAATCGAACTATAAAAATCTACAAAATGATGTTTAAATGTCTCTTTTAAAAATGATTACCTCGCATAATCGACTAGATTTAGTTTTAGTTAAAAGACATTGATTTAATAAATCTACTAAATGACATTTTATGATAATATATGACTAGTCCATATTTATACGATTTATTACGATGAAATTCTCACCCTTATCCACATACGATTTAAAGTTGATCCAATCAATTGCCATATATATATATAATAGTGTTGAGTTATTGGTATCGTTTGGATACAATCTATTAGATTGATTAAACTTTTCGTTACTTTAGTCTCTCCACTCTTCTATCATCAATATGAAACGAAAATATGATCGGTATAAAACAACATTACTTGGATAAAGTTCAAAATTCTTCAATAATTCTCCAATCAACTCATCGTCTATTCGTTAATCTTTTAGAATGATTAGAATAAAGGGTGATCAAAGATGGATGGTGGTTCGGATCATCCGTTACATGTTTGAAAGTTTAAGGTTATGAGTGATAATGTCGACGTATGCATCATGCAATATGGTTGAACGCGCTAAAACAACTAGCCAGTCGGCTTTCTGTTTTTGAGAAATGTGGTTGGAATCCATTTGTGAGATTAAATTTGTGATTCATTGTAGTGGAATGGAGAGTTGTCACATATGTCGACTCGGTCTCTGGCTAAGTGGATAGTTACGTTATGTAGTAGTATAGAGTAAAATATTTTAAAGGCAAAAACCAGCACGCCTCGGACGCAAAAGCTTTCTACATTCAAATGTATTTTGATTTACATTTGTGTACGTATATGTTTCAAATGAGAAAAATATTGTGACATACTTACCAACAACTTATAAACAGGAAAACTACAACAGAACAATAATGCACAAACAAGAGTTATCGTTCGATTTTGTTCAACTTTTCAAATTTAATTAATGGTTTGGAGGAGCTTAAAAACGTAATTAAAATCAGTTAAACTTTATACCTAATGAATGCATTCAAACAAAAAGATTAGATAATTATTGATTTATTATCATTAATCCCAAGAAAAAAACCCAATAAACTACTATCTTTCAACCCCTTTAAATTTAATGACAGCAATAACTGTGTAAGAGGGTCACCAATAGAATTATTGCTTATCATTCGGTAATTGAGGATATCTCCAGGAAAACGTTAGAAAAAAAAATGTGTTGAATTTAAATATTTAACGGTATTTAGTATTTGTTGGTAACAGTGATACCCTCTCATGGGGGTTGGTGTATTAGAGCGAGTATCGTCGAATGCAACTAGCTTATCACAGCATTCGCAGACCATTAATTCCAAATCATGTTACCGGGATTCAAACATTATAAAATGATCACTTCATTTCACAACCACCTATTGTTTAAGAGAGGGTTAAATAATTGAATCAAGCGTTTCCGGTCTAGATGATGGTTGTGGTGGTGGTGGGTAGTTAGGAAGGCGCGCAACGACAACGCGTTCGCATTGTTGAATTTTATCTTGTTCCTCATTAAGACATGCGACATTAATTTAGTGTCAGACAGATTTTTAAAAACTACCCCCAATATGTTATAGATCTGTGTGTCCATGTTTTTTTTTATAGTGTTTGTAACGAAATAAAATCAACAAAAGAAGATTTTCCCATGTCAACAATTTTAACATCATAATTATTATACATTATCGATCTACCCTTTAAAAATGTATCTACATATAAAAGAATTCTCTCCCATGTAATCCGATGTTACGGATTACAATTCAAACTGGCCGCTTTTACAAGATGTGACGAATTGATTTTGATTGGTTCAATGATAGGATTGAATAGAATACGATTGGTTATGCTTTAGCACGTGACTCTGATTATTTGTTTCCTATGTTCCTTGTTAGTTATTTCCTATATACATCATTGATTTTTAATAGGATGTTACAAATTGATTTTGTTCAGTTGCCCTTTTCGAAATGCTCAATGACAAGAAACTTCTGCGTTCATTGTAAAAACAATAATCATGGTAGAGTGTATGTATAGGAGAGCAGGCATTGTTTGGAAGTTACCCTGTTCTTAAACATTAACCACAGTGGCAATAGTTACATTTTATATTTTGTCACAGACGGCGAAGTTTTCACTAAAATTTTCCATAAAATGTTCTAATATGGAGGGGACGCCGAAAAATATTTTGTACCCTCTTGGACAATTTCTAGGTTCGGTACTGCATTAATTAGTACTTTTTTCATAAAGCATTAGTTTATTTTTCATATTTTAGAAATTTGACTGGATTAAAGTAAGGTGTTCCTACGGGCACATGTTAGCTATTCCAGTTTTCTACTCGTTTGGAATTATACGTCGTGTAAATGTAGGTAGTCTCTCAGTTTACACGACACTTTTCTACATGATTAGATTAGATGACATTCCCAGATGGTTTTCGTCTCAAAGCTATAGGCCTTTAGAGCTTTCAGTAGCGCCTGGCTGTCCATCAAAATGTGTATGTGGGAACCTTTGAAGTTTCTTCTTAAACACTCTTTAGCTCACATCCTAAGGATAAGGATTTTCCAGTAATTGGGTCCATAGATTCCTATGCCAGTCCTCTCATTCATTTTGGATCCATAGAAGATTTCCGATTTTGTATATCGATCCAGTTTCTTAGCCCTAGGCGGTTTTCTATGACCACATCAAAAGGGACTTCGAATTCAAATTTTCTCGGCATGATGTTTGACCAGAAAGTAGATATTTACTTTAGAATTTCTAGTCAAGCTGTGATGTTAGGCAAAATTTCTGCAATTCGTAAATGCAACTTTCATATCTGGGATACAACACTGATTTACTTCTCGTACAAATAATGATGTGGTCGAGGTTGCCAGTATATTTTTAAAATATGGAATTTTCTCTGTCTTTCATATAGTAACTATTTCTCAATGAATTGTAGTTTACTAGTCTTTTAGTTCCATTTCGTAAATCTTAGCTCAAGGCGGAGCTCATTTTAAATGAGCCTAAAGTTCCTTGATGATACGACTCATTTCACTTTGTCACGCTACTTCTCTATTTCATTAATGTGAGACTTATGTGCAAATAACTTGAGGGTGATTTAAGGCAAGATTGAGGTTGAATCGAGAATAACAGAGGCAAGATGAACCGGGCTTTAGAATATCCGTAAGACTCACCATTAATAGACTATTGCCGGTTTTCTAGTCAAGTTAATTAAATCAAAATGAATGAAGGAAATAATAAGAACGCACAAATTTGAGACACATCTAAAATTGCAATTCAATCTCCTCAAGTGGAAATTGAATGACTCAAACGAATGAAACTATTCTTCGATTGTTTAATCATTTCTTACGATAAATATTGTAAGGGTAGGTGTTAGGGTAACATATGGAATAATATTTCATCTTTATATGTTTATAATTTATTTTAAATAATACAGAATATTGCACAAATAAAGTTTTAACAAAAATCAACAAATCTATGATCGACTTCTATGATTATTTTACAATATTTACAAAGAAACCTTTCATTTTCTATCCATTGATAAATAATGATTATTGCTATTTTTTTTATTTTCTTGTTTGTTTCGATCAAACTGCATAAAAGCATAATGTGCACTGAACCATCTAACAGACAGACAAGTTTTGTGCATTTTTGTGTTAATATTATTACAATTTTTTTTTATTTAATTTAATTTTTTTGTTTTTCACATTTACATTTAATTTTCAAAAACAAATCATTTAAATAGAACTTTTCTTGACTGTATTTTCATCTTCATCTTTATCTTGATGTGCTGTCATATGCCTAGTTAAATGATGACGTTCCCGGAACGATTCGGAACAAACTGGACATTTCAATTTGTCTTCGCGTCGTCTACGATTCATATCAATTGAATCATTTTTATGATGCGATCGCATATGATAAACTAAATCCGATGTCATGCGGAACGAAATATTACATTTAGCACATACATTCTGTGCTGGTAATGATAATGCCGCCAATGATGGTGGTAATAATGATGTTAAAATAGCAGCTGCAGCTGGTGTTGTTGGTACATTACCACTACCACCACCACCACCGCCACCGCCACCGCCGCCTCCTCCTCCACCACCACCGCCACCGACCGTATGAAATTTCAACATATCTGGATTACCATTAGTTGGAAAGTGTTGATAATTGTACGGTGTTAAATCTGGCCGATAACATGGACGTATCTTTGTAAAATTCGGTTGAATTAAATCATTTGGATTTTTTATTAAAAATTGTGTATCGAAATTCGTTGTTGTTGTTGTTGGCGTTGTTATTGTTGTTGTTGTTGTTGTGAAATTATCTTGTAAAAAGCTTGTTTGATATGCATTGAATTGTTGATTTTTAAATAATTGATTTGGCGATAACATTGCATTTGGATAATGACGATTAATAATTGGCGGTGATGGACTTAATGAATTTTGATAATTCAAATCTGGACTTATTGATAAGTTCGGTGATAAGCGTATATCTTTATTATTTAAATTTACCTTTGTGAATGCACTTTTTTGTTCAGATGATGTTGGTAGATTTGTTCGATTTATACGTAAATCATCTAGATTTTTGGTTTTTATCAAATTTGGATCATCGAAGATTTGTTGTTTTTGTGTTGGATAATAGCGATGATGATGGAGATGATGATTTTTAATAAAATCTTGATTATTACCAACTTCAATCTCTTCATCCTCATCATCAATAACACTATCTTCTTCATTATTATTATTATTATTATTGCTACTATTATTATTATTATTATTATTATTATTATTATTATTATTATTATTAATGCTACAAATTCCTGTTAATTTTTCATAATTATTTCGCACAATTCTCGATTGTTTTTGTTTTAATTTCTCATCGGGCAACATTAAAAAAGCAACATCAAATGGTCGTTTGGTTGTTTTAATTGTTGTAATTTCTGTACGTTCATCACCACAATTCCCATTCGTTTGTATATCACTTTTTAATTCATGTTTTCGATTGTTTATATCCATTGTCATTGTTCACACATACACATACACACTGCCACTGTATTTTGTCACAAGAAAAAGGAAAACAAAATGCAATATCACTTATAGTTTTTTGTAAATTTCTATTGAATTCTTATAAGTTAAAAGTACAATGTGTCTTGGATGACGGCACAACGCATAATGTGGAAAAACATACATCGAACGTCCAAATATTGTTAGATTTTACAACCTACCCTTAAAAGCAGCTGGATTAAAAGTGCACCACCCCCTCACTGTTACTAAACAAAGATAACAATAACGATTATATTATATGTATTAGAGTAAGAACGAAAATGTGTGTATTTAGAAAAGCGTATTTCCTATGTTGGAATACACTAAACCTTCCTATAGGGATGAAACGTAAGTTTCAGGGTAGAATCAGACCAATAGAGGTTTAGATAGAGGCGGAGCTTTCAAATACTGTTGGTCCAATACGGTTTTCAATGTTACTGTAAACGTTTAGAATGTGATATTTTAGTGATTGTGTTTATAGCCCTAAACTATACACCATTCACTGTATAGTTGTTAGAGGAATAAGCATTTGAAACGTATTCAATCAACACAGATTGTTGAGTTAATCGAATTTATTAGGCATTTTTATATTGTTATTAGCAAATATGTAAATATAATTAGTATTTAATGAAAATTTCACATTTATAATTAATAATTAAAAGACAGCGTGTCCCAAAGACAACATCAAATCGTCAAATATTTCAGAGTTTTCTTAGAAATTTTGCAGGATTTTACATTAGAAAAAACAACAACACAAAACTTGAAGTTTATACTTCATCTATTTTGATGTGGCGAACTTGACTGACTTGATCGAGTTTATTCTAAGCCAAGTAAACGGTTTATTGATCAAAAATTATGCAAATCTCTAAAACAATGAGTACTGCAATTACAACCCAACACACTAGAGTTTATTTTGATTTTGTTGTTGTTTCTGCTGCATCCAGACGAGTTATTAAAGTTATTCACTTGCGATTACAGAAAGCAAATTCGAAAAGATTTTCTATTTTAGAAATAGTCACTTTGCGTCCTTGCAACGTATTACAGTTAATCCTGCTAATCCCTAACCAAATAAAAACAGACCCCGTCCTATTCGATTCTTATTTAGGGTTTGGGTGGTGAGTTCTTCAAAGCACCTGCTATGTGGTAGTTTCACATATGGTCCAGACTAGTGTCAATGGATATCCCCTATTGTTCCTATCAAAATCCCATTCAAATTGAACATATTGTAAAGTATTTATTATATTTATAGTTTTGATCATAAGTGTTTATAACACACAACACAGACACACGCACAATACAGACCACTACATTTAAAAGTTTTTGGATCAATACTTGAGTATACATTATTTTTTTTTAATTAAATTTCCATATAAAGCAAATTAATGATTTGAATAACAATTTTTGAAATGACTTTTAAAACATCTCCATTCCAACCATTAACTAGTGAATACAGATAGATAGATAGATGGATCTATAATCAATTTATTTTTCAAGCAAATTGTGATTTGATTAAGGAAAAAATGATTAATGATAATCGGACTAAGCGATATGTTGCTGTTACAACATAAGTTAAGATAACCAAACGAAAAGTTTTTTTTTTGATTTTGTTACTATTCTATTTTTATTATTTTTGTAATATAATTTAATAAAACAAATGATCATTTGATAAGATAAGCGTATAAATGACGTGTTTATTATTAGATGGTATCCGAGACAAAAAGCAGGTTGTTCTATCTAGGGGTAGTTTTTCGAAAATTTCAGCAACATATGTACAAGTGGTATTATGTATAACCCTGGAGACCTGTCAAAACCTATTTATGTTCCATACAAATACACATGAGCTATCGAATTCAAGTGCAGTTCTACTCACCCCTCTCACTAGCCGAATAAAAGAGTGCCCTTCAGCATGACTTCAGGTTAAAACAAATGCTCGTTACTATAATAAAGTAGTCGTTTCGTTTTCTTTTTATTGATGGATATAAAAGTGATTTGGTGTATTTTGTCCATAGACATGACAAAGTGATCGATGAGGTAGCCCATCGAGGTCACATGTGCTTATAATTGTCTTTAATACACCAGAGATTTACACGATATTTCCTAGGGAACTCAAAAAGGCGAAATTTCGAATTTTTAACGTTTTCTTTAAATAAATTCAATTACAATGTGACGATTTTCATCAAATAATTTCACTAGTTTTAATTAGCAAAAATCTAGTTGATTTTGTTGGATGTGAATTGAAGATTTTGCCCCAAAAAATTCCTTCCGCCCAGTAAATTAATCTAACAATCACAGTCAATGTTCAGTCAACTATAGAAAACTCTGTTGCGACAATCTTCTTCGATTAGTGAGTGGCAAACTTCTCCAGGGATTTAATCGGATTATGTGTTTTTACACCATCTGAGCTAAAAACAAGCCCAATTGACTTGAGATTTGTTTCTGTCGTTTACGCATCGCTTCATCTTATTGCAATTTTTTCCAATCTATCGTTTTTCTCTATCAATTTTTCTCTTGTCGTTTCTTTCTCTTTATTTATTATCATTATTATTTGTTAAATATACAGATGCCGGAAGCTATACGAATCTGATTATAACTAACCAGTAAAGTTTTTTTGGTTTGTACAGTCAATTTAAACTCGTTTTTGTACTACACCCTGATTGAACAAAAGTTCACCCCTTACCAACAAAAAAAAGAAAGAAGTTTAATACTCAACGAATAGTTTTCAATACGAATCGTATAACTAGCACATATGCTCATATATATATGTACAAAAAAGAAAATTAATATTGATCAAAACCATGAAAATAATCAACCCAGTTTTTTTGGTGTTATAATCAAAACTTTCTACCATACTAGATTTTGTGTATTATAAAGGGATTGCTAATTCATCTAAAGCCCAATGTGTATTTATTCATTTCATTCAATGGATCACGAACAGTTTTAATGAAGGGTAGACATGAATCAGTGGCGTTCTATAATAGTTCATTTCTAATTGTTATTATTGTGAATTGAAATGGTACGCCAATGATGTTTATGTGTCGACCCTTAGAGGGTGAATCTGTATGAATGTGGCTGGTTCTTGCCCTATATCCACCATATGTTGGTTTCGGCCGCGAACATTTGAACAGATGGGCATGTACGCCAAAAAGTCATTAACAGAACATTGTTGGCAACATTTGATTAACAACATAAAATTTCGCACTTTTTTCATAACAACAACAACAACAACAACAATAATAATAATAATAATAATAACAAAAAAGGATCTATTTGTTTCAAATATATGTATATTTAAGAAATAGGGGGTGTATTAGAGCGTCCATACCGGCTGCTTATGAATATAACATGTCTATTTGGCACCCTCAAAGTGTTACATATCAATATAATGATTTTCAATAGGTTCAACAAAGACTGGCGGTCTCTCTTTTTCGTTTGTCGAATAATTTGTGGTCTTTTCTAATAGAATGTGTGGTAGAATAAGAAGAATTTTTTTTCGTAATACTGACAAAGATAGCTACAATAGAAACCTTTTGAGTAACCGAAGAAAATATGATTCGTTTCGTGTTCAAAATCATAATTCACCACAATCGGAATACAGTGAGTGAGCCTTTTGACCAATAATGTATGCCGATATATGTATGATAGTCTTTTTCATATCTCCGTTTCAAATAAAAAGAAGGGTGGTTGAATGAAAAAGAAAATATTTTCACTTCTGATATCAATATTTCAATGTGTAAACGATAATAATCCTTCCGGTAAATTGTCAATTAAAGACCGGAATTAATGTTTTGTTGTCGTTTTTAATGAATTGTTACTAAAACAAATAGATAATGAAATTATGTAGAAGTCACAATCTCAATCTACATCCTCATCTCGACGTGGATCTTGAATTTTTATTAATTGTTTTGTAATAACTTGAAACGGTTCCGAGGGGTATTGGTGAATAGATGGCATAGCCTACAAGGATACTGGACGTTTTTGAAGTAATATTGTTTTATCTAACGTAATCATATTTAACGCAATATAATCCATTCTTATTATTTTTTTCTTGACTACAATGATTTCACACCTTGTCGGCTTGTTTTACGTAAATTGTTGGATTTTTTGATTTCTTTAAATAGATAATAATCAGATGAGCCTAAATCCAATCCCAAATTCTGTATCAAAATGATGAGTCCAAGTTTCATACTTTGTAACAAGGTTGTCCAAAAAGATTGATGTGCCATTGTTGAATTGATCAGCACTGAGACGTTTGTGTTTCCAGAGCTTTTAATCACAATTTTAAAACGGCTTAATCTTTTGCCCTAAAATTTGACTCTGCATCTTGTCAAATTTTATATAGACCACCTATTTAACAATAATCATTTGTACACTTCTTTAAAAGCACGGATAAGAATTGAGATGTAGGTCAAACTTTCTACACTGTAAATTACTGTTTTCCAGTATTAAAGATGTGTATGTTTCCATCACTTATCTGAGTTGTACTGTTGTAAATTCTGAATAGAACTTACAGAATTGGAAACTGTATGTAATTTAGAAGTACAGTTGATCTATCTTGATTTTGCCGACTTCTCTAAATGCTGTTTCCGTTGCTTTAAAGTCAAGTTGTGCCATTTGAAAGGGCATAACAACTAAAAGGATACAAAAGAAGGAAACAACTGTCTGTTTCCGAACAATTCTAATTAGAATCTAACCATCACGCAATATTGCTTAAAGCTGCTGTTTATTAACATTGCAAATGCCCCTCCTTTTCGTGCAATGTTCAGATTAGAACCCTTTTTTTCCAGTAATAAATTCAAATCAGCTGTCATCATCCATATCAACAATAAATAACAGTTTTTGTCTTTAAATTTGGGCCAATGCTCCTGAGATAGAGGTAGGATCCTAATAAATTGAAATTATCAAGCCGTCATATTGGGTAACCATTAATTAGAATAGGGGCCACTTTATCCGCTTTGTGTTGACGCGATTATTACGATTATGCAGACGAGGATAATGTTGACAGTGTGTTGTGTCGAATGAATATAAATCTAGTCTCTTCCCTTTAATTATCATCATCATCATCATCACTATCATCAACAACAACAACCACAACAACATAGAGAGATGATTTTGGAAAATCGATTCAATCAGTGACTTGTTAAATAGAATTTCCAACGATGATTTTCTTCTAAAATAAGGGTTATATGATTCGATTAAATCTGTTGTTGGGCAAGTGTTGATTTTCCGAAACATCATTTATAATGTCCCTTTATGTGACAGCTTTTGTGTTAATAATAATTTTTTTTTAACTCTCTCCCGATATAATCTGATATTGTTCCTTGTCCGTCGCGTACGAATCGGCTCAGTTCACCATCCGGAAAATTAAGTTTTGCACCCTGTAAAAAATAAAATAAAATAACAACAGTACAAGTGTTGAAATTGGCGACAATTCTCGGAGCTTTAACACAATGCTTTGCAAATTGTAAAGCTTAAATACAGATGATGCATTAAAAAACAAAATCAAGATGATTTTTCTATTACGATACGATATTTCTAAAACAACAAAAACAAAACAACAACAACAACAGAGATACGTATGATAATTTATTCGCGTGGGGACGATTTTTCCCATTTTTTTAAGCACACAACCGCAACTGCTCTATTCATAATAAGAACATTAGTTTAATGTAGTTATAACAGACGTCACAAACTGTATAATAATATAGGAATTTTTTCGCGCAAGAGAAAGAACGGCTGGAATAAATGACAGGAAACCGGAACTGTTGATATTCTTTCAGAGGAATATTTTCTACGACTGTTTTACATTTTTCAGATGCCCACGATGTACGATTTTCAACAACAACAACAACAACAACAACAACAAAACTACAACGGAACAAGAAAAATAAATGAATTCACAAAAAAAAAACGTCGTAAAGACAATTATTCCAATTCTCTTCACATACACTTGATTTACGTTGTTGTAAAATATCTAGTTAACATTAATGAAACAAATGAATACATTTGAAACATGACAATAATAAATCATAGTTGGCTTTTGGTAGTTGTTGCATTCTCTCTTTCTGTTTCATTCTATATTCATATACAGCTGTCTTTATTTCTAAAAGGGTTCTAGTAATTAACTTAATGGTCTCGAAACAAGATTGCGTTTGGTTAGCAGTTCAACTGTTTTACTGATAAAATTACTTCTTTATCTTGCATAGTGGTGAATAATCGTCCCTTTTAGAATTGTTAAGAATAAGAAATATTGCCAACTTTTCACTGTGGAAATTTTCTCGTTTTCAACGAAAATCTCGTGTGTTTTAGTTTTTATATCGTTGAAATATAGAAAACATAACAAATAATAATAATATAAGAAACATTACATATGAATAAATATAGAAATGGCGATAATAAAAGCTTTGGTCTCTTGGAAGAATAATTCTCGCTTCACGTTGTGGTGGATCGATTTTTTTCCATTTCTTTTTTTTGTTACTAGGGAGGAGAGGCAGTTTCGTGTCGAAAGATACGACACTAAAAATGTATAAAATATGATTTTCATCCATACGGATACAGTCCATATAATAATTCCGAGAATCAAATAAAAATAACCATAAATCAAATAACATTAGCATAAAATGGTGCTCTATGCAAATTGTAATGTCGCAGACATAGACGCCATCTTAGGATGACGTATGCGAATACGGCCCCATATCGACGCTATAAAGGACCATTTCTAATACTACTACCGTCTCTTATGACTTTTACTTCCTCTCCTTCAGCATTTCCAGTCGTTTTTGTCGAAAGAAAATGGCTCGCCAAGATAGTTTTTCTTCTGTATATTACGGTTAAGCAAAATCGACTTGACCAGTTCGTATTCCACAATGGTAAAAACACACAAATTTTGAGACAGTTGTGATTAGTTTGAGGTCGAATTGGCCGAGTTAGTTTTACTTTACTATTGGTCAAGTGTCTGTATTCTAGTGGAAAAAAATCTAAATTCAGGACTTTCACAAAGGGATTATCGTATAAAAATTGGTCCTGTTACTCGAAAATCTTCTTATCTATCTGATTGCATTTGTATTCCGCTAGCAAATGTGTGGATCTGGCCCTCGTCCACTCAACTTCCTTCAAATGTGTCAGCTGTTTGTTTATTATTCTACAAGTTAACTACGATTTAACGATAGATTCACTACAAAGAAAATTCGATTTTGAAGATAAAAAAAAATCTTATTTTAATTGAAAACAAGGAAATTTCCAATTTATTTTTTATTGTCAATATCGTTGTATCATGTGATATTTGCTGTTGGTATAAAAGCTTTTCTAATTGAGTTCTGGACAATTCTAGTTTGTTCAGGGGTTTAAGTGATATTTCTCGCCAACCAACCAACCAACCAACCAACTAGATTATCAGCTGAGAGAAAGCTGATAAACGAAAATACAATTTTAAAAACTATGCGGAAAATGTCAGCTATATATAATATTTGATTATTATTACAGGGGTGAAATAAAAGAGATTTAAACTGATTTAAACGATCCAAGTTCCTAAAATGGACTGCATTGAAAGATCTGTCATTCTTTTCGTTTTTTATTTTTAAATAATATTTTGATAAATGACGTCAGTAACCATATACCTATTCCGGCAACCCTTAGAATATGGCTTGACCTGAGAAAACCGAATTATTGCCAATTTGGGACTGTGTGCTGATTCTTCCATCTTTCACTTCTTTATTGAAAATTCAACAATTTAAAGATAGATTGATTTTCAAGTAACGTATTCGTTTTTATGTCGTAATGGTCAATACTGAAATTCAGGATAAATATCTGAAAATATAGCTGTTTTTTTTTGGTGTTATTAAAGAACAGAGTGTGGTTGTTGGCTCACGGCCACTAAACGAGGACATTCGTCGTTCTTTTAATGCCGATACTCTCGAGGAGCATACTGAAACTGAACAGGGAAAGCGTTGAAGAAAATCCGATTCTGTTATCTTTTTTGCCATTCGTGATTATGGCAGTTCCCCCGGTCACCCATAAATTACACGCCAACTTCAGCTTGATTTCAACCGCAAGTTAAGACTAACACCGTTCTCAATTTATCGCTGATGATTATGATGATGATGATGATGATGACGACAATCATTTCATATTCCTTTCGTTATTAGTGACAAGAAAATGAGAATTCATACTGGAAATAAATCGGAGGTCTAGCGCACACAAAAAAAATGTATGAAAACATAAGACTGAAAATTTTTGAAAGATGAGGGTCGAAAGATTGAGATTTTATTTTCAATACGAATTGAAAATTAAATAAAATCGATTGGATCTGGTCAATTCTGTTTTTTCCTTCTTCTCCTATCTGTATACATGGGAATAGGATAAATATTGGTAGTTGGAATAGAATCCATTGGGAATTGAATATCGAAGGTGGTGATCGCAATCCTATTATACGAATAGATGGATGTCCAGTTTAGTTTATAGCCTGTCATATTGGCAAAATTGCCGCCGGCTTGCTATTTGATAAATGTTGCGACATAGACACGCACATTTAAAACACGTCTGTTTCCAAAAGGATAAACATACAACTAAGAATTGATCCTTTATGTTATGTTTACTTTATTCTATACAAATGTTTATAATGTATTTTATATAAATTTGTTTATAATTAACATCTCACAGTCTTCTAGAACTGATTAAAACAGAAGGTAGAACTTCTTGGTATGTCGCCCTTCCAAAAAAATTGGAAAAATCAAGTACTTTTAACAGTGCCGAGGTGCATTTGACTCAGGACTTGATAAGAACAGGGGCCCATCTACCGTACAGTAAAAAGTTTAGCAATGATATTAAAGTTTTACAAATGAGGACGAAAGGTCCAAGACTAAGGCGTGCTCAAGGGCGAATAAATTTTTAATCCGGCATTGAATGTTAAACGAAATTTGAATTGTTAAGGCTCTACCGGAGTGGTTTGTAGATACAATGTAAAATAATGGTAACATTTATTCCTTTTTTTTTCCACATTTTCAAAATTGAAGCAAAGGTCCATTGCTCTATACATATGAACAGCTAGTGCCGAGGTCTGAGATACCTTAGTTTTCCGAAAAAACTTTTAGTTTTCCTTAAATCGCGAAAAATCGTTATTTTATTTATTCCTCTTTTTCTCGGGTAATGACTTTTTGTTGTTGAATTTTTGACCACTTTGTAAACCATTAAAGTACCGAGGTCTGAGATACCTTATTTTTTTGATAAACTTATTAATTAATTAGATATTTGATAATAAAGTTTTTGAAAGTAGGCAACTTGTTCTACATGTGATCTCAAAACTTGTGCTAATCGACGATGATTTATTACCCCCCAGCATGGTGCTCGGCAGTAGGCAATAAACAGATTAGTTTTATATACCTAGAACCTTTATCTACAAATGTGGATTTTATAAAATAGAATGTTTTGGTCCAAAATAAAAATATATAAGTAACACCCAACATGAAAAATATCGAAAATGCAGCAGAACGCGGATTGCAATTAAGTTAAAAAACTATATCCACTTAAGTTTAAATTTATCAAAGATCTTTTTTCCGTAATAGTCTTAATTGTCTATGTCTCTTTTTCTGGGGTCAATTAATTCCGGAAGCAAAGCATTTAAAAAGAATTTTTCTAAATGAGGTATCATGTTAAAAAACCAAAATTCATCATCTCTCTCAATTTCGCAGTATTTAATGTCGACACTGGTATATACTATAAAATAACAAATATTACGCTTAGAGATACGTAACTGTCCTTGAATTTGATAATAATAATTATGATTCTGCTTTAACTTTAAATTTCCGTTATTATCTATTGTACAATAATCAATTTTTTTCTTCTCGATACCTTCCTGTGTTTGCTTTGTGAAATTTGTATTTTCATATTTCCCTCCAACATTAATCTTTAGCGACCTCTATTCGTGAAGTGTTTAGTTTTAATGAAAATTTTACAGTTTCCTGTGATTTGGCCAAATGTTGCGCCGTTTGAAGTGTCATCTATTGTTGAAGTCCTTAACTTCTCCGAAAGCTGACAAGTTTTCTTTAAATTGCGGAAACAGTTTAGTATTTTAGCGCCATCTCTTAATCGAGTTACTCATTAGATTTGAGCGGCTGTTTTAAATTTGTCGAGTTTTGAACGAAAAATAAGGGAATATTTAAAAAATGTTCAATATATTGACTATATACATATTGTATCTTCTAGTTACATAGCACATATAGAACTGTTTCTAATTACATGAATAATTACTTTGTACAAAACATTCTAAAATATCTAGAAAACTACATTTTGATTTTTGTATATGTATAATTATAATAATTATATTCTGTTTCTGTATAAAACTCTACATAATATTTCGTTTAATTTATTTTTCTTATATAATAATTAAGTTCAATATTAATTAAATGTTGTCACAATTATATAATATTCTCGATTATCAGTGCTGAAAGTAACAAGTGAACGAATATTTCCAACTTAATTGTCAAAATCAATCCATTTATTAAAAACTGGGTTCATATAAAGGAACTGTCAAATTGAAAACATTCGTTAAAAGTTCGTTTATATAAAAAAAATATCGAAAAACGAAAAAAAAATTGCACAATGGTCCTTTAATCTATCTCTATAAGACAGCTCACAATTTAGGCAACAACAATTCGTATAAGAAACAATCGTTTTAAAAGAATTTAATCAAATTAAATGCTTAAACAAATCGAACTGAAATTTACAGCCAATTCGGTCCCAAACAATTATCTAAAACATTGACAGCATCGAAACGTTCCATATCGTTGAAAATTTGTTTTAATTCTGTTAATGCATTACTTTGACGATTTCTGGCTTCCCATAAATCTAATATACAATCAGTTGGTGATGATTTCGTTGCAAAATAATTAATATAACGATCAACATTTAATGCATGCGCTAACATACGCCAATCATTGCCACGTGGTGTTGGCGGATCAAGACATTGACATAATTGTTTACGTAATTGTTTATTTAATCTAAATGTAAAATCATCACATGTTGATACACCACGATCTGTTAATATTAAATTTTTTATTGATTTCGTATTACTAGAATTTGTATCAGTTTTGGCACTTTTTGTTGTTGATGTTGTTGTATTTTTTGTTGTTGTTGTTGATGAATCATTTGAACGTGTCGTTTCACTTGATATTTTTGGCACATAATCATGGAGTTTTCCTATTAATTTCGTATTATCTTGATCGTCACGGCAATTAATCTCAAAGATTTGTTGATAATCAAAACCTTTTTGATTGATTCGTATTTTAAAATTTAAATTCCTATTAATCTCATACGATTCCAATGTGAATGAACAATGTAAACTATTACTATTTGCTTGCCATAAATGTCTAAATGGTATTTCTTGATAGTTTGAACATGGTTTTGTTTTCCAACCATCACTTAAACAATCCAATGTTAAACAAAGATTATTACCACCATCTTGAAATGTTATTGTACGTGGCTCATCTAATAAATAACCACCTAAACGTTTCTCTTGTCCATATACAGTCTCCATTGAACTATCTGTATCTTCTAATACATATACTCTAATATTATAATCTATAGTACTTTGGAAACATAATTTCGGTGCAAATACGGCCAATTTTAAACGTTTCATGGCATTACCATTTATGGTCGATTGACCAACTATCACAAAACGTGACATAAAATCAGCCACTAAATATACAACATCTTTATCTAATTGACAAAATACAGTTGTATTTATTGTTTCTTGTCCTAAAAAAACTGATGTTTGCCATTGTGAATCACTACAATCACTTTGTAATATTGATATTGACCAATTATTACGATTCAATTCAGCACAATGAGGTATTTTTAATATAACAGCCTTATTTAATGATATATTTGGACCACATGATACAACAGGACTTAGTTGTGTTAAATTTTCAGCTAATTTCGGTCGGAAACAATCTTCATTCAATATTGATAAGAAGATTTCCTGTTTGCGTGATCTTTAAATTCATATAAAATAAAAAAACAAAAAAACAAACAAACAAATAACAGTAAGATTAAGTTGAAAATTTGATCTAAATCTAGATGAATTTACCGTGATATTGCTCCCTCCGGAACTATTAAACTAACACCGGATTCGGCCAAATTCAGGAATGCTCCACTATGTGTTACAGTAGCGCTGGTATAATTACCACTAGTAGTCGGTGTAACTGCATAGGCAGTTGGTAATGATGGTAATGGTAAAGTTACCGATTCTGTTGCTACCTCGTACGTTGAATCAGCTGAAATTATACAAAATTAATGATTTTGCTATATAGGAGTTTTTTTTTAATTTAAAATTTCATTTACAATTGTTGGTAAATCCACTCATCTGGCTCCTTTTACCACTAGATGATTCTAACGTAGAACTTGTTGCCGGTGACATTTGAATATCACTACCGGAAGCTAAATGGGGAACATCATAATGGTGTTCCGAAACAGATCTAGTAACAGATGCTGCTGGTGTTGTATAAGGGTATTCATAGCATGGTGGTACTGTTTGTGTTAAATCCGGTTGTAAACTCAATGATTTCTTATCGTGTTCAGGAAAAACTCCGGATGATAATCTGAAATTAAATCCATTAAATATTAGTATGTTTTTATCGGTAAAAGTGATAAATTTCCAATCGCTTTTAACTATATTTAACGTGGGTTGTGTTATTAATATTCATGCAAAAGTCATTTGTCTTATCGCCGTGTCTACTGTCTGGACCAATTTTTTACAATAAACAACAAACAACTATGAAATGTAACTACGTTTGTTTGGACTAATTGATTTTCGCCTACTGCTATGGTTAAGCCGCGTCCATACGACATTCAAGAATGTGAATCCGGTTTTAGACAGGCATAGCGAAAAACGAGATAAAAAGGGCGTATCTATCATGTCGGACACGCAAAGGGCTGGATTGAAATCGGCAAAAAAGTGCAACACAAGATTAATGACCAATGATTCTATAATCTATCACTAGATTTCTTTTGGTCAGATAACAACTCAAGGGAAATTATGGGTTTTTGTTAATCATTTTTTCTTTCTTTGTAACATTAATCATTTTTCATGTGTTGTCGTGATAATTTTCTTGATAAATCAAATGAATTTTAAGTTCAAAACTTGTGTTTCTCTCATTATCCATATGTGGTTATCATTTAAAATATTAACGAAAAAATTATCTCATAAAATTTTAAATAATTTTTTTCAAAAATGCACCGACCACCTATTCGTCATATTTCATTTTAATTATGACTCAACTCTCCATATGCAGATACTATAACTTCTACATATATGCATGTTGCATGTGTATTACTGGTGTTATTTATATTTATTTTTCAACATTTATAATATTTCCAATGATAAAAACATAGTCGTTATTATTATTTATAAAGTTACATAATCTGTTGACAGACAATTTATGCAAATTTCGATCATTAAATCTTTGTTTATATCCTAAAATCGTTCTGATATTCATCAGGGAATTTTCCAAAATTACCAAATAAATCTTGACAATTCTTCGAAATTGTCTATAAAATGTTTGTATGTGTTTATGTTCCTCTTTTTTTGTTTCTATAACGGAATAGTCGAAAAGTTCCAAGAATCGTTATAACGATTAGTCGAATACATTTATTTGATGTTACGATGTTACCCTCTAATGCGTGGATGATGAGTTTTCGTTTTCGACCACCTGGTGCGGGATTATATTGACTGCTTCCTTGACACCACTCATTTTTCTTCAAATATATATCCTCCCATCCTTGTTTATATCGACCTAAATTTGTGGTGGTAGATGCGTAGGAATATCACCAAATTTAACTAAATGAATTTAATTAAGACGCAATTTAAGTCTTTTGATGTGAAAGTTATACATCTTTGAAAGAGCATATTTAAGTATGTACTCTAATCTTAAAGTTTTTATTTAAAAACGAGAAATTGTCGTATTCAAGAGGGCAAAGCATAATTGAAGTATACGGTTGGTGTTTCCAATATTCTGTGACATTTTGGCAGCACGTGAACATTTTCAAACGATTTCGAAACATCGTTAATCTTGAACATGTCTAAATTGTAACGTTAGACCAATTTTAACCGTTTTCCCCCCTTTGTTTCTGCCTCTCTCACACAAAGCGATACATTTCTATTTTAATCTGAAGTGATTTCCTTTATCTTTAAGGAAACTTCAACAACTTTTTAGATTAGAAAATCTTAATAGATAATTACATGTTAAATGATCCGTTTTAGTTATAGTTGGCATATATATATATATATTTGTATAAGAGAGAAATTGGCGCATCTACAGTAATGATGAATTGTTTTTAGTCTGATGACTTATCGTATTCTAACATCGTTCATCATAATGGTTTTGTCTGCACAAGAGCGCCTGTTGTTATTAATGTTTGTAAAAGGCGTCGGAGGGCACCCTAATTGTGGCTTGTATTTAATGTCTTCCTCTATCTGAATATCATCCAAAAATTCACGTAAAGTAACACAACAAAGATAGATATGTATGTGAAAGAGAAATGATGAGATACTTCCGTAAAGTTGGAATATTTTAATCATTCAAGATTCACAATTAACATTGATATAAATCATGAATACTCTAAAGGGAAACAAAAGGTGTTAAAGTTGAGGTTGAATTCTTGTAAGTATTATAAATCATCGTTTTTGATTATAAATTTAGAATAATAAAAGAATGAGAATTATTTAAAAGTAAACAATGTTGTCAACTCTCGACTATGACAAGATTTAATTAACGAACTACTACTACTACAACAACAATCAGAACATACGAAAGTATCTCTTAATCTGTGACGTGATGAAACTTTTGTTGTTTCCAACAGTTGGTAACATATGTGCGCTTGTCAACCAGAGGCGTAGAGTCACATCGAAATAAATTTCGGCCATTCAAAAAAATATGTATTTTTGTTGTTTCTGATAATTTCATACGTCTCACAATATTTATCATAGTCTGTACATACAGAAGTACACCAGCAAATACGGCAACGTTATGACATATTTATGCAGATCTCTTATAGTAAGAAGAGGCGACTATTCTTTACCAAGCGTAAGTGGGGGTAACGTGGGTAATGTGCCGAAGATAGAAGCTATCGTTGCCGTGTTTACTCATGTACTTATCTTAATATACGGACTTTGAAAGAATAAATTGTGAAGTTGCTAGCAGATTATCGATTATTATAAATAGTTTCAGTTACGCCACTGGTTCGAGTACTTGGAATGGTTCCATTGACATACGGTAGATTCTCTTCAATTTATTTTAACAAGATGTTGACGAATCCAACTCGAAGAATCAACAATTGCCCGTTTCAAATATAAATTGAATCATTTACGACAATTGATCGCTGATTTATTATTTGATAAGACAAAGAAAAATGATAAAATTCCTATTAATTAAGTACATTCTTTTTAAATTCCAGATTTTTGAACTGTTATTTAGGTACTCTATCTCTTTTAATTCTTTTTTGGTTGTTTTATTGTAGAAAAAAATGTTTGAAATTCAAACCATCAATTATCCAGATTTTACGATCCAACTAGTTCGACATACGTTCCACATAAAACTCACTAATTAGTTTCAAATGCCAGGTGAAAGACTCTTACTTCAATGTCTCACAGTTATTAATATCTTTTTGAATTCTATAAAGAGAATTTCAATGTTGAAAAACATAGAAAATCGATAATGTAAACATTGATTTATTTGATTTTCATTTCAATTCTTTTAAGTTGATGTTGGAATATAAAAAAAAATAACAACCATGCAAACACGTAGACACACAAGAAATGGAAAAAGGTCAATTGAATCAGACTCGGTTTGTGTACATTTTCTGACCTCAAAATATTATTTGCACCCTAACAGATTTTCAACTATAATAGAAGTTGAAAAAAGACACACTGTAGGGGTAAAAAAAAAATTGAATACTTACCATTTGATGCCATATTGTAGAGACTTTGGTGTTGACCCCTTTTCCACCACATACGTGTCAAGAAAAACGATAGAAGGCAAACGATGAAAATTGCAGCAAATACACCAATATATAAAGCGATATCGTTTTGAGTGTTTTCCAAATTTGCTGAAAATATAGTTAAATACGAAAATTAGAAACGAAAAAAAATAATCATTTTAATGATACCTTTTAACAGGATATTTACATTAATAAATGTCTATCAATTTATTTTATGTCTACTCTGTCATAATTTATAATAAATTTGAAAGATGATGGAATTTCGGATCGTCAACATTTTAGATCAAAAGAAACAGGAAACGTGGTAATAATTACATGGAAAATTTTTCATCCGGGAATAATAATAAGCTTCTGGGGCAAAAAAATCTCTAAATAGAAGATGTTGTTCGTTTTTTGAAGGAAACAACTATTAAATTATTATTATTATTATTACTATTATTGTTGGGAAAATTTTATGGTTAATTTAACATTAAAAATAAATAAATATTTCATACTGTTGTATTTAAAAAAATTCTGTAAGCGGGACGTAAATATTTTACGTATCTTATAAGACTTTCGTGTAATCTTTAATCTTCTACTGTGGTATTGATTGATTGCTTATTTGGAAAACATGACAGAATACTGATGATGAATAAATATGAGTTTCGTTTTTGTGTTTTGTATGTTTTTGGATTAATGATGTATAGTCTGTGTGGCAACTAACTTAAATTACAGTACGTTTAGTAAAAACCTTTGGATAGTTTTCCTTTCATTTTAAGACCACGTTTTCATTGAACGAGAAACTCGTAGCGAGTGTCTATCAGATAGAAACTTACAAAAACACTTAGTGATGCGAGAAATTTTCGCAAGTTTTTAAAATTCGCCATGAGTTTCTCGCTGGTTCTTGTTGGTCTTGTGTAAACAACCTCGCCAGAAATTTACGTATAATGTAAACACGTTAAAAAAGGTCTTTCTTAGAACTGTTAGCCTGTGTCATTGTCACATCTATCACCGTATTTCTCGCAGATAAAAATATGCATGAACCGTATGTTTATGGACTATCCATTTTCATTTGGTCGACTTGACTTTAAGATAGTAGTAATGATTTACTAATACTCAACAAGATACAGGGAAGAAAATCCTGCTACTTGCTGCCATACTCAAGCTACTCAAGCAAATTACAACTTTACTGTATGTTAACGAATTCTAAATTATTCTACCACTATCGCTTTTACTAAAGTTCAGTTGAATTAGTCAAGTCTAATTAGACAGCGTATAAATGGAAACGTTAATAACTTATTGCGACGAATCGAGATCTACTACACATGTAAAATTATTAAATATGTAAAACCGTATTTACAAACTGTTCTGTTAAGTACATATTTGAATGTAGAATTGCTAAAGTTTCTAATAGTTTGAAAACAAACTAATTATAAAGTTCACACGTTATAAATTGTTGTAAAACATTCATTAACACGATGCGGCAAAAATAATAAAGGAAAATTTCGATAATTTATCAAGAAACGAAAATCTACTCACTCAATCATTTCTTGTTTTCCAATCACCAAAAATGACATCCGATTTGATAAGATTCAGCTCTTTAATGTAATGTGATCAAAATGAAACCTGCTGCCCGGTCATTTATTTACGAAAAATGGGGAGGAAATTTGAAATATTACAGAAAAATGAACTTGGGATGTTTGATCTTAGAAAAATTGTTGATCTTTTCTTCAAAAGAAGGAACACCATTTCTTTCACTATATAACATGTTAGAATATGAAACATTGCATTACATCAAAAATCTGCTTTTTTATTCTGTCTCTTGGGCAAGGTTCTAATATTAAACTCCTTAGAGAGAATGAGAAGTGGATGGCCGCAAGGCTAGAAATATCCTGCCACGTGTTTCCTTGTAAATATCAACGATGAAAATTGAATTTCGTCCAAGCCAATCTGTCTGTTAGATTTTGTGTTTAACAAAATAGACCTGAAGCGTTTTATTATATCCGGTTGACCGCATCATAGATGTAACGTTTTCGTTGTTCAAATGCTACTAAATAGTGCAGTTTCCAATTAAATGAGGCAAACTCTACTAAAGAGATCTTTAGTGAATGTATACACATCAACATATACGCCTTCACATATAGACATATACAAGAGAGGTTAACTAATAGATCCCGTTTGCGCTCCGATGATGACATACAGTTGGATGCTAGTAGAGTGGATGGCGTAATTTAAATTGTAGAATTCTGTCAGACTTGCAATTTCTATCGGTTTCATCTATCTCTGTTTAATTCATTCATAAAATTCAATCTCTCACTCTTATATGTATATTTACTAAACTCTCCATTTAGTTTGCACAGTTTTCCTATTTAGTCAGGAAGCAGTAGGAGGAATTAAGTACACACGAACTTCACGGTTATTACACCAAGTTTGCTTGTGATTCAATTATGTGCATAGTCTAAAAGCGAAATAGACATAGAACATTGAATGAAACAGAATGGAAAGTTTCTAAATGTTAACAAAGAGAGAAATGGGACCCATTGGAGTAACATTTAAGACACAGGTGTACCGTTTAAACTAATTTCATAAAGAGAGAAAGCAAAAAACAATGAGTTTGTAATGCAATACCAAAAATAAAGTTGATTACAAGTAATATAATATATGAAAAAGTCGTGAAGGTGCATATAAAAGACGTATATTGAATTTCCATTTTTTTTCGAACAATAAAGTTTTGAGTGGAATTGCATTTGCGCAACCATACTGCGCATTGGTGGGGAAAAAGGAAAAAGTAACCGACGGAGTTGTTACTGTGGTCAAATGCACCGAAAATGATTGAAGATAGGGATGAAGCTCATGTATATTCTGTATTAGAAGCAGCTTTGTGTAGTCTAGTCAGTTACGTTTTTAGTGGCAGAACAATAAATGGCATTCCTCGAAAGAGAGTTATAGTGTCAGGCTATAAATTAACTGTGTGTTTTCTAGTCTTGTCAATACGTTCGATTAGACTTGGGATTGATCTATGGTAAGAAACCTGCTGCGGTTTCTTATTATAAAGCGCATCTGTTTAATGGGTTTTAAGAGCAAGATCTGCTTACGCGTGCGGTTTATAAGTTCATGTTAATAGTGCAATTACAAGTGACTAGAAGTATGAAACTGATATAATTCATAGTTCAGGGTTCTCAAATTTCGACAAATAGTGAAGAACTGAAATATCAGTTGTTCCTTACTCGTTACAATGTCATGAACACAACATTAGTTTCTATTAATTTCAGTATGAAAAAGATTGATTGACTTTTGCCACCCCTTTACTCATTTACACATTTAAATCTTCCATTTTGTTTTCGAAATGGTCATCCATTTGGAAATATGTTTTATGTATTCAATGTTTGTACAGTTCATAAAACTTTCTCTTTACCCCTTGAGTCACGTAATGAACATTTCCGAAATTTCGTATTCAATTCCGATATCTATCCTGGATTTCTCGTTACGTTTTTACAGATTCAACTCCATAACGTTGAAATAAATCTTTCTTTTGTATACAACAACAATATAGAATAAACATAAAGAAATACGCGAAGAATCGAATTTTCTATTGTTGAAAATCAAATAATTTTTTTTTTGGAATTTTCTACGAATTGAAAAGAATGTGATAGAAATGAAGTCATAATTGCATGTGTTACAAGAAGGACGCCCGAATAACGATCAATCCAAATATATAGTTCAAATGTATGAAAGACCCTTATTCAGCACATCCTGATTGATAGTGAATTTTCTCGTTTTGCTCTTTGATGGTTGTATTCATGAGAATTGAATACTTTTTCAATATGTTCAAATTAAAAAAAAATGGATGAAAAAATGTCTATATAAAAGTTTTACACGTCGAAGTAGACGTGTTGAGAGATATTAGATACGTTTTTTTATTATCAAAAATTTATGATAGTAGACGCGAATCTTTGCTTATTAGTTCGTTAGTTAGAAGAGGAGGAGAAAAATCGAAAATTGATTTCAGAACCATGTCTATATATAATCCAAAAATAATTACTCACGCAAGTCCAATAAATCTCTACCTTTTTCTCTCTCACACACACACACATTTTCAGTGGTACACATCAAGAATTAGAAATTTGAAACGACACATATGGTGTACTTGCCACAGGGGAAAAAGGGTGTGGAGGCTTGTTAAAGGGCCGCAATTAGCGGGGTCACAGGGAATGCTGGGAATTCCGGCGGAAATACTGCTGCCATCCAGTATGTGACATATACAGAGCACCGACTATGTACCAACCAGTCAACCCTCATGAATTCACCCCTCAAAACAAAAACTAAAAACGACTATGACAGGAAACTGCCGACAATAGGTAATTCAACAATAGTGCCATCTACCTTGATTTGGAGACGATAATTGGTTTCAGGTGTAGGGAAATCAAGACACTTCTATTAGGGGAGATGCAGGATAGTATCAACAAAACATCAAAAGATTTTTTTCTAAATATAAACGCGATGCTGTATTGTATTTCGGTCTTATTGTTAGAAAACGGGGAAAAAATCTGTGACTTTACGTCAAGTGTATTCTTGTTGAACTGACATCTCCTAAGCATCTTATACATATACAAAGTGTTTTGGAGTTATTTTAACAGGAATGGTGCTTATTATTTCATCTCTGCTACTCTCTTTTACTTTTGTGTTAATTTCTACTGTATTTTTTTAAATCTTAACAATGTTCGCTTAATTAAAATAATGAGAGTGGAACTTTTTTAAATGAATCTTCTTTTGCTGAAGTTTTATGGTTGGTATTGTTGCAAATCCAAACAGAGGCTATTCTGTATTGTTATCATTGTTTTGACCACCGTTAAAATCACATTATTTACGTTATTATGACAGGCGAAATTTACGATTCACCACGCAGTTTTAGTGAATTAAAACAGAGTTAATATATTTATCCGGTCGTATTTATAGAAAAGTGCCAGTATCCAATAGCAGTACGTAGTAAAGGAACAAGAAGACGAGATAATTCTTGTATTATCGACTTGTTAATAGTTGCAATTAAATTTGAAACACCATTATTACAATGCTGTTGAACAAATTGTTCTACGAGGTTACTCAAATGTATCTAATTATAATTTTTGGTGGATTTCGAATAAGTATTGGTACGCCACTGGTAATTTCTGTACAATTAGTCATTGCAGAAGACGATTTATGGTTCAAATCATTTTAAGCTATAATTTGCCACGTTTGTTGTTAATTTGTGTGAATTTCATTCTTTATTGCTACCGAAATGTTTATCTCCAGTAAGACCAACTAAATAAAAATAAAATATTTCCTTTTTTTCCCTCAGTATATATCCAAAAATATGAATAAAAGCATACGTGGGAACTTGAACTTGAATACTAAACAACTTCCAAACATTTGGTTGGATTTTAAAGCAGAAAATAAAGAGAAAAACTATTATAGAAAATATGTTCCCGCAGTGGCACCATAGTAATAACATAAATCTCACTATTGTAAAGATCGTTCGTTTCTGCATATAGCGTCTAGAGTAAACAACATACCTCCAACGGGGCCACATGTGTTCGATAAAGGAGCGCACGTGAGGGTTGCCTTAGATCGAATCATTATTACAGGTCATAGGGTCACACTACAGGGTGCAAATATTGATACAATCACCACAAAATAAGACTGTACAAAAGAGTTTTCCAGCTAAATATCCCCATATTTCTTTTACTTATTGTTTAAAGCGACATCAACAGGAAAAATCGAAACGTGTTTTCTCGACAATTTATAATAAACGGATACGTAAATTATTTCGTGTATTTGTATGTGTGAGTGTGTTGACAAAAGGACGGGATGATCATGAATTATTTTACGCCTGGGGGGGCCATCTAAACTGCTTCGTATTTGAAAACAACATGAAGGGGTTGGAGGAAATGGATGGCTGGGCTCACCTGTGGCATGAACTCTCGGAGACATTGTGAATTTTTTACATGTTTAGACTTTTTCCACAGTGAAATATTATGTCATTGAAAAAGGGCAACTAATTTTCCAACAATGATTTGTGATTGTTGTTGGGTTTTTTCGGCCTTTATTTTTCACGAGCACACAAAATGGAAATGTTTTATTTGTTATTAGAAACGGACACGTTTTGCAATTTGTCTCCATCGAAAAGCTCTCACGAAAAAATCGTCATGTAATCTATTCTCATGACACAAAATAAACGAAATACAAACAACAAATAAATGAACAAACAATTTGAACTTGTGGTCTTACACGATTTTCAAATCAAAATGATCAAAACACTTGTTCCAGTTCTTTAAACTTTCATCTTTCAGGTCAACAAACAACAACAATCAGAAATAATTATCAGAATTGGCGGTGTTTATAGAAATCTTTAAGCATTATCGATTTAACAAAATTAATTAAATCTTTCCATTAAAACGGACGTAGTGTGTTGAAAGGGAATTTGAGAAGTAAACAACGATAAACTTGAATTATTCATTAGTTTAAGATTTTGACTGACAGAAAATGATGAGAAAACTGAAGAAACACGCCTAAGAGAATTTTGAAATTTCCAGCAAACAAAAGAAAAAACCGAAATCATCAATTATTTTAAGCATAAAAGTGTATTATTGTTTTAAATAATTTCGAGAATTGATGGAAGTGATCCTAAAGAGCGGGGGCGTATTCTGACGTTTTTTAGGGGCTGTTTTTATGCCTTGTCCACTCCAGGGGCGGTTTGATGCATTACGTAAAATACTGGAATTATATAGGTACAACTACATACCAGATCTCCTATCTAAATTAACTGCTTTATCCTTCAACTGTTTGATTTAGAATAGAAGAACAATTACTAACAATTAGAAATGAAATGGTTATTTCCACTGGGAGATTTTTTATTCAACCACCCCTCTTATTTTCGATACAATCATGGGGGTGAATTTTCAATTGGATAATCCTAGAACTATTTATAGGACATGTCGTTTGCCAAATTGTAGCTCTTAATTTGACACAATTTATGACTGCATTCTCTATATACTAGACTCGATAAAATAACCGTCTTTTCATATCAGTCATACCGGCAATTGTTTCAAGTGATCGTCAATTGTCCAAAGAGGCTGACTGAATGTGATAGTTACAATAATGGATGATTCATAAATTTTCAACAAGCAGGGAAACTATACTTGAATAAATCTCGTCTTCATCATAGTGGTGGCTTAATCACACTGTTTTTCTTCTAGAAAAACGAGACAGATTGAAATAAAAGCTATTTTCTCTTAGTAGTGTGATTCATATTTCTTTAAGTCTCCCCCAAACAAAACTTTCATCATAACTATGCACTTTAGCACATCGTAAATTTTTAGATAATGATTTTATTCTAGATAGAAAGATTCTAATTTTTTTCAATACCATTTAACTTTATATTCAACGAAACCTAAAAAGTACAAAGGGGAGATTTTATTATTTTCAACAGAAAAGAAATGTATATTTCCGCTCTTTGTTTGGAATTGATGCGAAATATTTGGGTGTTGTTTGGCCAACATCATCATTTTCAATGATGCGGGTTGTATTTAATCGAACTGTGAGTGTATCATCTTCATCACTTTCACTGTAAATATTGGAAGTTCAGCACGTGCTTGAAACTCTCATGTTAATTGCATAACACACTTCTATTAGTATGTATATAGAAGAAGATTCCGTGTGGAAAATGAACCAATGTAAGAATTTTCCACTTAAAGAATTTCAAACAGGAAACATTGATGTTATATAATTTGGAACGAAATTTCGTTGGTTATTCCAAGGAATTTTATAGCGTTGAATCTTGGTGAAAAATGTAATCGTCGTCAAGATAGAATCATTTCATATTTCTTAAAAATGACTTCAAGATGTTTTCCATGTAGTTAATCTTGGATTCTCGTTTCACAGAGATTATGTCCGTTTTGCTGTTCGTTGAGAACCAACAGTTTAAATCATCACTCTTTCTCTATGTGATTTTGGTGTTTTACTGCGATTGCCTGTGACAGATGTACCGAATTTTCATTTTACGGTCATCTATGTCGATAAACTTCTGTCGTGTAGAATATGTTGATAAGAATGCCAATGATAAATCTACTTATTCTTCTATATTTGAGAAGAATTGATACACTTTTCTGCCATTTCTAATACGCTATCCTCGTGAAATTTCATTTTACTCTTTGATTAGATTAACGATCGTTGTAGCTGAATGCATTACATTTCCTACTAGCGATATAATTGTCTTATTTTCGTTTTTCTATTATGATTGATACTAATAACCCCATTTTTTGTTCAGAAAATAGGGTGTCGTTTTATTTTTTCTAACTGTAATTTGTACCATGACTTTAATTAAACGCCGTTCAGCTACCATACTGCTGTGCTCTCATCACTAAATTACGGTATACTCGAATTCAGTTTTAAATAGCTCCAATTTTTCGGTGATATTTTATTCACAACAAAGTACTTAGTAAAATGAAAGCTTGATTAGGACTGCGATCTCATAAATGTTTCCATTAACGAAACAAATAAGATATGAATGACCCTGTTTCAAACGTTAACCATAAACTGACAGTAATAATTAAATAGAACATAAGGACACAATATTATTCGCATAAACCGACTAAGTAACTTGTTATTAACAATTTCACCTTTATTATCACATATAAACCTTACTTTAGAGTTAGTTAAAGAAAGCTAAACTCTACCATTGTATCAAATTGCACGTGTCAAATATTAATAGTGACTAGCATTAATCAATTTCTAATAGTCAAACATTAATCATACTGCCAAATAGTTATAAAAACAACTATTTAGTAGATTTTTTTTTGACAAACTTTATTTGATTTATTGGTTTACATGTTTTTAAATAAATTCCCATTGTTTAAAATGAGATAAATATTAATTAATCTTGACTGATGTTTATAACGTCAACAATAATTTCTTTCATATGACAAATGTCGTTAGTTTCATGTTTTAATTGGCAAACGTTACAAAATTCAAATGAAACTACTCAAGAGTAATATTAGTATGGAATGAAAGAAAAAAATTTGTAAAGAGTATGTGTGTTCGTGTGTGTGTGTGAGAGAGAGTGTAGAAAATTCCCTCAAGTTTCATCTATTTATGTTTTGTAAATGTTGAAATGTAGCGACGACATTAAACTTGGACTCAATCCTTTTGATTATCTGTTAAATAGAAACACGTTTGTAGTTTTTGAATGTATTTATACCTGTATCTAGATGGAAACAACAACAACAAAAAAAACAACACCAAAATATTTAAAGCTTCAATTTAATAAAGTGAACTTTCAGTAAAAGCGATTTTAGATTTCAACAAACGCTCGTATACAAGAATTTGTGGGTTATTTTCATTAATATTAGAAAGATAGTGCATTTTTAAATAATGATTTACAATGGTCGAAGAATTTTAGATTTAATCCAAAAATTATTAAACTTCTCTTTTTTTTTAATAAAAGCGTATCCGGATTTGCAGTGTTATTTCCATGAAAAATAAAAAATACCTGAAAATGTTATAATCGCGAATATACTTCTAAACCAATGTCAGTTCCGGATGTAGGAAAGTAGAAAGCTTGGTTGTGGTGGTGGTAGTGGTGTAGACATACAGGAAGCACCAGAGCTTGTCTTCTGATTATTTATTATTATGGCGTTTATTGTGTTTGAGGGTGGAAAGAGAGAGGACTCTCTTCTTTCATTGTATACACCCTAATTCCAAATTTTTTTCTCTTATACTTTTATTACTTTTTTATTGTGTACGCGTACATTTTTCATGAACATTGTTGTAAACGTTTAATAACCGATCCGCAATTTCAAATCGTTTTGTAAATAAAATAGAGAAATCAAAAAAAAATCGGGTCCGTAGTCGTTAATCTCTCGAAATTTAATTACATATTGAGGATTATTTCCGCTGCAATATCGTGTATTTTCTATTTTTTTTTGCCGCATCTGAATAAAATATATCGTCTGATTTGGATTAGTGTGGCTCTTTCTTTATTTCTATTCAAAAGTTTCTGAAAAATTAATTATGTAAATGGTTGAGGTTTTGAACCCTTTCTAGTATCTCTCACTTGGTTTACTTTTCCATATTAATGTGATAAAGCTTTTATTTCAAAAAATATGAGACGAATAACAGTAACGCTCTTTATTATAAATGACCGGAAGCAATTTTTTTTTACCTAAAGCTCACTTACTGTGATGAGAGAAGTTCAAATTTACATACCATAAATTAAAATATTTTATTCAAAAGCCACATCGTTAGGATTTTCATAAAATTTAGAGAAATAGACTGAGATTACAGTTGTAGAACGGTAGTTTCTGTATAAGTTAATAAATCGAGCATACACGTATATGGTAGATATTAGCTTTGTCCCGACCAACAATTTCGTAACTCTAAGCAGGAACTAATCACGTATTTTATTTACAGAGACAAACTGGAATACAACGAGCGGTACAACAGCGATGAAGATGGCCAATCAATCATCAAATGACCACCGTGACTCTACTGAGCATGACCTGAACTGTCGTCCCACACACACAGTCAATTGATGGTAGGAACAAATCTATTATTAATTAAGTTGTGTTAATTTTTGAAGTGAAACTTATAAATCTCAAAACGTTTCCAAGGGTTGAAACAAAAGTGAATATGTAAATATTAACATTCTTAATATTACATCATAGATATTTTCGCTTGGTATTCAATCTTTATGATGTGTTGATGGGAATAGAATGAGTATTTATTTGTTGGCGGAAGTGTGAAAATAAGTCAACCTGAAAGTGACATTTGACAGATATCTTGTAAAATTACCAATGCAACGATGATGGCGATGTGGTATTAAAGAAATGACTGTCAAGAAAAAACAGCCAGAAATTCGTCTCTATTCCTCTTTATTCGAACCTTAGTTCCTGTTTTTATTATTATACGTTAGTACATGTTTGTCTAAATGTTGGAAATTCTGTTTATATCCTGTAATGATTTGTTATTTTTGCTTAATGTTATGAAAACAACAGTAGAGAAATGCTCTTATTTTTTTGCATATTGTCGTCGAGAATAGCAATAATAGTAGTAGCCACCGTCTTTTAATAATAAATTAACTTGAACATATTAGAAAAAAATTGGTATTCTGTGAAAATAACACATGTTAGATTGTAACTGGAAAACAATGAGGCAATATTTAAAAAAAAAAGTTTTCTTCTCATGAATAAATGATTCTAGAAAGTCAATAAGAGACGATTAATAAAAATTCCATTTCAAGAACAATTAAAGAAACAACAAAACACAAACGAAAGACTATTTGATGTTAAATGCTTCAACACGTTCTTGTTTGAGAAAACTTTTCAAAATCGTTTTCTGAAATCAAATAAAACAAATTGCTAACATTAAATTGGTATTAAATTCGTCAGAGGATAATGTACGTAAAGGAAAACGATAGGAAATTGTCACGATCTTCAATTGTTATGTGTTCATGTATTGTTAAACGAGTCGTAGTAACGCCGACAAGTTTAAATATTGAGGGGGCAGAGGGTGAATTTATAATTGAACTCGTCTCAAGGACATCAAGAGCACTTTATTCAACAATCTCATAAAAACTAAAGGATTGAATATCGCCATCTCTATCTGCAATCGTGTCTTCATAATCTAAACTATTATTTTTGTATTAAATATCGATCATTATTCCATAAATTCCGTTCATTTCCCACATGTATGGTAGGTATGTAAATGATATATAGGATAGAGTGATTAAGAGATAGAGAAGGATAGAAATTGTAATGGTATTCCATAAGTATTCACCCTTATCACATATGGAATTATTCGTGGCGTTTTCACCCTCAAAAGCGACAAAAGCTACCGACTTCACCCTTCAAAATTTCGAATACTATAGGGATGACAACAGCCTTAGCTTTATATTTAAATCTTAACGAAATTCCAAAACGTACATACTCTACTTCTATACACCCATAGAATTTTGATAAATATCTTTCAAGTCAATGACGATGTAATTGTGTATTAGTCAATCATTTTCATCATCGTATCTTATCGATATTCACCCTAAAATTTCACGCTATAATGCAGGTAATTAATTCACATCTTACTATTATCCAAGGTTCAATACTATTAAGGGTGATATAATAATTCAATTTAGAATTAGAAAGAAAATAAAACAACATGATGGTGGTGGTGGTAGAAAATTTGACGTATTTCTTTCCAGCACCGCCACCATCATCAGCAGCCGTTTTTCGTTTCTACTTGGAATATGTAAATTTTCTTTTGATAAATTCCAGGTCTTTACTTAAATACGCAATATGCATATAATTCCATACGGCTTACTAAAGTTATTACACTATCGTGCTGGTGGTGGTTTAGTAAAAGGCACAACGGCTACAATAGTGAACAACAAACATATTTAAAAAAAAATCTCTCTATATTATTCTCCATTTTCAGAAAAGAGCCATAGAATTTTAAATTACTAACATTATTTTCTATTCATTCAATAAAACTTAAATATAAATCAATGTCATTAATAATAATAATAATAATAATAATAATAATAATAATAATAATAATAATAGGATGTTTTAGTGGTATCCTATTGCAGAAAGAGCAACTGTAACAATAACAACAATGAAAATATGTAATAAAATGTCAATTTAATACTAGTCTAAATAACATGTTTCAGCAGACGAAAACAATTTTTTTTCACTCGAAAACATAAAAAAAAACAACCATACATAGTAAGAACAATAGCTTTATATTATGTATTGACTGTAATATTGATATTAATGTTGAAAACATCGCTTGTAGTGATTCATTTATGTCAGATTCAATACTACATGACTATAATATCCTTCATTTGGTTGCTGATGATTTGTTGTCTACTGTCAGTAATTTTGCATTCATAAAGTACAAATGTTATTCGAACCGAACTAAAAAGGTGCTTCACGCCTATATCTGACTAGAATTGATTGTATACTTTGTCTATTTCGATTTGGCCTACTCGATCTAAATTATACACCCGCCAGTATTAAAGTCAAGTCGTCCAATTCAAAATAGAATGGACATACATTCACAAAACAACTGTTCTCTCACTATAAAGAAATGTAAGAAACAGGACTTGGCTTTCGATTTTCTAAGCAAAATGGACAGTATTTCAAGCGACAGTTCAATTAAAGTTTGTACCGATAAAGCTCAAATTCCATATTTTTATTACAAATTCTCTCACGCATTCAGAACATCTATTCACAGATTCAACGACAATCTTCAAAGTTGAGTGAATGAAGAAAACAAAAAGGAAATAAAAGAATATGGGTCACGATTTTATTTCATTTCCGTAACAATTGGAATTGTTTTTATATGTATCTAAATTCAATATTCTGTCAAATTTATATTCAAAGAATGTAAATATATGATGATACAATAATAAGAATTATGGTACAGAAAGGAGAAATATTAAAATGTCAAATTATAATTAAAGGAACATCTTTTCTTTCCGTTCTTTAATCTACCAACAAATAAAATTAAATTTTAGTCACTGTCTATCAATCTTAATTAGTTGTTAATTATTATTACACAGTGCCTTGAGCCAGTACATTATCCTAGACCCTAGACGAAAATTCTTCATTGTCATTTGAATAATTTATAAAGATAATAGATGATATACCTACGTATTGATTTTGTTATCATCTAAAAATTCCAAATATATTAATTAATATCAAATTATAGTCAAATTTTACGAGAATTCTATCTTACGACATGTATTCTTGCGGATGCACCTCAAGGAAAATAATACCTATTTAAGAACGTATAATACTGAACGGATACTAATCGATAGCAATCGTTTGAAACGTTTGAAATTAGATAACGAAATGTTTTGGAAAATGAGAATTTCCATCATCGTTTATTTTGCTTTCCCATCATTTATATTTAGATACTTAATTGAATGCCTGCAAAATATCCTCAGTCTATTATCTGTCCATTTATCAAGACAAGTTTAAAAAAAAGATATTCTACCAAGTAGCTTTTATTTAGAGTGGTTGAATTCGATTATCAATTAATTGTGAGCGACATTTTTAATTTTAATGATTATAATTGCGCCGTCATTACAGTAATGACATTAATTATCAAATATTTGCGTATATGTAATGGGAATAGTAGAAGGCAAAGGGAGATAATCCTTCCCGCTAGCGGTCAATATTAACATTTCGAGGCGTTATAACCGACAACTAAAATGACAACCCTTAAGCCCTAGAGTCATGTCTATTGCGGTTCATATTGAACCATCGTCATCATTATCGTAATTCATATATAGCCGCAAATATTATTGAATTGTTGACTTACCTTCTCTAACTCTGCTTAATTCCATTGAACGGCATTGTTCTGATGCGCATGGTGTTGTATGAATGTCACGACCATTGCATGTTTTCCTTCCTTGACCACTTCCAGGTATACATTGACGTTTTCTTGTTTTTGTACAATCAGCATCACAATCCGACCATTCAGACCAAGCCGACCATCTAGCCGGTTCAGCTAACACAACAGAGGAAAAAATTGCAATAATAACTGTATTTAACAAATACGTTTCCATTCAATTAGCAAGCCATCTAAAGAGAATAACACAAAAACCACGAGAAAAAAATTAACAATTTACCATAGGTATTATCGTAATTGTCGTAATCATAAGCCGTATCCAATACCAACTCTTCTACAGGCGAAAGCACAACGGATAGGATTAGTGGTGTTAATAATTATTCATTTTTTTGTTTAAATGTATAATTGTGACATTACCTTGCGGACATGGTATACAATCTTTTGTACGACGTATTGTAGATCCTTGACAGGCTGCACCACCATTACTTGGTGGTGGATTTGTACATGTCCGTGTACTCATTTTTCCTGTTGATAAAGTAGCACCAGGACAACGACAATCTGTCCATGATGACCAAGATGACCAACCACCATTTACTGCAAAACAATTAACTTTATCTTAGAAATCAAATTGTTTATTGATCCTAAGGAGGTATTAATGAATTTGTTAGAATATCAACAGTTTGCTGTTGGAAGTTTAAATTTAAATAAATTTGCTGACGTATTATTTGTAAATTTGAAGGTTGAAATTCACCCATTTACACACAAACATTCCCTTTCATATTATCCTTTTTGTTGTATATTGTTTAGTTTTAATTGGTAACGTTTATTAACTTGCAAATTGTTCACATCATCAAATTATTTCGTGTCTATTCGTGATTATACAAAATTTACAACATAAATACAAACAAAATCTATGTTTATGTTGACATTATTTCTTGTTTATGTGTGGGTGTTAACCTTGTTAAATTAGTGAAAATGGAGACTAATTTGACGCCTCTAATTCGTAATAGGAGAGATTTAATAAACAGCTTACATTGAATCTTTGATTTGTGAATAGCTGGAAGATGTTTCATTTTGAATAATTTCCCTAATTAATCACATATTCAATATAACACATTGTATAATTATGTAGACATTATAACAAATTTTTCTATTTATTTACCATGAATTTTAAACGAATATTTATTTAATTAGTTTTGTTTGTTGAATTTTTCTTCTGATGGTCGATCATTAGAGCTTATCTAATTGATTAAAAGACAAGATGCTACATCCATGTCAAGGCAGTTAATTAAAAATATAAATTACATCGAAATTGATAAATTTTTTAAATATCTTCACAAAAAGATAAATAAAAATGTACCATGCGGCGATCGTGCCCATATAACACTTTTATAGAATAGTTATCCTGTTTGAAGTGCAGCCAAACCTAGAGGGCGCTATTTTAATTTACGCGAATCATAATCTAGCAAAAAATTGCAGGAAAGATTATTTGATCGCCATTGAAAAAAAGCATTTACGAAATCTGTGGTTGGCAGCGTTTCTATTGATGGAGATGTTTTGAATCGTTTGTTTCTCATTTAGAGATTTTTTTGTGACAGGCGTCATAAATATTATTTCGAATAGAAAAAAATCTAAAATGTTCAGCTGGTTGAATCGTCAACCATTAGTTCGTCATGAGTGTTATGAAAATGTGTTTGAAGGCTTAAAAAGTTGTTACAAGAACAAGATGTTACCATTAGAACAACATTATTTATTTCATGAATTCCATTCACCACCATTAAATGATCCTGATTTCGATGCAAAACCTATGATTTTATTAGTTGGCCAATATTCAACTGGTAAAACTACATTTATTAAATATTTATTGGAACGTGATTTTCCTGGTATAAGAATAGGACCAGAACCAACGACAGATCGATTTATTGCTGTAACGTACGGTGAAAGGGATGCTGTTATACCTGGTAATGCATTAGTTGTTGATCCGAAAAGACAATTCCGTCCATTATCTAATTTTGGTAATGCATTTTTGAATCGATTCCAATGTTCACTAGTGAATTCACCAGTATTGAAAGGCATGTCAATTATTGATACGCCAGGAATACTAGCAGGTATTTTACGAAAATTGATTTATTTAAAGGGAATTTGATTTACTCACCTCTCACCTGTCGTGTCTTAGGTGAGAAACAACGTATAGATCGCGGATATGATTTTACTGGTGTTTTGGAATGGTTTGGCGAACGTGTGGATAGAATAATTTTACTATTCGATGCACATAAACTCGATATATCAGATGAATTCCGCCGATCCATTGAGGCACTTAGAAAATATGACGACAAAATACGAATAGTTCTCAACAAAGCTGATATGGTTGATCATCAACAATTGATGAAAGTGTATGGTGCTCTGATGTGGTCTTTAGGGAAAGTCTTACAAATGCCAGAAGTTGTTCATGTTTATATTGGTTCATTTTGGGATCAACCATTACATTACGACATCAATCGACGTTTATTTGAAGATGAAACCCGTGATTTATTTGAAGATTTACGAAATTTACCAAGAAATTCGGCATTACGTAAATTGAACGATTTAATTAAACGTGCACGTTTTGTAAAAGTTCACAGTTTAATTATTGCTGAACTTAAACGTATGATGCCAACAGTGTTCCGTAAAAATTGTCATAAACACGATTTAATTATGAATTTAAATGAGATTTATAAAAGTTTACAAAATGAACATAATATTTCAATGGGTGATTTTCCCGATATCAATAAAATGAAATCATTATTGATAGCGCATAATTTTACCAAATTCCATTCGTATAAGGCCCAACTTTTTCAAACAATTGATGAAATGTTAAATGATGATATAGCTCAATTAATACCGATGGTTACATACGAAATTAATGAAATTCCAAAGCAGGAAATAAAAGGTGGCGCCTTTGATCAAGTCATTGAACAAATATCACCATTCGGTTATCATTGTGGTGAAGGTATAAATGCTGGTATAGGTGAACCAGAATGGATTGTTAACAATACACGTCAAAGTTACGATGAGATTTTTAATAAATTATCACAAGATGGTATGAAAATTTCTGGATCTATTGCCAAATTAGAATTTATTAAATCAAAATTACCAAATAGTGTATTGGGCAAAATATGGAAATTATCTGATATTGATCAAGATGGTTATCTTGATAAAGATGAATTTGCATTATCGATGCATTTAATTCGTATTAAAGTCGACGGTAATGATCTACCAACATATCTACCAGAACATTTAATACCACCAACAAAAAAACGGAATTTTCCCTCGAGAAAGATAATTAAATAAACATAAAATCTTATTGTCATTGATTACTGGCTTAACTTTAATCAACTTACTTAATTTAATCATTAAATAAAGAAACACCCCAAAAGAAAAAAAATACGTTAATTGAAACGAATCACTTTGCAAAGAGAAACCAAAAACAAATAGTCAGAAGGTCAAGAAAAAGTCAAACACACACACACACACCCACAAATCTAGACAGTATAAAATAAAACAAAGAACGAACGTTTTGCCCTAATTGTATCTGTATTAGTCCCAACAATTTAATGGTTTCCTATTGTCCAGATTAGGTTGAATTTTCGTGGTAAAGTAATTATAGTAAAGTATTAGGAAAATTAGCGGCTTACCGATAACAAGTTTCAAACATTATCACGGAAGAAAGTGATAAAACTGTTGTAAAACTGAATTTCACTCGTGCATGAAATTATCCCAATCCTAATGTCTACTTTTGCATCCCTTCTGATCTAAATTACTACTTTTCGTTATAAAAGATCCACTGATAAAATCACAATAAAATTGATATTTGGTAGTGTAAAAATTGTTAGAGATTGAGACTGAGATCTAAGTTGTTTTAGAATACCGTTACATCAAACTGTTAATGAGTTGAAAACTTATTATTTTGATAGAAGTTTGAAATTCCATCCACGTTATAAGAGAACAGTCCACAATATGAACCCCCTACAGTTTTAGAGACCAAAAACCAGCATAATAACATAAAGAAAACTGTCGGACTTTTATGTCAAGCATATTTAATGAACAGTTGTTGTAAAAACAAATAAAACTTGTAGGGTTGTTTATATTTAATGACCAGATCATATTTAATCAGTTGTTTCATCCTTTTTATAACGATATACCTGGCTATAATGTTTAAAGTAGATGGGATAATATTCGATGGACTTGTGAACGTTCAAATATAAACCAAAACTTTGAAACACTAACAACAATCTATTAAAACGATCGAATTTCAAATGTTAATAGTTGCCATATAAAAGAGACATTATTCGTGATAAAATTGTCTGCCACCAGCCTTATGTTTTTCAGGTGTGAATTTCCAACAGCATCAGCCACCTGCTGCAGAAACAGGTGAAATTCAAAACCGTCATTGTTATTAAAAAACACAAATGTGAAAAAAATTATGTAAATAAACATTGTTGAAAACTATCGAAAGATGTTGGTCACGAAACGAGCTGTTATGTTGATTTAGTTTTTCGACACGTTTATGTTATTTTTACAGGGTGTATAATAAATGTGAAGATTTAAACATAGAGGTATTTTATGTAAATATTTGTACGTATTTATCGGCTTCAACTTCAATAGATTCTCTTGTTGTAATTATACCGATGTTATCCAATACCTTATTCTTTTTCCAAACAAATAATAAAATTTGGCGAAAATATTCCATTATACTTTCTTATTTTCATTATAAGAATTTTATTTTTAAAGAAAATTGCCCTGTTGAAAGAAATTCCACCAGATGTCAGATAATTGGACTAATTTCCGTTCATTATTATTATTTTTTTAATAGTTGTCGTTGGCAGGACGACAGACAATAAAAAAAATATACCCGTAGGCTAATCGATGATTAACGTTCATTTGGAAAGTCTCTGGAAATACTCTTAATTGTATGCACCTTTCCCATGTGATAAGTGTGACAAACTAACATACGCCCTTCAATGTTTCTCCCCATTTGAAGTTATTTTTAAAAAATAATTAGTTTCGGAAGCTCAGACAGTTTCAATAGCGGAACCGTAAAACTTATTGTAAGCTAACTAAAGCATCACAATTACAAAAATAGAGACCAAGCACAATTTCAAAGCCAATAATAACACTGTAAAAGCATTGCGATTTTATTTTTTTTGATTTAGAAATTAATCAACATTTTCAAACAGTAAGATAAAGTCGTAATGAGAGAGGAATAAAGAAGTTTTGTTGTGAAGGACTGAATCTTTAGAATTCCAGAAAATGCCGCAAATCGGTTATTTGAGTTTAATTAAATCAAAGGAGTGGATAAAAAGAGAAATGGTTGTTGTTCATTATTACATCGAACCCAGAAAAAAAAAACACCTAACGATCATTTCTATCAATTGTTTTCCAAGATGAATTAATCAAACTGTTTTTGAAGTCGAGCGAGTACACAAGGAATATCTCTCTTAGATTTTTTTTCATTTATTTCCCCATCGATTCTTTCCTCTTCTATATCTCATTTCGTTCTGATCTCAGTCTTTCAGACAATTTTCTCAATTTGCGGAATAAATCTGTAATTTGATAAGCCTAATCCGATCTGCCTTAAAGATATGCCTTTGTCATCATCATCATCATCATCAGTATATATAATCACACATAATACAAAAGACATGAATAAAATTAATTTAGAAAATCCATGTAATTTATTCGTTTGAATTAGTTTGAAGTTTTCTAATTTATTTGGCAACGAATAGAATCCCAACAAATGTTGATGCAAAAATGGAGAAACTAACAAATTCGTTTTCGTCTTGTCATTCCATTCTTATGATCAAATTGAAACACAATAACTGAGATAATAGATTGAATTACAAAAACATACTTTCAAACGAAATCAAACAATAAATTCTTGAACAATAGAATAACTTTCATTCAGATATCACTTACAACTACTCCCCATTATTTATACATACAATACTTTGAAATGAAACTTTTCAAAATCGTTTTAACTAAAGAAAAATTATGAAAGTTTTTTTTTTGATTAAAAACAACAAGCAAATGACAAATACTGAAATTGATAAAAGTTGAGAGTGATAAAAAGAAGAGTTTCAAAAGTTTAAATTCTGTGTCTCCAGCAAAAGCTTTGTTTTTGAAATGTTGAAATTACCACACATACAAATGCTGAAGGCATTTCACACTCTTTTAAAGAACAAACTATAAATGGTGCCTCTGTGACAGATTGCTTTTCATCATAAAAAAAATATGAAAAAAGAGAACACAAGCTCTAGATAGATAAAAAGTATAGTTTTACCAAGTTTCTAGTGTATTTTGACAAAAACTATAAACGTTTGAATATTTTGTCAAAAGGAAGTTGAGCTATTTATTGTGAAGTCTGCAATAAACTGTATGCAAGATGTCAAAATGGGAAGACGTAAGCAAGGTAGCAACTACTAGCAATCATTAACTCCTGCTGGTAATGACAAAGAAATTGTACGAAACTTGATGGTGTGTATCCAATTTGATTGCGAATTAAACTATAGTAGGACATTGATTATCCGAACTAGTTGGACTAGTTTATAATTGCAATTTAGTTTAAAATTGTTTATTGATGAAACAGGGTATGGTGGTTCGGGCAATTGACGCTCTACTCACTCTACCAAATTGTATACAATCGTCGCGTAGAGTCGCATAGTGCTTGGATACCTTTAGAATTCTGAAATACAGTTAACCAAATCAGATTTGGTGGATCTTGTAACTAGGTTACCCCTTGTCCTGTAAGACATACCGTAAATGTCTGGGGAGCTTTACATTTTCTGATACGATTACAGTATCAAATTTATGATTAAATAAGGCTTCATCATCAAAATATCAAACATATAAAAAAAAACTTGTACGAATTCCACACGAAAAATAAATAGAAGTTAAAGTGAATTTCCTCAAGGAACTAAACAAGAAAACAAAGATATTTCTCATTAAATTATATCGAATCATTATCAATCATCTCGCCCTATTAAATTCGAACATAAAAATTTCTTAAATGAGAACTTCAACACCAAACAACAATTCATATTGTTAACAAAAAGAAAAATTAAGAAGACGAATAAGAAATAACGTACAACAGAATTAACTTACCATAAACTGTAATTTGAGCTGGAGGCGCCATCCTTTTAGCAGCAATATTTTCAGCAACACAAGTATAATTGTTTGTATCTTGTGGCCGTGCTTGACCGATTAATAAATGCCCTTCACTGGATACTAAAACAGCTGTATCCGATTGAAGTGGTTGACCACCTTGTAACCAATAGATTCTAGGTGGTGGCACTCCTGCTGGTGGTACACAACGTAATTCCATTTGATGACCGATTTCTACACGTGTCGATGATGGACTTACTTCGAAATTTTTTTTCATATCTGCAAAACGAATGGAAAAAAAACTTGCTGAGAATATTGTTATGTCTTCATCGATAATCGAATGAAAGTCGGTGAACATAAAAATGCACTTTAGTTAAGTAAAATGTTTAAAATTGACATTGTTATTAGATTGGCACAGTTTAAGTCTATCAACGGATAGTTTATCGGGTTTAATCGATCAAATTGAAACGTCGATGTGGAGCTTGAGGAGAATAATTAAAAATAAAATTATAACAAGCAAGACAAACTAATCAAACAATCATTACGGAGGTTTTACAGGGGATTTGAAGAAGAAAAATTGACATTTTTCCAATTTATGAAGTCAAACTTTCGCAAAGACAAAAAAAACTTTAATTATTATCCAGATTTTCCTAATTTATTGAGAAAAATTCCAAATTAATCTCAATATCCCTTCAGGATGATTAACTTGTATTTGTCAGTATATACAAACGTACAAAAAACCACCCCTTGTATTCAATCTTGGCAACATACACTTCTACGTTAATTTTCTTAGCGTTCTAATGCATCTCCTTTAATGATTGTTACTTATGCTTCTACTAAAAGATACCTATTTCGTTTTTCCAGTAAAGAAAAACAGACAGAAAGGATTTTTTGCGTCTATTTGTAGACAAACAGGCATGTTTGTTTTCAATTTTTTTGTTTTGTATGTTCAATTTGTAAATGGAAAATCTCGCATCTATCATTATGAGAAATTCTACAAAGACGGTACGTAATTTTAAAATATTGACGTGCCATTTCAGTTTTGAACAAGAATGGAAAAAAAATGTATGTAAGGACAATCAGATATGAATGAACGTGTTGAATGTGTCGGCACGCATCTCTTATAATGATTGTTGCGACTTGTGTATTACTATTTCACCCCTTAGTCATCAATGTCTACCTATATTTATTCATAAGTGTATATACTGACTGTGAAATAAATTGCATAAGTTTTGCTGTAACAGCTTGAAATTCAATATTGTGCACAGCAATGCGTCCCAAACTTTACGTAATTCTTTCTCTATTCCAAGTTAAATTCTATCATTTGAATTTAGATTGTTGCAATTTTTTTTCCCCAAATTGCTCTGGCATTAATCAAAGGACCCTCTCGTATATGTATAATCATAGGGATTCCCTTCGATGTAATTTGTGTATATGTTTTTGTAAGGGACGAGAGCAATGGTCATTCCAAAACAAGCTTTCACCTAGATACGTGCACGATTATAATTCAAGAAATTCGGTTTATAATTAAGTTCGTGCAAGAAACTCAACCATCTGGGGCTTTTGCTAGTAATAACTTTACATGGCCAATCAGACATTTGAAATTGCCATAAAGTCCACCATTAAAATAGAATTAATTTTAAAAATATAGCAAAATCAGAAAAGGTCAACAACATCCCCCTACAACTATATAGATATTAAATTACATACAATATGAATGCAACAGACAAAATATGCAAACGTGTATTTTCGTTTCATTTACTTTTCAATATTCAATGAGTACTTTTATTCACTACAGAGTGTGATTGATGAATAAACTTAAATAACTTTCAAATGGAATACACGAAATGGCAAAGTTTGAAATAACAGCAGGAATTGTAGAAATAATATTCAAAAAGTATTTGAAAATCATAGAACTTTCGTAAATTGATAGGAATCAAGATGGAGATTGGCACTGATTGAATTTTGTAAATGGAATATTGTGAAATAAAAAAAAATCCATTATCATCAGTCATCAAGCAAAATGATAATGGAAAATCGTCACAATTGTTTTATTTCGGGGACCTCCCTGATCGATGGATGAACTTTGTTAACAATTGTTTTCGTTTTCGTGAATTTATCACTAAAACCACCATTGATATATTACCAGACATAAACTTATTCAGTAGCAACATCTACCTGTATTGTGTGTGTTAGATGTATAACGTTTATCCTCTCCTACCTCAGTACAATATAATGTTTCAAACAAATGCATTCACATTCATATCCTTCTTCCATGTACAATAGTTCAGATATGATCCAATATATTTTACCATAGTCTGGTAATATAAATGTGTGCATATTCGACTGTATAACAGCATTTCCATGCAGATTACAACAATGTTTTTGTATGGAATTAATCACGTTTTATAGTAGAACTTGGAATTAATTTCCATTCGCTATAAGAAAACTACATTTATGTTCAACCAAAAAAAAAACTACATTTCTCGAACAGGAATTAATTGAAGTGAATAGAAAATCTTTTTAATCTTTTCGAAACATTGGAATATTATTAAAAAAGAACAAATAAAGACAAACAGAGAGAGAGAGAGAGAGATAGAGAGAGAGAGAGAGCGCAACTGGAATTGTGTATATAATTTTCCAGAAGATGGTTGTAAAATAAACACCATCCATTTTCACAAGGATAATCCCGAATATATACAGAACATTTCGATCCTTTGCAAGTTCCTATTACTGTACTATTCCACATACATCCATTTACATGTAGAAAGCTTTAGTTTAAATAATTCAGAACTGTTGTTTAAATTTACATATAACAACAAATATTGTATTTATGTTTTGATATTAATGCAAAACAGCTTTTATTACAATATTTTGAATAAACTGTGATAATAGAGCGTCACGTTATCTTATCAGTGTTATATCGCTAGTTAGTTTTATACGACTGAAAAATTATTGAATGATGAACACACCCGCTCTATAGTCATGATTCAGTTTTGTTTAATATCAAAAAATTGTTCAAGTTCTCATTATATGCACCAATGAAGTTTTATTGGTGTTGGTTGTGGTGAAAAAATGCAATTTACCCGTTTCCTAATGGTTTTGATGCATAATTCATACGAATTAAAAGAATAGAAAAAAGAGAGTTAAAAGCTAAAGTTCGAAAAGAATTCGGTTAATGAAATATGAAAATCGTTTTGCATTCAACATTAAAACGACAACTCGTACTAAATCAGCATGTAGTAAACTTTAACCATTATTGTAAAGAATATTTATGAAATTAGTAGATGAAGGATGAAGAGAACAGAACAGGAGGCCAAAGATGCATTGTATTAATTAAATTTAAAATGAAGCCGTTGAATTCAAGTTGAAATTTTAATAACTCGTGTATAAATGGATAGAAGATAGGAGGCCTAAAGTTTTGATGATGATGGTGGTTGTAGTAGTGACGGCGGCGGCCAGAGATGGTCTAGTAGAGCATATAGCAATGCATCATTCAAAGCAACCATTATAAAACTTAAGCACTGATGAAGCCCGAGGGGATCCAAACGGGCTCTCTCAAATAACCTATAAATTATCTAGAGCGAACGTGTACTACGTTGGTGGAGGCAACAACAGCAGCAGTAGCAGGAAAGCACGCACTCTCCCCGTTTACATTAATTCTCGAATCAATCTGTAGAATTTTCAGTTTGTATTCAACAACGCATTATCGATCGGTTGACATTAATGAGACCTATCAAGAGAGTTTTAATAAATGACATTCGATACAGTCTCAAAAACTAGGAAAAAGACGTCCTTCATCCAATTATAAGACACTGGTTAAAGTGTAAGGGTGTGAGACGTGAAACAACCCGTACTAAGTCGGGTTTCTTGGGGTTACCAACCCGGCAACCCTAATCCGGCTTCTCAGACATGTAATCTAACGACCTACAATACCCCATTCGAACGATAGAGCTTTTCAGGGAATGATCCTGAAACCGTGGCCGAGTTATCGAGTTATCAATATTGTATTACATGAGAACTGAGATTATGCATTTTTCTTTGTTGATGTTTGTTTTGTTCAATGTGCAACTCCTCTAAATATAATTCGATTTCAATGTTTCACTTGATTCTTCAACAAACGAATAGTGCAGATGTTTGAGTATGACAAATTTCGCACACGTTTACTCATTAACCAAACAGAAATTCTATCTAGGTGAATTTTTCCCCTTAAATTCGACCCTTCTGATGACGATGATGATGATAGTGGTGGGTGATACTGGTAATTTTCTTTTAAAATAATCAAGTTGTTTCGTGCTTTGAGATATAATGCCAATCTTGGCGGCGACGATGACAACCTTTAATATAAATTCGATGCCTTTACGTGGGTTTACAAAGTATAGAATATTGCTTTCATGCTCGCATTCATTATGATAAAACATTAATAAACCGTTTCATAATTGTATAGCACCCACAACTCTATCACCATACTCCATAAATGTATGTGTATGTGTTATAAAGTGAAATGTTCTTAATGTTGTGTTGACTCAGTATTGTGTGACTAAGTGGATGCATTATAATTTTGCTGCAAGTGTTCCAGGTAGGGTTACACTAACAATAAGTGATTCATCGATATTATGTTTAACAAAAAAAACACACACACACACACACACACACACGAATAAGATTTAAAATTGAAGGGGTAGAAACCTAGACGAATACAATTCTCTCATATTTCTCACAGTATAGTTAAAGTCGACAATTATAGATAGTTATGTTCACTTGCACAGTATAATTGTGGAAACTTTTATTACAACTAAACATTAATTTTAATAAAGGAAAAACTGCCGTTTTAATCACAATCTAAGATAATCTAAAGGAAACTAGTTAATTGTTATTAGTCATTGTAATTTACATTGATTTGCATATTCGACGAGATCGAATTTTCGAAAAAGAAACAAATGAAATCGTTAAATTGCTGCGGATAGAAATAATAGAAATCGCAACGGCCGTTGATCTATTTATTGTAAATCATGTTATTCAATGGCATGATAATTTGCGCTATTGCTGTGGTTAATTCGGTGTTGATGTGTTATATGTAGTGTGTCTTTATTTAAAGGGCATTGTCCCCGGAGGGTATCCAAAACATTTCTAGATACTACCCTCAAAACCCCTATTTATTTTACAGCTCTAACTGTTACTACTACTACAACAACCACTTCATGTGCGTAGTTATCTATTAGATGAAACGAGAAAGGCTCTCCAACATCATCAATGGATAGAAGGAGGGCTTTAATAGCAGTAAGTGAAATCCCTTGTGGGTGTTAGTCCAGTCCAATGAACATGTCCAACTTGATCCGTTGGCATTTAGCTGGCGATTTTCTAAATCTCTTAACGATTCAGTAATCCGAACGTCTTAATAGATCGTTTTTAGACATTTGAAAGGATGGACCAAGTTCGGATCAATATCCATGACAACAACATTTAATTTAATTACATGTCAATTAATTCGAAAGATAGATAGACAGAAAATAAATACTAATAAAATTCAATATGATTCACAAAAAGGGCTTTTGATTTAAATTAATTTTTTCGTAATATTTTTTTTCAATAAATTCAAGTACCCAAATCTGCAATTCTAAATTTCATATATGCTGCGGCACGTTTTCTTTGTCCTCTTAAGTCCTCAACTTATCCTTTCACATATACAACCGCACAATACACACATATATGATAAATTTTGCGCCTTTCTTTATTATCACGTCTTTTATACACGTACTGTGTCATGGGTCACATTTCGAATATGGATTTGCCAGATGAACATAAATTTCATTGCTTTGAATACCAGTGGTGGTACTGCTAAAAAAAAACAATAAACCATAACAACAATGACGCCACTTTGATAAGAGAAATAATTCATTGATCAACCTGTTGATAACGCGTCTATTTAAAGTCAAGTCGCCCAGGTTAGAATAGACGAAATATAGATTTTTTGTTGGATTTTAATTGAACAAATCAATTTCCTAAAGAATTCATTTCAATTATCGTATACTCTTTCCTAGATTTCGTCCTCATTATAGTCAGACTAAATTTAAAATTAATTGAATCATAAATATGAATTTTATTTGAAGAAGATAATGAATAACACACACACACACACACACACACACACACACACACACACACAAAAAGGACAGGGATACTCAAAGATAATTTCGTCTGTTGTTTGAAGTTTATAGATGACAATCATAATGAACCGGACTGGTGATAATAAAAACCGTAGATCCCAATTAATGCAATGATGTGAACGATAAATGTTTCAAGAAAGTCCGACTTTACGTCTTTCTAAGTTGTTCTTCAATCCTTTTTTTTTTGAACAGAATTTCTAACGGATTTATTTCACAAGTTCGTATCTTCATCCTTAAAATTTGTGTCACAACTATTTACAGTGTGATAAATATGGAAATTTCAGTAAAGAATACCGATGATGATTCATTTTGGATGAATTCTCATCAGCGTATTGAACAAATATTTGTACAAAAACAGTATAAACGAGAAGATGTATGGGTCGAATTTCATCACAAAACTGTGGTAACTTCTACAGTTCATCCCTTGAAATTCGACACTCTTTATAAATACCATCGCATTTCAATTTTATCTCCATCATGATGATTCCCCAACTTGTTCTTTTCTTTACTACATACAAGAAAACAGAAAATCAATAAATTCGTACACTTGAAATGATGACAAAGAAAACTGTCTCGATATCAAAATGTCATCTAAAATACTAGGGGTGGCATACGAAATCTTTTACAAAACTGCACTAAACACGCACATCCGAAAGAATATAGTGTATAGTGTTGTAGAGGAATGTTGCCGTAAACAACATTGAAGGGTGAATTTTCGAACAACTTAGGGATAACTTTCAGTATGTGTGGGGGGAGTTCAGTTAGAATCGCACATACATACAACCCTGTTCTATTTGTCATTGCTAGTGATGTTTGATATATTTATGTTGGTTGGATTGTCTGGAACAGAGTGCTTCGTACGGTTATTAATCGCCAAATAGTTGGATAGAACATTGAAGAAAAATAAAAATACGATCAATGAATTTAACGATCAATTTAAACAATCAAACGTCTCTAGTAGAATTAATTAAACGATGAATATTCATAAGATGTGTTTAATATTTTAAACTAATGATAATGATAATAATAATAAAAATCGACGGTCTGTTATGGGACAAGCAATAAACAGCAAACTTTATAGGGACATTTATCTTGTTTTTAATTAACCATCTGCTTAAATGGCAGCCGTTTTACAATTATAATCTTTCTGACGTTATTTTGTAATCAATTGACATCTCTATTGGTAGAGTTGCATGTTATGTCAACTCGTTTGGCATAATCCGTCTCCTCATCGTGATGATCAAGATATTTCAGATAAGTCGTTTCGTATTAAAAACGAAATCAAAACCGTACAAAAGGGTAGTAGCCTTTTCAAATAACCCATCATTTTGTATAGTAATCTGAAAAGTAATTTCGCTCCGAATATTTCATCAACTCTCCTCTACTGTTCTCCACCTCTAGCATGCTCTTTTGTGAGAGAATCATCCACTTACGGTTGGATTATTAAAAAATAAAGATTGAATGAATTTCTGATAAGGTATATACATGGATATGCCTACATTCATCTATAGATTTTAATTTTGAAAAATGGATCGATACGATGGTTGTTTTCTTTATCGTTTATGTTAATCTTTCAATGCAATACCACTTGGTTGATTAGTTAAAAGATCTTCAGATTGTATTGCTTATGTAATACATGGGTATGGCTTGATCGCATTAGTTTAGTTAGTATCAAGGTGTAAACGGACAATGATGTATTTATGTTGCCGCCCTATATATCTACGACCACGCATAAAACTATAATGATACAGCCGTTAACTATCTACAATAACAACAACAACGGCAACAGCAACAACAACCCACAGGGAAATGTATAGGTGTATATGTACAGAGATAGAATAGATTTAGAGCAAATATATTCGTTTAAGCTACACATACGTGCAACCAACTATCAACCAACTAATAATGTCAACTTGAATAATGAGTTTGCCTTCTAAAAAGAAATCGAACACAGAAAAAAATCCAATTGTCCACACAACAGATGGATATTTATTGGTTAAGCTTTTTATGTTGTTGTTTTATTTCGATACCGAAATAAATAAATTCGAATTAGGGAGAAAAGTTTCTGTTGTACTTGAATATGATACAACATCCAGGAAACTTTTCAAAATAAAAATAAAATAAACAAATATCAAACTTGCAGTAAGGCTCTTTATAATGGAATATTGCATTTCAAATTGTTGTAAATTACCAATAAATTCGACTCATCTTTCATACAAGTATGTATTTTAGTGTCACAGTATTATTTTTTTCTTATATTGTTGTTATTGTTGCGAAAAATTATCAATATTTTTGTAAGCAAAACTTCTCTGCGCAGTGAAACAACGCCAATCGCATATGCAATAACTACTGCATAATATCAACTATAAACGCATTTAGAATTAGACTCAGAACCGCAAATAAAATCCTGATAATAATTGAAATTGTTCCACATGAAAAGTACAACGGCAATTTCGGCAGTGTCTTGTTACTCAAACATTTTTGAAGATTTGTAGGCATAACAATCTGCTAGACGGAATGATCCGCTACCGTGTTTTGTTGAAGTGATAAGAAAATAAACCGCCAAGTCGTCACTGTTTCTTTATAAAATTGAATAAACTAAAAACATAATCTATTGCTGTTTGATTGAGTTGGTCTCGATTTTATAGAGAAGTTTTAAGTGCAACACCGTGTTTCCGGCGACATATTGGCGTACAAAAATATACCACCAATCTACAACAACGCTAGAAAGACAGAGAAGAAGTGAAAACATAACTAAATCGAACAGTGTATAAATTGACATAGTCTTGTACCACGCATCTTGAGAACCGTGTCCGCGTTTAACTTGTCAGTCGTCAACAACAATAACAACGACGGCGACGACGACGATGTTGCTATCGTCTCGACGTTATCGTCGAATTGAATTGTAACAGCAGCTGAATAATATCGAACAAGTTTTGTTCGTATTCATCAAAAAGTACTTTCTTATCCTGTTTAGTTCTTGATAAATTTATGCGCATCTTGATAGAAAAGAGATGCGCTCTTCTGGAAGATGTGACGGCGATGGAGACGGCAGCAGGTTGCCATAGTTCGTTCCACCCAAAAAAAAATCATTTTGTAAAATTTGACTATTTACTGAAAAATCAATAAAGAAAAAACGTGACGTACTGTATATAGGATCATAATAAAACGAAAGAGATTGTCTACGATGTCAGTTTTATATTGTTGTGTAATTTATTAGCAAGTGTCGAGGAATTATTCACTGCCGTTTGGCTATAAAATGATAATTACTCTTCAAAATCCACTTGAAACACTCTTTTTTTTGGCTTGTTGGAGACACATAGGGAGGTTGAGTTTAGTGGAGACTGTGTCGTCGTTTGTTGGCGTCGTTCTGGAATTACGATAAATAGCAGTCGAAATTTAGTTTGTTGTTGTTGTTGTCGTCGTCGTTCGTAAAAAGTTTCCGAGGGATAATTCTCAAAATTACAAACCGAAAATAGTTTTAAGTGTTCTGTATAATAAAACTTGATTCTCAAAACTGGATTGTTATGATTATGTTATCCTTTTGAATAATTTATAGAATTTCGAATGGATAAATCAATATTTACATCCCTGAAAACTTCGAACTGCATTCCAAATTGTTCTTTCATAAATTCAAATTTATATATCCAGCCGGTTTACAACATTCTAGCGTCTTTTGTTTTTACAATAGATTAATAACGGACCATACATTATATCTAAAACTTTACCACAATACATAACTTTGGTAGCAATAGGTAGATATATTTATATTATAGATGGATAACCAGAAATCGTTTTATAGACCACTGCAATATCTATCATTACTTACAATATTCCTTAAATTCCATGTGTCGGATGCCAGTATCGTAAATTAAATTGTGGAAATCTGCCATAGAAATATTATAATGGTCCCCATAGTTGGAACAATGGTCTTTTTATCATTTCACTCCTGTACAGATGAATTATTATGAAGCTCATCCTTACGGTTTGCTTTGCAGATAACAAATAAGACTTTTTATACGGACAATACGTTTTCTCTGCATTTCTCTCATTTTTCATCCAGTTTGCCTTGTGTATTATGACAAAATTGATATAAAAATAAAAAGAAAATGGAGGATTTGCAAATGACACACAATTCAATTTTCTTCGATTTCTGAGGTAATTGAGAATTTTGCTGTTTGTTAAAAATAATTTTCCTCTTTTCAAACGTTTATCAAAAGTAAAAAAGACCGGCCTGAATACAACAAATCGAGAATTACAAGAGATTTCCATGAAATTTACAGGTAAACGACGAAAAATGTTTGTCAACATAATTTATGTGCATTTCAATGTTGACAGATACGAAAAATTTGTGTAGATATGTATAAATAATTAAAAGATAAACACAGTTGTTAATGATTATCATTGAAAAGTATCCACCTACTCGCCGAAAAATTAATAAAAACCAATTAAAATATCTTTCTACTGAAAACGCCCATCAGATTTATTAATAAACCGAGGTCGACTATATATGTATTTTAAAGTAATAAATATGAAAATAAATTCTATTCAATATCTTTGTTTATTATTTCTTATTTTTGATTTATATGCAATTGAACGGGTTTTGTATTCTTGCTGTTTATGAAGGCGTTTTAATAACTGCCGGACATACATCTACTAACACGAACCGCAACGATTAACAGTAAAAGTAATTTGAGATCTTCTTTCTCTTTCATATTTATAACATTAGCAATAAATAATAATAAGAGTAGGTTGGCTATATTAATAGTAGTTCGTTATATATATATTAAATGTAGTAGTATGGTAGTTAGTTTTAGAAAAATTTATATTCTAGGTGGCAAGTTGAATCTTATCGCGATTGTAGAAAACTCAATTTGCCATGACAGTCATTTGTCATTTTATTTACACGTCAAAAGTTAATTACAAATTGTCACATGTGTAGTTAAAAGTTGACGGTTATAATTTTATCCATTCATTTTTTTTAGCAAATGACACACAACCACACCCATACGACTATTTAGATCTAACAATAAGTATTGCAACACACGAGCGATCTTCTTGCATCAATTGTTTAGATGAATAAAGATCATTTATTATTGTGTTTAGTAATTTGAGTGATTTCATCATGCGAATGAAAAAGACAGGTTGTGTTGTTAGCACTTTCTATGATTTATGGAATAAAATGTGAATTCTTTGAAAATTCGGCACTTTCCTAATTTCATTTATACTACCATCCGTTCCACCCCCATTATCATCATCTGCCGTTGACGTTAGTTATTTTCATTTTATTGCCATTTCTGATCGTCAAACAATCATTTTTCATTCGAATTTCCTCAACCAAACTACGTATAGTGTTGTCACAGTTACCCCTATAACATCTATACCTGTAATAATGGTGCCATTTCCGGATTTGACGGTCCGTAGTTTAACATCAGACATAGAGAAAAGGGAATAATGATGATATTGTCATAGTCCGGGGATATAATACCTAGATATATTCCAGGATAACCACAATTTTAGAGAGTGAGAGTGAGAAACGAAATAAGCATTTGAATACGTTTTACCACTAGTGCTGATGTTGCCATCTCGACCATTGCAACTCTACCACACTACTACCGTTACCAGCATTGCTTACCAACTAAACTTTGTCATAGAATATGTGTTAAATGGTTTATGCAACAGTAAACCTCATCTAACTAGCATAGCTTTGCTCCTGCCGCCGTTCCAAGTACATTCCCAACGCCAAGTTGGCAGTTGCGTGAATACCATAGTGTGAACAGGGGGTGGTTTTACTGATAAGAAACTTCAAACTAGCAGGAACAAGATGAAAGTTTAGTCAACAGTTCCTGTATGTGGTGTTTATATACATACACATATAAAGTCAGTTCTTATACATTAATAGGTATATTCACAAACAACCGAATACTTACTTGTTTATTGAAAAGTTGTAAGCTATTTCCTGAAATACGGTTTGAAATTAATGACGATTCAAATAAAATTGTTTTTTTTTCATTCAATTACTTGAAATTGAGTGTATTTTATTTTATTAGGATTGTACATGTCTAATTCAATTATTTATCGGCAGTGATATAATCTATGATGAATTGCATGTTATCATAAATGGAATGAAATTGACTTGCCGAAGTGCTATATTGAAATTATATGTGGATGAGTACCGAATGCAAAGCTAACACTATAAATCGTTCAGTTATTACGTTTACAATATTAAAATCAACTAAATTAACGAAATGGAAAAATATTACCAATATATTATCAAACAAATTAACAGATAAGGATCAGTAAATGCACTGAATTGGATGCAAAACTGTTTTTAATTTACAACGAATAGTGAACAAAGAATGAAAACAAAAACCTGTATTTGTACACCATCTATGCTGATTTGGTCAACTTGGCCTAAACGCATGTTTCCCAAGGTGAACGCTCACTAGTCAGTTTCTATCGTACCGTAATATTGTACATACCAGATGCATCGCATTGCATTCGCGTATTTCAGAGGTTCGTGTTTCATCTGTAGTGGGCATATAAGGCTAAGTGTAGTGAGGTATGTAATTTGACGAGAACTTTATTATCAGAGTTAATAGCGTGGCACGGTCAGTAGTTCGTTTTCCACATTTTGTTGACATGCAATACGTGCTGACTAGTGTGCGCTCACCTTTAATCATAATGCGAAAAATCATAAATTCTCCCAAAATTTCGTAGGCGAGTTTTTATTGTTCAAATGTAAATACACTATTAACAACAAATTCCCGTCAAATCACAAATTAAGTTTTTGTGTAATTTACATAGTTGAAGGGTTCGTTCGAGAAAAACTAGTCAGAAACTCATGTATAATGTAAAGATGGTAGGTAATAAGTATCTAGCAAGAAATGAAACTTGCTGCGAGTTTTTCGCTAGTAGTGATAGGGACTTACGTGCGATAAAATAAACAATACTATAGTAGTTCGAGTAATTTCCCTACTAGTTATGCAATATACGATTTTATTTAATATTTAGAAATTGTTTACTACTTCCTTTAGATGTCTTGTCTTATATAATTTATAGCCAGTTGATCAGTAGACTTTTGAATACAGTAGAGCGTCGATTATACGAAATAATCGTGTTTCGGTTAATCAAATAGTTCTTAAAATTAAGTATGCAAGAACGTAAGTATAAAATTGTTTTTCGTTTGCAAAAGTCTTATAGAACAGCGGGTTGGTGATTGTGGGGGTGTTAGTACAGTTGTGCAGAAGTAGTTCGGATAATTGACGTTCAAATAATCGACGTCCTACTGTAAATTGTATAAATATCTCTCTGTACTTGATGTTATCACATTGCCATCGTAGCAACCTCAAAGAAACACATCGAGCTTTTCTTGTTGAAATCAACTTGTACAAGTAAAAATTTGAGAAACATTTACAAATTACTGGTGCCTGTTCAAATTCCTGTACATAACATATCTACCCAGAAGTTCATTGATCTGTCTGTTTTTTCTTGTTGTTATGTTTCGTTTTGTTTTTTTCATTCCAAATACAGGAGAAATAAAAATCAAATTAAATTGAAACAAAAAAAAACTAGATAACAGCCTACAATAAAACTTCAATTGAAATAGAAAAACAAAACTATAGATAGTTAGGAATTTATCGGTGATTTTAATATTAGATTAGTTATAAATTGTAAGTGTAAAAATGAAAACTTGAACACTATGTAGTTGATATTCATTTCGTTTCGAACGGAAGTGAATTGCACTTTTGATTTGTGTTTCCTTTCGAAGATCCATTGATTTAGATAGTATTAACAATAATACTAATAATAATAATAATAATGATCATAATACCTGTTGCAAAAAGTTAGTTGAATAAAAGACTGGACAACAAATGTCATTGACTTGACGTCGCCATTATCTTCATTACAATCAACAAATAATCCAAACAACTCAATAAACATAAATAAAATCTTACTATTAATATTGATTAGAAATTGTGGATACGTTTTTCGCGTTTTAATTGAGAAGCAATCACATAATTTATTCATTTCTTTTCTATCTCTTCTCTTCCTCAATTTAATTTCTTACATCATATACATATAACGAGAGATGTGTGTTTGTTTGTATTTTTTTTTTGTTCTTGATTATAATCTCAACTAAAGACATATACACCACTTCTAATTTGACATTAAATGATTACTACTATTACGACAATTGACCAACTTGCATAATAAAACTATTAAAACTACTACACACTTTATTTAATTAAGTTAATCAAACCACTTTGCAGTCACCATTTATTTAATAACCGCTTATTTTCAGCCACATTTAGATAAGAAATGATTTGCATTTTATATTATATTGACTGATTTGTTTTTGTTGTTTTTTATTTTTGCTTTTTCAAACATAGCATTTGATTGGATAATAAAAATAGAAAAATTGTTTAAACGTTTTGCAAATTTGTGTTTATATTTATTTCAGTTTGTATGTTGAAATTTTATGGTCAATTTAATTCTTAAATGTTATATCTATGTATGTGTATATGTAATAGCCATTTTCAACAACATTAAACATGTGTTTTCGAATAAATTACGATGAATTTCAATGGAAATTATTGCAAATTTCACCAAGTTGCGTAGAAAATATTCGCTTATTTTAGAATTCTTTAATTATCTTTAGTTGAATCTTTATCTTTATCTTAATCGTTATTTTTATTATTACTTGCTTGGTTGTGGTACGTTTTATCGCCATTTTCAGAAGTTTACAAGACTCACTTTAGATCTATGGTATTATTCAGTAATTAATTAACATTTGAGTGTTGGAGTGGCCCTCGTAGCTAAACGTGTTAGAGCATAGCCGTGTAATTTGGTATTGTGTCATCTATGAAAGAATATTGAAAAATTCTGTTCTAGATAGATAGAAAAATTCAATTTTGTTGTTTGCAAGTCGAAACAAGTTATGTTTGGTTTTGTGTACATCAAAGTTGTTGAACACATCGATAAAAATAACGATAGTGATCAACATACGAATATAAACTTTTATAAAATTGCTTTAAGTTTTGTATATTTTTTTTTGTTACTAAAATTGAGGAATTCAACTAAAAGGTGTCTCGTTAAAAATTTTAAAATATGAGCTTTGAATTTTCAACAAATAGAACTTTTAGAAAAATTCGTCAGCTATTATACTATTGGAAATGAATAAATGTTGAACTTAAACTTTAAAAAACAAACAAACATAAACAAAAGGAAAACAAGTAATGTTTTGTTTTGAAAAATAGTAAGAGAATCAAATCGTCTACGAAATATTCATTCATAGTGTAATAAACAAATGCAATTAAATCGAGCCAAAAGTCTATTTGAATAAATCCTATTTCAATCAAAACGTTGATAGTAATTATGTGGACATGTAATTAAAAATTATTTATTTATTTTAATAAATAAGTGAAGAAATATGTCATATTTATTGTAATTTCCCATTTATTCTACATCATTAATAGAAGAGGTTTATTAAAATTAATTAAATATAATTAAGAAAGTGTCTCAATGTACGTACATTTATTTGCAATTTAATAATATTTTACTGTGTTTAATTAAATGCGTTATCAAGTAATTAGAAAGGTGTTAATTTATAGGCGACAAATTTATGTCATAATGTGATCCGAAAGTAATAAATTCTCTTCAGAATTGTTTTGGGTAATAATCTAATTATAATTTACTCCTATTATTTCCGATTTCGTCGAATAATAACAACAACAACAACAATCGGACTATACACAAATCAGACAAGATTCCATTAGTGAGTTGAATTAAAATTTAAATGCGAGTAATTAATAGCCGAGGATAACAATTAGTTGAAAACAATTAATTAACATTGTAACGGGCCGTTTAATCTTTCTACTTGCCCATCGCCCAATTTATAACCATATATATTGTACATACATACAAAACAACTTTATGTACAACTTACACCGTACATTGCATATAAAGTAAAATACCCATTAGTTAGCCAGAAATCATGGTAGAATAATTATCCTTTGTAATGATTTCTGGCGTTGAAAATTTAACGGTGCAAAAGCATTTCAAACAATAGAACGAGCCAAATTGTAAAACAGAGACACGAAGACAGAGAGAAAGAGAAATTCATGTGTTTTTGGATACATCCCTCTGTGTGCCCTCTCCTGATATAGGGACCGGAAACACCGCCGGGTATGAGTGACATGAATTATGACAGGAGGCTGGATTAATATCGCAGCGAACAACCACTACTATAGCAGAGAATCATATCATTGTTAATATTAAAGCCGAAATTTAGTGATTGCCGTAAAGAATCGCGGATTTAGTAACCACAACAACTTGTGTTTGTCTTTTCGTTGATTATTTTGAAACTAAAAAAAAACAAGTTCCATTTCAACAGTTTTAATTTTAGAGAAGAAAAGTCTCTCTTAATTATAGTTACAAGCAAATATTTTTCCAATTAATGACAAACGAGAAATATAGATTGAGAGAGGAAAGAGAGAGCATTCTGGCTTTGGTTTTATTTAAAATGATGAAGAGAACGAGGGTTTGATCAGTGTACTGTTCAAAATTAAATGATGAATTGAGTCCAACGATATATATATAACCAAAAGAGGGTAACTTTAGGTACCCTAGATTTTTTTCGAAATTTTAACTTTTATATTTGTTAGAATGAAAGACTCCACCTCTGATTATGATGAATGATACGAATTTAATTATTTCGTTAGAAGATGATCCAGGTAGAGAGGAGAAAAAACACACTGAACTTGATCTTCTTTTTTTTATCTCTATTCCAACATAATCAATCAACATTAACAGTTAGAAATAACCTAGTTGTTGGACACACCTCAATACACACATACATAGACAAATAGACAAAAAGATATAAAATATATTAGAGATAGAAAGAAAAATGCCAGTGAAGTTGTTCATATTACAGAATGTAGAAGAACGATGGTTTTGTATTTCAACGCTTCCCAATTTGCTTGACAAGCATTGCTCCACCCCCCATTCCTTTCATCTTGCCAACTCTAAAGTCTTTTACGCCTCTTTCACTACCATCTACCACCTCCTACATGTTTTGCAACATCATTTCTCACACTCATTTTTCTTTATTATAGAAAATTATGGTAAAATTATTTATGTGCAACATTCTCACGACCCTTTTATAAATCTGTGATGACCATCATTGTTGATTATATAAAATCCAAATCGTACACACATCTATAATTTTTTCCATATTATGGTTGATAGAGGGGAAGACAAAATAAAATTGGTATAGAAATGGTATAATTTCGTATTAATCGTTTAGATGGTACTAGCTGGTGACAGGTTTTCCTTTTTCGAGTTTTCCCTCTCAATTTTCCCTCAATGCATCTAACATTGTGGCTTAATTAGCCAAATAACAGTTTTGCCATATTGCACCCTACTGATAATCGTAAAGGGGAATGGAACGTGTCACAAACGTACACACATGTATGTTCTATACAAACGTCAATCTGTTAATGTATATGTGTATATGTGTACTTGGCAGAATGTTAATTGCATGATGGATATCTCAGATAATGGGCCTCTACTTCTCTTGTAATTATAGATTACTGTTTTAATGCATCGCAATTATTTCAATATCATAAAACTTGATTTGAACAAGTTGTATGTGCGTGTGTTGAATTTTTTATTGATTTATTATAAAATATAAAAATCCAATACGATTATTTGTAATATTCACACTTCAGATATGTTAAAACGTCTCTTATCTGTTAACAACACATCAGAATATCTCGTTAATATTCTTTAATACATGGCTGTTATTTAAAAAAAAAATTGCTTAATAACCGAAAAAGCCTGAAGGCTTCTTAATTTCGACGCTTCAACAATTCAACTTATTCGTTCAATTTAAGTCGCCTACACACGAACACATCTTACACACACACATGAACACAAAAGAAAACAACTACAACAAGAAGAACATGACAACTCAAAATTACTTTTATATATGGATGGTTCCAACTTCAATTTGAAGCAACAATTTCAAGTTGACTCCATCCAAGCTTGAATTATTTCATGTATTGTGATTTTCGCCTACCGTTTTGAGGGAATTAAATCTGAACTTACGTGGAGATTTCGTTAAAATCAAATAAAGAGAAAATTTGGGATTTGTAGATTAAAGATTTTCTGAGTTTGTTAGTGCTTCTTTTTTTGTTTTAGATGTGTTCATATTCAACTTAACTTGATCGACTTAAATTTAAGTCAATAACAGCTTATGCCACGACGAAAATATAGATTTAAGGTCATGCTGACCGAAGTACATTGTGCTCGAGTATATTTTAGATGCGTAATGTTACGTTGGCAAATATTTTAAAATACAATGAACGTCAATTGTGCCCTATTTGATGGAATAAAACAACAGTTGCCATGTGTCGTATAGTATGATCGAAAATTAATTAAACTAGGGGTGAATATTGAATGCAGGTGAATTTTAATTAGCTTATATTTCACCATAAAAAAACCCCTATACATACTGACTTCAAAGCATTTTATTATTACTGAGCATTGAACCCTAACTTGTGAAGCGTTATTGGTGCAAGTATCCTACTTTACTATTCACTCACCCTTATACTAAAGAAGTGAAAGAAAAAAGATAGAGGAGAGCTTCTAGAAATAAAATACGAGCAATTCGCTACATATAAGTATATTCACAAAGGTTCTGAACATAAGATATTCACATTACGGCCGATAGATCAAAAAATTGAGCTTTCCCGAAAAGATAAAAAAAAACTAACAAAGCTAATATTCGTTAAATATACTGTTAGAAAATTAATTGGATTCTTTGTTGTTTATTTAGGTTTTTTGGACGGAATTTGCAGTTAACAAAAAATAAAAACACTAACCTATCTACAATTAGATATAATAAAAATTAAATTCCGGATTTAAATTTTGTCGGATTTGGATTCAATTTTAAAAGAGAAGAAGAAACGACAATTTATTTTGCAATTTTGCGTTATCTAAGAAATAGAGGATTAATAGTAGCTTTGATGTAAATCTCAATATGTACACAAATATTTCAGGTTTTTAATCCCTTTGAAGATATAACTTTAAGACTTGTTATGAAATATTGACCACATAAAGAAGCAACAACAAAAAATTGTTAATACTTACAGGCAACATCGACTGTAGCTGCTTGACTTTTAATATTCCCTCGGCCACTCCATGCATAACATTCACATTTGAATTTCTCATTACCAAAGAATTCTTCTACCATATCTCTAGTGACATTTGTTTCAGCTTCAACAATACGTACACCAGTATGTGGATCAACAAATTCCGATTGTACACTATCAACTTTTTTAGCACCATTACATTTGAAATATAAACGTAAAGCGTGTGCAGCACGACATTGTAATAATGCTGGACGATTTTTAACAACATAAGAATCTTGTGGTTCTTCTAAAAAAATCGGCAATGAATCTGAATTTAATAAAAGCGATTCATCATGTTCTGATGTTGGTTTCGTTGGACTGTTGTCTTCAATTAATGGTCCATCTGGAATAGAATGAAATAGAGAGTATTTTCTTGTTTTAGTTTATTAAGATGAAGAAGAGAGGGGAATGGTGATAATAAAGATTATAATTTAAAATTCAATTCCCGACCGACTTTGTTCTGAAAATGAAATACAAACATTTACACGAGTTGTACAGTATTCAATGCATTTAAAACGATTTTCCTTTTGTGTTTGATTGTCGCTATCAAATTCTTATTAAATGTGAGTTTGATAGTTGTGAAATGGAAAATTTAAAGAATCAACACCGATCGTCGTTAATATCTATTCAAAATTTTCTCACCCTCTTCTGGAATTTGTCCTGTGGGAAACTAGCACAATATTACAAAAAAAAATACATCGCCTAGGGATACTTGTGTGTATCAAAAGAACGAATATCTGTCAGTTCTGTATGCATGTTGTTATTGTTGTAAACTTTCTTATTCTGGCCGGTGTGCATTCGATTTAGTTCACATCCCTAAAAAACTACCACCCTCTCTCTTACCCTGTATAACATTATCATCAGAATATCAACCAAAACTAACAACATAACAATAATGTACCGCCTCCTTCATGTCCCGTTGGTTAAGTGACGGATAGTTCCCGATAGACTACTGCCTGAATTGTTTACAGTGAAATACCATTAGGGAAATTTCAATTAGACTATATCATCGTTGATTTCCAACAATATATACATTCGTACAGTTATATGAATGGTGTAAGTTGATATATTACCATCGGTGGTTTACGTTTTAATTTATCGTACGTTATAAAATAGGGAAAACAATGTCCGTCACTGATTTCCACTGATAATTCTGTCATTTATTATGAATTACACAATAGATAGATAATTGAATATTGTTGGTTTTAGACTTGCGGTTTTGAGTATTTTCTATATCACATCTATAGTATGATTTGACCGACCTAACCATGAGGAGATAACAATAGAGTAACGTAAACCTTATAAAAAAAATCACACATTTTGATAATAGTTTTAAAGAGATAATAATTGTTTTTGGTTTTTTTTCGATTGGAAAGTATCAAGAATGGACATTTGGATAGTGTTAATGGAAAATATACATACTGATAAATATTCAAACGATTTATTACCACCAACCCTTAGTGCATACTTGAAACAGCTGATGGGTGTCGTCAGATATGCAAACTTTGTAAGGGGATACAATGCAAATCCTGTCTATTTCACGTCAACATTGTGTCACCCATAAAACAGGAAGAGAGTGAGATTCCTGATGCTATTCTATAGTTGATATATCCTACTACTACTACTACTACTAGGGTTGCCATTACTGAATTACATAAATTTCGTCAAGGATGTCTATTTGGAAATTTGACACTTAATCCGTATGACATGAAATTTAAATCTCCAACAGGTTATTAATAAAATCGACATAATATAGTTGATTGTTTTTTTTTCTAAAATAAATAAAAAGATATCTCCATATTGTGACAGTCATTAGAGAGGCGGCTTTGTACAACAATAAGGCATAATTGTCATCCATAAATACGTTGTAATCATGTTGACAATTGTCAACGATTATTTAGATGTCAAATAAAAGGGATAGATAGTGCAATAGAGATGTTAAAAAAATATTTTTTCTTCTTTGTCTTTAAATCTTTCCGTTGATTAAATGAAGTATCTAAAACAATTTGAATAAGTCAACCGCCCACGCGAGTAAAACTGGTAAAACACTTTGAAAGAAAACCGAAACAATAAACAAGCAAAGACTTGGGCCTGTAAATACTTCATTGTAAAGATTTCACATATAGACACACAGATACATATAGGTATATATGTATAATGTGTAAATGTATAAAGAGATAGAAAAGCGACCAGATAAATGTACGCAACTACCACTTTATACAATTCAAGTTCAAGCTTGTAGAAGAATTCATGAGAGCTTCGCTTTGCTGTTTATTGTAAAGAGTCTCTCCATGTTAGTCGTTGATATATCGACAAAGATCTCCTCTAACTAACCGACCACGCGCGTTTGCCACAAGGACTTCACTTACTATAAACAAGTTTATATAAGTACTAAAGAGTAGATAGTCGTCGTTGTGGACGAACGACGACGTCGTCGTTTGTGAGATATCAGGATTCGTCGATCTCGTAAAATAAATTAAGATACCTAATTAAGGGAATCATGTCACTAAATAGATTCCACTTTAATGATATGTTGGACCAGATGAGTTTTACTCGTTAATTATTCAAAAACGACAACCTAAACGTACTGATTATACATGAAATTAAGTTGCTAAAATTCAAATTGAACAGACGGACTTGCTAATAGTTCGAACAATTTACGATATATTAACATGTATAGAAGATAATCCATTTTATTCGACATCAAACAGAAAATGTTTATTTACTGAAAATCACTTAAAGCTACAAGAGAACCGTAGTGGCGCACTTAAGGACCCGGAACAAAAAGAGGAAACCCTAAAAATGATGTCACGGTTTATTTTTCGAATATTAAAGCAAAATTAGCCCAACATAGTAGAAATTTTCTTTAAACACATTTCTTTCAGTTAATATTGATTGGCAGACTGTCTAGGATATCATAGGAACATTCTCTTTAATTTTGGGAGTTCTAAATAGGGAGATCCCTGGTGGCTATGAACCCATTTGCATGATTCTAAATAAATTCTACCCTAGTTTCCCTAATATTTCGCTAAATCTTCTATGATATGTGTTTATCCTACCATACACACCTGTCACGTCTTTTCCGTATTTTTACTTTAAACATTCCTTTCCTGTCACTTGTGTACGAAACCCATGACATGAATTCATCACACATCCATAAAGATTACTTTGTAAATAAAAAATCAACTTATATAACTACTTCCGATTTATATATAAAATTCCCCCACTTTCGATCATCTATTGTTTCCAATTACAACAGCAAAATAATTAGTGAAGTCGTGCATTTATCTACTGTTTGTATTTAATTAGTTTTACTGTTACTATAAAATGTTTAAACTGTCGTTATATTTGAAATTTCGTTACGAATATCTTTCGTAAATTCAATTATCTTAATTAAGTTAATTGTAGAAATCTGAATAAAGAAATTCTGCCTCTCCCTTTATTTTTGTTAGATTATATGTTTGTTTTCAGTACTATCTCCATTCATTCCAACTTCATTAATCTTCCAGCTTATAATTATTTATAACAATATTTCATGTTGGCATATAAAATAAATAATGTAACGCAAGAACAACAATTTTGCGGAACTGCGCCAATATTTTTTCCATTTGCAAGCACACGTTCACACAAAAAAAGAAAGAAGTGAAAGCCACAACACAACAACAGTTTGCGTACAAATTACAATTATTTTTCTTTGCCACCTCACCGGCTGTCTTCCATCAGTCCTGTCTGTTTAAAGAAACGTATGTTCTCTCTCCATTCTTTACAGGTTATTCGTCGACAGGACTAATAACGCGTATTAAATTTATGTCATATCGTGCTTTTAACGGAACGTCAACTTACAAAAATTCTTGTAATAATTCAATGTAAAACCACCGTCGCCTTTAACAACTGTTTTAATAAATACAATAACAAATTTCTAAATGTTGTGGAAAGATGGAAAATCATCAGTCTTCCTTATCCTGACAAGTCCTAAATAATGGCAAAACAAAACAAATATTTTGATCGGAAGGTTGAGTTTTTGTTTTGTTTTTTTTTTAATATTTGACACAATTCCAATCAATTACACTAAAGTAGAAATTATGACCGTTCAATTTATCTATAATGGATGAATTTTATACATTTTCCCACTTGTCTCGATATTTCAACAATAATATAACAAAGTTCGGAATTTCAAATTTTATTGAAGAGGAAATTTCAAAATACAGTTGAATGAACTGATGATCATTCAAATTTTTCTGTAAACACTTCCATTAAAATAGTGGATTATTTTTTATTCAATTAAGCTGTTTTAACAAGAATGTGCACGTAGTGTGTGAGATATTTATAAAATAACACACCAACAATCAATATTTTTAAAACATTACTATGTGAACATGTAGCCTAAGGATACTCACTATAAAACGTCAAACACTTAATAAGTGCTGTGCGTTTATAAAAAGGGCTGAAACCGTTTGCAATTAAAAATTAGTTACAATTAAATATTACCATTTTAAAGCTAAATCAAGACTTGAATGCAACATTATAAGTTAACGAAATCACGCACCGCATTATTTAAATTGTATGTATTATAGATAGATCCCACTGTGGATGCGGTAGCAATCTGAAATAAGCCTATATTTTTCCCCTGATAATGGAGCCTTATTCTGTACTTTGTGGTAGTTTTGTCAAGAGAATCGAGGAAAAAAATGAGAGATGATTTTAAAACGAAATCTGTCACATTTATGACAATTTAATTTGAAAGTAGAATTATCAATCGGTTATTATTTAAAGTTATTTTTAAGTTGCACAAATGAGATCCTGTGAACAAGAAAGTCATCGTCGACATCAACATTTTTACAATAAAACAACGTATTCATAAAATATGCAATTTACAAGAATTAAAACAAAACAAAACAAACCAAAAAAATATACATTGTACATGTATGTAGTCAAAATGTTCCATGTGCAGCGGGATCCATTCAACATGTAAATTTATGTAAAACGGTCGGCTTTTTGTAATGCGACCTGTAACTTAATTGTTATATATTCTCCTCTAGCAACTATCATGGGATTTATATAGTTTTAAATGGGTACTACTACTACACTACCACTGGTCGAATAATAGCAGACAGACGACAAATTAAATAGATATTATTTAATATATTCACAAAATGCATATAATTGAAAAGTTTAAATTCTAAAAATGCGACAAGTCTGGGTAGTTTTAATCTTATATGATACATTCAAATAGATAATACAATAAATATGAAACGATTCAAAGTAATTTAAAGAAAAATGAACCGACGTCCTGTTGATTTGCATTTAATTCCAAAAAAAAAGAAGTTAATAACTGATTCAAACAAAACATTATAAACTTCAAGATGATGATGATGATTAAATGACAGAGATCAACTTTTACGTGAATAAATTTTTCTTCACGATATGTGTAGGTGGAGTATTAATTTCATGTATAATTTATTTCAGAGAAGGTTACAAATTAAACGAATATAAGTCTCGAATAATACGGATTTTTCAATTCAATAACACAGCAAATTTAAGGTAAAATAATTGTTGTACCTTTCAAAAATCTATCATCTGCAACAGATTTTGTGATTTCTGAAGAATATTAATCATTAACGTCAATTTAGTGATTTAATATGTTGTTTAATTTACATAATTATTAATATTTTACCAATGCAACTACTCCTCCTACACGTTGAAGTCGCGTTTTAAATACAAAAAAAAAATTAATAAAAAAACTATTTAAGAAGTTGCTGTGGCACTTATTGAACCCAAGAAAAACAACGTAAATCTTTCCATCAATACCTACGTATATTTTGTGAAACTTAAAAGAATGGATTAAATTAAATATTTCCTAAATGAGATGTAAACTCTTAACTATGTATACTGGGAATAAGAATAGAAATTCAAATGATGGTTGAGCTTCTGCAGGTTCTAAAGCAAGAGAAATTACTGAGGTCCCTAGAGAAAAGTAGAACGTTCCAAGGGTCTATATACTGTCTGTCTTCTGAATAGCGAAACATAGGTAATTGTGTTAATGAACCACACTGTGTTTAACATAAGGTTTATGGGATATTTCGTTATTCACAAGACTATCGATATGGCGTATTTTTAATCCATTTATATCGTCCACATATTCTCTTCTTTGTTTTCTTTCCATTGGAAAATCTTAAGATGATCGTTAACAAGTTTCTATAATTTCCATATTGAATAATGTAAAATTAAAGAGTGTTTTGGTGTCTGTATGAATGTAAGAAATTCTCTAATAAATTATCTACCATTTGGACTTCAGTTCAAAGGAAAACATATAGTTGATCATAAATAATATTCTTGTAAACGAATATGAATTCAAGAATTAAATTGAAGGTGACATCAATGCAGTAAAAGCAATACATGTCTAATAATTCATCTTTTCTCTATACTATATAGAGAATTGTTACATAGTACATATGGATGTGTATAGCAACTATTCTAAGAAACTGTCATATATTTCCGTGTTGTCCAATAAACCAATAGTTATTTGAACAAAACATATTCAAACATACATGTGAGACGACTTATAATCGTAAACATAGAAACAATACTCTTGTACCTACACAGAATACGATGATAGTGGAGACCAAGTGCAGGATGATTTCCATTAAAACAGTAACAGATGAATTGACATGATATGAATTCACACTTCAAAACCCATTTAAACATATAACAATATTAATGTAAATAAATTACTGAATCGTCGACATTCGTTATTTAACAACAACCCCAACAACGAACAATTACATGGTAATATTTTACAATTAGGACATTATCCTAACCGTGAATCTCAAGAGAGGACCTTTAGCCGTTACTACTGTTGTTAACTACTACTGTTAGAAGAAAAAGGATACACACTCGCATGATTCTTGTATGCTGTTGGCAATACAACGCAACATGTAAATATATTAATAAACCAGAAACTCTGAAGGGGATAATTAAGTGAAACGATTAAATCTTAACAACGGCTCCATGTCTCCTCCCATAATAATACAAAAATACCAGTCCAATCAAATTATATGTACAATAACAACAACAACAACAACAACAAAAAAGAAAAGAAAGTTGATTGAAGGAACAGGTTCAACTTTCTCAATATTTTGATTGGGACAATATAAAAATGACAAATTCTTCCTTCCAGTTACACCCAAATAAATCTTATTTGTTTTTAATCAAATCAAAAACTAATCTTGTTTCGTTTGTAAGGATTACCATGCAAGATTCGTAAGACCTCTTGACAAAAAAAAACGAAATCCTCTACTATCTTCTTCTTCTTCTTCTCTCTTCTCTTCTTCTTCTGTTAGGTGCATAAATTTTTCTTGAGTGTTTGAATAATGAATAAGGGCCAACGGAACAGCTTAAAAACAAAACCAGACTTGGTTTTGTTATTGTCTCTATTGTGTCTCCATTAAATACTTCTTTCAATATATAGGTATGTATAAAAGTTACTATGTAACCAACAAAAAAAAATGTACTTTTTCTTCTTTATTTTGTGTAAATTAAAATTCAAGTCTGGCTAAATGTTGTAGCGTGTTTGTTAGTTTTTTTTTTACTCTCCGTCTTCTTTCACTATTAATCTTTACTGTGTTATGTGTTTCTTTTCAGTTTTGTCGTCTTTTGTTTCTTGTAGTAGTCTTTTGTTTTAGGTTGGCATTTTAATGTACAAGTCGTTGGTTGTTGTAATAAAAATGCAAATTGAGATGAACTAGCTACATAGCTTCACCAAAAAAAATAAGAATTAACCGATCCAATTGAGGATTAATTAAAAAAATATTTTAATATTCTAACAGATGGTAGAGGAGTTTTATTTTGTTACAGAAAATCGTTTTTATTCATTAACAATCCTCAATTAAATCGTACCCAGTCCCACCGGTAACGGCATCTTATTAATTAATAAAGAACGAACGGTAGAGGAATGATTGATATATGGATGGCGTATCGTATGCGTGCTTCCGCTATCTCTTCAACATCATTATCACTACATATTTCATAATCTGATACCAACCTTGATTAGTGCGAACTCCATCGAGGAAAAATGCCAATAATATCAGAAATGCGAGTGATAGGCCATAGTTGAGGGTTTCTGCACGCGCCATGGTAACCACCAACGTCCTGAGATGAGAGTGACAACAGCAGCAGCAGCAGGAGCAGCAGTAGCAACACAGTGGTGACAAATTCAACTTTAGGGAGTACTACGGCATAACAACAACAACATCAACATCACACACATCCTTCCTAGTATGTCTAGATGTCGTATATCTGTCACATCCCATCTGACACTATACTTATTGGATGGCGGTGTTTTATCTGTAACAAAACCAAATCGATGTTTAGAAGATGCAACAGTAACAATAAAACGACAAGAATGGGATTTAAGATGGATCTTAAAGAATGATTGATGGATTATTTTTTAGGTTTTGTTAACAACTCTTTTTTGATTTTTTTTTCCATAGACAAATTGAATTATTTATTTATTTATACATATATTTTAAGTTTAGGATCCTTAAAGGGAAGTTTCGTTTAGAATAAACATTTACTTGTCTTTTCTTCTATTTGATGGATAGGGGAAGAGGAAAAAATTCCAATTTCCACCCTAATCGACCCTTATTGATTTTTGCCTTACATTCTCGCAAATAAATAATAAAAAGAAAAAGAGGACAAAATACAAAGAGAGTATTTGGAAGAAATAGAAATTTCGTTTTATTTTTGCAATTAACATATTCGATAAAATGTTTCCATCCTACATTTATAAATAATCAACAATAACAACAACAATACATAATGTGCTTGCATGCGAATCAGACCAAGTTTATTAATAACAAATTTGCATATAAAAATCATTGAATAGAATTGCAAATTATACATTGTTTCCTTTTATAAAAACATTATAGAAATATACAACATACTGATTAACTATTGTTTGGTTTGAAAAACCAGTTCTTAAATAAATCGTGTTTTATTGTCGATATACGACAAAGGAATAATCACATATTATCGACAAAAAATAAATACATAGAAATAATAATTTAGAAAGAGTTTATTTGACCACCCCCTCAGTCTAGAATTAAAGTCTTCTCTATCAAAGAACACACATGTTTCAATGTGTTCTAAACTTACAACTCTAGATAGTAATAATTGAGTAAATTTTACTGGGGCGTGAGTATGGAGAAATAGTAAATTATAGTACAAATAACTGACTACTCGGTTGTGGTTAACATGTGATTGCGTGATATATCAACGGTAAGTTTTATGAATTAATTTTTTATTAAGGCAATCTTTATAATTTCAACGGACGTACAAAATTATAATTGTACAACTTAAGGTGGATTCACACGCACACTAGTATATATAATATTAAAATTCTATGGGATATATTCGATTAGAAGATAAAATAGGAACATCTGATTGCGTAAACAGGACAAATTGACAACTATTTCAAAAATTGCCGTGTAAATGTCCTGCTAATGTCACTGAAGCAAACAATTGTTACGTTTACACCGTTACCAATCATCTTTAATATAGTAAGTAGTTATTGCTTGAAAACAAATCTACACAACGCTTCAATGTAAACGCATATATTATGTTAACTTAACAATTGTAAGGTGGATAAATTATCAGCATTTTAATTGAGGTGTGATTACACTAGCAAGTTTTTCTTGTTCAAGTCGGCTTGTACCTAGTAAATCTTGATAGTGTAAGCACGCTCGCAAGCGACGTGCATCAACATTGACAAGTTACTTCACTGTTTCCAACAGGTGCGGAAAGCTCAGAAACTTGGAACAATTGTACAACCAATTGAACAAGAATTCGTGGTACGTGTAAGCATTTGCTCAAATTTTAGTGCAAAATATTACAAATTCTTGATTAAGTCTTTACATATACCACGAGTTCTTGTACGATTCTCGAACTCATTGGTTCAAGTTGAGATGTCAATACTGTATAAGAACTTGACTAGTTTTCCACGTTGATACAAGTCGCTTGAAACTGTTTTTACATTATCAAGTTTTGCTTGGAATAAGTAAAACATGAACACTATATCATGGAAATTGTAAATTATCTTTAGTTCATTATTGTCGTTATATAAGTAGGGACATCTTTAATGATATGGTGTAAGCGTAGTAACTGCAATTCCGAATTTATTATAAATACAAATTTATTTGTTCAATGTAAACATATTTAATGTTCACGATAATAATTTTATTTAGTCTGTGAACGAGCTAATAAAGCAGTAACATAACAATTGACATATGTAAAAATTGATAACCTTTTCCAACACAATTATGATAACCTAAAATGTTTAATCAATTGTTCACAAACCAATTTATATAATTGACAAACGGTCATTATAACAATTAATATTAATAATAATTATAATAATATTAATAATAATTTAATAGGACGAAAACAAATGAAAGTTATTAATTAATTAATGAATAAGATAAGTCTGTCTCAATCATTAACTATCCTAATTTGACAAATCATCCCAATTTAAGAATAACGTTTAATTAACAATTGGAAACAGGAAATAATCCACTAAATCATCTTCCGCTAATTATGTTGTTAATAATTTATAAATGAATCCGAATGGATTTATATGAATTTTGTTGATCATCATCATAAAAAAAAACGACCAAGCTGTGACCAATTTAATTCACCAATCGAAAGCTTTAAATTACAAACAAACAAAAACGGATTTTATCATTATCAAGATAAGGCCATAGAAATAATAAACGGATAATAGAAAGTAAAAGCCGACAATTGTTGGGCGTGCCAGGCCGTCTTTATTTATAATAATTGGATACGATATAATGAATAATAATGGGTACATATTGAATGAGAAATTGTACACATTATAGATCACATTTATATTCGATTGTGTTAGCCTTATTGATATGAATCAATTAAATCAATTCTGATTTATATTATTGTAGGTGTTGTTTTGTGATTCAAAAATTGACGAGCCGTCTATGTTTAATTGTTAAAAAAAAACATACCATCTATCTAACAATAATTCCTCCAATAATTATAATAAATAAGTTATCAATTCGATATCTTTTAGGGTAAAGTTATAAATCATTCCACAAACAAGATAAACTGTCCATTTATTGTTGGATAAACTGTTCTCTATTGAGAACGGATTGTTGATATGGTTGACAAAAAGTGGTGGCTTTATCCTTTTTGTTTCTTCAATTGTTTTTTCTTTGCTCCTCAACTCGATTCGAAACATTCAAAACATTTCAGTGATTGTGGATAATTTGTTGAATTTACAACTCTTTATAAGAAAATTTTTAATTGCACCCCAATGTCTGTGTTATGTTAATTGTTTGTTTGTTTTATTTTCGTTATAGAAAAAGAAACATAAACCGTACAACTCTATATAAAAAGATAATGGGAATGGATCAGTAATATTAATCGTGCCTATAAATCAAATGCTGAAAACAAAGAACTTATATGTGGTTTATTCACTTTAGATTATTATACTTTGTATGTTGCTCTTTTGAACCTGCCGAGTTCTGGTATTTTTCAAGATAACATAAGAGAAACGCAATATGATACTGTTCCACTAACACTCTACATATTTACCAATCCCTGAGAGTAACTTAATCTAAAAGTGGACTAATCGAATACAGAAAAAAAAGGATAACGTTGTTATAATGGAATTAATCCTTGTTGCCTGGTGGTCGTGTGGAGAGAATATCTTTTGCATTAGCTGTGGAATTTCGTATTATTTGTCTTCATTTCCAGTCCGTTCCTAAAAACAAGCACAGGATGTTTCAAGAACTTTCAAGTGTTTTCGCTCCGTTTTAATTCTTTCAACAATTTTTATTTAACTTCCAAGTTATGTTCTTTATACCCTTATTATTGTTGTAGTAGACTTTTTCCTAGGCTAATTATAAGAAACAATAAAAAAAAAACGAATGTATCGATACCTGAAATTCAGTGTTATACATTTATCTACAAGAGATGTATATGTTGTTTATCTTGAATAAGTAGTTTTCGTGTGTATATATATGTGATAGTTTAGAAAAGGAAAAACGTCTGGGCTACATTAAAAAGCACTTAACAGTACAAGGTTCTAAAAGGTTTCTGTTTCAATGGGGCCATAAATATATGATGGGTTAGTTTGAAAAACATATGTCTGTCTTTTTTGGGATGCCGTTTTCCGAATTGTTTGTATTTATGCCCAGTTTCTATTTAAATCGACACTAGTCCTTATTAGTTCAAGCTGTTACATTTCTAGTTTAAACACTTGATAATTGACTGTAAATGGATTTTTTCATGACTCTAGTCTATATACAGAATGTCTCGAATACAGTTCACTTGATCTTCTTTTACTGATCAACCAGCATTTGTTAAAAAATGCAAACGATTTGTATAAGGAATCAACTAACTACAGAGGTCCTTCCAACGTGCAAATTCTATTTAGATACCATCGTATAATTTTTATTTAGCCCTGTTTCATTTTGTCAAATTTTACTAAAGTAAAATTTCTGTTTGAGACAGCCTGTATATCTTATTTACAGTTATTATTAGAAACAATTCATGTTAATGCAATAAAGCAAAAACTCCGCTACAAGAATCCTATCAAGTAGACAACATACACAACGAAATCAAACATGATACAAGCCAGTGGAGCGAAACCAAGGAGGTGATCACCTTTCCATTTCAAGATAGCTACTGCAAGAATAATGAGTTTGAAGGGTGGAACAGAATTGTTACATAGTTGTTAGAGATTCATCTAATAATAAGAGAAACAGATAAACGAATAACAAGAATAGAATGAAATGAAATTTGCAAATTCCTCTCCATTAGAATTTTTTCAATTTTCATCCCCTAGATTTTCTCTGTCTATATATATATTGTAGGTGCATTGTAACAGCTATCTGCAACAATAATCCGATTCTCGACAGTATACTGTATCTTTTTTCATTTCCAGGTGGTTGAATTCCATTATTACCACCCTAGTCAAAAAAAGAAAATGATGGTGAACAAATTTGATGAAATAAGATAAACTTGTTCAAAAACTGCTAGACGAAAAACCAAATTAGATTAATAAAAACTAGAAATATTATAATGATGAGATAGAGTTAACATAAAACGGTAGAATAGAGGTAATTTAAAGACTTGCTGTGTCACTAATTTTAAAATATATTCACAAACTTGTAATTTTCATTATTAAATCTTGTTTTATTTCTCAGATTAAAACGAATCAAGTTGGCCATTAAAACAAGACACAACCCTTAGTGAAATATTCAAACCATTTTAAAAAGCCAAAAGGGTCCCACTAGATAATATGATAAGAACAGAGGGTGCCCGTGAAATAGGCAGGTAGGTAGTTTTTAAATGGATTTCAGTCCCTTATGTTGCGTTCACAACAAATAAGATGAATGACTACTGTCAGAAAACTTACAATTAGGACCTCCATGAGTATATAACGACTTTTGTACCTATTCTCCCAGAAACAGATAAGTGGCTTTTTGTAGAATTCCCACTACCCTTCTTCACTTCACGTCTATCTAACACAGAACAGTCCTTATCGAGTAATTTAATAACGGCACAAGATTTCCACTTTCGAAAAAAAAACGGAAAAATTAATTTAACTTGTAAGCAGATTTTAAAAGTTTGATTGTTTTTTGTACGTAAAAATAGCTGTAGAAAGCAGTTTTTAATATGGAAATTAATGGCGATGAACATTTTGAATGGATATCATTCTGGACAGCTTCAATTTAAATAGTAATTTCGTAGGAAGATGGTAAAAAAAAACTCCCAACGTTGGCCTGTTATTTCATAGTCTCGTCCGTTTAATGATGGACAAAGAGGCGGGCGTACAACTCTACGTTATTATTTTAATTATAATCCTCGAAGAACAGGTTTCTACCAATTTTTTTCCTCTCACAATCAGTAAAATCGTTCATCCCGTAACATATAAATTTTTTTATCGGTGTCCTTAACGCAAAAATAGAAAATAAACACTCTAAATATACCATTTTTTGAAAGTTGATAATAATTACTTTCACTGCTTTTGAATGTTTTTTTTTCTTCAGCAAGTTAAGGGTGAACATAAAATTTCAGAATTTCCCAAACATTCGAGCTTTAATGTTCGTTTAAAGTTATACAGAAGTTACTTTCTTTCTTTGTTTGTTCGGTGTCAGTCGAGTTGTAAAAAACAGCGAATAGACACTCAAAATGTCGTTAATGAACTTAAAATAGTGAATTATGTTGTGCTAAACTTGGTTTTAAAAATTAAACTTTTGTTTATTGTATTATTTTTTTTTGGATTATTCCGACTTAAATACGGCTTTTAAATGGTAACAATTTAAAACGGCGATTTAAAAATTGTCGATTAATCAAATTCAGAATGAAACAACAAATCAATAGATCTTTCTAAATCACAAAACTCGTTGTAGGTCTTTGTTTGTCAAATGAAACAGACAAGTCATTGTATGCGAACTTGGGGCAATCGTAATTCATTGCCCATCGTATGGGTAATTTATGTTTGTATATGTATATGTTTGACAGACTTCAGTTGAAGAATGGCAAAAATCTCCATAACAACCCGACCACTATTAAATTTACTAGCCAGTTGTTTTGTTTATATTACTGCAACTTGCAAAAAAAAATCACCATTAACTTTCGGTTGAGCTTCAGACATTAAACAAAGCAAAATTCGCATTATATTGCCATTCAAAATTTCATATAAATACGTACCGAGATTAAGGAGGATCCTTTCACTATTGTGTCTATTATTGACTTCTCCGACATTTATAGATATGTGGTTAGCTACATACGTGACGGCAGGCGTCTATCTTAAAGGACGCCTTACTATTCCTTAGAAGAATACGATGAAGAAGACCGATGACAAGTATCTGAAAGTTCAATCTAAGAATTTCGATTGTGTACGAACTAGGCAATAGTCCCACTGGGTGATAAATTAAGGTTAGGCGTGCATTGTTTCCTACATACACAGACACATACAAATACAAAATCTGACAAGGATATACGGGAATATAGCCACCCTTTTGCCACCCTTTTTCCACCCTTGTACTTTCGAAGGCTTGTATCGAAAGATTCTTAACAGGAAATGCTCTATCAATTGAAATCGTCTTGGTGACAATAGAGAAAGTTTGCCAATGTAATTAATGAGACTTTTTCCGGGTTTTTTGTCGGAGATAGAAATAAAAGAGAGGTTTCAAAAATATATAAATAGGGTCTCGACAAGAATACATAAAGATAAGAACAGGAAGATGATATTAAAAGTGGCAAGATGATATAGCAACACGGTAAACAAAATCATTAATAATATTAGTGGTATAAAAATGGCTAGAGAATAGGGTTTTTGTTTACTTCCCGACACCGAATTTTATACAACAACACAGTGAAATATCATCCCAGTTGTATTGATAAACACTTGTGTTCGCCACTAATTCTCCTCAACATTTTCTTTTTTTTTAGTAATATTACTTCAGTTTTCGTTCATGTCAAGCATCCATATAGCCTCGATTTAATCAAGAAAATAGCGATTAAAGGGGCAACATGATCAAGGTTTACTTAAGAAAGTTAAATTATTATTATCGATCAAAGTATCAAATGAACTTGTATCGAAGTAATAGAGAGAAATGATATGAAGTTGGACGAAATCAGAATCTACGAAATTTCAGCATTTCAGATTTACTCAGATTTCAAAATGATAAATTGCCTGTAATCAATTCTTTCTTTATTAACAACAACAACAACAACAACAAGAATTCCATATTAATCATGATGCAGCAATAAATTGTCTTTAACTATAATTTTTTTCCCATATCATATACTACGTTTACATCATATCGTTAACCAACACAAGGTCAATGTTTCTCTAGGGAATTGCGAAAGAAAATTCCAATAATCGAACTTCAAAATAACAAACCCGATTGCTTTGAGATTACGTTACAAATAAAAACAGGGATCAGATAGATAATACGAAATTATAGCGGAACCAGTGGATTGTGGTTAATAAAAATTTGAGAAATACTATCCTAAAAAAGTCATCCAGTTTACAATTAATTACTATTATCGATTTATTCCTGGAAGTTAAATTGGCCAAACTGAAACGCACAATAAACGCATCTACAAAAAAATTAATCTGCACAATGGATGGATGGGACCGCAGTTCTCATCATTAGAGTGTTAAATATTTTTCAATAAATCATACGAAACACACAAATACTAACATTTTATTAGTGTAATAATGTGTCAAAGTTATTGTTTAAGGAGACAATAAAAAATGAGAGAAAACACCGACATAAGGAGCTTTAAAACATGTTAATTTGTAATCAATGAAATTTATCACGTTTAAATTTTCTTAATTTTAATTAAATGCCACTATCAAATTACAACACAGACGCATATAAAATACTAATCATAGTTTAACTTGATGTTAATTATAAAATATAATACTTACTCATCGTTTAAATTGCATAAAGATTAGATAAAGATTCGTGATTATTTTTAATTGATTTTTGTTGTTCTTATTTATATTTAAAATAAGACAATCTCTCAAACTGTTGATAAGTTTGAATGTCTTTAATAAGAGATGTGTGTTACATTTTGTTTTTCTTTGAATTAACTAGACGTGGTAGTTATCTGATGTTTCACATTTAGGTAAATATATACACACAGTTAGTTAATTAAAAGGCGTTATAATGGTAGATATATAACTCGTAACAATATTTTAAACAAGCACTACATTGTGTACTTCTCAACTTACATAATTAAAATATTTAATGAGCATGAAATCCAATGTGAACTTTAACAGAAATATGAAAACGGATCGAAAAAACCATATGAACGATATGAAAGCAAGGTGATACAAAAAAAACGCAAAAAAAACGAAGGAGAAATATGCGATAATTAGGTACACTTTGTCATTTTGCTTTCCTTTCATATTTACGTATATTTCTGTCTGCGAATATACTTTATTTGTATTATAAATATAATTGAATTTTATGCGGGTGTTTGAAAAAGAAGTAGAATACAACACTTTCCTGGTGGAATTTCGATTTGAATAAAAAATAGATAATTGTAAGTCCTGATAGGTAAGTATACAAATTTCCATTTCGACTTGATGATACGTTTGTCTTATAAATACTACGTATTCCTTACAAAACTATAAAAAGAAACTATGGGAAAATATTTAAAATTCTCTACATAGATATCAAATTAAATTTGAAAAATGTATAATCAGTTGATAGTTTTATGGTAATTTCATAATCAATATTTATTGTAATTGCTAGCTTTACAAAATGAAAATCAACGGCTTCATGCCAAGCTGTTTATTATCATTATTGTTATTAATATTTTATAATGGAAAATTAATATTTGTTTTTTTTTCCGTATATATGCTTAGAGAAGTTGTTTGATCACTGCTAGATACGTAGGTGTAAATTATTTTAGAAAAAATGAAGAGAAATTAAATGTTAGTTTATTACTGTTCATTATTTTATGTTATGGTAATTTTATGAATTTCACAGTAAAAATTAATAAAATTTATTTATAATCTGCTAGAAAATATGAATAATATTTATGTTCAACCAATTTTAATAGGATTTTTTTTATACGAAAACATCAACGAACATTCACAATTCAGAAACGTTACCGTTGGAAAAGCGGAAAAAAGTCTCTTTATATGTGGAATAAACAGCATTATCATAACTATCAAATCGTCTAATTTAACGTTATACATGCACTTTTCGTCTAGTTGGTGTTGGAATGCGGAAACGTTGATTATTTGATTATTTTGTCGTTTGGTTACGCAACAAAAAAGTTGATGACAAATCCAATCAATATATAAATCAAAACGAATAGAGAAACAAAATTAGAATTGTGTGATATAATCAAAATCTATATAGTGAGATTCGTGTTCTATAATTGCTTATCATCATGTCAACAAACTGAAAGAAGCCCACAACAACAAGCTTGCCGTTTTGTAATTATTTTCAATAGTCATAGACTTTCAAAACATTTTTCTCTAACTCTTGAAACTATCAACGATGTTATTAAAACTTCTTTTCAACTATACTGAGTGTATACAAAATGCTTCTTTGATGATGAGAAGAGAGAGAGAGAGAGAGCAAAGAAAAGCATTTTTATAGACGTTTCTATTAAAGAAAATAACAGTGAACACACATTTCTTGACGTTTCCAGCTACTACCACCCCATTACTTTTATTATATTCGTAGAGTTTTCCAGTTTTGTTGTTAAAATGCTAGGAAGAAAACGGCTATGAACTAAGTGACGACAAACCAAACATACACACACGGACTTTTAACTTGATAGAATTGGTAAATTCTTCGTTGTCAAGATTAAGTATTTTTCCAGTAGAATTTCGTTTCCCCAATTGATGAATAGAATTACTGATATAAGTCTTTATATAGTAAACGTAAATTGCCAGTAACTTATCTTATACACATATCTTTTCTAATACATACATATATCTTTATAGTGATAGTATATTCTTCTGTCGCTTATTTTGAATAGCATTTATGCGTCGACAAGGCAGTTGTGAATACGAATGGTCAAAAGACACGCCAACCACCATAGATTTTATCAACTGTGAACTATTATTTGAACACGGTTTTATGTGTGTTTGGCGGATGCCCGAGGTATTAACTCTTTTAATTGGTTTATATATCAGCAACAACGATTTGTTACAATTTAGATCATTTGGTCTACTTTTCTACAACATAGTAAAATATAATAAAGGAAATAGTGGTGCGATAATAAAAGGGGTTGGTTGATTTTCTTGTTTTCTTTTGTAAAACATGTAAGACTTGACCGGAAACATATTGCGTGCAACACTATATAATAGTAATTCAACAACTGACTCGTCCATAAATAGACATGGATGTAAGCAAATTAATCACATGTACACCCGATGGTGGTGATTGTGGTGATGAAGGTTATAGTGATGGTAGTGGTGTTGGCTTTTGTTAGATTGCCAACTTGAAAAATTACCATCGATTTGTATATGGCATAGTCAGATATTTATTTGAATTATTCCTAAAACCTTTTTGAATAATGAATGTTATACAAAAACAATTGAAGGGTGAGAATTTTTTATCGTTGAAATGTCACTAATTCGTAATGACATCAAAAACATTAACGGGAACTGGATGAATGTTAGAATTAGCGACTATCGGCAATTATGACAATGGAACAACGAACATGTTAAAGCTCTAAGATAAACAGTTTTCCACAGACATAACAAGATAATAAAAAATAAACATAGTTTTATTCTAGTAGGGGATGTTTTTTAGACACGATCATTCCAACTAGATAGTAGTAGGACTGTTTACTGCAGGATTTGTTGAGAATATCCGATAATCGTTGTTATTGAAAATACACATCTAATCTCCAATACTGTCTCCATGTCACCGTAAGAATAGATGATCCACTCCACCCCTTACATATACACGTCAAGATCTCTTTATATCGTATCTAATCATCTCAAGTCTCCTTGCCAATAACGTAATAATATTGGAACGCCGTATCTGTTACTGACAATAGCACACCACGAAATAAAACATCATACAAAAAACAAAAAGAAAAAACAAATTCAAAACAAAGAAATCTACCGAAAATTCCCCATATTTATTAATAACGACACATAAGGGGGGTATTGTTTAAATGGAAAACAACCCTCCAGAGTCTAGACTTTAATAACTACAAATATCCCTCTACTTCTGTCAATCTGTCTAGAGGCATGGCGACAATATCGACAATTGAATTGAAAAAAAAACAAAAAACAAAACGAACACAATTGAATAATTCAAGGGTCTAAATTTAATTTCCACAATTTTCAATCCATTATTTCAATTATAATCGAAAAAATTGATGATATACAGGGCATAATAGAAACAAATCAACAGAAATTAAGTCAAGTCGTCATGATTTAAAATCAAAAACACAACAATTGCTTGACTATAAATCACAAAAAAAAAACAATTTCAATAATTAACATAAACGACCAGCAGGTAAGTTGATAAACATTTGTGGCTTTCAACTCGATTTCCCTTTTTCCACAAGAATTAACAAGAATGTTATGATTTAAATAATGGTAATTAAAATGGAAAGATGTTTTATAAACAACAATAATAACAAGACAAGAATCAATTTGAATACAGAATTTAACCACATAGTAAGTAACGATGATATCCATTGGCAATTTTATGGTTTCAAATGTAGCTTAATTGTTATCGATGATAATGGACATTTACATCGTATTGTTATTATAATTTTGAATTTTAATAAATCATTATTAATAAATAATAAACGATATTTCCAAGAATTAATTAAATTATTTATACATATCAATTATACTCCATCTACTTTAAATTAGCCAAGATGACTGAAAGACAACAAAAGCGGTATCTGTTAATGAAACTTTTCTCGGTTAGAATGTATTTCCGTTAAAGTACTTTGTGGATGCAAATTTGAGTATAATTGGGCATGTAGATGTTACACACACTTAAAACATCTTCGAACAGTAGAATCACTAACTAAAGTCATGTTGACTAAATCATGATAGACCCACTATACTATAGCGAAACAAATATAAATAACTAATCTGGTAGAGTAGTTAGATTGAAAATTATTTGTAAATTGTATTTATCGGCGCACCTTATCTCTAACAACTGATGTTTTGGGGCGATTTCGAGACAGTTTATAGTAACCAACAATTAATAAATGTCAGTTTGCTTCTTGTCTTACGGTTAATTAAAGTCATGATATCGTATCTTATTGTATCCAATAATAAAATTGTGTTCCCCCGTTTCTTATTTATTTTTAGTTTGTTGTTCGAAACAATAATTATTACACACTATGTTTCAATAAAAAAATTAATTGCAATCCTACACGTTGCATTACATGCGATTATAATCAGAATTATTACCAAATCAGAGAACCTATCGCGTGATTTCCATAGGTTACAAACTCCAACAAAACAAGTCATGAACTATTAAAAATTTCAATTATCCAATGAATTGAATATTTCCGCAAAACCATGAACCTTCATCTTCGCTTTCGTGTTCTTCTTATAGCTCTCTCTTAGTAATAATAATAATAGGAGGCAACGACCCTAAAAAAAAAACGTCCCCATTTTCTACACCACACCATCTCGCTTTGTTTAATGGACCAATACTTCTAAATTAGAGGCCTCTCTTTCTGTTGAAATCGGACCGGCACTGGCACCACCGGTTGGTTAGTTAATAATCAACGGTCAAAGGAATTTGACATTTTCTAGGAAGAAAGATCGTATGTTAAATGAGGGACATCCATTATGTCGATGACCATATGCTTTTAAGACAGGCCCCAACTATCATATAATTTTATTATCAACTTCGAAAAATACGAAAATACATATTCCTATCTATAACACAGGATTATTTTGAACGCACCAATAAAAAAAAAATTGGAGAAATTTTCGATTGTTATTGTTTCGCAAAAGTATGACAACCTATTTAATAAACACACGGATGACATTTAAAGGTTACGAATTTTTATATTGTCAAGAGGGTAATGATGGTACGAATCTTGTATGAACACAATGGGAAAACAATCGATCGTTTTAACTGTTATAACGTAAATGGTATTGCATGTTTAACGTTAGAGAAACGGCAAATTTCCAAACCAGGACATAGAGAAATCGAGAGAGGCTTAATCGAGTACCCCAGGATTCGTGTTTATACATTTTTGTTTTGGTTTTTCATTTAGTTGACTTTTATTTTTACTGTGCTATCAGTTAATGGATTGTTTGTGTGGATCAAAGAGGACATTGGAATAAGAGCAAAAAAAATTTTTTTTTAATTAAATGCTAATCCTTTGGCCCAATCTGAAATTGTTCCGATAATGCTGATAATGATGACATGAACTTTAATTCAACTGACTATATATTATTCCATTAGCGTTAAAAATAAATTTGATTATAGTGCATAATAAAGAACAGAGTGTTAAACTAATTAGAAACAATTAATAATTGAACGAATTGGATTTATTAACAATTACAATGATAATGACAGTTCAAGCGTCTGGTTATTAGTTGTTTACTAATTATTGAAACTGATTACAAGTGAAATTAAAAAACTAAAAATACATTTATAAAGAAACCTATAATAATAATTCAATTAAAAAATTAATTAAACAATTATTTTGTCATGTTCGTCATTTCTCACGAACTTCAATTGGTTAATTCTACAATAAAAATACAATTAAAGCAATAACAAGGGGATGCTGATTAAAGAAAATTGGTACAAAATTGGCTTTAACAAAATCAACGAATAGAGAAGCAATAGGAAAAAAACAACTATCAAGTTAATTAGAAAACTATCGACAGTATTTGATCTTTGAATGATAAACGTTTACCACGTATCTAATTGGTGGAAGCTTTACAATAAAAAGCACAAAAACGTCTCCTTTTGAAGGCGTCAACAAATTTCTCATAAATAAACTCTAATGAAGATTTTTTCCAAAATAAAAATGAAACAAATACAAACTTTCAAATAAACTAATAATGAGCTTTCTTACTTTACCTTTAACGCTGCTAAAAAAGCTCGATTTTTACATTATTTCAAAAAACAGAAATAAAGTAAAATCACATTTAAATAACAACGCACTTATTACCACCAAATTTGTCACAAAAATTCCCCAATTACCACAAAGAAAATCACTGTTAGTTTGCTGATTGGGAAAACAAACTACGATACACGTTCTACGATGATTCTATCCCGAATCGACACAAGCTCCTACTATCGTTGACGGTTATCCACCAACTGATTCCGGACGGTTGTAAGTTCTATTCGTTCACAGTAAGAGCGAGTTTGCCTTCTCCTCTTCACTGCTACTCTACCTACCCACTATACGAACCATTTAAAATACACATAGAGAACAGATGCGCAAAGCTAATGTGAAAAGCTGTGGACGACTTTTCTTTAAATAAGAACAACCCAAAAAAAAACAGGGATATAAAAGACAAGACGAAGAAATCCAATATTTTCTCACTATATATAAACAATAAATGGTAAATCCGGGTTAATGAAATTGCAAAATTTTCAGGTATTATACGAGAAAATGAATAAGAATTCATTATGGTTGAATTTTACAGGAATGTTTATTTATGCATTGTTGTAGAAATTAATTTAGGCATTTTGGTTTTTAATAATAGAACTTATTTTCGACTAAAAATACATTGGCAAAAACAATAAAAGGGTAGAAATACCAGTGGATAAACAGACGACTACCGGTTGAAAGTAGATTATGGAAGACTTAAACTATTCCTTATTATTCTGTCTTACAGGTTGGTCATTTATCTGTCTAGTAGACACCTACGGGTAATAACGCTACCGATATTGCCAGTGTACATTTTTCAGACGAACGTCACGTGTTAAATTTTTTATTTCACTATCCAATATGGATTTGCTGCTTTTTTTCTTTATTTCAAACAGTTATAAATTGTAACAGAAGCCCTAGTAGTTATTTTCTTGTTTTCTAAAGCGCAAACGATTCATCATAAGCGTGAGTGTGACAAAGTACAGGAAACAATTAAAAATTACGTTCATACACCATATACTTTGTCTGTACAGTATTCTTTTGATCCCGTTGCTTTTTTTATTTTTAATTAACTATTGTTAATTGAAAACAACTTGATGTTGAGCGAACATAATAGCAATGCTAAAAGCAAACGATTGTGTAGAAATGGGTGATTTTCTTGCTAACGTTTTGTAGATGCTGCTTAAGAGATGAGGAAAATCATTAATTTATACATTTACTTTAATTATTTTGATTGTTTTTCTTTAAATATTTAACAATTAAATATTTTATTTCGTTTGCTTATGTAAAATTAATAGATAACAGATAAAGCAAGCTCAAGTAACAGTTAATTCTTGTTCAAAATGAAGCAAATTGCATAAAAAACCTACTTTGAAACGTGTAACTTCTGTTGTTACTCTGATTAAGTTGATTGTTTAAGTATGTTTAAGTGAACAAAAATCTATGTATACTCTAACTTACTTCTTATGCCCAACTTGACTTAAAAGTTGACAGCCCCCAGGTCTAGTTGACTGAATGCCTTCCTGTGCATCGTCTTCAATATTCAGGCTGTTTTTTATTAACATACACTTGTATTATTGTCATATAGTCGAGCGGACGAGGTTGAAACAGACCGACTATACAGTATTTTCTCGACACAAAAGTGTCTTTCGTAATTATTATCATAATTAATCAAAATTATTTTAACTACAGTTATTTATAAAGATATTTCGAAATATAATCACAATAAAATCGTTAACGTGAACTAATAACAACGGCAACAAATAAAATAATTGAGTGAAAATTATTTAAGTGGCATGGCTATATATCAAAACTGTAATCAAAAAAAAAAAATCGAGAAACTTCCGTTCCAATGCTAAATTTAAAATAAACTTTTTTTCATTCATTCCTTGTTGTTTTTTTTTTATCCGTCATACTATAATAACTCATCCTAATTTTCAGTTAATCAATTTAGAAAAAGAACCACACTATATATTTCTATAAATAATAACAATAGCACCATCAAGTATGCCAACGCAAAAGATGGAATTTTCTAATCTTCATTTCCGAATATAATAATAATTTGATGTTTTATAACTGCAAACTTTGAAGTTTTCGCATTTCTATTGATTCGAAATTTGAAAAGTTATGGTATTTAAGCTGTTATTCACTAATTGGAAATCCTTTTGTGGTTGTAGAGTTCAGTTATATAGTACTAAAGTAATTTTGCAACATCAAGAATTTCACGTTTTATTTCGTATTGATTGAAAATGTTGTAGAATTTCCTTTTGTACAACAATGAAACATTTTCCAATTGGAAAACTTTCTAAATGAGAGAAAACAATACGTTTCTTTTTCGGTTTTCAATAAAATAGTAGAATAGTAATCGATAGATTATAATTGGTATATATGTGCGTGTTTATAAAATATATCTATATCTAATAAATTAAAGGGGAAAGAAAGGCACGAAATTAACGTGAACCCTATGAACTAGGAACCAAATAGGTCTTCATTTACAAACAGCAAAATAAATTAATTGATTAGAATAGGCGAAATGGATATTGCTAATGAGTTGATTTTTTTTTTGCTTAACACATATTCTCTATAAACGTGTTATCTAATTAATGAAATGGAATTAATCAAATACTGGTTGTGTTATTTATTTCTGTTCAATGCTAACTGTAAACAGTGAAAAACGATAAACATCTAGGCGCCGCAAAATTGAATTTTAGACATAAAACCGTTTATATCAAAACTCCATTCTATATTATTTAAACAAAAAAGTTATAATTACATTTTTAGATAATTGATCCGAAATTGACTTTGTTTCTTGATGTACTTTAACAAAAAGCTACAATTTAAGGTCCGGAAATTTAACTAAATGAAAATTTCCCATGTGTAGTATGCAACAGAATTCAACTTGAAATGAAGCTATTTGTGAATGTAAAATGAACAATAATTTTCATGTGATAGAAACGTAATTATAAACGATATGCAACAATAGAAAATGGAAATTTGCCAAAGATTTATGTATTATCAAAATTTTCATTAACAATTGATATCAACATTAATGCAGATAACATTCAAATATCATACAATCATTTTTATTCTCCCTTATTCGTTACCATCCTAAACAAATTTGATTTTCAAATTTGAATTTCCATTTCATATTGTTCCACAGTATTTAAAAAGAAAATAAAAATTCCAGAATCTCCATGCACATGAAACGTTTAACATTCAAGCTAAATGTATAGTGAAGCAAAACTGACTTGGCCAATTATGACCATGCAACGTTTAAAAAGTAAATACATCCTTGATCTGTAAACCACGATTGCACAGCCTCAATTATCGATTCGTTTAACGTCAATTTTCGAGCTATTAGTAATTTTTTTGGAAATATATAAAAATCACATTGAGCTAAATCGGAAGAATATGATGAATGTTCGACAATTTGTAACCGATTTCACTCACATTTTGCATGACAACAAGTGACTAGTGTGTGGGCAGGAGTATTGTTTAGCAAAAACAAAATGTTTTTGGAAAGGTTTCCTCATTCTGCGTTCACAAGTTTAATTTAAGAAGATGATCTCCTGTCAAATGAAAGTTATGCCACCTTTGGAAGCGAGAACTTTTCCAGCTGGTGCACGAAACGTTTTAGTCCATAGAATGTTTTCCATATTTCTTTGGTCTCGGCGGTCTAAAAAGATTGATATGCTATCGTTAAAATGATAGCAAATCCATTGATATGTTGGGTACACACGGTTTACCTCTCATTTTTGATGGCAATTTCAAAACGGCTAAACCGTTTGTGCCAAAACTTTGTACTGGTCCTTTTTAATGTTTATGCTTTTGTTTTATAATAACGCGATTTGTTTTTGTTCGCTAGAAATCATCACCACCAACTATTTATCAATATCCACTTGTATAATAGAGCTTATTGTTAGAAAAAATAAGTAGATAGGTACTGTTGATATATGTGTTTGTTTGTTTGTTTGTTTGTTTGCGATTGAACATGTGCCACCTCTTTATATGTCAAAAAAATTTCTATTTCTACACAAATATTCATTTCTTCTAAATACAATAACAACATGACATAATAATATAATGTTTTTTTCTTTAGTTGATTTAATAAAATATTAAATTTCATGCAGTAAATAATCTGTCAAGTGTGTTTGGATTTTTGACTTCATTAAAATAACTGATGGCGATAAAGGAGCTTCTTTTTACATGTAGGTAACCCTACTGTTTTTGTTTTATTATTAAACATATACAGAATATAAATCTGTCATAGTCTCATCTTCACCCAAAAACCAACTAACTTATACGATTTCTGCTTTTTCTTTTCTATTAGACGTTTTAGAATTTTTGTTTCTAATTAATAATTTACACTCTTTGTCTGTAGACATAATAATTCCATATTTTGCTAAATTATAGTGAAAAACATTATGGGAAATTATAACTTCGTTAGGGTATATTTCATGTACATACACTCTTATTCCCCTTATTCATCTACAATACAATGGATTTTTCTTTGTATTTTAGTGACAACAACACTAGAATCTATTTTGTTATTATTATTTTTGAGTTTATAGTCCCATTAACCATTATCATTTGAACGAAATAGTGCACTGATATGTTAGAGCATCAGGTAAAATTTGGTTTTTTCCTATTGTGACAAAACACAGATCAACACTTGACTATCTTTTCTATATGGTTCCTGATAGATTCCTATAAAAAGTACAACGTTTACTAAAAGCATTTTTAAGTAGTTGTTGTAACCCAAAACACTTTTAAAAGATATTTTCAGTCAAGTGCTACATTTGAGACATGTGGTCACATGGGGCAGGCAACAAACATCTATATATGTATAGTTTGAAAGGAAACTGTTTTTAATGAGGTCTAAAGGTTGGGTTCATTCATAAATGCATAACGTTTATTTCTAAAATTATTTAAATTAAATCAAATGTAGAAGAAGAACAAAATCAACGAAAATAGAAAAATTGTAGGTATCCTATTTACAAGTGTTGAAGTGAAAATTTTTTTTGATAATTCCCAACTCCTATCTGATTTGAATTTTAATCATCTCATTCTAAACAATGCCACATGTCATTTTGACATTATTACAAGACAAAACCACATGTGGTGGGCAGAAATATTTTAAAAACACACAGAAACGAATCCAAGGGGGTCGTTCTACTTTATATACCGACAACGATGACGACGACGACGACGACGGTTTTGAATTAATAAGAAAAATGGGTGTTTGCATCCAAACTGGCACATTTATATATAGGGAATAATATTAAAAGAACCATGTTGAAAGGAAGTACAGTCATGGTGCATTTAAAATACTATGAAAATTATGATCTAAATTTAAATGGAAAGGAGGCGGCCAGTTTTGCGATCCTTATTATATACATTTGTATATAAATATATGTAGGTGAGTGTTTATGGACAAATGTCAACTTTGAGGTGGTTACGGCCCATTCCATTAATGATATATACTGTTTTTAAATTGTAATTGAGCGGAAATTATACAGCCGAGATGGAATATCAAAAACAAATCTCTACTTCTAACCATCATATAAGGGCACCCTTGCCCTTGTTACAATGAAATTTGATCCGCAATAATTTTACAATTTAATCTTCTATAACATACCCTCATATAAAATTAAGATCATCATTAAAGGTCTGTAATTTGATATATTCTTTGAAGTTTTTTCAAAAAAAAACAACCTTATCGTCTTTGTTGTTGTATAGACCAAAGGGATAATCGATTATAGACTTGGATGCAAATGATGGGAAAATACAGAACGATGTGGGTGGACGACATGTATAAAAGTAATAAGAAGAAGAAAAAAACGAAAACTTAATGAATATTTATGCGTTACTAGTTGGTATCAACGTTGAAAACTTGTTACTAGACTTTAAGACAAAGTACTACAAAATACTTTATTCAGATGGTTAACCCAGAAAAAAAAACAGAAATAATAATCACAAGAATTATGTGACCAATCAAAACGCTATACAATTTTACAACAAAAGATAGGAAAATATTTCACATATAAACAATAATGAGAACGGTTTGTAATATAAAGTTTTATTATTTTAATAGTTTTGCTGTATCAAGTGAAAGATTGTTTAAAAATGTTTATAACGAATTTTTAAAACGGCAACGGCGCCGTCTTTCTATCAAATGTACATAAAATAAATTGCACCATAAAACTACTACTGCGAAAAACGAACACACCTACACTTTATAAACAACATTTACTCCACCACCACCAATAATAATAATACGAACAGACGATTTTAAAATAGACGATTTTACTAATTTTAGCATTATACGTATTACGATTTTCTTTATTATAAAGATGATGATAATTATAGTAACAACAAGAATAACAACCAATACTTTAAAACATGCACAACTAATATTATTCGTTTCACATCTTACGATTTGAACGTACGGATTAAACAGGGCATTAAACATCTGTCAATTCCTACATGACTTATTCATAATTCGGAAACAAAAGCTTTTACACGGTTTATACGAACGTTGTATAATAGAAGAGAGTATGAGTAAGAGACCTCCTGGAAGTCCCTTGTTTTCTGTTAAATTCTTCTCTATCCCTGGCGCACCACTACCAACCAAAATGATAAACTTGTAAATACATGAAAATCCTATCATTCCATCAAATACTGATAATATATCCATCTATTCTACTATGCGTGTATTTATAAACAGATGATTGGATAATTGTTAGATAATACTTATTATTTATTAATCGGCTAATTGACGATTGACAGTTTACTATACTGGAATACATTTAATTGGATATACACCAGTGTTGTTTTTTCCCTATATATGAGACACTTATTTATTATTCAAATTAGAAAATTGCCAGTTTATTATAGAGTAGAAAAAAATATAAAGTTCTAACTTATAATGAGACAATTTAAAAGAGAATTATACAGTACAGAAATTCGTTTAAAGAAAAAAACGATTACTTGTTATAGAGAAAATACAAGTTTCAAACGAAAAATTAGATGTGTTTATGTTGTAATTTACATGTTTGGATCGTTGAAGAACTTTAAAAGGATCCGAGCAGTTAATTTTAAAAAAATATCGCATACGACAACGCAGACTGTCTGGTCAACTTGACGTTAAAACAGTAATAGCAGTAGTAGTCATAAAGTATAAGCATATCCTTTGCTGTATTGTTATTATAGTCAATTCTGCCAGTTAATTTTTGTTTTACTATAAGCATTCCGATAAAATAGAGAGTTACACAGTAGAAGAAAATTCCTAACATTAACTGTTAATATAACAAGCTTCAGCGTCTAGGGTGCTGTTTACGTTAAATTCGCAACTAAACGAGAATACGCATCGAAAGAATCACATTTTCGAATTACAATAAATCAAATTTCATACAGTAACGAACGGATCGGTCAAGTCATTTATGGTTCATTATAATTGCAATAGTTGTTTCACTACATAATTGTTTTCATTAAAAAGAAAAAACGAATTATTATAAATTGGTGTATTTTTTTTTAGGAAGCAAGAAAGAAAATAATGACCCAAATACTGTACAAGTAGATTATTGATTTGTGTTGTTAAAAAATTAAAATTAAACTCCTCCTTTGTTAAATAATTCTTTTTTTTTCATCCAAACGTTTTTTCCTCACGGAAATCTATCGATTTAGATTGTATCTTCGACTAAATATGATAGAAAATTGGCTTTTTAATTCAAGATAATGAAGTAGTTCGACTATATAATTACGTATTTGATAGTTTATTCAACAATAAGACGACGTGGGGGAAATGAAAAGGAATTTATTGTAAAGAAACATTATAGTTTGTATTTGTTATTATTTTTGAAGTGTTAATTTAAGGTGTTCAAGTCGGTCTATTGTTTAAACGTAAATTACATTGTAAATATTGCATCAAATACTTTGAAAATACCAACAACATAAACAACAAACAATTTCCCACCAATAAAGAATCACTTCTTTAAATGTATACTCGATAAACAGTATTGAACTGTTTTTTTATACAATAATTGAAATTTATCCAATGATAAAAATAAAATAAAATCGATTTTGTGCATTTTGAAATGATAGGTATTGAAATAGTTTCAAAATAAGTAAATGAATTATATCATTGAAAACGTTAAACTTGCCGTAAGTAATTTAAATTGAATTTATTCCCGTTGATTCTTTACGAGGACAATTCTAGTTTCGTTAGTTAGAACTTTCACAAATCGTTTATCTTTTAATTAAAATTATGAAGGGCTTTTTTCGAAAAAATAAATAAAAATAAAAATAAACAAACAATTTTTCATGTTTATTATTTTTTCTACTAATCAATAGTTGTCATGAAGCCTGGAATTTTCGTCAATCTTAATCAAATTTAATTACGTTTAATTTCCTGAAGTGGTCACCAAATAAATTACGATTATTTGTGTGTGTGTGTGTGTGTGTGTGTGTGGTTTGATGATCGAATCCGCATTGCTGCCACCATTCCAAAAACCCTTTCAATTCATTGTATTTTATTCAATTTGATCCGATATTTACCAGATTTTCATTTTCAATTGAATGGATGAATGCATATATGGGATATTCCACCATCGTTTTATCGATGTGTCAGTAATTGTGTTTACAAAATAAAATGAAACAGTTGATTAGAAGATAATTCATTCTCATTCTCTCTCGCTCTCCCTTTTTCTCTACCCCTTTGTTGAGTTAATTGATTCATTTTCGTAATTTAAAACGTCTTTAATCTTGACTTTAGTTATGTTACTGAAATTCCAATTATTATTTTATATTTATTTAGTTATAGTTAAGTATTTAATATAAATTGAACAATTCTGTTTGTACGGAAATATTTTGAGATTTTCCTGTATTGTGTAAACTCGTTTGCTTTCAATCAATATTTGTTTAGAGTAACATTGTTTGTAGCGGTTGTTTATTTATTTAATTCAGTTCCACTATATTTTGATGCAATTTTAAAGGCCACCACAGGCGCTCCTTGTTGTTATCCAGCATTTCGCTTAAGTTGAACATCAATCAATTCAGGCTTGTCTAATACTACAATTATTATTATTGACAATGCCACCAACGCATAATTTACAACTTATATCAGATGTGGACTACCTTTTCTCTAAAGCAGATTGATGGCATATGAATTTGTCTGATTCATAAATCGGAATGATGCTGATTGCTGTCCAGTATCACACTGTTTTATTGAGTATTTGAACGGTCGAAAGTCCCTTGTAGCTAAGTCAAATTCTAACCCATCGTATTTCGTTCTGAATTTCGCCCCCATTTCATTGATTATAGATACAGTATGTCATCTCTCAATGTTTGATTAAATCTAATAAAACCATCAATTTGAAAATTACAACATTGCCAACAAACTCGAACAATGCTTGACTTGATTAAACGAAGTTTTGGTGTTTGAAATTATAAACTAAATAACGAGCTCTTTGTTATTATATATTTGAAATATATTATAAGGGGGTGGTGGTGTACATCATTAACTGTACTATATTGTTATTATAATTATACACATATTTTGTGAATCAAATGAGACAAACCTCTTCCTCCATTTATTCTCTTCTCTTTTGCCAACAACAAATCGTATAGCTGCTATCTTGTCATTATCTATTGTGAATTCGTATAAATGCGAATTGAAATACCGCAATCACTGCTCTTGTCCTGAAGTATATATATATAGAGAGAGGGGAAAGGGTGTCTATCCGTATTATATTTGATCAAACAATTTTTCATCATCTCAACTATAAATTTTAACCATTAACTTGATTTGAGTGTTTGTATTTAGCTTTAGATATAGGGAAAATTTCACAGGGGAATACAACAATTATGTTTGCATCGTTAGATAGAGAGAATCCTGTATTGAAATCTGTACGATGTGGTCATCCGACGCGACAAGAACCAACCAAGCTGAAACGACAAGTGACTCTTTCTCTTTCCTATTCTATTCTTACTTTACCATCATCATATTGCTATGTAGTTTGATAAGAGGGTGGATAAAGTTAATCGGTAAGAGAGAGGATTCTTTTCAAATGATCTTGCGGCCAATTTGTCTATCTATTCAATATATGAAACGCAACAAAACGCACAAAAAACAAAACTCTACTCAAGATTTTTCAACTAAATCCGAATAGAACAGTCCTTATGAACGTAATTTGAGAAAAGCATAATACAAGATGTTGTTGTTGTTGTTGTTTTTGAACAAAGACGACTGTTTTTCGTGCAACAAATAAAAAGCTTTTACCTGGAGCGAAACCGAATACCTGTGCTCATAGATGTCAAGATGTTTTTAGTTTTTTTTTGTTTCTCCATCAAAGAATAGTGCCAGTTTGTTGTTTTTCCTCATTCATTTGAACATTGTGTATTTAGGACAGTTTAAAATATTATTAAAAAAACACAAAACAAGAACAATAAAGCTTGATGGTTAATTAAATGAACACCCGTTAGAAACACCTTCATGTTTTAATTTCCTGCCTAATTAGAACAAACCATCTGTTATTCTCTCAAAGTTTATTCCGAAGAGAAGATTTGTTAATTAACTCGACTTTTTTTTTGTTTTGGTGTTGAATACAATAATGTAAACTTTGAGGAACAAAGATTGTTTTGTATTTGATTTTTAGACACTACTACCCCAATTTCCATTTTCTGTTATAACATCACCTGGCCTCCGGTATATGTACTTAACCGTCCTGGTAAAAGCGCAACATACAAGAAAAGATGAATTGTTCGGAGGCTATATCGTTAAAAATATAAAGACACTTTGTAGAATAGAGACAAACTCATGTGTATGAACAACTGTGAATAAAGATTTAACAAAGATTTACCTTCTTCAGTTTGAATTGTCGACGAATTTGTTCGCTTTTATTTTGTTGGAAATGTTAAAGAGAGCCACTGTATTGAATTCTATTTGCTATTTCTTTATTCAGGCAAGAGATTGCACAATAAGCCTTAAAGAATCTTAATGGCTTTATACACAAGAAATTCGATATGGTGCATATAATAAGCATTGATCTTTGAAGATTTTGTTACTAAAAATACGAATAATTAGATTTATTTTTAGAATTTTGATCAGATACAAGAGAAAATCTTAAAAGCGTCTATGTATATATGGAAGTATGTTTCTACTCAAACCCAATGACAATCTCACCATAAACTCAAATTATGACAGGATGTTTAAATAGTTTGAAATTCTTATTAGATAACAACTACTTCAAAAAAATTCCCTACCGAAGACGTAATGGAAAAAAGTAGGTACTTATTGAAACTTAAAGAAAGAAAGACGGATCAATTGCCTTTCTTATACCCGACAAACTAAAGTCAATCTTTTCAATTCTTTTAAAGTCTTCGAATGGAGAGAGCTTTATCGTTTGTGAAGTGAGAATTTCATTCGACTTCTCATGATGATGGACTTTGACAACAACGACATACTTGAAAGTATAAAAGATCAGCTTAGAATCAATTGTACTACTGTTTTCATTCCTATTATTATTATTATTATTATTTACGTTTTGCGGAAAAACTGACTTCATGTCATACACAGCTAGGATTTACCGTTCATTTCTAAAGTGTTTGATTTCCTCTCAAATCTATCGTTGGGAAACAATTGTCTGTAAGAATAGGAAGGGACCGAAGAGATAAATCACACTCTAGAGGATTTCAATTCACTTTAGAGATTAAAACTAACAATTCGTTCTAACTTCTTTTTGTTTTAACTAAAGTCTCAACTTAAACTAAAAATTATTGTTAAATATCTTTTGTTATTGTTTATTGTAAGCGGTATAATTTTCTAACAACGATTTTTAATAAGTTTGTTGAATTTTCGAACACAATTAAATAACGAAAATATTTACTTTGTAAATTTATAATAAATGCACACATAGAAATTAACTTTTATAAATAGCTATATACAAAAACTTCCGGCCGGAATTTTTCATCAACGCTGCATATTTTATCAGATTTAATAATTTTTATACTTTTTAAATATACTCCTATATAAGTATGAATGAATTACATCAGTGTCAAAACAAAAATACAAACATTGTAAATGTCCTGTGAAATTTAATCTATAATTCTATTAATTCGATTTTGTTTTGATATATTTATAGATGTATATAGTTGAATAACAAATATCGAATCGACATTGGGATTTACACTAGCTATAGTTATTGAATATTTCAAATGTATTTGATATGTATGAGTACTAGACGAGACGTATCCTGGCTGGTGGTTTGTCATTTTTACATGTTTGCGTGATATTACAAATTCTCATCATTTTTTCAATAAAATTATTCTAACAATAGAAAAGTAACTAAAACTGTATTATTATTGTATAAAATATTCCAATAGAAAAACAAAAGAAAACAGAAAATTGGAGATTGTATTCAGATTAATTTTATGGTTGAAATCGTTCGCCAAAGTCTTGAGCTCGTTGTTCTTTTTAGTATAAAGAAGATGTGTGCTTGTTCTAATCGGGTCCTGGAGCATATGCTCCTCGATTCCCAAATGATTGGTGGAAAATCAATTAAAATTGGATTTTTATCCAGACAATAATGGTTCGTCTAGGACAGTGGCGTAACATCAAATTCAAGACTCGAAGGCAGAAGATCCAAATAGTCCCTCAAAAAAAAAACGAAGAGAATGTTCACAAAAGCAAAATACTTCAAATTCACTCTAATAATAAGTATACAAATATCAGATTTATATGTGGTTTTCATTTTTTCTTTGATGCGGCAAATTCTTCCATAGATATGTTTGTTTAATTTTATCGCACAGTCCCATTTTCTTATCATTTACTTATAGTGAATCAACTGTCATATTTTTCTATTACCATCAGCCGTGTGGAAAATGAAAATTTTCGAAGCATGTACTTGGAAATGAACATTTTAGCCAATGAGAGACATTTTTCCATGTTAGGTATTTATTTGTCGTTGCTTAGCAACACCTACACCCGGGCATGTTCCCATGCACCATACACGATGGAAAGTCGGCTGTTTCCGTTTGATCGTAGAAAAAAATCGTTTTCATTTATACGAAGTCTTTGCATCTACGAATGAATGGGCCGATCGGATCAATGGTTAATGAAATGGATTTACATTCCATTGGCCGAGGGTTTGAACCCCGGAACGATATGAAAAGGGATTTTCAGAATTTTCCTCCTCTCTTAACCTAATTTGTTAATTAGTCCATGCAACATGGACCAGTTAGCAAAATAATCATCTCCACTACCCTTTATAGGTCCTTCACCGAAGAAAAAGCGTCTGGATTTGTTGAAATGAGCAATATCCATCCATTTGAAACGGTATAAGCGCCAGGGTTTGGTGAAATGAGCAGTAACCACTTTTTTCCTAGACGAGATAAATATAAAATTAAACACAATAAGAAACATAAAGAAGATAAATATAAGTCACATGAAGATAGTGAAGTAAGAATTGTGGACTTAACAAACTGGCAATTCGACAACCTACATTAGAAGTGAAAGAAAATGCTGAAATTGAGATAGGTCAAACGTTAGAAAGTTCACTCCAACAAAAAATTATAACTCACGTTATGCCACCTTGAAGTTTCTTGAGTAAAAAATACTTTCAATATGTCGTAAATTCAACAATTATAGTTTCTAGGTCGGTGGCTCCGATACTAGGTTAGACCTGGAGACTTCTGCCTCCATGCCTCATGGTTACGCCACTGGTGTAGGATGCGTGCAACGGGGAACGCAGTCACTGCGAATTAAACAGGCGCAAGATGAATTCGTTACCACGAACATGAATTTCATTTCTATGGAGAATCCACTTTAATTAAGCTATTAATTAAGCTGGGAGTGTTGAGAGTTAATTATTAGATTGTCCAAATCGTTAATGCGATTTTACAATTTTGATAATATATTGATAATTGTTAACATCAAATTAATCGGTGATGTATTTTTGCCAGCGTTTTGCTATGAACCAGTTATCTAACGAATTCTGCTTATGATAATCATTGTTAAATATAATCAACTAAGATCGTTTGGAGATGAACGAGAAAAACTAAAAATTTGATGCAGCAATATCTAGAACGATCCATGCACCAAACTTTTGGATTTTTCCCATCGAATTCACGTCTTGTTTATAGGTTGACACCTTGGAAAAGTGTTTTTAAGCGTTCTTCGTTAAAGTTGACTACACGTCACTTCGAAACAACTTGCGCTTCTGTAAAGTAATCAAATCATATCTAAGTTGTCCTTTCGGTAGCAAAGCCTTGTTCGTGAACATCATTGATGTTACAAGCCGCTTGTATAACATTCCAATTCGCAGAGAATCAGATATTGGTGATGAATTTATTGGAGAACCTAATAAAAAAAAATATCTCTTTAGATTTTTTCTGACATTTAGCTTTATTTGTTGAAATGGTTGTAATCAACACGCTTGGATTTTTACAAGAATGCAAAATACTTCCGATTTAGTGTATGATTTCCCTGCATTCATCACAATCTTTTCTGTAAACAATCAATTTTGCTACATAATCAGCATAGACACTAACCCTAAACTACACAATAATAGTACCAATTAGTAGGTTGACACCCTAAGTAAATTCTTTCAACTCTTCCCCTACATTTGTCTAATTGTAAAACCACAACGAAAACTTGAGCAATCGCACAGAAAATTAACATAAAACTATGAATACATGTGAAAAATCTCATTCGTTTTTCTATTTTCGTAATTTGAAGTTGAATATAAGCCATCTAGACTGAAACATGCCTCATGATTCATGAGTTATGAAATAGTCTTTTGAGACTATCTCATGAGATATTTCTTTACAAAATTGTGTCACGTTTCTAGCTAACACATAGGATTTCTAACTCGACTGCTTCAGGTATAGTAAAAGTGATACGAATTCATAATAATCTAAATGCGTAATGTCTAGAGAGAGTCCAATTTCAAATCCCTTTAAAACAGAATAATTAATCAGTGAAAGTTTGAATCTTGTCTCGCTAATTTGATTTAATCCTTACCGTTTTATATCTATCTATATCTATATACATTAAACATTGAAGTTATTCAATTTAAAATCGTATGTTCGGCTGATTTGTCGGAACTACTCAGTGCCGATTAATTTCAGGTGATTGTTCGATTGAAATGAATTCTTTGACGATGTGATTTAAACTGGCTCCGTTTTACAATTCAAGTGCCATTGTCTTATTGAAATTCAACGTTTAAATTAAACTATGTGCCGGAAAATGTCTCAATTCGAAAATTTAATTACGTCAGAAGACAGTCGAATCTGTCCAACTATAAAGGGGGAAAAAATCACACAAAATCAAATATCGAATTGTACGATTTTCGTGAAAACTTAAATAAATTTCATTTGTAATTTGCTATGTCCCATTAAAATATAATGCATCATTAAATTGCACACGTATTGATTTTTATTGTATGTGTTAGTTAGATAAGTTCTTATACAAAGGGGTCGTATTTTCTTTTAGTGGTGGAGCTCTTTCAATTCAACTAATTTAGGTGTATGGTTGAGTTGTAATGGAACTTTTCAACTGGCTAATGTTCGTTTCCGTTTGTTACGGACGACTGGCGTTACTGTCTCGCCAACTTCTACAAGGACAAAAACAAATTGTCCTATTCAGGATAGGCAAAAGCAATAGCAACAGTAGCAGTATCCGACTGAGTGTGCTTGTGTTCACTGGAAAATTAGAATGCTTCGTTTAACAGGACAGTTACTAATAAAATCCTTATACGACTTTCTCAATCTCTCATAATTTCAAAAATAATTCTCCAACTTGTTTACACTGTCTCCTCTTTGATATTCGGTTTTTATTAAAATTTCAAATATATATCTATTTTAAAAGATTTCTTCCTTATATCCGTTTCTAATATATTTTGTTGGTATTTCCTCAATATTTCCATTTGACTGATTTCTAAGTCGGATTCAGAAGCTACTTTTATATCGATCCAATGTATATGTTTGATATAAATATTAACGCTCTATCAGCATTTTATATATGTTTAGAAGATGCCTTTTTATGGGGTAAGAAAAAACTAGTTGAACATTTATTGCTTCATTATATTCTTATTGATAATTCAATAGAAATATTGTTGGTTAACTGCTTTTCAAAACATCAAACTAACCCTCTTTATTTATACTGAAAGAAAGAGACAGTTAGAATGAAAATCTAGCATAGTCATCAGAAATTCTTATAATGATGTAAAATTGACTCATCAGAAAATGGAAAATTATGTAGTTTCGAAGTCATTTGTATTTTCCCAAACCAAAGAAGAGAAATTGATCTATTGTGGCAACAAGGGCTAACACAACAGAGTACAGACTTGCATGATTTGATATTTTTCTATATTTATCAATTGATTTAACTCAAATACGACTTGAAGTTGAATCTTTTCAAGCTTCACTTATCTTCCTTTGGAATCATGGAACTTTTCTAAGCGCATTAAGCTCTTTTTTGGAAGGGGTACCATTTGAATCAAATATAGAATGAAATCTCGATTAAGCGATCATTCCATTATTCGTCAGTTTTAATATTTCCATTTTCCATGTGTTCTGAACACAAAACTGAAAGTAAACTTGCGAACCTTCGCCAGATTAATATTTCAAGCTGTATTTCAATTGCCAGACACATTGATCCACAAGAAGATGTCACTTCATTTCCATGTCAAGAGAAGAATTAGGATGGGCATCAAGAATAAAAATGCTTGTGCCAAAGTGCAAAACAAAGTCACAGATAAAAGACATATTTCAGGATTGTATAAGTTATGCAGGCTTAAATCCATTACGATGGATAATCGAGATTCTACTGCACCATTGATTATAGCTATCAGATGCAGGTTTGATAACATATGTTTCTTCAGAATTATGCAGCATTAGATAACGATGGTTAGCATTCTCCTCGCTCGTTCTTCTGCCGCTTCTGGAATTTCTATGTGTATATAGAGAAAATACATTATATTTCTGTTTGGAGCTGCTAACTGAAGAAACATGTAAGACATTGAAGGATTATAGATTGGAACAAACCTACTATATAGGAATGGTTAAAAGATGTAGTTCAAACTTTATTTTACATCAGCGAAATACTGTATCGTTACTGGCTTTATTCCAAAATTTGCGGGAGTATAGAAAAGATGCACTATCAAATCTGAAAGCATCATTGTTTTGTTTGCTCATTTTTATGTCTACAATGTTGCGTTTTATTTGATTTTAGTTTACCACAAATTATAGAGCTACTTCGTATACTCAGATACTAAACTTTTGGAGATTATAGCGAAAAACAAGAGACAAGCAATCTATAAAAATTTCTCATTTATTTTCTTCAACTCGCTATTCGAATTTTTCCCTTTTTAACTGTATATGGATGGTAAATTTTCAATTCTCCATCAATGTAAATAAATTTGTATCAAGACATTTCCATAAAATTCCACCACAAATAAATCTAAATAATTAAATTTTCAATTATACACCAATTTAAATTTAGATTTGTTGTTGTTAAATTTAATTTATCTGTATTTTCAATATTCAACATACAAAACTAAATGTTCGAAACGCTAATTAAATTTGCAATTCTAAAGACAACCACAACCATAAACACATATTTGTCAATCGGCATTACTAATTTTGGCACAAATTCAACAATTCCAACTTGTATCTTAAATCTTGGCAAAACTTGATGACTTGTTGCACCTTTTTTTTTATTTTCCCACAATAAATAAATAAATAAATAAAATCTTTGAAACTTTATGCGACTTAATATTTTACTGTCGACAAGTTTGTTGAGTCTTTGATTTTTGTGAAAAGTTATTTTAAAGAAAATCTACAAATCTTAAAGTCTTTACTTTTAACAACACAAATACGACAAGCAATATAGATTGAGTACGTTTCTTTTCCTATTCAATGTTCTATATTTATATTTTAACGGTAACGATTTTTCTTATTGAAGATAGATGAAGAAGGGGGTTGTTGTATATGGTACGTCACATTGAAATGTCTTCCTGATATTTGCCTGTTTTGACATATTTAAATTTAGTTTCACGGATCAACGGAAAATCGTTGCTATAGTTATCGTTCTCTTTAAATTTCTAACCATTATATAAAATGACAGGATCGTTTCAAACTTGGAAGAGCAGGAAATTCTAATTTAATTTGCAACAATAACATGGCATTATATTAGAATAATTGCTTCAAATTTATACCTACAAAGAAGAGCTTTTATTTAAAAAAAAAAATTTAGACATCATTCTAATTGTGTGGTCGCTTCATGTAAAAGAATTATGTAATTAAAACGTTATTGTTGCATGTTGCCAAGTTTAAATAGGCATGTCTGGTTCGTACATAATAAATATAGAAAGTGCAGTTGTCGACATGAAACAATTGATGAACTGCATGTAATAATCCTTAAACACATGTTACAACCGCAGATCGTTTAATAATGACCGCACGCCCAACAGAATCGTTTTCAAGTATCAAAACTCCCTACAGGCGTACTTTGCTCGACTATTAAAATCTATTGTCTGGACGGATGTAGGTACAGAAAGTTCGATCAACGTCGATACAAAAAAATCAACACACACACACACACACACCATAAACCCTTCAATGTTAATTATGAATAAAGAAAAATATTTCTCATTTTATATGTAAATGAACGGATTCTAAACATTTCCAGATTAAAATCTAACTGAAACCTTTAGGGTCCATTCTTGTTTGCATGACAATAGTATGTACTAGAGATCGGGATTTTAAAAGGGAATCAGGGTGTGCAAAACAGGCTTGCGCTGCTTAATCGTTCAATGGGTCGCGTTAACTACAGAATCTGACGAAAGGACACTTGAACTTTGTATAACGAACGATTCAGTTTATCACAATCGTTGTTAAGTAGAGAGTCATGGTTTGAAACATTTTCTCTTCCACTTCTTCATCAACACAACATGATGAACGATGGTGGTAGTAAATATCAATTTGACATGTATTAGAATGTTTATTAACTGTCATTGCCACTACTATATATTGATACTGATGAAAGCTGGTAGCTTGTTTACTGGAGAGCTTAATCGAAAAGCTATCGGTGAAATTTCACAACCCTCACCATATTAGAACTATATAATTTTTTGGAAGAGAAAAAAACGCGCCATAAAAAAATTATAATTATTAAAATTTAATATCTATCGATAACGTTAAAGTTTATTTACAAGTAAATTATGGTGAATTGCACTAAATGCAAAATTAAATCGTATAATAGCTTCAAGAAAATTATAACTTTAGAAACTTGTCTCTACTATAGATTTAATATTAGACTTATTTGAATACGAAACGATCAACTGCACGATTCTCTATTAGTTTTCAAATTATTGTAATATGTTGTTAGAACGATTTGGTTTATGTACATAGGACAAGTCACGTGTCTGCTATATTTCTTTTCATTCATTTTTTTCTACTACTTATTATTGTTCCCATTAAACCAATAGTGAGGACAAAAGCACACATGTTTAAATAGAATTGAGCCAATTCCAATAAAGTGACAATTAAAGTTTGTAGCTTGCAAGTCTTTTAGTTAGAAGGCTCTACCATATCGATTTTTATCTCTGCACAATGTTGAAGTAACATAATGTGCTTAGTTTTGCTAACGCAAAAATGCTGCCGGCTATCATAGAAATTTCCATAAATATTCAATTGACAGTTGGACAACTTTAAATGCAACTTTTACAAGTAAGTGACCAAACTATCAAAAAAAAAAACAGCCAATTTAAAAACGGAACACTAAACATTCTACTGAAAACAAACATATAAATCTTGGGAGAGAGAAAAAAAACTAGGAAGAATATTTACAACATTTCGTCAATGAACCATTCAAATCGACTCCACAATTTTATTGAACTTCAAAATATAAATCTAACATTTAAAGGAAACATCTGAAGAATAAACGGTAATTTAATTCATACATCAATTCCACCTGAAATCGTTCCATTTTAATTTATATATCGTCAGAATAACAGAAGTAAAACCTCTCTCTCTCTCTCTCTCTCTCTCTGTCTTCGTTTCAAGAGTTCCGATAAAAAAGGTGTGAAATTCTAAGGAACGCTTTTTTTCGGTGTGCGATTTCCGGACAACGATGAAGAAAGCTTTCGCACCCACTACACCACCGAAAGCTTAGACATATAGAAATGTAAAGCTGTCAGCTGCACGACCGGTAATATTGCTAGAACTTGTATCCGGGAGTTAGGTGTGTTTGGTATATTGTGAAACACTATGGGATTGACGGCATTTCAGATTGAAAGTTCCACACATTGGGAAAAAAAACGCTCCACACACACACACATATATAGTATATATATATATAACAAAACAAACATATGGTTGTGTCATACAAATTTCATGTTAGAATTGGTGACAATTTTTGTTAGTAATTTCGTGTGTGTATATATCAGAAAAATAAATTAAATTATATATATATATAGTTTTGACATTAAAAGCATCGATTTTTTTTCGTTGAATGATCACAATAATTTAAACATAATTTTCGAATGAATGGAGAAAACAAGAAGAATCGTTGAGAGATTTTCTTAGATTTTCCAGTTAAGTTAAAATTGTCTAAGATAACGTGAAAATTTCCCTAGAGCTTTTCCAATACATTTCAATTTATTTAATACACTACATTTTCCAATCTTAATAATTCGACTAGTGATACTGTAGTAAAAACGATATAAGACGTATCCAAATGTAAAACAGCCCGAAAAACTACCTTTTCCATAGCAATTTCCATGTTGAAAAACGACTCGACTTGATTATTTATTTAATGGTTTAATTCAAGCAATGGTCGGACGTCTTGAATACACCTCCATCTTACTACTCATCAACATTTCAAGATATAGAAGATAGGTTACTTGTGTTAGGATGAGATGGGGGAATGTAAAACCTTAAAACATTATCTTATAAATTTTGTGCCACAAACAGAAAGTGATGGTTTTAAAGGTGCGTGACATGGTTTTCGTGTTACTCATACGCATCTTCTTATTTGCTTAACGTGGCCTCGATTCGCCAACCCTTGGTTAAAATATTACCTCAGGTGGTGAATGTTCCAGGGGTTGTGTAAGCTGTCTTTTTCTTATTCACATCATCTATCTTTCTTTCACATGAATGTATATGTACAGATTCAATGTGTTTTTTTTCTCACTAAACTGCTACTCAAGCAAAAATAATTTCCGTTCGGATAACGGTTGATGGTTTAGGTCTTTTCAACGTTCCAGTAAGGATAAAGGCAAACATCGGGAGAAAAAAAACAGGATACAGATTTGAATATTTGAAAATATTGGACTTTGTTTAATTAATATAGGGGATGATACTATAATCTAGATTTCGAACTAAAATTAATCATAAGATGGAAACTACTACTAAAATCGGTAATAAGTAGTGAACAAGATGACACATGCGGTTGTGTCTTGGGTCTCATTTAAAGACCATTTCTCCCTCTGACTAAGTAGCAAAGTCAACACAGACTTGCAAACATTAATACCACCAACATGATTCTACAATCTCCTCCTGTTTCTATCTCTCTCGCTCTCCCTCTCTATCTCTTTCATTTATATTATTCAAAAGTTTGAAATTTTGTTCGAATATAATTAGAGGAACATGACAACGAATCTCAATTAAATCCTTTAAATTTGTCAACTTTTAATTTTGATATAAAGAATGATAAGTTTATAATAATTGAAAAATGTTTTCCTTTTTGATGATTCAATCAAAAAAAAACAATCCCGTTGATGAATGATAAACATAATTCTAACATCTTGTCTAATTGTATTTCTGTTTGATTTCATTTTATGTATAGAAACCGTATAAAGATTAGAATTGTAAACGATATTATGGTGGGGGTTAGTAGTATTGTTATACGTACTATATTTATAGTCAATTTTAAACGGTTAGTGACTTTGAAACGATCTCGTAAAATTCGTGTTTTTAGTACTTTTAACGAAACGGGCAAAGATTCATCATTTATGATAGTCTAGAATGATTCATTTACTCATTTATTACATTTCTATATACTTTTTTTTTCAAATAAAATCGTATAACTCCATCACAAATATAGAATTTACATACGTAAATCCTTTGAAAAATTTATGAGTAGTTTTCAACAAATTTAGTCCATTAAATCAGTAAATTCAAATAAATCCATAAATAAAACAATGGAAGATAACGATAAATTATCTGGAAAGTTTGTCGAAATCGTAAAAACAATTAGAAATTTTTCGTAATAATTGAGTGAAATATTGAACTGATCTCCCGGCGCATCCACCATTTTTATCATTCTGCTTGTTTTTATTTTAAAATGTTAAAATCAATAATAATTTGACAACTGCAATGATCAAGTCAAAACGATCAATCTCAAATAGACAAACGATGTGATCGTTTTATATAGATTTGACTACGACTGGTTTTAAAATCGGAATTCCAAATTGATTTTGTTGATGTTCTAGAAAAGTACATTTTACGATAGTTGAAGTGGTGCCGTTAAAGTTTATTGTACTATGAAACGACTATGATTTTTTTTCCTCTTATACTAATCACAATTTAACCATATTTGTATGTAGGTATGTAGTAAAATCGAAAAAAATGGGAATTGTCTCGGCTTGTTGGCAATCATTTTCTATCGAATTACAATTTCAAATTGAATTATGTTCATTTATATTAAATGTTATATGAACGATTTAATATTTACACAGTCAATACGAATGGGTTGCGGTTACTTCATTTCCATCTAGATTTGAGATTAGTTTGATTTGTAGATAGTTAAACAGACAGGAAGTGAGATAGAGAAGTTCATAACGTTATCAGTAGCTATCTCTAGAGAAATTTATTGTGACTATAGCTCTAATTGATATGACTTTAATGTTGATACAGAATATAATCTGATTAATTATTATAGTTAGTATTACACACTATTGATACAATCAATAAAAAGAATAAAACTTCTGGATTTTTTACAATAAATCATCCCTTTCTATATAGATCAATTCGAAATTTATAAATTTCTATGTCACCTCCATATAAAATAAACCAAAATTCACATAATAGTCTCTCACTGTGAGTAAATTTCTGATCATGTCGAAAAAGGTGATAATTCATATACGAATTTCACCATTATTCTGAACAAATGTGAATGTCAATATCAGAAATCGTTGTAGCATGTAATTTTTTAACCATCTATTCTCTTATTGAAAATATATTTTAAAATGGAAAAGGTCCCCCTGACACCAACCTGATTAAACATTTAAATCGATTTATTATTCATTAATTATACTAACGCCAATTTTCCAATATCCTATAATAAACCCTTATAAATAATTTAGATATTGGTTAGTATTCAATAAAGTTGTATTAAAATCGATTTTGTGGCCTTTAGAGATTTGTGAATACGTGGCAGATGTGTGTATTGATGATGAGAGGATTACAATGAGAATCTTCTAATATAAAATTGAATTCTTATTATTATTTTTGAAGTTCATTGATTATTATCAGTATAATACTTATTGCTTCTATAAGTTTGAAATAAACTAAACTCGCTCCCATTGGTCTTTTATACCAATTTCTATAAAATCAGTCTCGGTATATTCGTATGTTAGTATGAAATAACCGCAATATTGATTATACAGTGTGTTTCATCTAACATTTCAAAATGCCGAGGGCGGGTCCCTTTATGGGGAACACACTGTATAGTAATCTTACAATAATAACATAATGTTCTTAATAATAGAAAGCTCCACTTAAATGTTACCCTATTAACATTTCAATTACCAGGAACGGCATAAGGGATAATGAAGAGAATTAACCTGGAACGGTCGTATTCAACTCGATAGATAGTTGAAGTAATTGATACAGTACGTGGACGGACAGATATACCACCACTACTACCACCACCACCACCACCACCACCACAGCCACCATCAACACTAATACCACTATTGCTAGGACTACAACCACCAAATCGGAAGGGATTCCAGTTCACCGATCCTGTGTATTCGACACTCAACTGATATATGCCGATATGGTTGTGACATTTGAAATATAAAGATGACTCACATAATATACACAAACACATATAAACCACTACAATAATATGGAGTTCATTTAAAAGTCAAAAACATCAATTTCTTAACAGTAATCGATCAAGAAATATAAACATGAAATTTTATCATCAACAATAATAGTCTCTCTAACGGAACTATGTCATCAGAAAATACTAGGAAAGATCATAGGAAAATCCCTATTTGAAATTTTCCGGCAACTATAAACATGAATCAAAACCATCCCTAGTTTTCATTGTATAGATGGTTAATAGAATACAAGGAGTGGATTTAAGGGGTGGACAATTTTGAAAAACGAGCAATATTTTCTGTCTACATCCGCCCCATAACGATAATTGTTTCTTAAATCAATTTTTCGGAATATAACAAATTTGCTGTTGCTGTTTTAATGGTATTTTATGTGGGGGGGGGGCTGAGAGGGTATAATAAATTTTAAATACGATACTGATATTGTTGCATCGACCGATCAAAATATCACCCGCCAAACAATCAACATTCATACAATATATTTCAATTAATACTCTATCTCTTTCACTCTCATACATTTCAACTTATTTTCCACTACTTTATACATACGAATACGTATATCACTTCACTACTACTAGTTGTTTGTTATTTACATCCCTCCGACAAAATCGCAGTTTTCAACTAACAATACTTCCCTTCCAGCTTTTAATGTTTGTTAGATGGATTCGAATTTTGACACTGGTAAATAATCAACAAAGACACAATATCAAATACTGTATAATAGAAAGAGATAATGAGAAATTAACCAAAAACAAGCACTAGTTTGGTATGTTTAAAACCGGCAATTTTGTTATGTGGAAATCATTGTGGTAAACCCTTTAATGAACGACAATCTAAATCATTATGTGTATAGGATGATGAAGGCGTATGTTGACAACATTTTATACAATCAATACTTCAACGAATACATTTAATTTACGGCATAATAATTAAAACGATGAAATTTGAGCAAAAATTTTGAAGGAAAAACATTTTTTTATACAACACACACTCCTACCTATGTTTATGTTTACATTTTATAAAGCTTGACATGAAGTGTGCGTAAGCTTAGAGGAGTCGCTTGTTGTCTGTTTATTAAAGTTAACAAGGCCTTGATGAGCTGTCATTCACATCTATACTGGACGTCAATACAGATGATACACGTGCATTATAAAACAATAGATATATGATCAACATTGGTTAAATAAACAAACCCTTAGATACATGCAATTAATTTTATTTATTCAATGGTAAAATCACTGAATAAAACATTTAAACTACACCACTGTATTGTAATAGTGATAAAGAAACGATGAACGTGCAGAGAAAAAGAATGGAAAATCTTCGTTTTTCTTTGTTGGCATGTGAATTTTCGTACCGCATTTCCCCCCATTTATCTAGCTCATGTCAAATTAGCAAAGACCGACATTCCCCATTCTAAAAAGACACACTTGACAGTATGTAGTAAGAAAAAGACAGAGAGAGATATATACAAATAAGAGAAAGACAATGATTTTCTTTCTAAGCCAATAACAACATGATTAAGATGTATTGTTAAACTAACATCGCTGTTTTTAACGAGATTGATCTAAAAATTAAATAAACGACAACCGTATTTGCAAGCCATTTACATTTTTCACAATTTCCTTCCATTATCTTGCCTTCCAAATATCGATTGAACACTAATTCTCTTAAACATCATCATCATCATCATCAAGACGTATAAATTCGTGAATATTAATTTTATCGCAATTAGAACATGTGTGTTTAATTAGATTTGTTTGTAAATGTTTGAAATAGAGAAATTATGAGCGGAAATATCATTGATGAAAACACATCCAACTTATCATGGAAATTAATTTAAATGAGCACGGTTAATTCGTATAAGTAAAAGGAAGTTGACATTATTAATTCAAATATGTGGGCGAAAAAGATATTTTCGTTTACTTAATTTGACTGTTTAAATAGATTTATATGGTGAAATGTTGAGAAATGTGAATTGTCCACACAATCTATTTTAATGAGAATAAATTACTTACAGGGGTGTAACATGGATGAATTTTAAAGTAATATTCAAGGAATTTTCGGAGACGGTACCTCCATTAACATAACTTTCTTATCTATTAACATCTCAGTGATAATAGATGGTATCTGGACTTTTGCCATTGTGAAAAACAGCTGATTATTGATAGGCATATTTTCGTTATGAAAAATCCTGATACGCCATTGCTTTTGTTTTTTTTTTGAAAGATCCAATAAATCTACTGTAATTAATAATCACTGATATGACACTTGACATTCAATAAAACATCAATTTTTCGACACTTTTTAATCATATTAACAACGATGAAAGGAAATGATAAGTGGAGAAAAAAATTCTACGATAAGAAAGTGTCTTAATTAATCACCGTCACTAAGATAAGTGACTTCATTAACTTTGAAAATATGATATCTTATGGTCTTATGTTGATAGTTCTACCAAACTCTTGTGGTATCTGGTAAATCTCTCGCTCGCTCGCTCTATTTCCTCTCTTCATACATACATATACATATATATATATATATATATATATATATATATATACATATATATATATATATATACGTAAAAAGTTTTCGAGGCATGTCAGGATTTATCTTATCCAATATTAAGTGGTACGTAGAATGGTTATATTGTCAAAAAACCGGACACGTTTTATAAATCTCCAAAGTTCCGTTTTGTTCACCAACAGTCGTCGTATTTCTTTGTTTGCTTCTTTTATTTCTTTAACAAAACCAAAAAGACCGTTTGTATTTTCAAACTAGTTCTTCCAATTGTTTATTGTCACAACAATATTAGATAATGATAAATTTATTTCCTATTTATTACCACCTACTATCACCACAAATCAATTTGAAAAATAAAAATAAAATGATTTATCTTCGAAAATAAACCGATTTTCAAATTTTTGATTGAATACTTAGGAAACCAAAACAAAACAAAAAAATCAATGTTTGTCCACTTGAGCCGACAGTTTTCAATTACCAGTTCCCGGTGCTTATCAGTGTAAATTTAAATAAACGTCAATCTCTACGTACGTAATTGTATGGCGAAAAAACTAAATAAATAAATAAAATCCCGTACCATTATTACCTGAAATTGAATAAAACACGAAAAACCAGAAAAACATTTAATATCGCATATTAAATTTACGATAATTGAAACGTTCAATTAAATTGAAATAATATACGATTTTCTACAAACTAAACAACAATCATTTAAAAACATGATTAAAATCTTGTTTTTAACGATTTCGATCATTTAAATGTATTTTAATCTAAACAGATGAAAAGTGTCATTTGTTTGAAAAGATTGTGGCAAATATAATTCATACATCATGCCCAAACACTAAAATTCAAAAGATGATTTTAACAATAGATTAAAAAGGAATAAATGTGAGTTATACAGTTAAATAGATCAAGAGAGATATAAAAATAGAAAAGAATGAAAAGAAATAAATGAATGTTCCAGTTTGTGGTACAGTTTTAATAGAGATAGAGAAAAAAAACCTTGAAATGTTGATCCTTTGATAACAAATGATGGCAAAAAGATCAAGATAATGCACATGCTGCTGCTGTATTGTAACTATAATATATACAGGATCGGCCAACTCATCTAGCAACATTTAAGACAGTAGAAGAAATGAAACAGCATTATAATGTGTACGTGCTGAAAAGAGATAAGAACTAAAAACCACTAACCACCCATCTTCTCTACATCTCTTTTTAGTACGTGCACATCATAAGACTGTTTCATTTCTCTTAATGACTCCAATGTTTCTAAATAGAAATGCCAGGCCTGTATATATACAAAGTGTAAAGAGTGAGATTTGGAATTGGTCCAAAATAGATTTGTTATTTCAATAATTCACTGAAACAATTTGTTAAATTTTCGAAAAGAATGCACAAAATAAAAAAATTAAGCCACTTAAATTAAAGATTAGCTACTGAAGAATACTTATAACACATTCATTGCAAAGATTCTGTAAAAAAAAAATAGAGAATCGAAAATAACATTCACATCGATGATTGTTTTACGCAATCCATTTGCAATTTATCTGTTACAACATATGTGTCGAAAGAAGTAGTCTATTGACACTTGACACTAGTATGCAAAAGCTTTACAGCACTCCACTCAAATGTATGTTGAGATTAGGGGTGTCATCAAATACGGTGTGTTACCCTTAAGAACTATCATATGGTACATATCTTTTATAGCCCATCAGCTCTATATCAAAAACAATACAATTTCAGTTTTTTACTTAAGTTGAAATACAAAATATGCCTTTTGGGGACGATTGACAATCCTGGTTTGATTATTGTCATTTTACCATGTATAACTGAAGAATACTACACAGATTTTAAACCTCACAATAATAACTACAAGTAGGGGACAGTTCGGAAACATTGACGCAAATATAAGTACACCGGCAATTACGGCAACGCCATAACCTATTTTTGTAGATGCACCCACATGAGAAGAGACGAAAGATGTAAATGTTGGGATTATAAGTTACCAGGAGTAACAACTTATTTCTCTTATGTTACCTCATCATAGTCACTCTTACTATTAAAGTCAAGTTGTCCGAAACGAAATTGACCGATTATATAGAAAATTTTGTAAATAATTATAACAACAATCAATGTGGATTTGGAAAATTGTTGTTCTTTCCATCAACTTTTCTTATGCATGAATAAAATTATTTTAAATATAATTAATATTAAGTAATTTTAGCGTTTTAGTTTTTACTAAAGGCTTATTGATAAAATCGATTAATTTGAAATTTATTCGATTCTGTTCTCATATTTTAATTAAAAACATGAATTTCCAACTTTTCATCTTCTATTGAATCAATATGTAAATTCATTCATATTTATTAAAATTACAAAACAAAACAAATTTCAAATGGCAAAACATCATTATTATTCATAAATTTTTGCATTACTTCTACCATCATCATCATCATCATCAAAATGAACACACAATCAAACTGAAAGCTATTTATCAGATTTAATTGATTCAATAATTTTATTGATTAATTGCACGTTAAATGAATTTTTATTATTTGATAATTATAATCGGATTGTTCGTCAAAAATTTCATGATGCAAAAACAAATACGAACAAACAAACAAACAGAAACTAATACATAGAAAATGGTGAAATGATGAGTTTCTACTGCTATAAATTTTAATTTCCTCTGTCCGGATTGGAGGAGAGAAGAAAAAAGAAACTAATGTTGAGAGATTGTATATACAACTAAGACCCTCCAATTTAATCTCTTCTACAACCATAAAACTGTTTGAACTAGATTGAATATCCTTGTAGACTATCAGAAATTTTTATCATTATACCTTTCAGATTTATTATTCGAAAAAGAGTAACACAGAATGGTAATAAATAAATAATAAAAAGGAAATTGAAGCAATTCTCATTTAATAATTTTAATATGGAAAAGCTTCTGAATCTCTACTAAAGCTCAAAGATAGATTTTTTAATGGTTGTTACGTTTCCAATCAGTACTTGTTTCCAATTCGTTTAGCAATAAAAAAAATTATGAATATTTCATTAGAAATTTTAAATTCCTTGTCAAATTTTAATTAATAATATATATATATAGATATTTAAGAAAATTAAGTCCTTTATTCGCAAATCACTAAAACTTTATCAAATTTAATTATAAAACTTTAATATTAAATATTCTATTTCTATCTCATTTTAGTGGATTGTTAGTGAGAAGCATTAATTGCGGAAATAGGGCTTAAAAACTTAAACAATACAAGGATTATATTACATTAGAGCCGGTTAAAATTCATGCTACGGTTGTTGAGTTCCTCCTCTACTTATTACTCTATACACCAAAATACAACAAAACAAAAACCCATTGTATTATTGATGAATTAAATGGAAATACTGGTTTTCGTTTAATTTCTTATCCAACTCATTATACCTAAATAAAACTATTACTATCACAGGGTCGTGTCTGGAATTTTTCGGGCCCTCGGCACACACAAATACAAACAAGAATGAGGGTGACGTTCGTTAAGAAATCTCAAATAAGCATTATTATTATTGACGTCGGTAGAATTATTACATATTTATTTTATGCAGTAACGACTGTGTGGGCCCCTATTCTCAATGAGCCCTAGACTTGTGCCTATTTTGCCTAGTGGTAAACGCGGCCTTGTACTATCATCATTATTATTATCATCATTATATTTTATTTCACAAATTTATTTAAAATGGAATTTGTTAGAAATACAGCTGCCATCTTTTGAGATATTTTCATATTTATTCTAGCGAAAATATACAGAGATCTTCTTCAGATTTGTTATATTTCCTTGTCTTTTACTACTGTTTATTATTCTCAATTAGGCTATCTTTATCCTACCTAGTCGCCACTTACATACAGGACTGGACACAGGAATAGGAACATAGGAAATAAGATCGGACCAATAGGCGACCAGTACTCTAAAAATTCCATCAGTGTACATCACCCACCCTTAGATCTTTGCATAAACATCACGCCCATCTTCATTCAAAAATCCCTTTGACCCATATTTTGTACTATTTACAAAATATGGGTCATTGAAATACAACTACAAAATATGGGTCAGAGAGATTTTTGAATGAAAGTGGGCGTGATGTTTATACAAAGATCTAAGGGTGGGTGGTGTCCACTGGTGGAATTCTTAGAGAACTGGTCGCCTATTGGCCCGATCTTATTTCCTATGTTCCTAGTACAGTGTCCAGTCCGGTATATTATTATCTTAAGGTGAACGCTCACTTGCTGAAAGTCACCAATTGGATTCGAAAATGCAATGCTATGCGGCTGGCACGTACCTTGCTCATAAATGAGCCTTCAGCTTAAGGCACACTTTACGCATTAGAATCCGATAAATCCGTATCCCATATCGCACGTATAAATTATTATTGGCAAAATAAAAAGTCAAGAAGACAATTAGTTTATGAATTGATTGCATGATTAAACTTAAGTTCAGCTTAACATTAAATACGGATTGTGTACATGTGGTTGTCCTATTCTACAGTTAACAATTGGCTATTTTATGGTATTTGACCGACATTTCTCTAAAAAAGAAGACCAAAAACCATAAATAAGTAAGTAGATCTCTATTGCAACCTCTATCATTTCTACATGCAGTAAAAGACATATTTACTCTTTGTTAATTCAAAAATCATTCTATTGACATGATATTGTTCGCTAGAACAGGTGCTAAGGCTCTACCCATGGGTGCGGAGCCATTCTGTGGACTAACCAAAACCCACAGAAGGCAAGAAATCCATGGGTGGGAATGGAGAAAAAGATGCTCTACTGGAGACAGTGTCCAGGTATGCGACAGACAAATAATTCGCCTAAGAATAGTAGAAAACTTCTCGACCTCAGTAGGAACGAATTAAGACTTATAACAGGACTTCTAACTGGGCATTGCCCACGTAGATACCATCTCAAAAAACTGGCCAAATCAGACAGTGAGAGATGCAGATTATGTAAATTGGACGATGAAACCTCCGAACACATATTATGCATAGGTGATGCTTCAGCTCGCATAAGACTATCCAGCTTGGGCAGTGTGTGACTTTGTCACCTGCTGAAGTAAAGAAAAAGTCTCCCAGACAAATAATCAACTTCGCAAGAAAGATATCTTTTCAGGAATGTCAATATACGAACAGTAGACCAACTGTGATCGCAGTTCAGGAAGGCTAACCAACGCCAATCGACCCCTATTATCTCATACTGTCCTTACAATTAGAGTTGTGACAAGCATAAACGATCATAATATCAAATTGTAGCGATTTTCAACATAATTAAATAGTTGTTATATAATAACATAAAGTCAAGCCGATCCAGTCATGTTTGATTCACTATAAACGAACTGGAGTTACCTAATTTAGAACCTAATTTTAATTAAATGGAATAAACAAATAATTTTCCATCCCTAATAGTTTGATATTTAAATTGAATTCGAATTGCACGTAAAAATTTAGTTTTAACAAAACGAAACAAAAACGCAAATCATACCAGAAAAAATTAGCATTGTAATAAATATTAAGCAACAAGTGATTATAAAGCTGAATTATTATATCATTGAATTACACTTACCATGACGAAATTGCAGCTATAATATCGTGAATAATTGCATAGAAATATGGCCAGGATTCTTTAAAACGTGTGAAAATCAAAAATAACCACAGCACAAACACAACACTTGAAAAATTCACAAAAATAACACCCGAACGATTTACAAACATTTGGAAAACAACGACAACAACAAAAAACGATTAATTATGCAAAAAATTCACGATTCTTTCCCACGAAACTCGGTAACGGACATTAAACAATTGAAACTCGTTTTGACATTTGACAGCTGCGCAATGACGTGGCTTACCGGTAACCATAGTTAACATTTGAACGAATTAATAACATTTCGATGAAATGGAAAAAAATTATCGAAATTGTATGAAAAAATCGACTAATTACGCAAATAAAAAACGATTTTTTTTACCCACGCAGCTCGGTAACGACCATTAAACTGTTGAAACTCGTTCTGACATTTGACAACTGCGCAATGACGTGGCGTACTAGTAACCATAGTTAGACCTTTACCAATGACTTTGAAAAAAAACGTGATAGCCTATAATGGAAATACCATTGACATAAATTATTGAAGGAAGTAGAATTTTTGCTTAGCAAATCATTTAATAAAACCAAAACGATTCATTAAATTAAATAATTGAAGGATAACACACAACTCTTATATTGTTCACAAATTTTTTTACACACTTATTCTAATCTTAGCTATCTATCAATTAGTTGTTGGAAGAGACGACAAGAAAATGTTAAAAATATTGGTCATATTATCGATTGTTGCGATTTGCATTAATTGTGATGAGGATATTTGTGAAATTAATGGTTGTGATGCTTTAGAACAGAGTAAAATTGATTTACAAGAATTCATTGATAGTTTAGAAGACAATAATAGAAATGGTTATTTGTTGAAATTGGAACGTCGTGTACGATCATTGGAACAACCAGGTGAGTTAAATAAGCGATTGTTAGCGGTAGTTAATTATGTTGTTGTAGTTTGGCAAATCTCTAAAGATAATTTACGTTGGATAGAATGTTCAAATGGCCCATGTAAATGTGATGTTAAAACGAAAAGTGTCACATGTTGGCAACAAAATCTACCAGTCCTACCCATCACACATACTGTACCCAATGATGTGATATCAATGTATGGTCTTTGCAACCCAATTTTCAATGATTCCTAATTACGTTCATCAATTTCAGTGATTTAGGCATGAATGATTTAACAACATTACACAAGAATTCATTACGAATGCTAACATATTTAACAGAACTCGATCTATTTGATAACGAATTGGATTATTTACCTGAAGATATATTTCATGATTTAGATAGTTTACAATATTTGCGTTTACATAAAAATAAATTAGAAGATCTACCAATCGATCTGTTGAAACAATTAAAGAATCTACGAACATTAGATTTATCAAATAATCAAATCCAACAAATACCATCGCAATTCTTTCGAAATCAACGAAAATTAATCGTTTTGCAAATGTCAAGGAATAAGATAAAAATCTTACCGGAATTATTATTCGATCATTTAGAACAATTAGAAGATTTAGATTTTAGTAATAATATAATTGAACGTTTACCAAAATTTATATTTAATCATTTAATTCATTTAAAACGTTTACAATTAGCCGAAAATAAAATCGATTTATTACCAAATGGTTTATTTGATTCATTATATAGATTGGAATATTTAAATTTAAGAAAGAATCAAATCTATTCGTTATCAGATCAATTATTTAAATCATTAGGGAATTTATTTACATTGCAATTAACATCGAATCAGATTCGACAGGTATGATTTGGTAGTAAGTGACGTCAGATAATCGCCAATTTAGTGACTTAAACTGCTGACCACTAGATGTCACTGTCTGGTTACTAGCAATGGTGTCATCTAGTAGTCGGTAGTATAAGTTTAGCAAATGGTTCGTGGCTTAGATTGCGTCTAACTGACGTCATTTCACTACCAACACTTGATAAATTTTTATTGATTGCAGATAAAGTTGAAATATTTCGAAAATTTGATAAATCTAACTGAATTACATCTAGGTCAAAATCTTATCGGCGAATTACCGGAGAATTGTTTCGTTATGAATAGAAATTTGGAAAAACTCTATCTATTTTCGAATAATTTAGAAGAATTAAAAGAGAAAAGTTTCAATGGTTTGGATAATTTAACAACATTGTTAATCAATAATAATATTTTAAATCAAATAGATCCGAATATTTTCGCATACACACCGAATTTACAAAAATTGTAAGACTGTTTTAAAACCAGGCTTCTGTTCAAGTTTCGATACAGATCGTGATGAAGGCTTGCACAGAATCCCACAATCAACAGTGCCGGACCGAGTTGGGGGGGGATTACAGGATTCTTAAATATATAGGGCGCAATTTATTCCCGGTCCAGCTCTGACAGTCAATTTCAATATTTATCTAATAAATGATTTTGTTTTAGACATTTGGACAGTAATAAATTCCGCTTTTTAGCTACGAAATCGTTAGATCATCTCCAGAATTTGATTGCAATCAAATTAACAAAGAATCCATGGCATTGTGATTGTAACATCCTCTATTTAGCTGTGTAAGTGTTGGAATAAATTTGGTGATAGAATCAAATTAGCATCAAACTTTTATAGTTGGATAGATGAGAACGAATCGAAAATTTGGGATGCACAACCGACATGTCGTGGACCAGCTGAATTAGGTGGTTCGTTATTGAAAAATATGGGCTTTAATGAATTATGCGATGGGCAATGGGCCAGTATGTTGCATTTATCACCACGTATCCCAATCAAACATCCAACAATAGCACCGGCAATTACAAATAGTAGCAGTAACGATAGTACAACAACAACAACAACAAAGTGACAATAATTACACCACTTAGAGTAATATTGACTTTGTAAACATAAGTAATTAGATACTTTAGTTATTTAGAACTAGTTGTGAAAATCTTCCAATATTTTTTTATTGAATTGTTGACGCATCTTTATGACACTGACATTGTTTGAATAGTGTTTATCGCAACTCAGAATTTAATAATAAACAAGAAAATAAACGTAGATTTAGATAATAGCTGGATCAGATAAATAAAAATAATAATTCTTCCGTTTTTTCCATTGTGTTGCAGTAAATTTTTCGTATTTACCTGTTCATCATGCGATTAATCATTTCCTGCGTATTGATAATCTCAAATTTCGATCAATATTCCACTGATAACGGTAATAATAACTTTGTTTATTGTGTGTGTTTTTTAAGACATTTTTTCACAATTTAATTACAGTCGGAGATTGTGAAATTAGTGGAATTACATCGTATTATTGGCGGAATGGTTATGTTAATAACGATATTATTTCAGATAATTCGTTTTCAGTAAATGTGATCGGTTCTGCTGGGAAATTAGGTGAATTTTTTTACGAATTATCAATCGAATCACAATGAATTCAAAACACAATTAATTATTGCAGTATTAGTAGAAACAATTGGTGATTATTTAACAGCTGTCGATACTGGCTATAATTCAATCAGTATTCAAACGAAGAACTTGAGGGATCTGGATAAGAATACAGGTACGACTCCTGGTGATATTGCAGCAATTTCTGCAGATTTCACATTCAATTGCAAATCGGGCAATAGTACACTGGTGAAATTATTTGATTTAATTTAATACAATTGAACGATTAACGGATGTTTGTTTATTTCTTTTGTCTAACAGACGTATATGGTTGTTGTTCGTGATTATAATCATCATCCACCGCAATTCAATTACAATCGTTACGAATTAAAAATACCAAAAAATGCGCAAACACACCAAGATATTACCGAATATAATCAGGAAATTGTTGTGACCGATTTAGATTTTTCTAATACGCAAATTAATTTCCAAATAAAACCATCAGATGTATTCACATGTCGGTCTATAAATTTAGGGAATAAACAATATAGAGCTGTTATTCAAATTAAAAATATCACAAGAATTGATGAGAATCATGTGTACATTTTAAGAGCAACGGTTCGTTATTGTTGTTTTATAATCTTGATAATGTTGATCAATTTTTTGTTTTAATTACAGGACAATGGTAATTATCCGGGACCCTTAACCACGAATGTTACTCTACGAATATCGTTAACTAACTCTGCAAATCGCTATAAATCTACATGGAATTTTATTGTTGTTTTTATTATTTTATTGTTAATAAATTAGAAAAAATATTAGCAGAAATTTAATTCTCCCGCAATAAATAGTGATGAAAGGTACATGTAGCTATTATTTATCTAGTGTATTTTCTTGCTTAATGTTGGTCTCGTTCTAAACTTTTATGAGCTACAATTAGTTGTTGCACTTATAGTATTTTTTTGGTTTCAATGTTGGTGCTGTTGTCATTCTGATAGTTTTGGAGAATTTGGTTAGTTTTGTGTTGATTTGTTTTGAACAATAATCGTTTAATTAAAATGAACGAAGAAGAATATGATGGTGATGATGTCGGTGATGATTTCGAAGATGATGTTGAAGACGACAACATCGAAGAATTAGAACAGCCCGAAGAAGAGGGTGATAATATTGATATTTTACCAGCAGGACAAGCTGGTGGTGGTGTACCGAAAAATAAACGTATCACAACGAAATATATGACAAAATATGAACGGGCACGTGTATTAGGCACACGTGCACTACAAATCGCTATGTGTGCACCAGTTATGGTTGAATTAGATGGTGAAACTGATCCATTACAAATTGCAATGAAAGAATTGAAACAACGGAAAATACCAATAATCATACGACGTTATCTACCTGATCATTCATATGAAGATTGGGGAATTGATGAATTAGTCATTTCGGATAATTAGATTCTTAATTTTTATTAGTTAATTAATTATTTTTCGATATACATATAGTTTAAATAAATTTCGGTATGTATAACATTCGTTTTATTTATGCAAAAATCATTTCATCACGTCGCCGTTTCGGTTGATTTGGTCGCATTTGACATTCTGGATGATTCATGAGTTCGGGTGGACAGGAAGATACAGGTGACGATAGTAACATTTGTTTTAAATCGTAGAATAAATGTGAATCGTCATTTGTACAGAAACTGATAGCAATACCACTTTTACCGGCACGACCTGTTCTACCAATACGATGTGTATAATCTGAAATTAACAATACAATTAATAATGAAATTCTTAAGAATTCTTTTATAAAATTCACCTTCAATCGTTTTAGCCATGTCGTAATTAATAACAACGGAGACATCTTTAATGTCAATACCACGTCCAGCCACATCTGTAGCAACTAAAATATCTTTGGCACCTGATTTTAGACTGGCCAATGCATATTCTCTCTGTTCTTGTCCTTTACCACCATGTAAAGTACATGCATTATAGCCTAATTTTTCTAAACCTTTAGCCAACACATCTGCACCCTTCTTTTGATTAACGAAAATAATAATCGGTGGATCAACACCTTTCGATAGATATTCCATTAATTTACGTCTCTTATCACTTTCAGTCATAATATGAACGATTTGTTCAGTTCGTTCGGTTGGTTTACCAATTGAACCAATATAAACAACAGCTGGACGTCGTAGATATGTTCGTGCTAACCGTTCAACAGCTGGTGGCATTGTTGCTGTGAACATAACAGTTTGTCGATATTTCTTCTTACTGTTATAATTCGCCAATAAAATTTTACTATCTTCAGCTTCTTCACTATCTGGTTTTAGATTTGTTACAGGCATATATTCCAGAATCTTTTGAACATCAGCTTCAAAACCTAAATCAATCATACGATCAGCTTCATCCATAACAATGTACGTGCATTGATTTAATACTAAATAACGATTCTCTAACACATCAATTAAACGACCTGGCGTTGCAATAACAATCTCACAACCCATCCGTAAACGGAAACCTTGTTCTTCACGACTTAAACCACCAACAACAACCACTGTACGTATACCTAATGGTTGACCAAATTTGACCGTTTCTTCTTCAATCTGTTGGGCTAATTCACGTGTTGGTGCCAAGATTATAGCATAAGGTCCTTGATCAGCATCTTCATTACGTTCAATTTTCGGTAATGATTGTATCCATGATAATAACGGTATTAAAAATGCTAATGTCTTTCCAGAACCTGTTTCAGCCACACCAATTATATCACGATTCTGCATACCGATTGGTATAGCTTGCCGTTGAATTGGTGTTGGATCTCTATAACCGACTTTATCAATAATTTCAAGTAATTCCTTTTGTATACCGGATTCTTTCCATGAACGTATCGGTTCGGGGATTTTACCACCTTTGATCGTAATATTATAATCTTCTCTGAAAATCCTCCAATCACGTTCAGTCATTTCAGAAACATCTTTTTCAGTCCAATGACGATCATCCCATAACTGTTTCTCTTCTTTACGTTTAACTTTCTTCAATCGAACTTTCTCTTGTGCTTTCTCAGCTTCTGTACGTCGTTTCTCTAATAATTCACCATAAAATTTACTTTGATCACGTTTCTGTGCTTTTATATCAATACCAGCTAAATTGCCACGTCCAAAAAATTGTACTTGATGGCGTTCTTTATATAATGAATTATAATCTTGTGATGTATCTTCACCAGCATCCCAATCAAACACAAATTTGCGATCATTTAAACGACGTACACGTCGCTTCTTTTTCACTAAACCTAAATAACGTTCTTTTATTGCATCAGTTTCACGTTCTTTATCTTTATCTTTCTGTTTATCATCATCTTTATCACGATCACGTGGACGACGGAAATCACGTTCGTCTTTGCGTTGTTCTTCTTGTCGTGATGCTTGAACATTTTCAATAATTTTCCGTTCAGCCTCATGTTGTTTACGTAAACGATCGACTTCTTCTTGGCGACGTTTCAATGCTTCAGCGACACGTTGTTCTTTCGTCAAAAATACTGGCTGAAAATTAAAAAAAAACATTTATCTTTTGGAAATCTATTGGAAAATTTGTGAGTTACTCTAGATTTAGCAGCTTCTTCCGCTTTTCTTTTCGATAATAATTCCTCAAGTGATAAAGGTTCACGTTTCGGTGGTTGTTGTGTTGTTGTTGTTGTTATTGTTGCTTTTGATTCCTCTTTCTTGACATCTTCCGTTTTCATATCAATTTCTTGTGGTGTCGGTGATCGTTTCCGTGAATCTTTAACTTTTTTCTCATCTTTACGGTCGTCTCTTTTATCAGTTGGTTTATGTTTATTATCACGATCATATTTCGAATTCGAACTTTCATATTTATCTCTTTCACGACTATGTGAACGATGGCGTTTGTGGCTACGTTCTTTGCTTCTTGAACGCGATCGGCGGCGTTTCTCGCGGTCCTTCTCCAAGCGTTCTCTGCTACGCGAGCGACGTTTCTTATCATTCACCATGATTTTCAACAATTCACGGCAATTATGCGATATTAAACAAATATCGCTCAATAATCTGTCAGACGATTTGGAACGTGAAAGTGAGGTTAGGTCAGTTAAAAAAAATCAGTTCAACCAACCTTCTACATAATAACAAAGAAAATCACTAAAATTTCTGAGGTTATGTTGATTTTTGAAAATGGAAAATTTCAAAAATTTGGAAAATCTCTCATTGAATGAAATATGTCGAATTTGTTTCACAAAAAAAGACCAAATGCTACCATTATCCGAAAATGGTCTTTGTAATTTAATTATGGAATGTGCTTCAATTGAAGTAGCTTTCGTTTATCGATTTGCTTGATTTTAATTTGCTAAAATATCGAAATTTAAGGTTTCAGAGAGTGAAATTCATCATTTCTTATGTTGTGATTGTATTGACGAAATTAATAAATGGTATAGTTTCAAACAAAGAATACAAAAATCGTTTGAAATTGGTGTAACTATGTTGAATCAAAACACGATTGAAATAACAGAATTAAATAACGATGAAAGTATTGAAATTGAAAAACTGATCTGTGAACACTGTGGAAAAGAGTTCCCATCAAAACTATCATTGAGAAAACATGCAAAAATCCATCAAAACTTTAAAGTTTTTAAATGTCTGAAGTGCGATAAATCATTTAAACAACAACAAACATTAACTGATCATATGAGACGCCATTATAATATACGGAATTATTGTTGTGAGATATGCGGAAAATCATTTTACAAACATTTTAATGCTGTTGAACATATGCGAATCCATACTGGTGAAAGACCGTTTGAATGTGAACAATGTAGTAGAACGTTCACAAGGAAATTGCTATTGCGGAATCACATTAAAAAGGTGTATTGTGTCGCCTTTCAATTTGTCGTTTTATTGTGTTTACGATTATACATTCATTTTAGGATCATACAGGACAAAAACCGTGCATTTGTGGTGTGTGTGGGAAATCGTTTATCGATAATTATCAGTTGAAAATCCATATGCGTACACATACAGGAGAGAAACCTTTTGCTTGTACCGAATGTCCAATGGCATTTGCAATGCATGGCCAATTGAAATCGCATATCAAATACAAGCATACAAAAGTGAAAGATTTCGTTTGTAATATTTGTGCACGTGCGTTTACAGCTAAACATACATTAGAAGAACATATACGTACACATACTGGTGAACGTAAAGAACCCAAACACATTTGTAATATTTGCAATAAAAAATGTATCACAACGACACATTTGAAAATTCATGTGAAATCACAACATACAGGTGAACGACCATACATTTGTAATTACTGCCAGAAAGCATTCATAACGAAAACAAATCTAGACAATCATATGAGAACACATACAGGTGAGAAACGTTTTATTTGTGAGACCTGTGGAAAACCATTTGGTGCCAAATCAAGCTTAAAGATCCATCTACGAATACATACTGGTGAACGACCTTACCAATGTGGTGTATGCGGGAAAAGTTTCTCACAGGGTAGCACTTTGAAGACGCACATGAAAATTCATTGACATTTTGTAAATATTCTTATTTACTATTACCGCCAAATTTTTTAAACCACAATTTTAATGATAATGATAATAAATTTATAATGTTGGTAGTATTTTTGTGTTTTTGTATGAAGTTAGCTGGCAATCGCGTTAGTAATACAGCAATGCCACATTTCCGATTATATTCGTCAAATTTCACGTCACTATGTTGGATCATTTGAAAACAAATGTAGAAAAATGAAAATCTAGGAATATCGTCGATTACTATAGAAGTAACAGAGTTCAAATTACCGTTTCCTTGACTCGAATATTTCTTTTTTATACATAATTTTTATTGGTGAAATTATCGAATTTTGTTGGTTTGTTTTACCGATTTTTGTTGAAGTACGTTTGGCAATGCTGCAGTGTAAGTGACAGTTGCGCGAAAAATGTCTTTGTGAGGTTATTAGAACATTTTCATAAAATTTTTGTAATCAAAATTATTCATAAAAATTGTTCTTTTTTACAGATTTTGTAGTCTAATTTTTAACGTTTTTGTTTTTTGTTGTTGTTTATGTTAACAGACGAAATCTAGTATTTAAGTCGAATAATTTTTCCGCATTTTTACGTACATGCTATAAAAAAAAGTTCTATCACTTCGGCATTTTCATTTGTTCATTATTTAGTGTGTGTATTGTCTTGAAAGTTTGAATGTAATACAATGGATTCACCAATACAATCAACGGCAACTGAAATATTCCAAAATATGTAATTATTTACAAATTATTGTTGGAGATCGTGTATTATTTTGTTTGAAATTCCAGTAAATACGCCGGTTTGGAGTCGGAATATTCAGCGAAAATCATTGGTCAAGATGTAACAGTTCAATGTAGTTCTGGCCAACATACTCATGGTAGTTCTAAAGTCAAATTAATAAATCGCATCGACTACAATTGGGAATTCCATTATTACCGTGGTCAATTAGTTGCTGTTCATATCAATGGTAAAATTGTCGCCTACGGTATGAAAGGTAAAGATGGTGGGATGGTGCGTGTGACGAATCAAGAAACCGGCGATCGAGCTTTAATTAAAAATCTACGAAACGATGTTAAAGATGTTGCATTTGCATTTTCGAAAAAGGACATCGTTCTCGGTTGTATTGATGATGAAGGCAATGTTCGCATTTACGAAATTATAGATAAACCAGGCTCTATAACGTAATTAAATTTATAAGCAACAACAACAAAGAAATCGATTGAATTTAATTTAATTATTTCAGTTATAAATTGCTTCTTCATATTTACCATAGTGATATTCTACCACATACAGCTCCTAATTTCCGTATAATTTGGTGTCCGTATTTGTCCTGGTTTGGTGATGATGAAATCGATAATTGTGACGATCCCGAAAAGATGTTCGTTATTCTAAACAATAATAAAGGTAGTAGAGGGAAAAACACGTTGTTAAATTTATTGAAATAACAAAATTCCAGCTGAAATATGGAATTATGGTATAATTAACAATAAATATAGTATTGGTATAGTTGAGCCGAATCCGAAATATGAAGGGTATGTTGAAATAACCCATAATGGTGAATTAGTTGATGCTTCATTCTCATCAGATGGTACAGCTATCGCTATAGCCTGTCTTGATGGTTACGTTAAATTTTTCCAAGTATTTTATATTAACCCATCATTCTCGATAGCACATTGTTTAATTATGTTCTTTGTTTTGATAGATTTACATGGTGGATAACGACAAACAAAAATGTTTACATGAATGGCGTCCACACGATGGCAATCCTCTATCTTCAATAATTTTCGTCGATAATCTACTTGAATGTAGTTCCCAGTAAGTTTTTATAATAATCTAGTTTGCTTTTTTGTCTTTTTATCGACATTATTTGATTTAGATGTTGGAAATTTACGATAACAGGTGCTAATCATAATTCTGAATTGAAATTATGGTCATGTGAAACATGGACATGTTTACAAACAATCCATTTTAAACCAGATCCAACAAATTTAATACAAAATATATTTTTAAAAATATCAATCGACTATACTGGACAATATTTAATAATGTCAGATTTAAATAATAAAGTCTTATATGTATTACAATTGAAACGTAATGATGATGCACAACAAATATCAGTTGTTATGTTATCACAATTTCTATTGCCAACACAATTTTTAAGTTTTCATATAACTGAAGCGAATACACGTAAATTACGTACAACCGATATTAGTACAAATGATGATTTTGTTAATGATTTAGATGAGCATGATTTAGATGATGATGATGATGATGATGAAGATGATGATATTGATTCATTAATAACCGCATGTATTATCAAATTATTAGTAATACAACAGAAGAAATTCCAAGAATGCAATATCGTTTTCCAACCAGAAGCATTATTGTGTAACACAGAAATTACACATAAAAAGATTCAAGAAGTTGAAGAAGATGATGAAGAGGAAAATGGAAACCGTGAAAAATTACCAAATTTAGATGATTTACAATCAAGTGTTACCTTATTGATACATCAACAACAACAAGTAGAACAACAACAACAAGAAACGCTAAATCTAATGACACCAGAAGCATTTACAACAAATACAACAATCAATGAAGAAAATTCAAATGATTTAAATAATAAATTACATGAAAATGTTGATAATGTAGAGAATTTAATTGATTTTCAACGACCAGAAAAAGATAATTTCGCTAGTGGCGGATCTAGTCCTAGTCGTGAAGTTCAAGAGATTTTCTCATTAAATAATTCAACATATTCGACACAAGATTATTTCGATAATTTATCAAAAATTGATGATGATAACACTGAAGATGAAACATTAAATGATAACTCAACAACAACAACAGCAACAACAAATGCAGTATCAACAATAATAGCAGCAGCATCGACAACAACAACAACAACAACATGGTTAAAAATGCCTCGAATTAATGATGAGAATAATAAAAATCAAACGACTTGTAATGATGATACAAATGAGATGATTGATAAAAACGATAATCAATGGATACATAATCAAATACAAACAATTAATTTACGTTTAACAACATTACAAAATACGATAAACGATCAGAATTTAATGTTACAAAAACTACATCAGGAATTAAAAAATTTCAATCAACCTAAAACAACAACACCAACAACAACAGATACGAAACAAAATCAAACAGTTTTAATTAGTGATGAATTTAATAAAGAATTAGATTTGGCAATGTCAAAACAACATTTACAAATCGCTAAAATGTTAGAGAATTTAATTAATATGCAAAAATATAATGAACGTGAACAACAAGAACAAATAATAACGAATTTATCGCAAATTTTAACGAAAACAATCGATGATAAAATACAAAATATAATTGGACATGAAATGAAGCATGTTGTTGTGCCAACAATTAGAAATTTAGTTGAAGCATTAAAGCATCAATTAGATTTACAAAATACACAAAAAATCAATAGTGACATAGCATTACAGGAGAAGATCACTAAATTAGTGAATAGTAAAGTAAATTATTATTATTACTACTATTATCATATAGTTTTTATTGTATAAATTTTAATTTTATAGGCTCTAGCTGAATCTTTAAGCATGTCCGTTGCTAATGTTATTGCACCAATATTGGAGAAATGCTACAAAGATATGGTGGCAACCACATTAATACCGTCTTTAGAACGTATTTGTGGCAATATGTTCCATCAAATTAATGAAACATTCACTCAGGGAACTAAAGAATGTAAGATTCGTTTTTTTTTTAATTTAATTAATCAATATTTATTATTATTGTTATTCTTTTAGATACGGCATCTGTTGAGAGTTATATGGAACGTCAGAAACGTGTACAAGAACGCGGCAAAGATTTAGTATCGCAAATACAAACAGTTGCTGATAATTTACAGAAAAATACAGAGAAATTCACAAATACATTCACAACTGATATACATAAGCAATTTAGTAATACTGTAAAACAGTAAGTTGATTAATGTTTCCATTAATTAATGTCAATTAATAATCATTGTGTGTTATTTTACAGTATGCAAGATAATTTAATACAAAATATCAAAGATGTAGTTAATGAACAAATCAAATTAGGCTTTAAGAATCATGCTTCAGTACTTGAAGATAGTGTAATCAATGCTGTAAGATCACGAGCTGTTACACCATCAATACATACAGAAACGCAAGTACGTAATTATCCGTATAAACGAGTACATTACCGTAGATATCACTATTAGTTCTCTTTATTACTTTCCATTTAGAATGCTTCTTTTTTTTGAAAAAAAAACAAGGAAATTATATTAAGTTTGTTATTAATTATAGAAATAAATTTATTTAGTTTTGTTCTTCTGTGATTTAATTACCACCTTTTTTGTTGTATTTGTTTTTCAATTTTGATTTATTTATGTTAGGTTTTTGTTAATTATGTTTTGATTTGCAGGTAACTTTATCACATCTGGATCATTTGGTAGCAAAAGAAAGTTATGATGAAGCATTTCAAGTGGCATTATCAGCGGAGAATTTAAATTTTGTGATTTATGTATGTGAAAAGGTTGAAATTAATCATGTATTGCATGGCAATACGAAATTACCACAAAACTGTATTCTAGCATTAATACAACAATTAAGTATGGAATTAAATAAGAATACTGATACGAAATTGAGGTAATGTTAGTTTTATTTTTGTTTGTTTGTTGTTATTTGTTTTATTTTGTAGCTACATTCGTGCAGCTTTAGTAGCTTTAATTCCGAATTATCCACAAACAAGACAATTTATACCAAAAGTGATGGGTGATTTATTGAAACAATTGCAAATCTTTATGTCGACAAATCCATCATCGAAATACATAACCGATGCAAAATTGCTGAAAATGGCTGTTGATAGTATTCTTGATAAATAATTTGTCCTTATTAATGCTACTATGTTTATTTTATTTCTTTTATTGTATTGGTTTCTAAATGTAATTGACGATGTTCCATGTATTTTATGATTTAATTATTAAAGATTGAAACAATAATTTGCCGCTGTCATTTGAATTCCTTAGTGATTTTGCATAGGTTGGTATTGAAATCCATTTCGCAGCCATCTTATTTGGACGCCGCCATCTTTCTTTTCTAGTTCGTGTAGGAAATATGACGGGCTTTAGTAATAAGGTAATTTCGATTTTATTAAAAATACCGTCAATTAATTCACAATTAATTAAAGAAATTCGTTAATTGCGAAATTTAATTACGAATTAACGTACTTAAATTGGAAATAATTACGTTTTATATAGTTAATATGTTTATAACCTAACATTGTGTGCCGACACGTGTTTTAATCTGTATTCCTGTGATTTTTCAGCCAATTCTAATCGATGGCAAAGGCCATCTATTGGGTCGTTTAGCCTGTGTTGTTGCGAAAACTTTATTAGAAGGCAATAGAATTATTGTTGTAAGATGTGAACAATTAAACATCTCTGGAAATTTTTACAAGTAAGACCTACTGCAAATCGGTTTGTTTGTTATCATTTTGATTGTGTTTTTATTATTTTTATTAGAAATAAGTTGAAATATTTGTCGTTTCTTCGTAAACGTTGTAATGTAAATCCAGCTCGTGGACCATTCCATTTCCGAGCTCCATCAAGAATTTTTTGGAAAACCGTTAGAGGTAAGTAAATTCATAGTTGTTTTTTTTAAATAAATCAATTATAATGTATCGAAATGATAGGAATGTTGCCACACAAGTCTGAACGTGGAAAACGGGCTTTACGTCGTTTGAAAACCTATGAAGGTATTCCACCACCGTATGATCGTAGGAAACGTGTAGTTGTACCAGGTGCATTACGTGTTGTCTGTTTGAAACCAGGCCGTAAAGTGTGTTTATTTACAAGCAAATTTCTTTTTGTATATTTATTTAAAAATTGTTAATTTTGTAGTATTGTCATGTTGGTCGATTATCACATGAAGTTGGATGGAAATACAAAGATGTTGTTAGAGCATTAGAGACCAAACGTAAAGTTAAAGATGTACTTGAAATTCGTAAACGTCAAAAACTAAAGAAATTAACTAAACAAGCATCAGTAAAGGTGGAGAAACAAGTGGCACCATTTACAGCAGTTATCAATCAATTTGGATACAAGTAAGATTGTTTGATTTTTAAAAGAAAGAATAATAAAAATAATCTTTATTATGTAATACTTTTTGCATTCCTATACGATTGTTTCCTATTGGTATTTCCATTCTAAATGATCGCAACTTGATTGTGTAAATTTCAGGTTAATTTTGTATTAAGTGGACTGTTTGCTCAATTAGGTGCTGTTGTTATACACATTTAAACCGCAAATATTTGTTAAATAGTTGTGTACAGTTCCTTAAATGAATTTCTGTATCTTTGTTCAGTACTTCTGCATGGTGCAAGGGTCCTTTAATTTGAGTGATTTTTTAAAAATCGGTACATTTGTATTTGTTTACAAATTTCGAAGATACCACTGAATACTGTTCGAGTAATTGAATTAAGCCTTTTTTCTCTAGTAAAGGCCTTTTCTGTTATCGGTTGCAGTTGTTAAAGTACCGTCCAACACTTCTGCAACCTGGAAAAGCAGCTAATGTAATTGTTAATTGCTTATGAAAATAGATCAAGTTGATGGCGAGAAATTCATTTTTTTATATATATAAAGTTCTTTAATGTTAATAATTGAAGATACAGTATTAAATTATGTGATATTGTGAGTAGATATTTAAAGATCCTTATCCCAGCCGCTATTTTCATCCGGTGGTACATCTTTATCTTCTTTAAAATTTTCAAAATACGTTGTATCAGTATATGACTTTAATTTTGGTTTAAACGGTGATTGTATTTCTTTTTTATTTAATCGAATCCAATCGAAACCCAAAAACCATTTAGCATTTCTAATATCATTAATGCCATTCTTTTGACGTCCTAAACGTTCTGCAGGTAACGGTTTACATAATTTCTCAATGATATTTCTTGCTTTATATGAAACAGATGGTGGAAATTCAGCATTATCAATACCACTTAAAATTTTATTATAAGTTTTAATATGGCTAACATCATTTGTGCGGAATGGTGTTTTTCCTGTTAATAATTCAAAAATGAATATACCAAATGCCCAATAATCAACAGCCACATCATGGCCACGACTTAGAACAATTTCAGGTGCCACATATTCCGGTGTACCGGCAAATGTGAATGTTTTCCCTCTATTGCCCAATTGTTTGGCAAAACCAAAATCAGTTAATTTAATATAACCATCTTTATCAATGAGTAGATTTTCTGGTTTCAAATCGCGATAAACAATATTACGTTCATGTAAATAAGCGAATGCTTCTAAGACACAAGCAGCAATAAATCGAGCATCTCTCTCCTCAAATCGCCGATTCTTTTGTCGTTGCAATAATGTCCACAAATCACCGCCCAAACATACTTCCATTAAAAAATAGATATATTTGGGACTTTTAAACGTTTTATATAAACGAATTATAAATATCGATTGGAATGATAGTTGTAAAGTTTTCTCATTATAAACGTGTTCTTGTTGGTTTTGCTCAACCATATCGTATTTCTTCAAATATTTCAATGCAAACGTCAATTCCGGCTTGTTTTTATGTTGAACTAATTCAACACGTCCAAAACCACCAACACCTAAAGTTTTCAATATTTTTAAATCGTCCAGTTGGATGTCACTATATTCGTTTTCTTCATCAATAGGATCGATTGTTTTCGGTGGTTGTATTGTTATCGTAGATATATCCTCAACATCACCGAAATGATCAAAGAAATCTTGTCGTTTCAATGTTAAACATTCAACACCTGGTGGATCCGCAATTACTGTCGCTTGCCGGCGATCATTCAACAATCCCAATTCGCCGAAATATTGTCCACGTTTGAATTTATTAACAACACCTTCATGCTCTTTTCTAATTGTCACTGTACCAATTCGTATAATGTAAAATTTATCAGCACGATCAAATTGTCGGACAATTTCTTGGCCGGGTGTGAAAATTTCCGTTTTTAATAAACTTGCAACTTTTTGTAAAGCATTCGCACCAATCACATTCAATTTTGGTACATTTTCTAAGAAATTCAAAATTTCATCTTGTTCCTTAATATTCGAACGGACCATCAATTGTTGATAAACAGATCGATCGAGTACCCATATACGGCCAGTTTTTACAGCACGTATCGTTGCTTTACGTTTAACATTATATAAAATTGCTAATTCACCAAATACTCGAACATCATCAAATACTTCAACGACACCTTGTGTTTTTATCGATATTTCATATTTGCCTTTTGCTGAAACATACAAATGTGAACCTTGTTCACCTTCACGAATTATAATTTCTTTTGCTTTAACTTCACGATTATACATTGCATCGACGACATCTTGAAGTAGATCGTCCTTTAACAGTTGCTTTAAGAATTCATTGCGACCGAAAGCTTCTTTCAATAGTTTCGTATCACTGAAAATAGATTTTTTTTCTTCAATTCTATCTTAAAAAAGGCAAACATGATAACTTACGCTGGATCTTTTGGATGTTTAGGAATTTCATTTACAGAATTTTCATCATAACTGACCGAAATCGGAATAATACCATCACGTCGCTTCTCAACAATAGTTTCTGACGATTTTCTATCTTCGGTCGTCGATAACTCTCTCTTAATCGTCGATTTAGATACGTTGGGAGTTTCTGCCTGTTCTTGCGAATTTTGCGGATCTTCACTGATAACTGTGGATTTTCGATCGTAATCAGTTGTTTGTGACTGTTCACTTTTTGTTTTATTAATAATTGATCGCTTCGACGTGCCTTCAATTATTCCAATTTTATCATCAATACTCACTCGTACTGGCGGATACACAACAGGTGGTCTTAGATGTGTTGGGGTTTTTTGGGGGGCATAACCCGACAATTGTCCTAGTGTATACCGATTTTTTCTTTTACGGAAACAAAACATCTCTCACTTAACGTTCCTTAGACACTAATAAATCCTCTGTTTAAATGGATTAGTTTCAATTTTTTCCAAAGATTAGATACTTATTGTCATATTACAAGAATTTAAAGGATTCTTTTGTTCGTTTAAAATACCGACACATTAAAATCTACTTTAAAACAGTTCGATTTTATTCAATTTTTATTAATATTCCCCATACTGATAATGATAAGATTAAGTGTTTCAACATTTTCCAATAAATACGATAACAACAGGCAGATTTGTATTGAAAAACTACGTCATATATTTTAAGGATTACACACATGCAGACACACAAAACAGCGACTAATTTAATCTAAGTAGGGTAAAATATAATTATCTACAATTGACATGTTCAGGTGCCACATGAAATGATTGATGCCAGGTACGGTAATTATTTCTAATTTTTTCAATTCGTTTAAAGTCTTCAATCCAATAAGATCGTTTGTATAGATATTACGATCAATTAAATTAACCACAGTTCGATTGATACCATAATATCCAAATTGACTAGAACAGCAAGAATTCCATGATGTTTTATATGATTTTATTGATGATTATAATACCTAGATTGCCACGGTGTGATGACATTATCATCAGGTCCACCAATCAATACCATCTTCTCTAATTTCGTTATGCCTTTCTTGAATTCACCACTACGATTCGTTAATAATTCATTATTTATATATGGTAGAAATTGTGAATATTCGTAATATAATGTTTGATGATTTGGATCATTCCAATAATTACCAACGGATGTATGTTGGCCAACTCTTGAATAAAATAATTCGTATGCCGATTTTAACGCTAAATTTGGAAAGATTAAATGCAAGAATTGAGCTAAAATCAATTGACCATTTCTGTATTATTCCAAATTATTGAATTTATTATTAAATTTACTTCCATATTGGCCAGCTTGTGGTCCACTTAACGATATAAATGTTTTAACATTATGTTCGGGAAATGTTTGTAATATTGAACGTGCCAATAAAGCTCCTTGTGAATAGCCTAATAAATGTACACCATCAGGATGTGATTTTATTAGATTAATTAAATCATTTCCGATTTGTTGGACTTGATACCACATATTCTCTAAACTTGACCAACCACCAAATCTATTTGTATTGTACACAACAGTACCAGGATGTTTCTATATCAATAACAATGGATATTTTTCTTAATTATCACGTGTAGTTCTATTCAAATTTACCTCAATTATCCGTGATTTGATCAATTCCATACTTGCACCGCCTGTTACAACTCCGTGTATTAAAAAAACAGCCTTATAACCTGAGATTAGTGAGACATTACATAAAAGTATTAATATCAATAATTTGAGATCCATAATTGTGAGTTATTCTAAAAAAAATTTAACGTAAATTAGAAAATTTTATCATACTATCGATGTTAATTATTTCTAATTTTGCTAATTTCAAAGTCCAAAATTGAATCATCAGAATTCTAGGTTATCTAGGTGAAAATTTCGCACATAAACAATAAACCACCACATACTATAGTATGAACTAAGATTATCGGTGTTGCCAGTGTGACAATTGTAACGTTATCTTTCAATTGTTTACAAATTAGTGTTCATAAAAATCATGTGGAAATCGACTACAATTTCATGTTAAAAGTTATTATTATAATTCTGACCAAAACAGTAGAAAACCTATAGTCTTGTTTATTTATTACAATTTGATCGAATCAACAATATGGCAACATGAAGAGACTGCACGGTGTTATCACCTTTGCGTGCGCATCTGTCTGCATACTGCGCTGTAGCGATGGTTACATATCTAACCTATAAAGATTGACATAGCGCCCTTTAAACTAATGCTGGCCCCGCACTGATTGCTGTATAATAAAGAAATCGTATTAATCTAAACTCAAGTAACTATTGCACATATTTATAATCAGATAATGTCTACAAATATGTGCTATTAGAATATTTACACGTTGTATACAAGCAAATGACAATAGTCACAAAAGGATTTGAGTGACTTCTGAAACTATCTTAAGTACGGAGTACGTTCGGTTTTTGTAGCTCCATGAACATATCTATTGGATATTTACAGTACAACAATTGCTTTTTAAATAATTTACATGTAAATTAGTAAATAATTTTACTAAATGTCCGGAGACTTTCCGCGTCCTAAACGGCAACTTTAACACTAGATAACGTTAACATCAGATTTTGGTGCAGATTATTTTGCCTTCCTTATTCTCGACTTAAGATCGATCTGGACATGAGCTTCATTTTACTTTGCCGCTCACTTAAACGTCGAATTTTTGGCGAGACGAACTGGCCCTTATTGTTATTTGTTTGTTAATATTGCGTATAATCCCTGTTGTTCTATAATTCGTTTTTGAAATAAATCCAATTGTTATCTCCTATACATGTTTGTGTTGTTTTAGTATAAAATGGCAAACAATAATAAATCTGCACATTTAAAGGACGATCTGAGAGTGCGTCTGTATAGCTTGAAATACCGACCTGTAAGACGGCCACAACCTAAGAAAACAACACCTGTTAGTTCACACCATTACAGGATAAACCTCAGCTCTAAGATTTCACGATTCCATTCTTTGTGTGTGTTGTGTTGTTTATGAGGTCTTTATAAAACAATGTGGAATTGTGTGTTTTCGAAATAATACGGATATCTTTGTAGATTTTGTGAAATTCCAATGGAGATTGTTGGATTAAAATTAATTGTCATCTTTCGATTTTTAATGAAGATTTATTGTGTCGTTTATTTGAATTTTTGACAAATTCATGATAACTATTGATAGTTTATTTATTGTAAATGTTGAAATCTGTACTTTATGTTTGCGGATGGAGGGCTTTGATATGCATTTGAGGGTATTAGATGAGGGAAAGAAATGTAATCCCATGTCAGAGGACACGATAGATGACCTAAACACCTGTGCCTACATCGATTCTTCGCACGCAACTTTTCCATGGTACAACTATAAAAGGTCCTTAGTCATTAACACTCTATAAATATTTAATTGTTATTTCATATTTTTGGGTTTTTTTTTGTTGAGAAAAACCACAATTCTAACAAAAATTAGCATGAAATTTCAAACGATAAGGGGGTGAATAATATACATAATAAAACAATCGAAATACCAATCTTCTCTCGGCCACTATACCGCTTTAAAGATTTCAATAAAATTAAATACACAGACAACGGGCATATAGTAGCACATAGGAGAAATGTGTGTATAGGTAATATCATCATGCCAGTTATGAGAGCAAATTCAACTCAATCTAAACCCGGAAACCGATTCCGGGGTACTCCCGTGGGCGTCGTTGCCGGTGAAGTTTTATATGGTAGACATTGAATGTGTGTTGGCTGGCGCCGAATTGCGGTATACTTTGCAATGCAAATGAAAAGCAAAAGATCGCAAATCGACAATTGTATGGGATCCAGTCCAATTCTATATCTGCAAATGGTTTTCGAAACGCACACACGCTCGCACCGCCACACACACATACCTATATATACAGCACGTCCCACCAAAACTGTCACAGCTACTCACAAATGAAAACCATCTAAATATCTGGAGAAAAAAACTGTTCTGATTGCTTTTGCCCCCTGAAGAAAAAACACATGGGAAGTATCCAGATGGTAAATGGTCGTAATAGAAATGTACTGCTTCTTATTTTGTGCAATGATACGAATGTATAAGCTACCCTTTTTCCATCCCTACAAAATACATATAAATACAGAAATAACCCTAGGGGTTGTTTTCGCGTTGCTCGCGCGACACCAAATCACCCCTCTTTTCAACAACCGATTCTCAACAACAATATCCTGTAATTACAGCTGAATTGTTATTACCGGATCATAAATGATATTTGTCAACACCTACCCCACATAGAGTCATATTATTATCAATAATCATAATAATAGAAATGTTATTATTATTATTGTTGTTGAGAGATTCTGAATAAAATCAGCCACGACTTTATTAAAGATAATTATCGTTTATATAAACATTACAAATTGTATGTTTGTTTGATTCAATATTTGCTGTTATATCTTATAGATTAATGGTACGGATGGAGATGTTAGATAGTTATCCTATCTAAAATTTAAAATGCAGAACACGTACAAAATATATATGATCTCATCTTTACTCATTTCATTGGCGCCTCTGTTATACAAGGAAATCTCGATTATAATATGTTACACGTTTAGAGAATTTATTTGAAAATCTTTGCAATTTAGTTAATTGGCATTGCAGGAAATACAAATTTCAAACAATCACATTTAATTTAAGAACGCAACTTTCTACATTCATCATCTATAAAATGGCATAATATACGTAACGTTAATTACCAGGTAGATCGTGTGTACACTCTGTCTAGCTTACTTTGGCTAGCTTATCCTTAAAACAGTAAAATCTAACAACTATAGTAGGATAAAACTCTCATTTGCATGCAGTCGCATTCTCTACATTGTCATCATCAATATTTGTTACCAATCATCAATAATGTATTGGTCAAGCGTAACCAAGCCTACTGGGGTAATTATTTCGGATGATTGTGATATGACCTATTGCAAATCCTTATTATGAACGAATTAAACATTAAAATCTCAACATCTAGTCTAGGTTACCAATAATTTTGTTTTACTACAGACAGTACAAAGATGACGTCAACTATAAAGAGTTCTGTTTGACAATAAGACAGGCGCCACCTCAATTGACGCGGCATTCGTTTTTATTTTTCAAGCACGCTTGTATTTCTCTCTATTTACCACTTGATTTATTGCGCGGGAGTTAATTGAAATTGATACTTCCTGTCTACAGGAGTAAACCCTTCTTAAAAGAACTAAGAGAAAACAAAATAAAAACAACAACTACTACTACGACACAAAAGAGACAATAATAATCATATCGTGTCTATAAATTTTATTGTTTTATGATGTAGTAAGACACATAAAAACAAACAATTGGTGAATTAGATGAGAATAGTTGACTAAGAATGATTATTATTCGAGACAGATGGATGGAGAGCGCCAGAGAGGAGAAAAAAACAGGGGGCGAGAACGAAAAGGGGTTGGCGACAATTAGTTTGAGAATTGTACGAAATTAGCAAAATTGCCACTTGTTGTCTGATTACTTCTAACAAATTTCTTCAAAGACATCGCTACGTTTCTTCGACGCCCAATAATTGTTATCTATTGAAATGATTTCCAATTGGAAATTATTGTAGATTGGATTGCTGACATGTCTTCTTATTGTGGCTTCTTCATCATCCTCATCATCATCGTAATAGATTGGATCTTATATAATAATGTTAATAAAATAACGGTTCGGTTAATAGAAAGGGTCAATTACCAATCTCAACAAGAGGAGATTTGTTCCATTGTTACAGAAAAGAATAAAACGACCACGAAAATAAGAATGAGTCATTATTAGTTAGATTAAAATAATTTCGAAGATAGACAACAAATCAATCTGATATCGTCTTTCTGTCGGAATGCCTCATAGAGCGCTTCTACTGTATATCATATATTCGTGTTGAGGATAAAGAAAAACGCAATCTTTCATTTGTAATTTGATGAGGCTTAATCATAACGACCGGCAGTAATTTACAGATTGTTGGTGAAGATATACTGTAATTTTCGAATGGATTTTTCCCGATTTTAATTATCAAATGTTGCCCAACATGCTGGTGGTTATATAATTGCAATAATAGTCGATATTTGAAGGGACAATAACCTGTGACGACTGTCTTGTTATTATTATTTTGATCTATCTAATGTGTGTTTTTCGTGAATTTTCAGACAATAATATCTTCCAGAAACGGATTCAATAGCCGTATAAATGCTTTGTCGACCAATCGTGCCCTTTGATTCTGTCTTGATTGTTTTGATAACGTTTCTGTTTTCTATCTTTTTGGTTGTAGAAAAAGGGAACGGCTCCAATATAATCTCAAGAGGATGGGATTGATGTTCCTTTATGCCTTCTATTTCTGGTTGATTCTTCTTCTTTTTTGTTCGTTTTCCACTTTATATCTCGCCATTTTCAATTTACATAAATTTTTACGGTCTAACCGCAAGCAAAGCACACCAACCTTATACTCACCAAATAGTATGTTTCAAATTGAAAGGAAAAGAATTATCATGTTCTCTATGTGATTTCCACATATTACATTTTGCATTTTCTAAAAACGTTAATTAATAGCCGCACCATGTTTTATTCGAGTTGAGCGAACATATAACACAGTAGCCTTTCTTTTGAGGCGTAAAGGGTACCGAAAATTAAGACCTATTCTCTACTCTATTACCCAGCGACAATGATTACTTTTTATTTTATTTTATCTCCATTAAATGGTATTTTAAAAGGGGGTTGGAATGGTGTGATGAACATGTGGTGATCTTAATCCACCATTATTATCTGTTAAATAACGCCCCCTACCCCCAAAAATATTACTCGAAAATTAACCACAATATAAATATTTTCGAAAGTACAAAGACAAAACTTGTTTAAAAGTATAGAGTGAAGCGTAGAGTATATTTCGACTCCACCCCGCTCACTCCAATTTCCAGTTGCGAATCCATTATACAACCCCTTTACCAATGTAAATGTATTAGCTTTAGGCAAGACTTTCAGCTTTTGCAATGTGTATATATATCTTTCTATACTGTAAACTGCCTATACTGTGCTATAAGCCATCTGGCTGACATCAAACGATTTTATGTAGATTTTCAACGTTAAGAAAATAAAAAAAAACTTTAAAACAGTGCTCTTAATTTGAATTCAACATGTAAAGAAAATACAAGTTGTGTATGTAACGGGGTTGTTATAGGAAATAAACGCAAATATTCGTGGGTAGTTTTCCCTGTCCTCTACAATACCAATAATAATAAATCGATTCATTTGAAATAATTAACAAAAATTAACAAAAAATTGTTGATTAAAGACGTGCGTATACGGGTCGATTTCAGCTGAAATCTAAGGGCCTTAATGAAATTATCATGATATTACGTCGAATGTTTTGTTTCAATTAACGATTACTGTTTGCCACCATTGAATGGGGAAACATTTCCGAACCGAAAAAAATAAAATACAATGCGGGAATTATTATTATAGAATCGTGTTGATGATGATGATGATGATGATGATGCTGTTAATAATTATGACGGATGTTGTTGATAAAATATCTAATTGGGATGACGTTTATATCGAACAACACCTGCTTGTCTCGTAAAATAGTAAAGGTTTTCGTACACATTGCTGTATAAATGTGTGTTTTTTTCTTTCTGTTAATTTTTATAAATTTCAAACATTCAAACCAAATATATGAATCACTTTGTGTATTCCTGCAATTGGCCTTAGAAAATGATGATGTCATTTTAACATTTGGGTTAAAAGATCGTGCGAATACGAATGAAGATTTTACAATTCAATTGCTTGGTTAAATTAAATACAATTCACACACACATTCATTTTATTATTTAGTTTCTCTCATCCCGTACAAACAGACAGGACCGGAATGAGGATAATACTATAGTTTTTAACAAAAAAGTCTTGCCGCAGTTGTCGGTGTACTAATTTGCTTGTTCTAATTTATATGAAACAGTTACTATTCATTCATCAGAGAGAAAAACGTAGGGGAAGAGATCGACACAACAGACGGCAAATGAAAGAAGTGAATGCTCTGGCTTCACGCAACATTAACCTGTTGTTGGAGCACAGTCCTTGAGTAGAAAACTGTCCGCGATTAATTCCTGTATACGCTCTGTCCAAACCAATTTTCCACAAGCTAAATCTTCACAAAACACCCAACTCTTATATCTTCCACTAACATTTATATAGTTACTGACTGGAAGAAATAAAACAACCACGATATACTCTACAAGACTAATATTTATAACCAACAACAACAACAAATTGTTAATTAGTTGTTTCTAATAAATCATTTGTAAATTACCGAATTTGTGCGAATTGGGCGAAACTAAACAATATTTGTAATAATTCGTAATTCGTATCAAGATCAATTAATTATAGGAAGTTGGGCGCGTATCTATGTAATAAATCAATTTAAAAGCGATTAATAATGTTGAACAAATAATATTCAGTGAAATTAACGTTACTCCATACCAAATAGAAATTAAGCTTTCCCAATAATCGTTGTCATTATATTAAAACAAAGCTTTAATTGATGATAATTCACAATGTTTGTTTGTATGTTTTTTTTTGTGTGTTATCCACGATAATAGAATAATTGCACAATTCGTTCGTATAAAAATCATTACCAGTTCGCATGTAATGAAGACGAAAACAAAAAAATTGTTGAAGAATTGGCGTGAATTTTTATTAAATTTTCAAATGTGCCTCTCTTTGTTTTATTTATTAGTAACTCTACCAAAACAACAATTCACACGCTTCCCACGCCAACACACACTCTATCTCTCTATGTAATATCTGTATAAGTGTGCGTGTGTGTGTGTGTGTGTATTGTTGCTAGATAGTTAATTAACAATTAACACTCTGACTTTATTCCGACGTTAATTGTTATAATAGATTTCACACAGTGAGGTCACATTTATTTATCTTTTATTTCCTATGTCTGGCTGTTGCACATATCAAATTTCATCCCTTCTTACCCATCCATCTTTGCTTATCATTGGATGGACAATACAACAACAACGACAAATAACAATAATAGAAGTAATAAACTAAACAGAAAAAGAGCAACAGGAAAGAGGAGCAAAAAATTTTGGAAACAAACATCACGAGAGGAAAGAATTAACTTTTCCAACTCGACTGTTAATCTAAAAACGCTTTTTTGTTGTCTGTCGTTTTTGTCTGTTTTTGTGTGTTAATATTCATTTAGTTTAATTAGAATTGAAATTAACGGAAATAATAATAATAGATTTATGAATTGCGTGAACGATTTAAAAATAGTTTATATAAAAAGAGGAAAATCTCTTTTTGTTGTTGTTGTTGAAAGCTTTTCTATAGTTTTCACATAACAGCTGAGACAGAAAGGGAGTGAAAGCGCGCTTGGACATCAGCTGCAACAATCTGGGATTTACTTCGAAATACAATTATTGTTTATTTGTTAACTTTTAGAGTAGAGTAATGTATTTTTATTTAAACGGGAATCGTTCAAGACACACGACTGGTACAATTCGAATAAATCTAAATTGAGACAAATGCTTCGATCGATTGCAATTGGATTTTTTTTAAGGTGTAACAGCTTCACTTTTTATTCATTTCTACTCAACTATCCATCGTCCAGTAGTCTCAGACAAATTCAAATTGGGGGGGTGGGGAGGGGGGCACGCTTCTGATTAGATCGCTTTGGGGACAACTTTCGATGTGCGTGTTTCAGGGATTTGCCCTTTTTGATCATTTTGCGCCACTGTATTCGTCTACTATCTAGATAGTAATGAATTGAAGTTGAAAATGTTAGCGAAATTCTTAACAAGCCTCAATGGTAATCCTTATGTTAGTTAAATTATTGCGGTCCTTCCTGTGTGATATGCATGTTCCCTAATGAGGCCTGGATTGGAATGAAGACAAGAACTAGAGGCCAACGTTCAAGTAGTTGTTTATACCCCATCTATTTCGACTTGACTAATGCGCCTGGTGGCTTCATTTCACTGCCTACAGTATGGTGTGGCCTTTACTATCCAAACATCAAATCAGTCAAGTCAAAATAGAAGTATTGTTTAAATTCGGAGTAGATACATAAATAATAAAGGCAGTAACGCTATATAATAACAAAGATTAGTTTTCAATGAGAAGCAAGGATAAAAGTAACAAATTTACTCTAATAACGATTTGTTAATGTTCATTTGTAAATCCACATCTTCATCTTGATCTTCATCTTAATATTTTAGATTAAAACCGACTGTGTTCGAAAAAAAATTGCCTTGTTTATCGATGTTGCTTGAATTCGTCACATTTTTCCCACTGAATTCGTATCAGAAACAGCGTGAAATATGTCGTACAATAATAATAACAATAATAATTAAAATGAAAAACTACGCGATATTATCGAATGTTTACCACTGTCACTAGGGGGTGTCTTTCCATATGATATACGAGCTGTACGTAATAGTGATATTAAGTTTTTCTCTCTACTTTTATGTTTTTTATAGTATGTTTTTTTTAGTTTTATTTGAGTGGAACATCCCCTATCGTATTACAAATTCTGAAATTAAACCACCCCCTTGTGAATCTAATTACAAATTAATTAATTTAGTTGAATATGGTATTTTTGATTTTTATCTCAAAATTAGTTGCATATATAAAAAATATTTCTCTAATAATAATAATAATAATGATGATGATGATAATGATGATGATATTAATAGGAATAATGATAAAAAATAAGGGGTTTTACCCCTTTTAATTTAACCTCACATCATATTTTAACACATTTATCATTTAACCTACATCAAAAACATGCAATAGAATATTTACATTAACTTTATTGGATCAATTCAGAATGAATTTATTTTTGTAGTGGAAAAAATAAAAAATAATTTCTTTCCAAAAAAAAAACACAAAACAACAACAAATAGTTTATAAAATTTCAAACAATAGATAATGTTATTGTAATTACATTATAATTGCTGTAATGTAGATGTTATCAGTCAATCACAACGGATATCTAACAGCAGAAAGGTCATCATTGGAACTATAAATTGTTGCGATTTTCCGGTGAATTGTAGAGTATTGTTTCGATATTTACAGGATGAACTTCAATTTATTCGCAGGTAAATATTGTTCTTAATTATTTTTGTATTTGAAGTGAAGCAATTTTTTTGTTTAGTTTGTGTTTTGGCCACAATTGTGCCGATGTTGGCCAAACCCATGGGCAAGGATGAATTAAAGGCGCTAGCAAAACAATTAATCGAACAATGTAAAGAGAAAGAAGGTGCCTCAGATGCTGATATTGAAGCATTGACAGCGAAAAAACTACCCGAATCCCATGAAGGTCTATGTATGTTGGAATGTGTCTTTGAAACCAGTAAAATTATGTCCGATGGTAAATTCAATAAAGACGGTATGATAACAGCATTCGAACCGATGATGCAAGATGCAGGAGAGGAGAACATTGAAAATGCAAAGAAATTAGCTGATACATGTGCAAATGAAATTGGTGATGGTGATAGTGATAAATGTGTAACAGCTAAAATGGTTGTTGAATGTTTCGTTAAACATGCACCAAATCATGGTTTTGAATTACCCGAACCGCATGCTGACTGATTTCTTAGTAAAATTCTAAAACAATAGTCAAACGCTACAGGAATTGTATAATTAGAAAATATATACGAAAAAAAAACAATAACCAAATTGTTTCTCTAAATAACCACCCAGATCTGGCGAAATATAGCTGTCCCAGAGTGACCGTCCATTCGATGCCGAATACAGTCATGATGGGACAACTACACCAGCGTCAATTGTAACTCTTCTGCTCTATATTCTAATCGTTAGCATTCGTAAATACACAATAATTTCGTTTAAACTAACAGAGAGATCAACCTAACGGACCATTTTATCATAATTCTATTCATGTTGATAGTAGGGCACCATTATTGTTCTTATACGCAACGAATTTTCCATTTGGTGGCATTTAAACGGCGACATTTATGACATTTTATGAAGTAAAAATACATTAAAGTTGTGTGCGCGGGTATATTAGATGACAGGACTATGATGCTATTTTGTTCCACCAACTATATCAACAAGCAGACAAATAATACGTGGATTAAAGACAACAATTAGAGATAAGCGAAGAGGAATGAAGATTGATATATATGTATGTATATATACCATATAGATAGACAAAAGGAACTGATGCCTGGTTCCCATAGGATTAGTGGTGCTGATTCATGACGTCAGTAATTCGTGCCAGGGATTATTAAAACATTATACAATTATAATTAAATACGATCATCAACTATACATATATAAAATAATTGAAAGAAATTTATTTAAAAACAATTATTTCAAAATTTTGTGCCAATTATATAATGACAAAGTGTGTGTGTATGTGGGGGGGGATATGATATTGGCCAATAATCGAAAATATATCCCCACTATCGATGCCAATTTAAAGAGAAATCTGTACGTCATTGTAAGTTATCAAAACTGATTTCTCCACCCTACGCTCTCAGGCTGCTAGATTCATTAATTTTTATTATTTTTTTAAATAATTACCATTATTATTAAGGATTGAATTTTGTTAATTTAATTTAAATGTTGCATAAGTTGCCATTACGTCCCCTATTTATTATGCAATTCATCAATTTTATGCCAAAAATAATGATCAATTAATTACGAATTACAAATCACAATATCTGATGTATAGAATAGTTCCATTCATTGATTCAATTGGTCTCCGGGGCGGAGTTTCATCTATAGTAAATGGTAACGCCTCTTATAATCTTTATGTTAGATGTGTATAAGATTGAGAATTGTTTGTTGGAATAACGGCAAGGGGGCGTCCACCATTCAATTCAAATACATACATTCTCAACCTTATCAAATCGCCTGTACAAATACAACAACCACCAGATATCAAACAGTTGACTATCGGCTGAATCTTCGCCAACACACATCTCCATAGTTTATCAAAACACCACAAAGATACGCGTTATCATTTCCGGTATATGTTACATAAATAATTCGATTTCTGTTCCAAAAAAAAACAACATTAAATCTCACGATAATAATAATAATAATATTATAATAAGAATAAGAAGAATATCTATAAACGATAATTGTGCGAAATATGTGTGTTTTGTTGATTATTGTCAAAAATTGGTTGTGTTTTATTGGAGATTAACATCAAAATGTGATTTTAATTGGAATTTTGTTTTTTATCTAAAATAAACAATTGGTGATCGTTTTTTATTTTGTTCAAAATGGCGTTAGAATTAAGTAGTCATTTGCCAATGCCATTAGACTATAGTAATAGTGGTACAAGAGAGACATCAAAAAGTCCAGTAAATGTAAATGATTCACCGCCATCCAGTCCGCCGGGAAGTAGTGCATTTACTGTTGTCACCCCAAAAGGGCGCGATTGTAAGTCCCTTTCTTAATTTATTTTTAATAACTATTAACAAACAAATATAAGATTTATTATAGTCGTTTAAATAGCAATTATTAATTAAAAGCTATATTTACGTTAATACGTTCAAAGCTACTTTATATGTTCCACTAAAATTCATTGGAAATAATCCGATTTTGTTTTAGTGGTTGTTCGATTAAATAACAACCCTAGATAATTCTTAATATAAATCGACCTTCTGTATAGATCTATCTATCTTTATTTGATTATTTATTTTTCTTTTGTTTCCGTTACATTATGTCGGTGGTTTGTGGTAAAATTCGAAATCTTTCCGATTGATTCACAACTTGATTTCCTGTCACACACACGCACACACACATATTGACAGAAACTACAACAAAACTGAAGCAAAAAAACAAACATAGAGAGAATGAAAAAAGAGCGACTTCCAAAAGTCTCGTACAATGTAATTATGATTTTTTGTCAGATGATAGGAAAAGTCCTCTAGAGAATACCAGGACTAGGCCAGAGCTAGACTAAAACTATATTCGTTTGACAAATATTAGATTTATTGTGGATGAATTTTAGGGGCGTGTGGGTGTGTGTGTGTGTGTGTGAGAGAGAGAGAGAGAATGTTAAATTTTTGGTAATTTTTCTGTTTATCTTTCAATCAGTTGATTTTATCAAAATAAAGAACGCACCACCGAAACGAACACGAGAAATTCCCAAATACAATAAGCAATTGGATGATTTAAGTGGAAATCAGGTCTCTGTTACGGAAAATTTTACCACCAGTAGTTGTAGGACCAATCGGTTCAGAGGAGCTAGGCTTCGACGAGGACTCTATGGTCAAAATCACACTATTTATTCATAGTACCATGGACATTTACAAATTCTGCACTGTTTCAATATTACCATAATTTATTCACGTTAAGGTAACACTAAAGAAAGAGTGTGGAAATCAGGGAAAAACTGTTGGTCTCGCTTAAAAGTGTTGAACAAACGCTAAATAGTACAGCTACGCTGTGATTTTCTATGGAAAAACAACATTTTCTGATAGTAGAAATGAATTTTCTAGATCATTCTTTTATCATTTTATGACCAACAATAAG